>CM028912.1:5195000-5822500 GCA_016801845.1 Polydactylus sextarius | reverse complement strand
CAACCCCACCCAATATTTAAAACCCCAGTGTGACCCCCCGTTGTTTTCTCTGACCCCCTCTCAGTAGTTAGCAGCCATCCAGAGGATCATTAAAATCTTCCGAGACCAGGGCTAAGGTCGGGCTCAGAGTTTGACACCTTGAACCTGAACCAACACACCAACTGGGACACGGGACGGTACATTTTTACAACCGCCCGTCACCACTACAAAGAGAAGAAAAACACAGCCTGTTCCAATTCATCAGCATGTCATCACAATACATATGCAAGTCGAAAATAAAAACAATGAAACAGAAATATTGCTTCAACAAAAAAAAAAAAAAAAAAAAAAATCCCCTCCCCAGCCATCTTTGACAGTAAAAGTTATCGTCCATCCAATGACTGTCAGCTGCAGCAGCTTTGTACAGGCTTTATGTAAATATATTCATATATTCATTAGACGGCAAGGAGAGATACACATCACAATTTTTGTACAATTATTCAAATTGAGTGATGACATGTGACCTCTTCATCGAAAGTAGTTAAGTATTGTGACAGTGAGGACCTGTACTCCTTACACAAGTTTAGTCTTCATTGAGTATAGGTCCCTTTCTGCAGGCAGACATCATTATGCCTCTCAGACGTGTGCATAAGACTGAAGAAAAGGAGGAAACAAAGTAAAAAGAAAAAAAGACGTATGGAAGCTCCACAGACTCAACCAGAAAAAGCTGAAACATGAACCTAAAATATTTGATTGAAGAAAGAATTTAAAAAGAATTAAAATAAGCTTAAGGTCAAATAAGCAATTCTGGTCGAGATTTTAGCTCGACGTTTTTTTTTTTTTTTTCTTTTTGTGTGTGTGTGTGTGTGTGTGTGTGTGTGTATATTAAACCCCCTTCTGAGTTTCACATTACAGGGGAGTCCCGAGCAAACAGTTCACTGGATCACAGGACGTGACCGAGCTCATGCTGCAGATATGGATGTCCTGTGTGTTGGGGGGGCGGCGGCGGCGGCGGGGGAAAATAAACGCTACAGCTGACATGTTCCTTTTCTCTTGAGTCTCTGCGCCTTCACCTAAAAAAGGTGCTTCCTCCCATTAACAGGTATTCACATCCGTTAAAACAAGAAAAAGCAAAAAAAAAAAAAAAAAAAACAGAAAAATGTTGTCGCTCTGCTTAATCAGAAGCAGACGGTTTTGTATGTGTTAAAAAAAAAATCTTATGGCGTTTTTTCTTCACATTTTTGATGATTTTTTTTTTTCTTTTAAACAAACATTAAGTTTGAGAATTCAACAGGTCACGTTAAAAAAGTGACGTCATTGAGTCAGAAGTCCCGTCAGTCAGTTTGCCACGGAGTCCTCTTTTTGCCTTAGAGCCCTTTCACCCCTCCACCTGCCCCAGGACTCTCCCTGGGAGGGCGTGGGGTCCGTGGTTAACATGGCTTAGCTCTGGATTAACTCTTTAAACTGGGTGAGAGAGAGAGGGTTATTGGGGTGCCCCGGCCATTAGGTGTCGGTGTGACTAATTATGTTGGTGTGTGTGTGTGTGTGTGTGTGTGTGTGTGTGTGTGTGCGCGTGGGTGAAGTATCACCAGAGGACAATCCAGGGGAGGGAAAGCACAAAAATAAACCACAAACAAACAGCAGTATTTCTTCCCCATAAGTGATATGATGGCTTCTAACAGAAGTATGCACACAAATTCTTCTAAGTGTCAAAAAGAGTGTATGTGTGTGAGTGTGTTTGTGTTGGAAAATGTGCTTGTGTTTTTGTCTTTGTGAGCATTTGACATTTGGCAATTGAATCTTGCCATGAAGGCTTTTTCTTCCTTCCGGTTTTATTTTTGTGTGATATTTCAAAGCAGTGGCAGAGAATACTGACAATCCTCTTGAAGCAGGTTGCCAGGTGGTGGTGGTGGTGGTGTTGCCTGTTGAGTGACCAGGACTCATATGAAGGGTTGCCATGTTCTGTGAAGGATGAACCTTTTTAAAAAGAAAAAACAAAATCACCCTGCAGCGCAGAGGTGGGTAAATCCTTCAGTGGTGAGTTTCCATGTTGAAGTGATGCTAAGTAAATCCTTCGGTACCAGGTTGCCAGGTTGGAGGAGAGATGGATGAATGTCTGGGGTGATTACAGAGTACCCGTGCAGCTGGTTGAACCACGCGTCCTGGTTTTTTTTCTTTTTCTTTTAGAAATTAAACTCCTTTGTTTGCATGTTGGAAGCTGGATCAAAGTTGAAGGTACCTCCTTGAGTGGTTTCAGGGATCAAGCTGGGATCTTCATCAATCTGAAAAGGACAAACATTTGGTTGGTGACTGTCCAGGAGATGGAAAAGAAATGTTATATATATATATATATGTTATAAACGACTGGTAGAAAAACTCACATCATCTCCTGAAAAGTACTGATCAATAATCTCAAAGGCTAGTTTGTAGATATCCTCGTTCTCATGCTGCTGCAGATTTTCTATCTTCTCCAAACCTGCGAAAAATGCAACAATAACAAAATTATACATCATATAAATAGTTACCATATAATTCTACACATCACCTTGATTCATAAAAGAAGATCAAGACAAATACAAAGAGCAGACTGAGTAGTTTAGGGAACAGACCTCCACACTCCTCAATGATCTCAGCAATACTGCTGGCCTCATCTCCTGCCATGATGAGGATATTTTTGAGGCCGTCTAGGACCACCTGCACCACCTGCGAGTCCTTCACTGACAGCAGGCTACAGAATGGGGGGATGACATTCTGCTCCACCAGAAACTCCACCTACACAAACCCACACATACACACCACATCCATACTCGATTACAACATACAGTAGGTGCATGGTTAAGTGTGGAACATGTCCTCAAAATTAACTCACAATGACCGAATAACATGACATACTTAAAGACTATTAAATAACTGACTGACATGCGAAGAGTGGTTTTAGTAGTTCAAATTACAAAAAAACACCAGATTTCCACATGGCTGATCCCAAAGCTCAACTCACCTGGTCTTTCCTCCCACTGATGGTGAGGTTGCTGATGGCCCATGCTGCCTCCTTTTGAGTGCCAAAGTCACCCTGCAGAGAGACAGGCTGTCACTAAGATGTGCAGATAGCAGGTCTTTTGTACGGCAGCGTGATGCCACCGCGCACAGAAAAATCTAGGCTACGATTGTGATCAGTTTTCTGCAGCATGTATTGAAAAACTAGAGTTATGAGACGGGATATAAGGATGATGGATGTTATTTTACTGCTCCTCCACTGTGAACAAACCTTATCCAGTTGGTGAATGATCATAGGAATGAGTCCAGCATCAATCACAGCTTGGACCTGCTGCTGGTTCCCAGCTGTGATATTGGACAAGAACCAGACCGCTTCCTGTAAACGGACAAATCACAAATTTAAAACCAGCACTGAAGCAGTCATACACATATATATTCTGCTGGACAATAGTAGTTTACTCAGCACCACCAACTATTGTGTAACTGTATGATTTAAGTTTGTACAAATAAAGGCTAATTGTGAAATATCTATTTGTAGTTTGATTTCACTGTCTGTACACAAAAAACTGCCTCTAAAAATAATTTGATTTCAGTGTATGATTTTCAAGTAATGCCCTCCAGCAGCGTGAAAAACATCCTTTTTTTATGTAGGTTAGCAATTACAAGTCCTATTTTAAGCTCATTAACAACAAAAACGTCCTTGCTGCCTCTGTTTTTACTTCAAATGTTGTGTAAATGAACAAGTGAGAGAAAATATACAAAAACAAACCTCCATAGATGAGTTTTAAACCCTTACTGCTATTTCCATGCTTGGCGATTTTAAGAAACATAACAGAATAAAACAACAACATTAAGAGGTTGAGGTTGCGATACCTTGTTGATCTTTTCTTTAGGGTGTGTGAGCAGGTTGGGGAAATGTGAGAGGACATCACAGTTGAGCACAACCTGTGTTTGCTCGTCTGTCCCTGTCACGATGTTTCCCACTGCCCTCAGAGCTGCCGTCTAGAGGAGGAATAATAATAAAAAACAAAACATTCAAGCGTTAATTTATGGAAATGAAAAATAAAATGGTCACGTCACACTTCAGACTGTAGACAAAGTCTCACCTGTACTTTCACCTCCTGATGGCTGAGGAGAGGCACAAGAAATGGAACAACTCCAGAATCAATGACCATCTGGATCTGCTCGTTGCCTCCGTCCGTCAGATAGGACAGAGCCCACACTGTGTCTACAAGGATCTGAACACAGATGCACAAAACTTAAAATCACTTCTACTTAAAAAAAAAAAAAAAAATGCTGACAACACAAAAATTGACACCGTTTCTGTACTAACTATAGAAATAAGCAGAAACAGTAAATGATTGGGATAATAACTCTTTAACGTACTTACATTTATATCGGTGTGATATATTAGCACACACAGGGCGGGCAAAATCTGTGGGGAAAGAAAAGTAGGTTGTGAGTGGGTTGGAAGCAGGAAGAGGAATAGATGGATCAGATGAAGGCAAAGCAGGCCAGCATGAAAAGACAAAAAAAAAAAAAAAAAAAAAAAAATCACATAGAGGAATAGCTGTCAAAACCAGACTTAAAATGGTACGTGAAGAGCTTTGTAGTTGCAAAGTCCTCTGGGTGATGGGGCTGATTTGGCGACTGAGAAGCTTTCCGTGACTCAGCCTGTGGCGACACATTCAACTGCAAAGCAACACATCCATCTGTCGGGCACATGAAAGCCTGCGCGCATGCACGTGCACACCCACCCACCTCCTGCACGGTCTCCATGGGCGGTGGTGGATCCTTGTTGCGGCAGAGGTTAACAATGACCCAGGTAACATTGCGCAGGAAGGTAATGGGGATTGATGGGTTGATGAAAGAAAGCAGAGGCTTGACCACACCCAGGGAAATGACATAATCCCTGCACTGTGGACCATCACCTGGGCAGACAAGGAGGCAAAGGTCAATGTAATTGAACAGCTCTAACAGTTGTCTGAACAGTTGTCAGGGGACAAAACTTACCTATAATGTTTCCTAAAGCCCATACAGCTTGTTCACAAACGTTTTGGTGAGGGGAGTGTAGCAGTCGCAGGAACAGGGGCACTGCATCTAAACACACACATACACAAACATCAGCTTATCCCAAAAAAAAAAAAAAAAAAAAAAAGTTGCCCAAGGTGACAGATTGTCCAACTGCAGTAATAAGACTTTGTTGCCTGGACACACTCCAAGACGAAACAAACAAACAAATCTATCACTGTGTCAGGGCTGCGTTCCAGTTCATTCAAACAAAAAATGTAACGGGTCATTAAACTGGTACAATATCTTCTTCACTGACTTTATTCTTAACGCACAAAGTATTTCATGTAAAAAGGAAACATGTCTAAAAACTCTTGTTTATACTACGCAAACAGCACATGCCCATTTAAAGCCAAACAGAAGTAGACGTCTACATTAATCCACATTCAAGACTCTTCTTTGGGCCGGACCCAGACTTGTCATGAAGATTGTTGTAGTAATCCTCACTCAGATCCCAGAAGTTGAGATCTGATGCTTTTATTTGTGAGTGAGTGTTCAGATGATCTGTGGATTAACTAATTTATGATTTGTAAATTCATTCCAACATAAAAACTACTCATAAAACATCGAACGACAACGTTTAAGATACACAGTGGGATTAATATTGTGATTTATTATACCTAAAATGATAATTCAAAACAAGGCCGGCTCTGTCTACATTAATTTGACCACATGGCTTTTATTTTGAAAAGTTTGGTCATGTTGATAGCCTTATTAATCATACGAATACTAATCGTGATTCCCCTTCTCCGTTTTGTTTTTATTAGATAGCAAACACTTTAATCTTTCAATAAAACTAATCATCTAACAAATGACTGTGCCTCTTTGAGGAAGAAAAAAAAAAAAACAACAAAAACAAATATATAAAATATGCAGACAGTACGCAAACAGTCTGAAGTGGCCGCAAGACAGAACGAGGGGTCAACTTACTCGATTTAACCACAGCCTGAGTCTGTGCTGAAGTTCCAGATGCAATGTTGGTCAGAGCCCAAGCTGCTTCGAACTGAAGAGAAGGGCTGCACGGGAAAAAAAAAACAAAACAAAACAAATCAGGTTAAGACATTAAGAGAGCCTGTTGAGTTTCCATATCGGATTGGAACATAAATCTAATAATGATGAAAACCACTGAGGCACACGTTTCCTGAATGTCTTTACAAGTTGGATCGACTCAAACACCTGATCCACTTGTCTGTTTCTGACCTTTGAGCAAATACAAAACAACTCGTTACAGCAAAGAACCTCAAACCCGTTTTATCATTTTAATCAAAAGCTTGTTTCTCTTAAGGGCACATGAGTTTTCTGTAAGTGGTTAAAACATAAAACTGATTTCTAATCAGTTTTATAATTTATAGAACGGGCTGATAAAAACCTTGTTTGGTAAAGCTGTGGTCAAAAGAGGAAAACTACCAGGAAATACGTTTTGCGCAATTTTGCATAGCAACATATTAGACTTCACACGGTGGCGTGTGATCCTCACACCACCTACTCGCCGAATGCTGGAAAATCATGGCCCAATGTTGAGCAGCGCTGCAGAATAAACAGCCAGAGCAACAACATTCAACACAGCTTTAGCAGAAATGATGTTAGAAAAACTAAACAAATCAAAACCAATCTTTTACCTCAGTGTTTAATTGTTAAAGGTTTTTATTTTAACCTTATCTTGTGATCGTGGATTAAATTTGAAAATATTCTGAATCCATGTTGTGCATGTCGGGTGGTGCATGTTGGTGTTCATGCTGTACATTTGATTACGATTCTGAACCTCATTATGTCAAGCTGGGCTGATTTGGCTTTCTGCCAAAATGCTATGGCAACGTAGCGGACAATTACTTCCTCTTGACGGATGAACACGAGTTGCATCGTTCAATTCTGCTCCAACTCGAAACTGAACACAAATGTCCACACGGGCTTGTGTTCCATGTTAACATGATGCCATCTGTTGTGTGTTGCCATGGTAAAAATCCTGACACTTCTCCCTTAAAATGTTTTTCAACCTCAAACTATTCACGGTCCCCTTCAGTGAACACAAGGTCCTGGGAATTGGGGAACTCCAAGAGACAGGAATGCTGTTATATTTGGCTTGGCTTGGACTTGGAGGACCAGCCAACTGCCCTGCGTGCCTCCACACACTCTCACGTGTGGACACAGTAGGATACACACACACACACACACACACACACACTTGCATGCACACAAGGCCGGTGTTGAGGCATAGACTCAGTGGAGCAGCGTCGGTAATCCATCACAAACTGCTCAGCAGTCTGCAGACTTATCAACTAGAACAGCCATTGAATCGTGTGAGACGTTGAAAGATAAACACACAAACATTTTTTTTTTTTTTAGGGAGGCAAACTTACTTGTCGTCCCTTTCCAGGCATTTGACTAAAATGGGCAGGATCCCAGACTTTATCAAGTCGTCAATAGGAGGGTTTCTGTCACTTGAGAGCAGTTTTCTGGAAAAAAAAAGTAGGAGGGAAAAAAAATCTCATATACTATAAAAAAAACACTGTTGTCTGCTTGAGCATATTGTGTCTGTCACTCACCTGGCTGCCTGTACAGCACTGAGCTGTATCACCGCATTATCACTGGTAGCATTCTGTAATAAAAAATAAGAAGTTAAGAAGTTAGTGTTGGTGTTAAAGCACTTTTCATTAACAATTCCACTTTATAAAAGCATCATTTGTGAAAGTATCATTTAATGTTTACACAACCCTGTACAATAGATGGTTTGAATAATAAATAATAAACTCTTACCTGTAAAATGGCATCAAGTGTAACATTTTGCTGCACAAAGAGAGAAAAAAAAAAGATGGAGTCTTAGCATTGTCATAAATTTGAAAAAACAAAACAAAAAAAAACAACAGCCTGGGCCTTGATTCTTTAAACCTCCAAACTAAAATTGACAGCAACCTTGTTTTATTACTTTATAATCACCACTTTACATAATGTGCTGCAATTATATAAAAGCTAAAGTTGTTTACAGGTCTATACTGAGCTGCCTCATTACATCTTAGTGTCCAATATGAAAATTATACAAATTATGCAAAACACTTGGTGGCTCTATAGATTTCAAATGAAATACGAAGCAAATTGCAATGAGCTGCAACCTCCTCACTGCTTCTGTGACGCAACATCCGATTCAAATTAGTACCCACTTCAACGTCAGCTCGTTTCAGCATCAAAACAAAGCGATTTTCTGTTGTTACATTAACTATTACACTGTCTCAACAAAGAATAAATAGTGATCCGATCTGATGGTAGCTGATGAAATCTACCTCCTGTCTTTGATTCCTTTTCTTCTTCTCTCTCTTTGTCAGTTTGGTCTGGAGTCCTGCATTTTCTCTATGTGCCATTTCAAAGTAAAAATAAAAACTCTGCAGTGTCTTTTCCTTCTGACTTTGATCTGTTAATGTATGTAACAGTGACACTGCGGTTGCTATGAAACTGTAGATGTTCAAATTCTAACCATTACATGTAAATTTGAACATTTACAATTCTATAAGAAGATGAAAAAGAAGAAGAGGAGGGATCAGTGCCATCTTTTTGTCATCAAATCCTGTTCTCAAGATCAAACATTAACTTTTAACTTCAACTAAGTGGAAATGTTTTTGTTTGATGTTTGGTAGAATAAAATTACTCCAAATATGAACTAAAACATGAATATAGTTATAGTAAATGATTTTACTTTGGAGAAACTTCCAGAAAAAAACAAAACTTTCCTCAAAAGACAGTTTTTTTTATTATTATTACAGAAGTTGTCCACCTTCTGTTTCCAGGGAGCATCACAAACCATTTGAAATCACAGCAAATACGCTTCCCACTTGATTTTAACCCTTTGGAGCTGTTCAGGATCACTACATCTCTCTCTCACTCAAACACACACACCGACACACACACTTACTCCTTTGAAGTCTGAGTCGACATCAGAGTCCTCCAGACTCTCCTCCTGAGGGACGTTTCTCTTCTTCAGTAGATGCTCATCTCGTTTGTTCTGACAAGAAGGAGGGGGGAGAAAAAGAAGAAAAAAAGGTGGAGGAGCAATGAGGAGAAGTGATGAAAGTGTTCGTGAATAAATTCATGAATTCTTTAAACTACAGGACCAACCTCTAAAAAACTATTTCTCCTTTTCCAACTTTGTGGAGTAACACCTACATGTTTGAAGTCTGTGAAATGTGCCTGCAGCTAATTCACAAAGAAAACAAATGCACTCGTCTTTGAAGGACACACGAAACCCCACCCCCCCACTAAACAGCAAGTACGCCCGCAGTCAGCGTAGAAACACAGACAGACATGTACACAGAGAAACACCCACACATCCCATCAATTTACAGGCCATGTGAGTCAGTGGTAGGAGGAGATTCCCTTGCCCTACATTCCCGTGCATCATACTGATGTGCGTCACCGATGACTAATCAGCTAGTGCAGTACTTCTTGCTGCTCTGATCCAGCCAAAAAGGAATGTGCGAGACTTGAGACCACCTCAGCACTCTACGGCAGTGACGCTGTAGATTTTAATACCCCATGACTGGGACGGCGTCGTACAGACAGTCTGCTAGTGCACTGTGCTGTTTAACATTTTCATTTTCTCTGACAGCACAATGCTTAGATGTGCCTTAAAAATCTGTACATTACTTAAAAATACTGTACTCTACATGTAAATCTGTTAATTACCAAGTGTGATGTTTTAGCAGCTGTTATTTTCTTGATACTATCAGTTCTATGCTATGACCAGCTGTGAAAAAGACACATTAAAAACAGAGCAACGACTTGGCAAAGGTTCATTTCTGTTTCTACCATTTTGTCCGAAACCCAGTTCCTAAAACTAGAGGTCACCTTCCTGTCCTATTACCTGCATACGCATTTTCCTATTCTAGGATAATACAAGGAAACAAGTCTGTCATCACATGACTCAGCAAATTCTGATGAAATTCATGTGGTAACAGTTTATCAATAAGGACGGTTCTCTGCTCAATTATGCCGTGCATATTCATGTTTTTAGAAGGAATACTGCTTCGAGTCTTTGCAGTGGCTACGACCCCTGCAGATGAGCCGCACCGGCTGTGTTAGCACTTCGTTACTCAAAGTCATTGGGTATAATCTGCACTGAAAAATTTTCACTAAGGAAAAGAAGAAGAGGGAAAAAAAAAAAAGTGATAATTGACACAGGTCCTCCTGCTGTCAGATAATCCCTTTTAAATAGAAACAAATAACCACAAACCCAGCAAAGATGAAACTGATCTTTTCATCTGTTACAAATCCAAATCATCCTCCAAATGTGTGTGAAAATAAAAACTTCAGACACACACATTAGCAAGTTAAAAACACTGTGTGGCAGAACTAATTTCAAAGCACAAAAACAGCATAAAAAAAACTACAAAGGTCTGACTGCTTGCTCTATTTACATGTTTAAGAACCATAATTTCAGCCAAAAATATTTCTGGAGACTTAGTCCATTGATCTCACCACATGATAGATGAGTCCTGAGATACAGGTGATGATGTTGATATCTAACCGAGCAGGTTCTTTCCTGTTTTAAGCAGATAACAACTTCGCTGTACTGTGGCTACCATTTTTACAAGCGTGTTTCCTGTTGACTTTTTACTCATTAAATAAGCATAACTAGAAAATGCATTAGTGTTCCCACCAGACACTATTATAATGTCTACGTAAAGGGTCTCCTAGTTGCAGCTTAAGTCTTGGCGCCTTTTTTTGTCCAGTCTGCACAACATGCCATATTAATATAAAAACGTCTGTGGTTTTGTTTGACATCTTTCTACATTTGCACAAAACTGCAAACACACTTAACCCAGCCAGCTATGGAAACAATGATTATGTTTTCATAGGTTATTAATAAGCAGCTGCAAATAACATGACAGATGAACAGAAGATCACCACCAAAAGATTAGAAGCGACAGAGAGATCAGAATAACATCGAGAGAATTACACCAGCATAACCTCAGAGGATTCATCGCAAGATGTTAAACCCCCCCCGCAGGCCTCACATATGGAAAAGCCAGGCTAATAGGTTCTTACTTAAGTAATTGGGTTAAGGTTAAGGGTTAGGGTTAGGTGGTTATCGGTAAATGTGACTTTCGTTGACCATACCAGAGTAGTGGAAAGAACGATGTTGATACAAATGTGATTCAAAGTTGAACACTTAAAATGTGGTGGTGGTATTTTGTGAGATCAATTCACTCATGTTGACTTTTGAAGTCACAGCTGACGACGGAGGTATAAACGTATACGTCATGTCTGTTCAGCTCAACGCGAATGAATCAAATCTTTTTTGGACAATGCCATCATGAAGCTGCAGCAATCCAATCGGATTTGGTTGTTCAATACAGCGTAAAGCCTCTCTTCCTCCGGGCAGCTGCCTCTGTCTCACTCAGATTTACCCTGGGCTCAGGTCTGCAGCTGCCCGCGCCCATCGCAGACTGGTCCCAGTGTGGATGGAAACAACAAAAACCAAAAATACAACAACTATAATAACAACAAAAACAAGGCACAATTGGAGTTGAGCATTTGTAGTCGCAGTCGACTCAGAGTTAACATCAACAACGTCAACATCAGACCTAATGTCTATTGAAAGAATGTGCCCTTTGCTGATGCTTTAAGCCAACAATCAAAACTGGCAACAGTACTTTGTCAGAACATGGAGACCACTCTCTCTTTTCAACACCATCACCACGTAGGCACAATGGGAACTAACAATAGTCTGGTATAAAAAGAAAACTCATCCTAGCTCTTACAGACTGGTGATAATACTGCTCTTTACCTGGAAACACTTTTTCAAAATCAAACATTTATGTGAAATTTCAACAATCCCCCATTTTGTAAAAGTTGCATAACATTTAAAAAAAAAAAAAGCTCAGTTAGATTCATCACTTTATTTAGGCTACAACATAAGTCAAATTCTCTGCAGCTAATTCATTTAATTTCTTCTTTCATTTTAAATGTATGTGTACTAATAACGCTCACCTCAAGAAAACATATCCTTAACTATCAAAGGAAAACCTGAAAACAACAACCTGTCAAGTGTGGTTGTGATACGTTTTGTGGTCAAATGAGACTCAACAGAGTCTGTTAATAAACTCCACATCAATTATAGGCAGGTAATTTGTAGCTAGGAAACTGTGAAGAGTTAACGACTGGCAGCTGACGAGTAATGAACATTAATCTCGTCCGTTGGATGTGATTAATAATTACGATTACAGACGAATATAAGACTCACAACAGCTCTCATGACAAATGTTTAATTAGCTAATATATTAACGTTAAACTAAATATGTTCCTGTAATGAAATGGGCAGCCAGTGTTTCCAGGTGCAATGAAATTAAATGCTGAACTCTGCAGTTATTTTTCTATACAGATTGTTTTATTTTGTCCCGACGGTTCTCAATATAATGGCTTCGTCTGCATTTTTCCAACGCCCTTTGTGCTTTAATCTAAACTTTAGAATCTGAGTCAGGTTTATTACACTTTGACTAAGAATTGATGTTTGTGTGTGAGTGACTGTTTTCTCACCTTTCTCAACTCAACTGTCACCTCATTTCGATGTCTTCTCATAGTCTGAAACGAAGAAACAGAAAGAAAGACATTTAAACATTTACTGCTGTGGGGAAAAATATACATTCATCCATTTGCAAGAATAATGACCTAAATACAAATCATGAAAAAGCATGAAAAGGTGATTAAACTGTGTTTTCATTTGATTACACACCTCATTAACAAACCATTTTCTTTCAAGATCCTATTCCCATTTGAAATGACATGACTTAAAAAACACTGAGTAAGAGGGAAAAGGGTTTAATTAGTTGCTGTATTTGTGTGTTTGGGTTTCCAGTTCATCCTGAACAGTTTGAGATGGTCTAACATCTTGTGACTGTTTGAAGAGGTTCATGTTGCCTTCCTAAATAGCCTCTTACGTAATCTGGGACAGTCATAACTCAGGAAGCTGTGGAGCAGTGAGGTGTCTCCCAACCACTGCAAAACAACAACAATGCTGCTACACTGACCCAAACAACAAAAAAATCCTTTATAAACAACAGATCACTAAAATATAATAGTCAAACCTAACTATAAAGAGGAATTAAAACAGTCAAATACACTTATTTGAGCTTAATTTGTCCTAATTAGTTGTTGGTTGATGTACCATAAAGATGGATCCCTGTAGAGCCACTACAGTAGATACACAAAGGGAAGAAAACCTAATAATATCTGTAATTTTACAGGCAGAAAAGATGTGAGATTTCAAGGTAAGCAACACTTGAACAACTGAAACCATAACAACATGTATATGTTATCCAGGAAAACAAAAGTGGATCTTACAGCTTATAACCTGCGGTTAAAAAGCTGTTCCTAATGATGGCAGAAACGAAGGACAATCTGTTATATGTCTGACCTAAATAAATAAAACCCTTGCATTTTTTTTTTCACTGTTGTGTTTTTAAGGTCTGAGTCATCCCTTAAGCAAAACTCAAATTCATACAGCTCGGCTCTTGAGAAGGCCCAGTCTGCTCAGACATCTAGGATGCCTGAAATAGCATCAGGAATGTACTTAGCAAAGTCTTGTCTGTTATAGTAGCCATGTGCTTGTCACTCTGACTAAGTTTCAAAACAACCAACCTATGGGGTCATCAATCTGTGCTTTGACGCAATTAACAACAAAACTCCAATCAGCACCCTGACGGATGGATTTTGTGGGGGGGGCATTTTGAGGCATACCTTTGTTTGAGGATTATCTCAGGATTAACAATCGAGTACATGGGATGTATCTTATGGTAAGTGTGTGTGGCGTGTATGTGTGTGTGCGTGTGTATCTATCTATCTATATCTATATATATATATATATATAGATATAGATAGATAGATGATTTCTTCTTTGGGTAAGCACTTCTAGCTTCTGTCTTAACTTGGCTTAACTGAGCACCACCTTTGCCAAAACGTCTGGTCTTCATATCAATGAGCATTACAGACAAATGCTGTCACAGAAATTTATAATTAGACTTGTTAAATGAGTGATGCTCAATCAATACCCATCGTTTCAGTCTGTAGATTTGCCAGTAGGACACATAGTACTCTGGTAGTGGTTACTGAAATAATGTGACTTGACAGTAAATTAGCCACAAACTATCTCTTATATGTACATTATTCTAGCAATGTGTTAGGACACATGTCTGAGCATATTCATTATGAAATTTCAGAGCTAACATTACAACGTTATGACGAGTTAAATCTAATAATGCTGCTAGCTAAATGTAATCCAAGGCTAAATCACCTATTTGTTAATGATGGATTGTCACAAACCAGTAAATTTATGATATTAAATGTTATTAAGTTAAGTATATGTAACGATTTTCGCATTAAAACTCCGGTGATAGCATCATTACCCGTTCAGTTGTTCAGTGACTTAGCTAGCAGCTCAGTTTTAGCCGCTTCACCCGGCATTACATGCTAGCTGTTTGCTTGACAACGTTAGCATGCTAACAAGGAGGGGCAATATTTGGTTAAGATGGATGTGGACCAAATGTCGAGCTTCAATTCAATATAATCCGACGTTTTGCTAACGATGACAAATGTGTGTTAATGTTTGCTACGTAATAAAGGTGGTATCTAAGATCAATCGTCTGAAAAACATACCAAATGTCAAGATTACGGTACCGGCCAGGCCCAGCCTCGCTTGTGACCGGTGCCCATCCAACTAGCTAGTTAACGTTAGCAACCAGTGACAGCTACACCGCCTGCCCTTAATTCTCCCATTTCCTGCGTCTCAACTGTGATATTTCTTCCTCTTAACAAACATTTAGTGAATCTTTCAATAGGTTTGTGGTTACATCTATCTTCACAATCGTTTAATTCCGACGGCAAATTTACCGACAACCAAATAGGCCAATAAGCAGATGGCGAACTCCTCACGATAGCTTACGTTAGCTAGGTGGCTAACTAGCTAGCTAGCTAGCTAGCTAGGCTAGCTAGTTAGCTAAGCAGGCAGCTGTAGCCGGGGCCAGGCTCCCCGGTGAGGCCCAAAAAGACTGTCGCTCTCTGCGTTTAATTAATTCAATTCATGTAATTATCGTTCACATATAAATGTCAACTCACCTCGACATCACGTCCTTTATTTTTAAAGCTCTTGATGCGGTGGTTTTCCAAGCCGGCGTTTTCTGCCATGGCTGTACGGTGGGAGGCTTTAAGCTATTACTCCGGCTTTTCGGGATCTCCTCGGTGAAAGACGAGGCACGGCAGCTCCTGTGCTGCTGCTGCTGCTGCTGCTGCTGCTGCTGCTGCTGCTGCTGCTGCTGCTGCTGCTGTTGTTGCTGCTGTTGCTGTTGCTGTTGCTGCTGCTGCTGCTGCTGCTCCTGCTGGTGGTGGTGGTGGTGGTGCTGCTGCTGGACCCGGAGGAAGACGTAACAGATCGCAGAGTGAGGGGAGGAGTTAATGCATACCTCCTTCACGGGCTGCCCTGGTTTCCACGGCTTCCTCGACGCAGTAAGAATAAATTCAACCACCCTCCCTCCGGTGATTTATTAGTCCCGGCAGACATCCTCCAAAAAAATGTGAAAACTGTGCAGCTCAGTCGTCATGTTTGCGCAAAGGCATCTTTCAGTTCTGTAACTAATTAAAAAAATAAAATAAAATAAAATAAGAAAAATAAAAAGAAGTTTTGCAGACAATGATTGATTTTGTGTTTTACAGAGATATAATAAACTTTATTTGTATTTAAACTAGCCACTCTAGAATAATTGTACCTAAAGACATCATCTTTATTTTTAAAAGTAATAAAAATAAACTTTAAAAGTTACATAACAAATTTTATACATTTAGTATTTTAAGCCCTTTCTAAATTATATTATTATATTCTAAATTTTCATTTAACATGTATATGGGTATATTAAACCATTTGACAAATAAAAAAGTGAGCACATTATTTCCTTTATTTGACTATAAAGTTAAAAAAAAATATTTATATAATTTTACTTAATATTATATTTTTATTTTTTATGTAATCATAAATTGATGAACATGAATGGATCCATTTATAACAATTCAAATTAAGTGTCAAATGCCTGTATAATTTTCTTACTTTTTTATGTTTTATATAAGTTGTTTTTATTTACATTTTCACCACAACAACAACAAAAGACAATCGTTGGTCAAACCAAACTCAGATCTGTGGTTCAAATAAATAGAGGGCGTAGGCGCCGATGTCAGTTTGGCATTTAGGAAACGTTTATTTGTTTTATTTACATATTGAAAATGTTGGTTGTGTGTATTTGTTGATCGTCTTGAACATGCTGCTCAGTAAAGAAAAGAAAAAGATACGTTCAGACACAAAAGTTTAATGAATCAACAATATTTGGATTTGTTTTGTACAATAACATCATTAGTGCAAACAAAGACAAGCATTTGAAATATTTTACTGTCACACTTCAGCAGCGGATATGCAATGCCAATACAACACAACAGATTGACATTTTTATTTTTATTTTTTTCTCCAAATCAAAAACAACCAGCACCAGCTCTGATATCGGTTCGAATATTTAAACTAAATACTCCATTAAAAAAAAAAAGGAGAAAACTATAGGGCTGTTTGTAGAAGTGATCAGACAGGAATCATCTATAATTTATTATATACTAGTGTCAGGCATTTAAGACATATTTCACTTTTAAGAAACATTTTCCAGCACCGTCACCTCAGCATACACAGATCAGACACCGTAAGGGAGATACAGTTACGTCAAACCTCAAGACACTGGTTGTCTGCAGGAATGAGCACAGGCTTACTGGCGTTAGTATTTCAAACCCTCTTACATCAACTCAGATTCAGACAGTGACATGAAATGTTGTAATATCCCCACTTTTAATTTATTTATTTCTATTTTTTTTTAACAAGGAAGGCAACGTAAATGGGATATTGTTGAATGATGTGTGAGCAGACCTTCAATTAGACCACAAACTCTCCAAAAATAAAATACATCTTTTGTCAAACCAAACTCAGATCTGTGGTTCAAATAAATACAAATAAATAGAGGGCGTATGCTGAGATGTCAGTTTGGTATTTAGGAGATTACATATTGAAGAACGTGAATAGAAAGCAATGTCAGTCAAACATGGCTTCTGCTCCTGGCATCTGCTCATAGACTGAACACGTAAGCAGCAACTCAAGGGGTTTCAGTTAATACAGGCTGATTACAAATGACGCGCAGTAATGAGTTTTCCCATCAGCAAACGCTATAAAAGCTCATCATGGCCGACGAACGACCAGAAACCTTCCGCTCTCCTTCAAGGATACTTCAGCGTCATCGCAGACCAGCAGTAGAGACAGAGTAATCAGGAGGAAAAAAAACAAAAACAAAAAAAAAAGAAACAACAGGCATTCAAGCCACACATTATGATAAACATTCAATCAAGGTCAAACTGTAGTGCCACAGAGGTCGCTATGAGATATAGAGTAGGACAGCAAAGTAAAACGGGGACTGCGGCTGAAGTGCTTCTTTAGAAGATTTGTTGTTCAAAGAGGATCTTCTCAAACCCTTGTGGAGCTGTGTGATAGAAGTCACTAAACTGGCAGTCTAAGATGGCACTGTCATCCACTGCAACAACAAGAGAACAAAACACAGGGTTGGATTAGACGACGTTTACATGATGAGCTCTTAAACACTTTTCCACTCTGCTGTTCTAGCGCTGCTCGGCTCCGCTCTTCTCTGTTTGGGACCAGACTCGTCGTCCATGTGAATGTGGTGAGTGGGGTTGAAGAAAAACACAAATTCATTTGTTTTCTGTGAAATAAGCCAGAGTTTGTCTACTTTAGGCAAAAGATCGTGTTCAATTAGGGTCAATTTCACTCTTATAAAGAGGCTGATTTAGAGAATTACCTTTAATTGCTTAAAAGAAAAAAAAAAAGAAGCCTTTTTTCACTGAAACCATTTTTGACAAGTCACAGCAGGAAAACGGGTGTAAATAATGACGCTTAGAATTCAATTTAGCTGCTTGGGTTTCAGCGTCACGTATGCTGGCTCACTGCCACACCGTCATAATGTACTTGAATGGAACGGAGCCATAACCATCACATCAACTGTGCTTTTTCCTACTGTGACAAGACAAAATGTCTGCTGTGAAAAAAAAAAAGACCCGCTGAGTTAAAGATTTAATCTGATTTTATTATTTTGTATTATAACAAGATTAGAATTACCGCCTTGTGATTCAGGCCTCTGACATCAAGTCCAGTTAGAGATAATTAGTGTTTAAATCCACGAGTTATGACCTTTAACCTTTGACCACCAAAATGTAATAATTGTCTATAATCGTTGAGTCTAAGTGAGTATTTCTGTCACATTGATAGCGACTCCATCAGTAGGAGGCTTGAGACGTTCGAGAGCTTTTTTTTCTGTCCAGTCACAGTGACCTTGACCTTTGACCTTTATTTGTCAATTTCTAATCAGTTCATGTCTGAGTCCAAGTGAACGTCTGTGCCACAAAACCACTTGTGGGGATTCTTCATAAAAACATGTTCATAACAATGTTAAGTCACTGTGACTTTTCTCCTTTAGCCACTGACATTAAATGATTTATTCATCAAATATTCTGAGTAAAATCAATAAACCTTTTTAACAGCAGACAATTAAATTTGTCGAAGTAGGAAAACCACAAATGAAACAAATGTATTTATTGTCAGAAGCTCAATCAACTGCTACGACAGAGCGGCAGCGCACACAACACCAGAACTCTGCGATTCGCTCACATTAACGGAAAGCAGTTGTTTCTCATGTAATTAATAACATGTGTTTTTCCTGCCTCGACGTGCCGTTAGTTGGGTAAAAAGGCCCGTCCTTTAAACAGAACGACGGTGTTAAAACTTTCCAAGTTTAATAACAATGAGCTCTTCAGGTGCCAAAATGTTATCAACTCTTGAAACACCTGGTTGGCTCAACAAATAACTCATAGCAACAAACACTGCTCTGTCTCCGAGCTCCACATACCCCCGAGGCAACTGACACACCAACTTACAATACTGTGACATTTTTATATTCATTAGTTACCAACAGTGATTATGATTATAATTTTTGGTTGAGTAATTATCTTAACGTCAATGGATTTAGAGATGAGTAGCTTAAAATTTAATGGTTTCCACAGTCGATCATATTAGTTTGATTAGACATTTCAAACAAATTACTGGTCTGACTCGACATATGATTATTCAGACTTCTTCTGCTTCTGTATTTTTCAGCATGATTAGATCCAACTAAAGTGGCGACAGTTGCAGTTTCAGTTAAAAACATGTCAGGGCAGCACACAGCTCCTCAGGTAAAGTAATGTAAAGGTTGTTATTCCCTCATGGCAGCTCAGGTTAAATAAATGCTCGTTAGAAACAGCGAAGTGATCAACAGATAACAATGTCTGTCTGGTCCTTTGGACATGAAAAATGCTATTGTACATGAACGGAAATTAAAGTGGAAAATTTAATATTAGTTCAATGAAAAAATACAGTAGTAGTGTCCCTGAGCACACGGATATTTCATCTATCTTAGAAACATTAGTAAGACTTTCAAACAGTCACTGAAATCATCTGTCGCAGACTTTGACCAGAATAAAACCTTGAATATCTTGATCCTCTGTGGTGAGATTGTCCTCTCCTGTTAAAGGCTTTGTTTTTATTAGTTCACATAACTCGCTCTTAGGTAAGTAGAATCTGTGTGTAGGCAGATAAGGAAACAAAGAAACCCCTTTTAAATGCAACTAATGACCTGAACTGACCAGTGTTACGTAAAGATGTACAGATGCAGCCCTCTAGTGGAGTAAAACTGTAACTGCTTTAATGAAAATAGAAAATCAGATCAATAGTCCATAATATTTATTTTAAAAACAGAGCAAACAGTTAACTATTCTTTACAATAGACGACAATAAACTTACCATAAACAACAGGGTACACGGTGCCTCTGATCCCTGAAGCAGGACAATGCATGTTCTTCCCATTCAGATATAAATTCAGCTCCACGTGATCATATGTGATGCCCTGAGGAATAAAAAGAAAAACAAAATAAATCAATTAATTATTTTGTGCAAGTATGATTCCTCATTTTAACCTGGTTTAATAATAATACACACTCATAGTCCTTGCAATTAAATAACATATAAACAGTAGTATTATATATAATATCCTTTGCTCTCTCCCCTCTCCTCTACTTTGTAAATGTATTACATCAGTCTGTACATAGTTTTTTCCTTTAATGTTAAATAATTGTATATGCACTTAAAACTGAAGAGAAAATCGTAGCAGTTTTGGTGTTTAAAGAGTTAAAACTTCAGTAATCAGTAAAAAAAACAAACAAACAAAAAAAAACTGATCAATAAAATGCCTGTGTATTGAAAATGTGTCAGTGCTGAGCAGAGTCAGAGCTTGTTTTTCCGGGTCACTGTTCCAGAGATGAATGATAAAGTGAACAGATAATGAATGTGGCTTTAACAAACCGCTCCCTGACCCTGCAGCGCATTAGTCGTGACCAGACACAGTTCTCATACATTTTAGACTTTGTGTTTCACAAATTGCATATTTGCATGCACGGATCACTTGACGGAGGCAGCATCTTATCAAACAATTTCAAATTACGTCAAACCAAACCTTTTAGTTCAGCAATGTTATTATAGTAAAATATGTACAGGTCAGGGGTGTGGGCTGGAATATATGTTTCATTAATATAATCCACCCATCCAGGTTTTTTTTTAAATTATACTGCTTATGTTTTGGATGTTTGTAAAGGAATTTAGTTATTTAATTCATCTGATATTCTTATTTTTTATATGCAATTTAATATTAAGTAGAAAATACATGCAAAAAAAAAAACTGTGAGTTTGGTTGTGGATGAAAATATACTGTGTTGTACTGAAGACAATTAAAAAAAAATGTTTTATTCCTTCCTATTTAATTAACTGATGCTCATGTGAATACTTCTGTTTGATATTCGGTGGCTGTAGGGTTTTTGCGTAACATAAATACTAGTGTTAAGTTCCAGTTGTGTCATGTTTAATAAACATAGTGTGTTATAAAATGAGCATGACTGGAAATAATTCACGATAACATTTTTGATGTGTTTATATTTTTGCAAGAAACATTAATTTGTCCTTCATTTAACAGGTAAAAACAGTGTAAAACCCAACACACACACACACACACACACACACACACACACACACACTTCTACAAAATCAATTAGTCCCAACGCTAAGACTGTACTCATTAAAATAAAACATCACTTAATTATTTCTAACTTCAAACCAACTTTGTAAATGATCTGAATAAATGTCGTTTTAAAGTTGTGATAAATAAGTGAGAATAACCCAAACACCCAATTTCTGATGGGACCATCAGCTTCTGACAGATGATCAGTCTAGTAGATGTTGATTAAAGTTTTAAGTAAATACACATATTCTCATAGTCACGTGTTTGCTGGATGACTGTGAGATATGTCAATATATGTGCAGACAACAAAGACAAATGTCAGCAAGTATTAGTGTAGCCTCTTTACTCTGCAAACAAAACCTTTAACTGTGGAATGGATATTGCTTGGCCCTTGCTTATTTTACAACAATCATAATAATAATCTTATTCTAATCTATATCTATTCACAGATGTTGTGATTTATTTCCCAATATGCACCAAGTACAGTAAATGTTACACTTACAACGATGTCGCCCTCCTGAGGAAGGCTGTTTGCAGGTAGACGATTCTTCTCTTCATTATTATGGTACACAGACCCATCATGCCTCAGGACAAGGCTATTTGTGTCTCTGCCCATAGGCACTTGATTAAGATTCACTTTCTTCGTGGCCACACCAACTCCCCACACACCTAAACACAAAACACAACACTACAGCAGCTGCTATTTTAAAAAAGTCAAAAAAATACTGTCATATTTCAGTTGGTAGACAAGCATCACATGCATAAATATTCCCAACTAAATGTTACATAGTAAGTTATATATTAAGACAACTTTGTTATTAGTGAGAAGTGCATGAGCGTGGCCTTGCTTCAGGCCTTATACAGAGAAAAACAAATGTCTCGTGATTTCAGATACTGTCTTTTTAAATAAACAGGATTACAACAGATACCATGCAGTCACAAGATAGTGTGACTACTAAACACTACAGCGTGTCAAAATCAATAACCGCCACTAGGAATGCGCAGAAAATGGCAATTTGAAAGGGACAGAAAAGGCAAGAGAGGTAGTCATCAGCTAAAAACCAAAAACCTACCAGTGGACTGGATCTTAAACTCAAAATAACTTTTGTTCTGGTGCAGAGGGGCGTTGGCCAGGCAGCCCCCGGTACCACATATCCTCCGGCCGCTCTTTACAATGACGACATCTGTGCCTGAAAGAAGAAAAACAAAAACAAAACGGGAATAAATTCTACAGATTAAAAGCTCAAAATTCATAAAATAAATTCTAAGATGTAGTAAACTGCATTTATCATCTCAACTGTTTAGTCTCTGAAATGTCTGTGAATAAATCGACAATAGAGATTTTAATAAAACAAGTCAAAGCTTCAGTTGCATTTCCCCCCAATGATTACAGGATTGACCAAGCACATTAAAGATTAAAGAAACACCACGCTGGTGAATCATAACTATTCTAAATTTAAACCCATTTATATTTATAGTTTATACTTTATTTTACCTTGTTGTTTTTATATTTATACCATCTTACTACTTAGTTTATCTTATTTTATTCTTATTGGGCTCACACCGGGACCAGGGAATCTAATTTAATTCACCTCATGTTCTAACATGTGATGCAATGACAATAAAGCTCCTTGAATCTCGTCCTCTCCATAGTAAACTACAAAGACATCTCTCTCAAACATGCTCATCACAATAACTGTATTCATCAACTCAGCTCAGTGTGAGAGGTAAACACACACTAGTCTAACCTCCACACACACAGATGGTTATTTATTCATCTGGTTATATATCACCTGTGTAAATATTTATCGTCTAGACATTTGCAAATATTGTTTGTCTCATTTTTAGCTTTCCCGTGTGTGTGTGTGTGTGTGTGTACACAGTACTATGTGAAAGTTAGTTACCCCACATGTTTTGTTTTAGCAGTGCTGTAAAGATCATACATATTTATCTCTCACTTTCTTTATGCAGATATAATAAGAATATACAGGAAATTAGTTCAAAGTATTTAAGAACTCAATAATAAATACCAATGATTCTGGATTCAGACTCTGACCACACAGATTTATTGCCTCAGCAGTGATTCAGTGACCAAAATCAGGGAAATGATGAAAAAAGTATAACACACACACACATATATGTATATGTATATGTATATGTGTGTGTGTGTGTGTGTGTGTGTGTGTGTGAGTGTTGAGACATTTTGTATATATTATTATATTACTACAGCGATATAACAATCCATATTTACATATTTATAGTTAAATCTGCTTCTTTAGAATAAAATAATGAAGTAGCTGTTTTATACCGAGGTGATTTTACTTCATGTAATATTTAATGGGGGATTGTTTTATGTCTCTTTAAAAAAAAAAAAAGAAAGAAAGAAATGTCAATCCTTACATTTCTAAGTTGATGTTGTTGTGTCAAGTCAGGATAAAATATATAAATATAATCTCCCTCTGTCATGAAAAATACATTAAATAACGTAGTTAGCTAGCTAGCTAGCTAATGTTACCGACGGAGGATAGAGGCAAATGGATATAAACTGTTTATAGACCAGTTGTGTTGATTAAAGATAAACACACTTACCCATGTGGTGAGTGTCTAACTGAACAGTTGGCATTTCTTTAAGGGGGATATGGCCCGGTCCGCCATCTCCGCAGCAGCCTAGACAACACGTAAACATCGCAGCCATTCTTTAAGCCCCCGACACTGACGCTAAAACTTCCGGAAATAAACTCGCGGCATCAAAAAAATAAAAAAGAACGCGCCCTCTCTCGCAACAGCGACACGCTGCGGCGGGAGTTGGAACTACACCAGCCCCCCGCTACCCCACTGTATCCAATCACAGTGGCTAAGATAGGCAGTTGCTCCTGATGGCATGGAAACAAGGGAAGAAAATCAAGGTCAAAATTTCTACACGTGACTAAGTAACTATTGGATATTGAAGTTACATAATCACAAGTGAACCGAGAGTAAGTTTTTCTTATCTTTTACTGGGATATTACATGTTTAGAAGAACACAAATGCTGAATTGGTGACTGAAGAGCATCATCGCTGGTTGAAACATTAAAGCCAGTGATGCTTCTTATCTTATCTCAGTGTTTGTGTATGTGTGCGTGTTATTTTCTTAATACCAGATGGTGTTTTTATTATATTAACAGTTTATATGCATATATTGACAAGTGGGGCAGTTTATTAAAAGCTCGTGATACCAAACTGGGACTAAAAAGCGAGTTGACAGCTTTTCACGCTGTAATGTTTTGCATAGCAACAGCCCCTCCCCCATCCAAGCAGCAGGGATTCTCTGAAAATTACCCAGCAGGGGCAAAAACGTAAACAACCCCACGTCTAAGCTTAAGCAGTCAAATAAATCAAAAATATCTACACGGATCGCATATTGGTGGTCTTATATTACACAAACGGATGCAGGTGCATAAGAATAACAGATGAATCAGCTGATATTAATTTGCATCCGTCGCTGAAATGGTTAAGCCTATACCCGGAAAAAGGGCGAAGTCTGCACAGCAACAAGCGCCATGATTGCGTTGCACTGTGCGTCTCAGCAGCTGGTGAGTGATTCTTTTGGTCCAGTAGTTGCATGTTACTATGCGCTTGCAAAATCTGTCAGCCCTCCTCCAGTACCTTGCCAACAGGAGCAACGCTACCGCGAACCCCGTTTGTCGCTAATTTGTCGCATTGGTTTGATTGGGCGGCGGTAATTTAGGACTCAACTCAGCAAAAAAAAAAAAAAAAAAAAAAAAAAAACCTCCATCCGTCCTGCTGTTCTGCAATACAAAGCTAGGGTGAAGGAGAAAAAAAATGCGGGTATAGCTTTATATCTGTAAAGTTATTATTAATTTTGACTCCTACCCTGTTTTTTTTTTGGGTAGCGCGTTTTCTTCACCGGCTGGTTACAGAAGACATCAGGGGAAAAAGCAGCAGGATGTTACTTAACGTTAAATTGGCAAATGGAGCCTTTGGCAGAAGCCGTGCCAAGCTTTTACGCGGGTACAGCGATGCAAGTCAGTTTCACTTTCAGGATGGGAATACTCCAGACACAGCTGGAACATGACTGCAACATCTGTATCCTTTGCGATGCTACAGCATTTTTCGTGCGTAATTTATTACCCCTGCTGCCTTACGTGGCAGCATCTCTGTTGAGTGTTGGTGCGTATTATGTAGCCTGGTTTTTATTTAAAGTGTTAAGTGATTTACTTGGGCTTTTTTTCTTTCTTTTTTTTATTTATACAAGGCATCAGTTTTGACGCATGGATGATGTGTTTACAGGACTCCATGGAACAGCTCGAAGAGGAACTTACGTGCCCGATCTGCTGCGGTCTCTTCGAGGACCCAAGGGTCTTGTTGTGCTCACACAGCTTTTGCAAGAAATGTTTGGAGGGAATCTTGGAGGGGAGCCGAGGTCCGGTTTACAGGACACCTTTCAAATGCCCCACATGCCGCAAAGAGACGCCGCACAACGGCGCACACAGCCTGCAGATCAACTACTCTTTGCGCGGAATTGTGGAAAAGTACAGTAAAATAAAGGTTATGCCCAAGATTTCTGTTTGTAAACAACACAGCAGCCAGCCTCTTAATATATTTTGCGCCACTGACTTGAAGCTTATTTGTGGGTGTTGCGCAACGACAGATGACCACAAAGGACATAAATTTTGGTCCCTGGAGGAAGCATATGAACGGGAGAAGGAGGCGTTTGAAGAGCTGCTTCACGGAGTGAAGAGCTGGCAGAGCGGAGACATCCTGTCCTGCCTGGAGACACTACAGACCAGTAAGAAAAAGGCTCTTCAGTCGGTGACCAAGGACGCGGAGAAGGTATCAGAGTATTTCGACAAACTCATCAGCTCCCTCGAATGCAAAAAGAACGAGATCTTGTCCGATTTTGAAACACTGAAGCTGGTGGTGATGCAGGCGTACGACCCGGACATCACCAAGCTGAGCGCAGCGCTGGAGGAGCAGAGAAGAGCGCACAGCATCGCAGAGTCTTTCAGGAGCGTCTCAGACCCCCTGTGCTTTCTGCAGCAGATGCAGGAGTTTCGTGAGAAATTGAAGGTGATTAAAGAGACTCCTCTTCCCACCCGTAAAGAGACGGACGTCGGTCCATTTGTGCGTAATTTTGATGTGAAAAAGTGGGATTCGCTGAGGCTCAGAGAAGTGGACAAGATCTCGGTCCCCCATGAGAACGGCTCCTACCGAGTGGGGGGCTCCAGGATCACCAAGCGCAGATGGATCATCTTATTGATGAGTTTGTTAGTTTCAGTACCGCTCCTGCTGCAGCCGCACAACATCACCGACTGCGTAACAACCCAGATTGAACCGCTCATCACTACAGTTTCCTCGCACCTTACCCACGTCGGTGCGTACTTATGGGGAATGACTGACATGTGCGCAGATTTAATGGGCGCAGGACAGGAATGTGTCGCTAAGTTAATTGACTCTACTGTCAGTTTTATTGGCAGTTGTAAGATCTTTTAATGACTCAGCCTGTGGCATCTCACGCACTCACAGCTACAAATTGTTTTCCACGTGACCCGTGAGATGCACCTGACTGTGTGAAAAACACTTGTTTACCTCTTTTGTTTACCATGTCTTTTAACCCTTTCGTTCGAATTGAACCTCTTTAGAGCTAGAGAATCAAACTAAATCAGCCCTTAGAGAACAAACAGACGCTAAATCATTCACATTTCCATGAATGTATGATCAATTCTTTTTAATACGATCATTTTATACTTTTTTCCGAGATGATCTTGATAAATAAACCTGTGAACTCTAAGACACCCCCTCCTCCTGTTTGTTTTTTATTTATTTATTTATTTAATATAGCAGGCAGAGTATCAGACATCTATATAGAGCAAATGTATTACAGTAAAAGTGAGTAATTAAAGAAATATGTAGTGTAATCTATGGCCTTTTCCCCGCAGAGCGCGTCTGCACCAGTGATGCTGCAACCTCTTCAAGGTTACAAACGTTGCATAACAGGCCCCGTGTGAAATATTCAGCAGGCTGCAGACACAGCGCAAGAGGTAAAAAAATAAAAATAAATAAAAAAGAAGACAGCTTTGGCCCGTGGTATTATGTGGTTATCAAACTATCTGCCAGTCATAATAAAACACAGGCAGGACACGGATGTCAGGCATGACTTGTGCAGTCAATTTATTTCTGTAAATCATCCGCTGCACAGTCAAATATCTGCAGGCTGTTAAATTAAGTGTAGGCCTGTTTTCTGCTGTGAATATATTAAACTTTAAACCTTTAATTCAATAGTGTGTTTAAACAGAAGTTTATTAAAACTCTGAGAATTTGAGGTTGACTCAGTGAGATCTATGCTGATGTTTGATTAAAACAGGTCAAGAGTAAACAGCGCACTGATCACTGAACTAAGATCAGATCACAAAGTGAATCCGTGATGTCAGCTCTGACCATAATTCAGGACCTGCGTCATGGCAGCCTGGTACATATATATAGCCTCTCTGTTGCCAGGCAAATATAGGATGAGGTTAAATGAAATGAAAGTACCACAGGACATTAATATTTCAATAGTGACGACGCGCAAATTTCAATGTAGCGTCACAAACCTGAACTAAATCTTAATCTAAAGTTAATGTATAT
The DNA here is from genome assembly GCA_016801845.1 of Polydactylus sextarius. Classification (NCBI taxonomy): domain Eukaryota; kingdom Metazoa; phylum Chordata; class Actinopteri; family Polynemidae; genus Polydactylus; species Polydactylus sextarius. Next base: position 5,794,655 of record CM028912.1, on the reverse strand, counting down.
TAGACTTTACTGGGGAAAGGTGTCTTTACACCAGGGCGCACGAGCATCTGCTGAAATCAAAAGCGGACACGTGGTGAGTGTTAATAGAAAAAAAAAACAACAACTTTAAAGTCATCATCTATATCATGTATATATACGTCAGTGTTAATAATAAGTGACTCAGTCTTTTCCATCGTGGGTTAGAGCGTGTGACGGTAAATTCACTGAAGTTTTATTTTATTAAAACTGTTACAAGAAATCTATTTTATGTTATTTCCTTTTTTATATATATATATATAAAGTTAATTTCTTTTTCAACTTTTATGTAAAAATGCGGTTGCAAATGATGTCCTGTCGGTGTCACCGAGTGTGTTTCATTTTATTAAAATATGCACGAGCTGTATGAAAGATGGTAAATATATATATATATGATAGTTATAATGTTTAAAAATAATATGAAGCTGGAAAAAAAGAAAGAAAAAAAAGTGGAATAAGTGACTGAAAGTCTTGTCTGAACACCGCTTCCACTTTTTTTGGTCTGTCAGCATTTTTTTTAATTTCCAAATATGCGAAATAATCAAATAGACTTCAGATTTAAATCTCCGCATTTTTAGTAAAGATATAAGTATTTGATAATTTATATAATCATTTATAGTTTACTTTAAGACGTATGTTATATGTAAGAGACAGAGTGTGTGTGTGTGTGTGTGTGTCACACACACACACACACTCATACACACTTTTCCTCTCGATTACAGAAAATATATTTTCTATCCTTAAATCTGACTTGAGGTCACGGTTTTATAAAATAATACTTTTTTATATATATAATATTCAGACTGATCCTCTTAAATTCAAACAAAACACTCGCAGTTTTTTTTTAATATATATAAATATTTGATGTATTTTTTCTGCTTAGAAAAAAAAAACTTATTTGGGAGTAAAATCCCGTATTTCTGGTTAATTTATAATTATAATTTCCACAAATAAATACGAGGAATCAGAATTATCAATAACAAAAAAAAGGCCCACAAGGCCAAATGGAGGAGGAAGGAAAAAAAAAATAATGAAAGAAAGAAACTGATTCAAGGTCTATTTGTTCAATGGACAAAGAAGAAAAAATAATAATGGGCCTTAGTTTGCGTTATCAAAGACGATCCATGTATTTAATCACTAAACTGATATATTATGTCTCACTTTTATTTATTTGACGTGTTTTCATTAAAAAAAAAAAAAAAAAACAAGATTTGGATCGTTTTCTTTAATAATCAGGTGTAATCTCTGTTCTCTTCGCTGGTGTGATTTTGAAACCTTTATTTATTTTTATTGTGTATGTTCATTTAAATCTTCCGCTGCGCGTTTTAAAGAAAAATAAAAGTTAACTTGAAAGCATTTTTTTATATATATGCATGATCCTAAAGGCCTGAAAGACAACAAGAGTGTAGTCAGTGTTTTTTTTTTGTTTGTTTGTTTTTTTCCTTTCTCTCTCTCTCTTTTTTTTTTATTAGACACGTCTGATTTGGGATTATCGTCATCGGATGTCCTGGTGCGGCAGAGATGCCTACATGGCGCTCACATGCGCTTAAAATGGAGGCTTTCAGCAGCTACAGGACACCGTGTCATTCGTTACATAATTGCACGGTTACGCCAGAATATGTCATCATAGCTTTGTAGACATAAAGCAGACGCAGTATACAATAATCTGAAGCTACTGCGTCGTTAAAAGCGAATAAACACACATCAAAATTTATACAAGTTAAATGGGCCTAAACGGAGAAGTCGCTCTAGTAAAAGATCATGTGAAAATAAAATATAAATAAATGTATATATATTTACTTATATAACTAAATGTATTTGGTTTTATTTTTTTTTTTTTTAAAGTGGTGCTTAGAGTCTTCATTATAATGACTGTAAAGATTTTAATCCGCATTAAAGCTGCGTCGAGGCTCGCGCTGAACAGGCCGGACGACCCAGCTGATGCAGCAAAGGCCACGCGAACCACGAACGCGCGTGATTTTTTTTTTTTTTTTTCTTCCCTCGTGGACAGCGGTGCCACTGTAAACTACTAGTGTGAGTTTTGTTTTCAGTGTCGGTGTAAAACTAATGTTTTAACTATAACCTCGATAAGAAAAAAAAAAAACTATACTATACTATATCGTGTCATGTTTTCAAAACACATTACAGACAAAATAATAATAATAATAATAATCCCAATTTTAAAGTTTTATTTTTGAAAAATTGCTCAGACAAGACAGTGAAATGTAAATAAAAAAAAGAAAACAAAAAGGAAAAGATGTGTGTAAAGATAGTTTAACCATAAAAACAAGATCAGGTCGAAGCTTAATGCAAATCTGGTGAACATTGTACCTGTGAGCATCCGCCGAGCGACACCACCAGGCCTGTGTGGTCGAGTTTCTCTCTGATGGTGAGTGGTCAGCTTTGCTTCAGCAGCACGATCAATACTGGAGGCTTCAGCTAAAGTCTTAACTCCAATATTTACGTGCTGCTACAGTAAAGCAACCAGAAGAAGAGAATAATAACTTTATTTTTTTATAAAAAAAAGAAAGAAAGAAAAAGAAAAAGAGAGAAAAAAAGAGAAAGAAAACAAGCTTCGTTGACTATAGAGATTACTGTATATGCAAAGAATGATGTTATAGAAGCAGAGCAGCAAAAATAAAAAATGAAAAGTAAAAAAGCAACAGGTTGAATGTCTGATGGTTGACAGTCTGGTTGTGTTTTCGAGGCGATACTGCTGCAGCACAGTATGGCCTGCATCTCTGTGTAACCCACAAACCATTCCGTGCTGCTACAGCATCGCCAGAACTACAATCATGGTCTCTTCGTTCCGCGGCTCGTCTCCTTCTTCTGACTTCATCAGCGTTTTCTTCCTCATCCAAGGTTTCGACTCTTTTACCGAGTCGGCCGACTTGTCATCCATCATTTATCTACCTAAAGGACGTTTCAGATGATCGGCGAAGTGTCGTGTCCGACTCCAAACACAGGCAGGGGGAGACTTCGCATCTGAAACACACAGGGGAGAAAAAAAAAAAAAAAGAGAGTATTTTAATATAGCTGAGATCAAAAATGGCAAAATTGTTGTGCACTATGCGGTCAAAAGTATGTGGACGCCAGATTATTACAATCGTTGGAACTACTGTTGACAGTTTGTGCTAAACTTCTGTAACAGTTTGGGACTTTGGCTGCAAAGATTTGTACGATTTTAGCCAAAATATGAGGCTGCACATTAAAACTAAGGAGATATGGTCCAACTTGGTGTCAGCTCTCTGCAGGCAAGATTAGAAAATCATTTCTTTAATAGATCTTACTTAATGCACAGTGGCATTGTTGTGTTGAAGCAGTAATAGCCCACAGCTGTCGTCTATGATGCCATTGTATGCTGTAACATTAGGTTTCCCCCTTGATTGAAAACCAAGCAGAATAGAGACAGAGTTGTCTACATGCTGGCCACATTGTGCACTCAAAGTAATTTCACAGACTGCTTTCCCAACACAGCCCAACATCACGTGATTGCTTTTTAGTAGAAACAGTAAAAAAGTATTTCACGTGTTTAAAATAAGCCTCTGTCTTTGCCGGTAGTAAAAGCTGAACAACTTTACAAGGTTTTAAAGAAGAGACTTCATCTGCCAATTTGAAAAAAAAAATAAATAAAAAAAAAAAAAAAGAAAGAAAAAGAAAAACCGGTTTAGTAGCATAACAAATGTTCAAAATTATTTTACAACATTAACAATGTAAAGAGGAAGAAAAAAAAAAAATAAGACACTGGTTCGTGTCAGCTAACACTGTGAAAACAAGGGGGCAGGGTTGACAGGGAGGAAAATAGCAGTCTGTACTTTGCATGACTCAGAATTAAAATCAGACTGTCTAAAGAGCCTGTGTACCACTGTAATATTGTGGCATTTTTAATGTCGAGAAACACACATTAGTGTTATTGACACATGTGACCACAGTTACAAAGACAGTTACTAGGAGAAGTGCTGTGTCTCATTTGGCCGTTAGGCTCTCTTAAGCTCCAAGATAATTACTACTCTATTGCACTCAACTTTCATGTTGGGTGAACACTTAGTTCACCCAACACAAACCACTGAACTATGTAAATGAGCCAATGTAAAAATAGAAAGAAAAAGAAAAGTAAAAAACATGACCTCACGTATGGAAGAAAGCTACTGAAAAACAGAATTTGTCCCCTCGAGGAATCAAACTGCCATAAAAAGACACCTCAACCAAATATAACCAGTGCGTCAACTTGTGTTGTGAAATGTTTTTAGGCAATCCTGGGAACCAGACAACACTTAGACTCTTTTCTTTCTTCTTTATAAAAACAAAACATTGTTTGTCTGAAAAGGTGTTAATAACCTGAATCTTGATAATAATCCTGTGGGGGATTGGGCCCAATGATTTTGTTGCCACTAGAGGTCTCAATGGACCTGTAATTATGACCTTGGTCTGAAATGGACCGGGTGGCCTGGATCTAATGACATCTCTAATATGTGTCCTTCTTAAAAGAAGAGGAAGGAAAAAAAAAGCCACTTCATCCCTTTGCTACAAAAACCCACTGCTCTCATTAGTTTGTGGTGTTGTGCTGATTGTAAACTGTCTAAAAAAATCTAAGTCAGAAGCTCAACACTTGGAGAACATTACATAAATCTGGTTGTTTTCTTGTTTACTCTAGATGCCCCCACCACCACCTCCCACCCCCCTCCATTAAAACACTTACTCTAAATTACATTACCATACAACCAAACTTATCACTAGATTGCACAAGCCACAGATAAAAAGTGCTAAGGTCACAAGTGAATTTAAAAAACCTGTGGTGTAGTTTAGAAAATAATAAGCAGCCACTACATAAACGGTGCAACCACTCAAGTACAAATTATACTGCGATTCCTAAAAGTTTCATCAATTTCACCTCTATTGCCCTTGATACGAAGACATCATCAGACATCAAATGTGTTTGTGCCGATTTATATTCGGTGCAAACAAAGACATGCTAATAAAATGTGAGCTTCTGCAGAAATGTATCATGCACATTACATGTTAGTAATATTTATGAGCATTTCCCTTGTCTTTCCATCTCACAGCACAATACATGCAAGTCTAGGTGATGAAAGTGTGTGATTAAAGATTAAATTTAAGTAAACAGGCAGAGAGCACAGATGCAACAATGCTGTCAACAGTCAGACACCAGTGACAGCAGCAGGAAGGTGGGACGACAGCGAGGACCAGTGAGTGAACTTCTGCTTCTTTTTTAATTTTTTTTTTTTTTTTTTGGGTGAATCGGAGCCCGGATCGTCGTTAATTATGTGTGACATTTATGCCACAACATAAAAAAAAAAATAAATTCTTACAACCATAGCAAGGACAACACACTACGAGCTAATTTGGTATGAAAATGAAGCACTTCCTCTAGAAGTCTTAGAAACTTTTTTAAAAAAAACAAATTATACCTTGCATCTTAAAAGAAAAAAAAATTTTTTGCACCAAATGTGCATTGCTAATGCAAGATTTGGTGTAAATTCAAAATGACAAATAATTGTTCAAAGTAATGCATGTTATTTGACAAGTTAGACTTAAATTCAATGCACCACCTGCACAAGGTTTGAGCAAGTCATCTAATTATACTTTCTGAAATTTGATCCGTTTGCCACCACATGTTGTTCTGTGGTTAATTCACAACTACACATCAGGGAGGGGTTATTTGTCAGATATCTAGGTTATGACAAAATCCTCCTCGTATTAGTCCTAGACTAAAAAAGGATCCACGTCTCCTGTCGAGGTCCACATATCCTGGCAGAGAGAGAGAGAGAGAGAGAGAGAAAAGGAGAACAATGACAGCTACTGGAAGCAGCAACTAATAAAATTATCTGGGCAATGAAAAATTTAACATTAGAAAAAAAACAAAAAAACGTTTTACGACATAAAAATACTTCTCAAACATTCGGTTTTCAGGATTTATCTTTGTAAACCGAATCTATCATTTTAACCCTTCTGACAAAATTACACAAATTTGAAGAAATTCAACATGAACAGGATCTGGAAAGTTAAGAGTGTAAAGAGACACTTCTCATTTAAAAAAACAAGTGATTAAATTTCGGATAACTTCATTTTATTTGTACATACCTTCCCCTAGATCTTTTACACAGAGGCACACAGACAGTGCTGTGTGAATTAAACTGCAGCTGTCATGAGATAAATATTTTACCTTGTCTATCTTTATAAAATACCAAACAAACACACACAAAGGACCTAACTAGGTAAGTTGTGTAATTTCCTTTTAACCTGATAATTTCTTTACAAGCCCCAAGTGGAATTGTTCGCATCAATGACTCTAACCTCTCACTATTTTTCTCACTTTCCTTTAAGGAAGCATGCCCGGACATGTCACCTTCACTGCTCAGCCTTTTTAACCCATTCCTACAACATTTGCTCCCTATACAATGGCCTCAAAGAGTCACCTGACCCCGAGGTTGAAGGTCAAGTAACCTCCTACACCCCATCGGGTACAGGGACCTGGACATGACAAGCCATCACCTCCCCAGATCAAGTGGTCTGGCCTCTTCTAGTCTGCGTCTTCTGCCTGTATAAGCACAAACTAAAGGGAGATACAATGACATCCTGAGCTGTGGAAAAAAAAAAAAAATCTGAATGGCAATTGCTTCTATCCACATGAAAACACCCATGCTCATTGTGTTGTTAATATTTTTGAAGCATGAGAGGAAAGTCATATCTCATATTAAATATCTGAAGGCACAACTGCCTAGTCATAACGATTTTAACATTAGTGATTAATACTAGTTTCACAGTGTATCCAGGCTGCAGTAAATGTAAAAGTAGCTGCACTGTAAAGAAAAAAAAAAGTCAATTACACAATTACAAGCATATCACTTGTAAAAAAAAAAAAAAATTAATTAAATGAAATTAAAAATTAAGCCAGACAAACCCTAGGTATTATAGACAAGTCAAATCATTGCTGTCTCACATTTGGCAAACCAACACACACACAACACAAACATACTATATTTACTGTGCCACAACTTTAAAAAGGTCTGATGGATTGTTTCATCAGTATGTGCACAACATAAGATCTGTATGGTAGTAAAACAAAACCAGTCCGTCTATAATAACAGCAGTTGACTCTGATGACATGTAAATAATGGGGGGGAATAATATCACCTTTTTAGCAATAACACTTTGAGAGGGCGTGTACGTCTAAAAAGCAACCTTGGAGGTGATGAATAGTTTTATTGTTCATTGTGGAACAGAGATGGCACCTATGAAGGACTGCTCTGTTGCATACAAACACCACTACTGTAATGGTATGTGTTAATCCTAGAAAAACCTGTTACATTTGCACACTTAGCAAAACATGTCCAGCAGAGACTGCAGGAGGAGTGACTGGGATTCCCTGGAAGAGGCAGCAGCCATATCTTGTAAAATTAAAAATACAAAAAAAAAAAAAAAAAACTCCAGAAAGCTGTGAAAACAAATACCTGGGATCGACAACTGAATAACCCTATTTCACAGGACAACACTAGCAGATATGTGAGAGTGACCTCTGAGTCATTTTTTACACTCCACAGGTATACACCACCCCCTCCATTTACCGCCAGGTGTTACTGTGACAGAAGGACTCTTTACACTCGAGTTACACACCATCTTTACCAATAAACAACATTATCTGAATCACTGGATTAGAAATTAAGTTTTAATTTCACAAAATAATAATAATAATGTAACTAATGTGTGTAACTTGGCTGTCATCTAATATGTATAGCAGGGATTAACATAATTCATTGTGCTGGGATGAATTACTGAGAGCATGTCCTCCAAGATTTAATAATAGTTAAAGCTTTTTTTTTTTTTTTAACCATTTCCAGTAAAAGTGTAGATAACATTGTAACCCCCCCCCCCTCCCCAAAGACCAACAGCAGTGTCTGTCACACCTCTCTTAACACACCAGTGTGTCCACAATGTGCCTGGTGAAATATTTAAAGCAAACACACAATTGCCGTCCCTGCTCCTGCTGTATAAACAATGCTTTTCAACTCAATATTACTATTCTTCAACAAAGTCGCTTCTGATCTTTCCAGTTAGTTAATACTTCATTTAAACTATCACAAGCTTCCTCCTACTGACACGAAAGGCTGAACAGCAATAAACAGGATGCAGACAAGGCAGTACACTGTGATGCAATTTCAAAAAGTACGACATGAGGACCTGATTTACACTTGACCAATAGCATTAAACTATAAAAGAAAAAAGCATAACTACACCATCAACAAATTAACTTTTGATAACTTCAACAAGTTTTAAAATGACTACCCCCCCTAATAATAATTAATCTACTTTTACAAAATCACCAGTGAAGTTGACATTAATATTCAAGTTAAAGTGTGTTTAGTATGTGCATGCACTCATAAGCAAAGAGGACAAAAGAGGAAGCAAACTGAAGTGTTGAATGGCACACCCATACACCAATTACACAAACACAAAGACTAGACTTTTTCCTTTTCTTTTTTTTTTTTTTTTTTTTTAATATAATCCATTTCAAATATTCTAAGTTAATTTAGTTTCTGACATTACCCTGGTTCAGACTAAAAATAATAATAAAAAAAAATAGTCTGGTCAAGACACATCACTACCAAAATCATTCATATTAAAAATAATAAGACTTTCCAAAGACTTAAAGGTTTTATGTTACACTGTTGACAAAGTCCACACATTGAGATAAATAAATAAATACAAAGTGTGTGTAACTTTGTAATTTAAAATAATAATAATCCCATATAAATGTACGTGTTAGTTCACTTCCTTACATTTCTTGTCAGGTTTAATCTACACACTTGAAACTGTATAGACAAGTGACAAATACACACCAGCACATCAACATCAGTTGTAGCTGCAAATCCAAAATTATGAGCGCTAATATTACCGTTGGAAATAAACCAAATAAGCTGCCCGAAGTGAAACTTTTAAAACTGACCGAGCAAGAGATTGTTGGTCACACAGTGTGTGAAAGTATCTATGCACATAAGTACACTGGCTGACTGTGGACCATTGGGTGAGGTGTTACCTGCTTACCAATACAGGGCTAATAAAACACAAATACACAAACCTGCCGCTAATATTTTAGGATCATTATAAATCTTTCCAATCTAGTCGCATACACGTTAATACTGTGGGCTAATCTACCACCCTCAGGTGAAAAAAAAAAAAAAAAGGCTAGTGCAGCAGAAATGAAAACACCATGTGTGTCTAGTCAGTGGAGTCATAGTCTTGCCATGTCAGATCTTATTGCAGGTTATCATATTGCTACCTAAAATTTAATTATCAAGCAGAGAATTCATCAGCACTGTCGCGGTTGATGCATTTGCTCAGAACATGCTGTCAAGTTCAGAAGTGCATCTGTCACTACAGGAGAGAGAGAGAGAGAGAGAGAGAGAGAAATAAATAAATAAAATTACTAAATAAAATTTTACAAAGAGGATCTGTAATTTTTCGACTGCAACAGACATAACAGACCGGATTTTAAGAGTGTCTGACCTTTTAAAAAAATTTAAAGCAGATAATTGACCAGCCTTAATACAAGTGTGTTCACAACAGATCTCTTGCTTGCTTCAGTGTGCAACAAAATCCCACTCCTTGTTTGAAAATGCCAGTTTTACCGAAAATAAAACCAAAAAAAACCCCCAAAACAAAACAAAACATTGCAGTAAAGCACACAGCTGATGATTTTTTTTTTTTATATTAAAGTCATCACTCTTTTCACATTTCAATGAAACAGGTGTAAAGCCCTTTGCACTACAGTGATGCAGCACAAGCTGTATGCAAAAATCAAAGCCAATGCAAAACATATGCTTGTAAGAACATGCAAGGACCTGGCACCCTCATACACTGCACTGCAGCCACAAGTGTTATCAGCCCCAGCTTTACGGTTAAATACACAAGAAAAAAAAAAACAACAACCAAACATCACCTCTTAACTGAAGTTCACCAATAATAAGTAGTAAAATTATGTCTATGACAGCAGTGACAGCTGCTGGTCAGTGCTGATGAGAGGTTAAACTGAAAACAAAGCCACTTTTTTTTTTTTTGGCAAATAATCAACAACACCCGTAGAAAAAAAAAACCTGTTCCCATCACAGCAAATTTGAATACTATAAAGTTTGTGCTGAGTGGTGTATAGAAAGAAGGAAGAGAAGGGTGGGGGGTTCTCTGTACAACACATGTGTTGTAGATGTGAGCAAGTACAAGAAGAGAGGCACAGTTTCACCAGGAAATGGGGGTGGGAGCCCATTTTGCCGAGGGGTCTGAAGAGAATGATGAGTCACAGAATGTCATGTTAACAGTCTGAGACAGCACAACGAAGCTTTACAAAGAGAGTGAAAAGGCAAATACCAGAGAACGAAGGGGAGACATAGACCTGTAGCATTTAAAGCAGATTAACTGCAGGCACCACCGAATAAATAACTGTTAAAATACACCACTACTAATCTGACTATTCAAATCAACAGTGCTGTAATCCCTCAAATCAAAAAGAATATGACCAAAATATTTACACCCGTTTCACCTGTACGAGCACAACAGATATACACATCTGAAGAAAGCCACCAGCGAGCAAAAGTTTATATATTACTAAGACTTCTTGATCTTAAATTCCACTCTGACAAAATGCTACCTCCTCCGTTCCAGAGATTAGAGCTACAAATTCAAATCTGTAGTTTTTAAGACAACAATATCAGCAATAAGCACACACACACACACACACACTGGGGTTGATATTACTAATCTGAATATAAAATACTGCTTCTATCAACAACACTGGATGAAATTTATGTTTAATAACCACTAATAACTAGCTTTTTTTTCTATTTCCACATATAGTCTGACTCTGTGAATAACAACATGATTTTTTTTTTCATATCTACACTTTCACAACCAAGTGTTCTTAATACTTTTATCCGTTGACATTATTAGAGCTATTTGACTTCCTATCTTTACAGCTACTAATGGCCATTTTGGCTAAAATCACATGATGACAGGCTGGCAGGCACACAATTTCAACTTTTAACAAGAAATAAGCCTACAGATGTGCTTTGTTTGAGAATATCTTTGAGTACACATACACACCTACACCACAGTGTGAATATCTATAGTGTTTTCACTACATCCTATAAAATATATTAGATTTGATTGCCTTAACTTCATTTTTCAAGTACTACGTTACACCTATTATTAAATAATATTATGAATAATACTTAAAAACATATTAAAACTTAAGTTATGACATAAACACCCCCCTCAGTCACCAATTAAAATAGTTGATTTTTTTTTTTTGTACCATTATGTGTATATTCCATATTGTGGTGTTACAGTTAACACATCCACACTTATAATAAAACAGAAACTTGGGTTAAATGAGTTGCTCATCAATTTCAAATACACCCTCTACAAATCTATTTTTTCCTAAGGCAGTTAAGCATATACGCATCAAAAAATTTTTAAAGTCACTGTGTTACATACACCCACGATTTTTTTTTTTTTAAAGTTTTCTTGTCACAGTCAGTGACACATCAGATCTGTGTACAATAATTTCTTCCTCCACCTCTTTACTCTGGTATGTGGCTGTGAGAGATCTTTCCCTCCTATCACATTAGCTAATTTCCCTCCAAGAAAGAAAATAACCCCCGAAAAAAAAAAAAACTCTATGACGTGGGTAGTTTCATCTTGAAAATGCTCACTTCTGCAACAATTATTACACTAAAGCCACGATCTGCAATTTCACTGAAGACAACTACCCTTACAACTATGGTATTTAGTTACATTTTCATTTGGGTCATGCATATCTAATTGAAGTAGAAGCTCATGTCCCTGTCTTACTGCTGCAGAAAGAGTATGACAAAATAAAAAAATACAATTTTAAAAAAATCCCAGAAAAATGCTTTTAGTGAGCACACTGTCAGTTGTGAATGATCAAGGAAATACATAATCCAAGGAAAATGGACATAAGAGCCAACACTGTTACATGTTCTCAACATGGTTAATGTGAATAAGGGATTTTTTAAAAGAGATTTTCCAACATGATATTTGACTATATAGATACTTTTTTGTTTAAATAAATGTATCAGTGTAAAAGATAGGAAGGCCTCACATTATGTAACACATTAAACCGATCTCTACTTAGAAGGAAGTAGAAGGGGTGGGTTTTGATGCACAATTATATGGAGCCTCTCTTTCCCTCTCTTATGCTTTATTAGTCAAGTAGACATGTTCATGATGAGAGGCATAAGGTAGCATAAAATATCACACATATAAACTCTCCAGTAATTAATGATTAGGTCCGTTTTGTCACTCATTACTAAACTGATTAGACCACGAGAGTTTCCTTTTTCCCCCTTTTTCTTCCTTTGCCCCCCTCCTTCAATGTAGCTGAATCTAATCAGGGTCTAAGGCGCACACACACACACACACACACACACACGCACAAAAAAAGTGGAGCAAGGGAAATAAGGATAAAAAAGCCAAAATGAGACAGAAGCCAATGATTGAAAAGTCCTCAACATCAAAACTACGAGGGGGAAAAAACCCTATAACATTACACTAAGACACACCAGCAGCAGCACCACGAACAATACAATTCTTATTTTTATTAACCAACTTTAATTCAACTTTACTGCATCGTTAGTGGTTATGACAGCCATTCGTCTAGCGTTTAACACAGCTATTAAAGTTGAACCATCAGAAGTTGCGACCTATGACTGTTGTCTTTTGGCTACAAGCCACGTTGACCACCTATGGTTAATTCAAGATATTCAAATCTCTCTTTTTCTCCTTCTTCCTCTTCCTTAACAGATTCAAACGTGAGGATAATATTACACTATCAGTAATAACGTTAACACTGCAAACCCCCCCAACTATGCGACACCGATAGGAAAATATCACAAACTCCGTCATTACTATTAAAGGCATCACTGACTATAAGGTCAAACTGATATTATGACAAACTTACCAGGTGTTTTCTCTCTCTACCGATCCCAAACAACAACAAAAAACAGCTTGAAAAGACACATAACGTCATGCAATTTACCAGCTTTTAGCCTCCTTCAAAAAAAAAAAAAAAAAAAAAAAAAAAAAAAAAAAATCCAACAACTCCTGCCTTACCTAACAAGCCATGCTGAAGAAGAGGGGGGGAAAGGGAAAAAATTAAGTTACCACAAAAGGCACTGTGTCTGTGTCGGTTTCTCGTTTTGATTTTTTCCCTCCCAACCCAGTGTATGTGCCGTGTGCATTTGTTGACACTGCCGACTGACTGTGCTCGAGCTCTGTGCTCGAGCCCTGGCTGCTTTTGCACCTCCCGCTCAAAAAACTGGGCTCCGATGCGAAAAAAAAAAAAAAAAAAAAAAACAGCCCCTTTTTTTTTCTTCTTCTTCTCCAACTTCAACTTTGATTAATACCTCTTAAGTTAACTATATCCGTCATACAAAACAATATATAATCTATTCATTTGCCTTACTAGATCCCTCCTTTATATCTTGAAAAAAAAAAAAAAAAAACAGACCGCTGTATGAGCGCATTTTTTTTTACCGTTACAGTCAGAAATCCCTCTGTATGTGCTATCATGCTAAGCTAGCAAGCTAACTGCTAGGAGAAGTACAAGCTGACAAAGCTGGCCAAATGGCTAACGTCTCCCCGCCACGGTCGGTCTCCTGTCTTTTTTTTTTCCACGTATTCCTCTCCTTCAGTCCGTTTGTATTGTCCGATTAACATTCATTTTTTTTTAAATCGTCTGTGGCTGCAATTACCTGTGTTTCCGTTGAAAATATGAGATTCCCCCTCTCTTTCAAAAGCGCAGTTTGAAAAAAAAAAATTTTTTTTTTTTTTTTTTTTTTGGTGGGGGAGCGTTTGGTTTCTTCTGCCCTCGTCTCAGCGGCAGCTTTATATATTCGCAGCATCCTCTCTCCGCAGCTGCTGAAGCAATCGCTGTTCACTCGAAAAATGGCGCCGAAAGATCCACTCCTCATTCAAATTCGATAGAACCTCCTATTCTTCCTATTGGCTGAAACCGGAGTGGACTCCGAGCAGCTGATTGGTCGCTGAAAATGCACTCTCGAATGATCTCGCAGTCCACCACAGCGTTGAACAGAGAGAGAGAGGAAAGTTAACTCTTCACTTCCCTGTTTACAGCCGCGCACCCGAAACCCTTTACATTCAAACTGGTTCATAACAGGACCGTATTTATTTATTTATTTATTTTTATTTCTAAATATAAAATGAAAGTCACCAGTCATCACTATGGACTATAAATCGCGCAGCTTTGTTTGAACTGTACGTGTGTTTTTCCTAATTTTTAGTACAAGTATGTACATGTAGATGTATGTGCATGTATGAATATAGATGTATGTATATTTGTATATACATATGCAAGTGTGTACGTGTATTTATAGATATGTGTGGGGAGATACACACACACACACACATATACACATATATGTGTGTGTGTGTGTGTGTGTGTGTGTGTCCAGATATATTGGTCTGAATATCATTCCTTTTTTATCTGTAAGTATGTATATGTACGTTGGTGTATGTATGAATATATATATATATTTGTATATAGACATGCAAGTGTCTACAAATACAGGGATATATACGTGTGGGTGCAGACATGTGCAGATGTATTTGTATGCATGTATTCAAACATACACCTAAGTGTATGTTTGAATAAATGTATATGGGTGTGGGTGCTGATATATTTGTCTGAGTATCTTTGTTTTTTATCTTTCTTGATAAGCATGTATATCTAGGTTTAGGTGCATGTATCAATACATATGTATATGCATATGCAAGTGTGCATGTGCATTTATAGATATTTGGAGACATGTATATTAGTGTATATGTGAATGCAGATATGTGTGCATGTATGTAGGTGCTGTCACTTAGATGTATATACATGTACATATGAGTATGTGTATATATATATGTCAGATTTGTTATTGTTTATAGTATATTTTTGCTAAAAATGTATCCTTCCTATCTATCTATCTATCTATCTATCTATCTATCTATCTGTCTATCTATCTGTCTGTCTGTCTGTCTGTCTGTCTGTCTGTCTGTCTGTCTGTCTGTCTGTCTGTCTGTCTCTGTCTATCTATCTATCTAGCTATATATCTTAGTTAAGTATTGTAAGTCGATACCAAAGCCATTATTAGGTAATGTATAGATACACCATAAGCATAGGCCACCATATTCTAATTCCCTTTTCTACTACATGTTATCATTTGTCAAGTTTCTGACTACCCCTGAATGAAAATAACAAAAACTTTACAATGAATGACAATGTATGGATTGACCTGAGCACATTCAGAAAGCTCACTCCATAGTGATCCACAACAAAACAAAACAGCAATGACTGAGAGTTACTATTGGCCTCGTATTTAAAATACACTCGTCTTCACCCAGATGACCCAGATTAAAAATGTGTAAAAAGCTGTCTGCTATTGCAATTTCACTCACTGATTATGCCTTAACACAGTCATCTTATAAGACAACTGACATGCTTTTTATTAGTGCATAAGTACACAGTGAATACAGAGACAGCTTTTCATATTAGGTTTATGTAAATCCATTGTCATATGGATGTATAAGAATGCTACAATGCAATACTTTTCTATCCATTCTTTACACAAGCACTGTGAATGTCCACTCAAAGTGAGCTTCTTATTTATAGAATGAGTGGTTATCTGCAGTTAGCACAACAGTGTTTGTCTTGGAGTGACAGGCCTATCAAAAACAATCAAAGGATAGCCAAATAAAACATATAATTACAGCTATAGATGACAGAAGTATAACATCTGGTATATGTGTATGAGCTATCAGGGTCAACAACTAAAGTCCCAAGGCTAAGGAGATGTGGACCAAATCATGTGATGGAATGAAAAGCAACAACGGTTTAAGTCTGAGTCAGTGAGGTAAAGGAGGGGGTGGTAAACACAGAGGCTCAGTCTGTCAGTCTGCAGGTATATTCTCTATATCCTCCATCCTCTTCTCCATCATATTGTGGAGTTTAGTTTGACTGACACTCTGTCTTAGTTTATTCTCTACAGTTCAAATAAGGACACTGATTTGTCTTAAACTGCTGTGACATCCGTCTGCCCTCTCTAATTTTAATTAAGTTTCCTTTTCAATTGCCACCATTTTTCCAAAAACTTCTCACTGATTTGTTTTCCGCACCTTTTTAAAGGAACTTGGTTATTGAGCTTAAAGGAAACAAATTCCATAAGTAAATTCTGTGGCACTGACACTTGTTCTCAATTTGAGATTTGTCTGACGATACCACATGAGGACACACACCGCTGTGGTGTATATGCAATGGTCAGAGGACAGAAGGGTTGGGCTCTGCCACAATAACCCTGCTGTTATCATATCTACGGTAGCATAGTGTACCTCGGGTAAGATAAACAGAGACAGCCATTTCATCCCAATGCACACACAATAACAGTACATAACATTCACCTGCTATGCCAGTAGTTGGCTCCAACAGGGAGCACTGGAAAAAGAATTAACTTCAACCTGCTATTAGTTTTGGGAGCTTTAGTGAATAGAAGCTAATCTTTTGCACACAACTTTAACCAAGTTAAACAGTTAAACAGTTAAACTTTGACATTTACACAGTTACATACAACATTAGACTTTGTCCATTTATAGTACTGACATTTTAAAACTTTACATTCCTTTTAGGCCTCATCAAAAAAAAAAAGCATATAATTTATTTGCATTTCCGTGTGTTGTGATAAAAACATAATGTTTTTGACTCTAGAATAGACCGGGAGAGAGAGGGCGCCCATTGTGTATGCATTCTGGTGTAGCGTGGACAATGGGGCGGAGAGGAAAAAAACACACTTGTTTACAGATAAACTGGTTTGGACAGGAAGCCAGTAAGGAGGAGCTCAGTGTTGTTAAACAGGCATGTGGAGAGGCAGGGATGAGCCAGCAAAAACACCACCATGACCATAGGGAAGATCATGATGCAGTACTCAAAGACGCTGTACCCACAAACACACACACACACATGTACATACATGCATTAATATCAACTGAAATACATTATACCGTACTTGCAAATTGGTGTAGCTTTTTCAAAAAAAAAAAAAAAGTTTTCAAAAAAAGATTAGTGACCAGCACACACAAACTCTTTCACTAATATGATTGTGGTTTGTGTAGTTTCACTATGACAAAAATTAACAAGATAAAAAGATACTCATGGGTCCCTATTAGCAGTGCCAAACAGTAGCCAAGCTGAGCTCTGGTGAATACTATACAGTTCATCCTGCATTGTGTCACCGTCACATGAGCACACACTGCCTTCCATTAGGCAGGAGATCCTTATGACTCACGAAAACCCAAGTCACATGTCACTACACAAATGAACCATGCTACTCAGACTGCACTGTTATCCACAGCAGTTTTTTTTTTTCTTTTTTTTTTTTTTTTGCAAGCCCAAATGAAATCACATCATAATGCATCTCTTCATTAGGAGCATTTAGACCGAGTGGGGCTCTCCCTTGTCTTCTGGTAGACGAGCTGAACAAGAGCCACAGTGTCATGTATTGTGGCGTTTGGCACAGCGGCTAACCTGGCTGCAAAGTTGCCATGCTGGGGCAGTTTTAGTCCAATGTAATTTGATTTCATGTTAGATGAATCGCGTGCATAGTTGGCTGTTACACTCAGCTGCTTCTCATTCAAGGAGGAGTTTTTTTTTTTCCTTTTCTCTCTTTCCTCATGCAACTTAAAAGATAGGCCTTCACACCACCAAACATGGGACTGCATCACATCAAATGATGGGGGGGATACACATGGTGGCAACGACTCGACTCACAACACACTTCCAGAGTTTCAAAAGTGAAGCCTTCTGTGTTACTGAAACAAAGAAAACATCAATGAAAGATTGAGTGATACTTTGAAAACATTGCCAAAAGTTAATTTAAGCCTGGGGTTTGCATTAAACCATAGAAAACCAACAGCAAACTGACACTTTGCTGCTTTCAGGTCAACTTTCATGGCAACCACAGGTGATTTCACTTCAGTCTGGTTGAGTGTGTACCGTATGGTGAAATCACCTTTTGTCACGGTAGCAGTGGGTATTGCATGGGTACGATAACAGTAAATTATTGTTACATTTTCTCACTTAAAAGACTGTCATTTTAGATACAGTCTGTTCCAGTCACTTCCTCAAATTAGAAAATATCAGACATTGCTTCCCATCAATTTATTCAATCCATAAAGCAAAGTGAGGTAATTATCAACCTGTGTAAAGTGAAACTACTATTTAGATTCATCCCAAGAAACAATTTCTTACAAACACAGTACAAGCTGGAGACAACCCTGCAGTCAAAGTGAGCAACACCCTGAAAGAAAGTATAAGAGACTATAGGCTTACTATATTAATGTGGCCTATTCCCTCGTCTTGGTCTTTAGAGAACACAATGAGCCCCACTGAGAACTCCATACTAGAGAGACTCTCCATTGATGTCTCCTTGGTTCCCCTCCCCCTCTCTCTATGAGACATCTGTAGCAGCTGCCCCCTTGTGCTCCTGTCAGCAGGGCAGAGTGTGTGTGTGTTTGTGTGTGTGTATGTGTGTGTGTGTGTCTGTGTATGCACTAGTTGAGGTGGGGTTGGCTGGGAGGTTAGTGTGGGGCGTGTTATGACACCTCCCCCTTTGGAGGGGTCCGGCCCGCACACTTGTGGGACATCACATTTATCAATGGCTAATAGTCACTAGCAGGTCACCCTGAAAACACAACAGAGACCTCTGACCTCTTTTTAGCACAAAGGCTGTGAGGTGGTCACATTAGGCCCTATGTGCTAGAAAAAGCGAAGGCGCACGCAACTTCTTTAAGTCTAAATGTGCTGTCAGACAACATGGTAAAATATTGCTTCTTATTTTGCTTTCTAACAAACATTTCCCTAACCTAATCCCGTGACAAGTAAATTGTTTAGCTTAAAGTAAAAGCAAAAGAAAAAAAAAATAACACAGACTTTTATAGTCAGGGTTCTGCTAAACACTATCACATGCTTGGCCAGCAATTTCAGATGTTACAGCACAAGAAGGCCTTTTTATGTAGTCTCTCTATAATCTTACAGACATTCTCACACATAGCAATCAAATTAAGTGAGCATAATTCATAGAGCAGGCTAAAATTAAATTACAAACTGGGGACAATTAAGGGGAAAACTCGACTAGTTGCGATGGTAATAAGGCTAGAGATGGGAAACGTCTTTAGTTGAGACGTTGGAGCGACGTTCCACTAAGAATTTCTCTGGTTTGAGACTTGTTGAAAAAACTTCACACTAGACACTGAAGCTCTGTCTGCAAACGTTGTGCTGTCACTGACAAGACTCTCGAGAGACGCTTCATCAAATTGTGTTTTTTGAACTCTGCTGCACAGTTAACATCACTCGTCTATGAGGCCTCCTGTTTTCAAACACATTATATATCATTATCCAGACTGAAAAGGAGTCATGTATGAAGAATTAAAATCAGATCCATAACTTCACAGACGTGTATCACTATATCGAGAGTCAAATAATCATGCTCTGGTCTGGGTGTTTCAGTCTAGTGAGTGACATTTTCTATTCAAAAGAACCTTAATAGTTATTGTTGTGAAGGTTTAAAACACACAACAAAACATTATTCATGTTGCTTCCTGCTCTTGTAGTATTTTTTTTTATCTTCACTGAATTGTCCACACCCCTTAGTATTTTCTTTTTTTTCTTTATTGAGGCAGACTGCTGAGAGGGATTACAGAGAAGGCTAAACACAAGCAAGATCTAATCCTAGGCCAGCAGAGTTACAGAGAGGCCTTGAAGAATAAGTTTTTTTTAATATTTTTATTTATTTTATTTATTTTTTTTTTTTTTTTGAAGGCCGATGTTAACTGAGCTATTTTTGCCTGAAGCTGATGATTGAGGATATTTTGCGCCTTCATTTTTTTTTTTTTTATCTTTAAATTTGAGGACAACTGTGCCAAAAAACGGAGCAAAACAACAAATAATTAAAATAAAGCCTGTAGCTTCACCACGACCGAGGACTCTCAGACTCTCAACTGACACCTGGATGGAAATAACATGAATAAATGGTAACGATAATATTTATGTGCATGTTGGTGTGTTATTCAATCCACATGCTGAATTTTAAAATTCAGATTAAAGTTAGAGAAAAGTGCACCCACAATCAGTTACAATGTAAGAAATACATCAGTGATAAAGTGGTCAATATGCAATGAGTTATATTTCTATATATTGATTTTAACATTAGTCAGGATATTCAAAAGGCTGAAAGAAACTCACTGGACTGTCAGGATTATTTCTTCTCTTAAAGGGTTGATGCATGTTCTACTCAATTTCAATCTCTTACATTTAACTTTAACCGTTTAACCACAGATCATCTTAAAACCACAGAATCCTTGATTTCGCAAAACTATGTTGATTAATGTGAGGCAACATTGCTATGATCACACCGTATAAAAATGTAGTGTTATAATAACATTTAGATTAGGTTTAGATTTAGCAATTGTTCTCACGAATCTGCGCCCAAAAACAATTTACGAGAAACCATTACACACCAGTTCCAGCTGTAAGTGATACTTAGTTAAATCAGACATACATTTGATACTATAAGAAGAGTTCAATTAGTTATTTTTGGCGTCACTATGGATAAAACTCAAGCTGTTAAGACTTTAGGCAGAGGGGGTCGCTGGAATGACACGGATGATGTTAAAAACGAGGCACATTAAGTGTTTTTAGTCGCCTATTCAAATGAACCAATATACTACTGACTTTAAGACGCAACTTAAACATGGCTCATAGTTGTGCTCTCATACTAATGTCACTGCACAGATTAGAATAGATACACAGCTTTTATTCAATAAATACAATGCTTGTGTTAAATACACTGATTAAAAACAGTGTCCAGGGTACGAGGTGACTCAATTCTCTCTGTATCTTTGGTTAAATTTGACTAAGGATTTGCTATGATACTATGATGATGCAACAATGCCGTTTGTCACGAGGCACGTAGGATTTGATTTCAGTAGTTTCTCACAAAGATTGTGTATTAAGACTCTATCAGAGCAGCATATCATAGTGAAAGCTGTTTCGGACGCGGTTTCTTTTCCTCTTTTGAAGCTCTGAACAAATTTGTCGCGCTGAAGCCAAACATCATTTTGTCTTGTAAACTTTTAAAAGTTAATTATCACTTTTATTAACAAACAAAAGGTAAATGACAAAACTCAAGGGTGTGATGAGCACGACAAACCCCTGGCTACGGTTGCAGAATATCCATCTTCAAAACTAGTGACAGGTTTGCTTTATAAGAAAAACATGCAGGTGCCGCAGTATTAATAAGAAACATGACATTATGCAGTTTCTGGACGTCTTAATGGATCAGTATAATTGTTTATAGTGGGCTACTGTTGTGAAATTTTATACATGTATGTAAATTAAAAAGCATCATCTAAGTGTTATAAGCATTGAAACTAGAAGCTAATAACAGATAGCCTACTTACATTTTCCATTGACACTCTAGAGGTTATTCAGTTTTAGTCTTGTGTTACCTGACAGTGGCTGTAGTGTTTAAGACACACACACCTAACAGAGTCTTGTGTCGTGTCATTAAAGTATAAAAAGGTTGTGAAAGTGGATTAAATATCAGACTTGAAGCTCTTTAAAAAAAACAAAACTGGTCTATTCATTGTCCTGTTTCTGGACTACAAACTGTGGATTCCTGCGGAAGTCCCTCCCACCGCGAGGCCGCTGCTCTACCACGATGATGTAACCACTTTCCAAATATAGCGTGTTGCTGATGGCTACGCGGCTCTCTGATTGGCTGAGACGGCTGTCAGTCGCGTGACGTCACCGCGATCGTGTTATTATTGTAAACAGCCCGCCTGCTCTCCACCGACGCTCTGTGCCGAGCCGACTACTCCATCCAGTTCTTTGTTCATGCAGTAAAAAACACCGACGCGACAAAGCAGAGTGATCGTCCGCCCAAAACTGCGGATCGATCCTCAAAAACCAAAGTTAAACTCACAATCTAAACAAAGGAAATTTAATTAAAAGAAAGAAAGAAGAAACCCCGACAGCACCACATCTGTTAGTAATAATAAAATGATCGCACTGATGCTCTGTTGTGGACATGTTTGTTGATCACCGGGGATCTTCATGTAACCGGCGACTGCTCAAGGCTGCTGCATGAATAACAATATTAAACTGGTAGCCCCCCGTGTTAAAGTCTTACCGATGCACAATAGTCAGACTACTACTGGAATAGTGTTTGTTCACATTCACCTCATAGAAACTGATCTCTTGTTCACAATAGATGGAGTAAAACCTACAACCCCAGAATAGTTAAACCCTCGTTGTCAATGGCTCCTAAATGTCAAATTGTCACAAAAAAACTTGTCATTTTACGAGCCGCGTGCACATCCACGTCTCCCACAATGAATAAAATACATGACTATAACTTATATTCTACCACGTTAATTCGACAGCATTTCCATAAAAGAGACTTTGTGCTCGGTGTCGCAGAGAATCGACCAAAACGACTTTATGTTTTTTCTTTTTCATGCAGTGACTGACACCACAAACTCAAGTAGTCGAGAGGTCACACAGCAAAAGTTGAAATTACTCCACTGAATGTTTAATGGCACTTACTCGATAGACCTGGATGCGTTTCGGAGTGATCGACTGCATCTCTCTTCGCTGCCAGCCGGCCACTGGTGACACCCTCACCCTCGACATTTCCATCCAGGCAAGTTGACAACAAGCTTCCGTTCTCCGACTAAGTGCAGTTTCAGCAAAGCTTCAAGGAAGTTGTTTCTTTTGTTCCAGTATTTTTTGGTTGCGTCAATGTTGCGAAAAGGAGGAGGAGGTGGAGGGGGGAGAGGAGAGGCGGAGCGGTGGATACAGAGAGCGACCGAGAGAAAGAGGAAAAACACACACACACGCGCGCGCACATACGCACGCACGTACACACACACACACACACACACGCACACACACACATCTGAGCGCACCATAGCCTAGTTCGCACGCCTGGCCATTAACGCACAGAAACCCCCTCCCTCTCTCTCTCCTCATCTAAATCCGCGATAAAGTCGTCTCATCAGCTCAGCTCACGTGTCTGGGACGAACCAGCATCCCCTTCAAAGTGAAACAGACAAGCTATATACCCAGGCAGGCTCACGGTGCCCGGGTCCAATAGGCTATCCAAGATCAGGCTACTACAGATCGGTGCGCCCCGTGCGCGCGTAGAGGAACGGAGACATTTGCATAGAGCCCGCCTCGGTAACTTGGATTTCTATACAAAACTACAGACATCGAATCGCACACAAGCTTCCTCTTCTTGCCTTCAGTGGCGCTTATAGCCCTTTTTTATCACCTCTCTCCGTATGTGTGTGTGTTACTCCACCGAGCTGGAGTCTTCGGATCGAGTACGCATGCAACCCACACGCCTTTCCACTTCAAACTCTGCTAGTTCCCGGACAGTACAGGGCGGTAACGACACGCTCAGTAACGCGTTACTTACCGCGTCTCCTGCAAGAAGTAGGAGTGTAAAGACACAAAAACAAACACTCGCGCTATTCACGTTTCATTCGCAACGAACGCCAGGACTCAAGTTGAATGATCATCCAACGCATCTATTGCTTTTCTCGACAGGTTTCTCGCTCTGTTACAAATCATATGAGGCCAGGATAAAGTTAACTTTCTCTGAGTGTAGTCGGGTTTATATCAAACACTAAGATGGAGAGAGAATTTGGACATGACTCACAGGACAGGTAATTTGATTTCCTGCTTCCTAACGACAAAGACAGAGGCACAGAGCAATGCAACAAGTAAAGTGTAACGACTGAGGCTTCTCTGGTCCCTCATGGTGTAAAAAAACTGAGACACGAACGAGACCCCGTCGCTGTTGTTGGAGCTGATTGAGGGGAGAGAGACAGAGAGAGGGAGGGAGAGCAGAGGCGGCTTACTATGCAGAAATAGGATCATGTTGGTTCATCGGATAAAAAGGTGAGCTCCCCTGTTTTGCTCGCCGCTGTTACAGCAGCGTTGCGTCAGGAAGTTGTTGGTGTCAGTGAAGTCACCATCAAGACGCCCCTTCTCTCCATCCTGTTGGACGACTGGCGGCATCATATGTTTAAAACATGGAGACACAGAGAGAGACAGTGACAGAGAGAGAGAGAGAGACAGACAGACAGACAGAGACAGACAGCTCGGGTCATCTCTATATAGTATCACTCGAAAACCAGTGAGCGCGTCCGGCTCTGTAGTGTCCTTGATAATATTTTTGACCTCACAGTGTGTGAGGTTTTGACAGGACGTTTTGGTAACGATGAAGTAAAACCTGCACGTTCAAGTGACGAGGAAGTGGATGACTTATTAAAAAAGAACAAGTGTGAGTGATAAATGCGCATCTGATGTGTGCGTGTGACAGTTAAATCAAGCTCGTGGTTCATTAAGAACCACGAGCTTTTGTAAGATACACTTCCACTGTACAAACTCTGTAGGCCTGTAGTTTCAGGCCTACTGAGGGCTCGTTATATCCTGAGTTTAAGCATTGTGAAATTTACTCCAGGCATAGAAAGAATAACAAACTGAGAGTGTTGTATTATAATAATAACAATAATAAGTGTGGCGTGTGTAAAAGACACACCTATGAAGTTCTGATTCCTCATTGTGTAAGAGTCTTTTTTGAGATTTGACAGAATATAGGAATTAGATTTTAATACAGAACCATTTTGTGGTATCAAATATTATTTTTGCACAAGTTTCCACCTTTGCCCACTCAGTGTGCCATCACTTTTTTTTTTTATCAAGTCTACAAAGAGAAGGATTAAAGCAGACACGGCACACTGCATGAGTCTACACGCTTGACAGCAATACAGTAAAACACGCTGCTTGTTATTATCATAAGCAGTCAAAAGGTTACCTCCTTCACTCCGGGAACCGGTTCACTGACAAAACTCCTTAACGTCCAAACAGCCAGCGCTGCGCCACCACGCCTCAAATGAACAGGTGAGCGTTTACATTTTCAACAACAACTTTAAAACCAGTAGAAATAAAGTGGAAAAAAACTTATTTTTGTGTTTTTCCCTCTCATTTTATAAAAATCCCTTTAACTGCAGGTGCACCATTAGCGTAGAGCGCCTGCCAGGCCGTGCGCTACAGGTCACGTGTCATAAATAATCATTTGGTTTTTGGACTCGGTGAGTGTTGATAGAGCTCCTTTGCATCCCGATAAGAAAAGTAATTGAAATTCGTAATGGCATGTGCGCAAGTGCATGTGAACGCAACTGATGTGGATTAATAGGTAAGAGGAAAACACACGGACTGACTTTTTATTATATTTATTGGGGGAAACAAAAATGTTTCACTGAAAATGGAACTTGATTAATCAATAATATTCGATCACACCAACCTGTATGTGGTCAAAGTGTAAATATATAATCGTCAACCACATATTTTGACTTATTCTAGTTGCTGAATTTTGGAGATCTAATACACCCTTTATAAACTAAGTTAAGTTCATTCGAGTTTTCTTAAATCAACTCATAGTATAATTTTGCTTTTATTTACGCACACCCTTAATCTGCATTTGCGCGCAGGTGTAGGTGATGATCAGACAGCCGAGGAAAAGTGAGCAGACCTGCTATAAAACAACGGATCTCTCTCTTTTTGCGTGTGTGTGCGTGTTTTTTTTTTTTTTTTTGGAGTGTCGCGCTCACAGTTATGCAGCAGTATTTGAATATTTGCACGACGTGAGGGCTGATGCACAGTCAGAATGCAAAGAAGAAAGAGTAGTAAAATTATCTCATGGGTGCTGCGGTTCCACACTTAAAGGTCATCGATTAAGAACAAGAGACTGAACATGAGCGCCAAAATAGTTGAAGAGAATTGTTTTTTAAAATTCCATTTAAGAAAATCTGTTCATAAACAAACTCATACACGTTGTTTCATAAAGTTTATTTAAGCTTCTTCTCTTCCTCGTCTGTCTTTTCTGGTTTTAACACGTGACTGCTGCTGGCGTTTTTTGAAAATGTGAGAGGGATGCGCATAAAAGACAGATCCGCGCGCTGCACCGGGGCTGACCTCTCCGTTCTCACAGCCTGTCAAGACGAAAGCTATCACATATTTGCTTTTGCAACTAATCGTTAATGCCCCTTCATACAAATTATGTGTATTATAATTTGAGAGGATTGATAAGAGAGCTAATCCGGGGCGTCAAAAAAAAAATGTTGCGTGCGCACAGTCTGGAGTGTCTGTTCCAAAGAGGAGGAAAAGCGACTAAAGATAAAGCAGCAAGAACTAGATCGTCCCTCCTCTGCGCTTTGTGACAGCTGTTTATAAAACTGTTCCTCTTCTAACTTTGTAATCGATTATCTATCAGAAGTGTTTTTAACACGCAACGATGGCCAAGGAGCGCGTGAAAGGAGCGCAGTCAGTTGCGCAAGAGCAGGAGCGTTTAAAAACACACACAGAAGAAGACAAGATATTTCGAATATGAAGAGCAACTAAAAGGTCATATTGCGTGGGAGGAATCTATATGACTGAAAACGAAAAAGTCTGCACCCTGCATGTGTTTGTTTGTGCCAAATGTGTGATATGGTAACAAATCATCTCGGCCTGTCAGACTTTAAAGAGGTTTTTAGGTTATTAGCAATGTAGCTGATGGAAATGTCATGAATAAAAATAATTCTGTTTACAAATGTAAACAGAGCAGTTTTTTTTTTTAAAGAGACAACATAACAACAGTTAAAATATATATTCCCCACAGCTCAAATGTAATCATCAGCTGAGTCAAAGTAAATCTCTCTCCTTGCATCCGATGGCTTCAATGACTGTGATTTTCTTGTAAACTGAATTTGACATAAAAGATTTCAACAGCGGCTGAGCACATTTCACAGGCCACCCGTGCTTTTTACTCATGTTATATGGACTGAAAATGCACTGCCAGCATGCAAACATAATTACTGTCACTCTGACAATGGTATCCTTGTCAGCTGGGGACACATCCAAGATCAATGATGTCCACTCAATTAACCTGATGGATAAAATGTCAGCGAGGTTATGGATGCGAGAGCATAAAGCTCATCTTTGAGTGAATATGTTTACATCCTGGGCTGTCTGTCTGTCTGTCTGTCTGTCTACAAGGCCAGAGGAGACAGTGGGTGAGGCCTGTCCCTACTAAAGCACCCTGTGTCCAGAGCAGAACTAGGTCAACAGAGACCGCTGGTTGGTGAGTTGGAACGATGCTGCTCTCTCACACACAGGAAAGAAAAGGAGGAAAAAAAAGGCAGGAGAAGAAAATCCTTGCCTTCGATTGAGGGATAATTGGAGACTGTTTGACCTATTTGTCCCCTTAAATAAACCGTTGGCCATTTAGTTGGGGAGTGGGTCGAGAGCGTGTTGAGCCCTTCCCTGGACCCCACCAATTATGCTTTTTTAATGGCAAGTTGCCTGCTTAGGTTCAAAGGTCTCTCTATTCTCTCTCCATCTTTGTCTCTGTCACAACTTACATTCAGAGATGTTCAGTGTGCACTCGCACTCGCTCAATTACACAGTCATTGCCACAATATAAAACTGTAGGGTGTATTTAACGGCTTCAGTGAAGGTAGCATGAAAAAAATAGACTGAATTAGTATTTTTCTAAAGTGCTTTGCCGAATAAAGAAAGCAAAGAACAGTTAGAACATTAACAGGAAAAGGAGCAAGAAGATCAGAAAACAGAGAATGTGTGACATTCATTTCACACTGACTGTAGTATGACAGACCATAAAACAAAGATTTTAAGATACGGTGCTTTTTTTGGTAAAATTTTGCAGCTTAAATGGTGCAGATTCTCACAGTTAAAGCTTTGTAACACAACCATAATCATTCCTCTCTCTCTCTGTCTCCCTCTCTCTCTCTGTCACCGAGGCCTAGACATCGATGTACCTTAAAAGCGTCAGTAAACTCTAAACAGCAAAACTCACAAGCAACCGGTGTACAGCTGCAAAAAAGAGGTCACTTTTCCTGATGATGTATGTGTCAGAAATGCACGATTGCAACACAGAATGAGAGAGAGAGAGACTGAATCCAAGCACAGATGCTGCTTTCACTGGTTTGGAAGTGAATGAATCAGTTACTGAAACAAATGTAGCTAAATTATGAACATTGCCTTCTTATCTTTCGTATAGTCCATGGTTGTGTAATATAGATAGCAAAACCTGGCGCAAGCTAACAGGAAGTCACACAGAGACACACTGTCAGTGCGACCTATTGTATACACAAAAGGTGGCCCATATTCATAGAGTGCTTATGGGTTGTGTGTCCAGAGGGACTACAAGTTTTTCTCTGATAAGTTTACTGTCACAGTCTGTAAGCTCAATGGGAATCACCACATAACTGAGCAGCACGAGTCAAAATCATTTTATATTAACCCCCACCTCCCACTTCCCCCCTCAAATATAACTAAATATAACCTGAATATATAACATATGTAACTATATGACAACAGAATATGTTACTTTTCTGTTGACCAACACTCAGATGGATTTGAACGTGACTTACCCAAAGAGCTGCATAAAAACATAAAAACAAAACAAAAAAAACAAAACAAAAAAAAACACGGAGGCTTCGCTTTGAACCGAATCCCGCTTCCTCTTGGTTCTACGTCGAGAGCCGGACATTTGCATGTGCGCAGTATATTCATGTGTGTGTGTGTGTGTGAGTCTGTGTGTGTGTGTGCAAGAGTGATAAAGGCGTGGAGAGAAAACACACGGAAGTGACCAAACATATCGACTGTTGGAGGGCTTCAGCTGGCGCCTCATGAGTGAGGCCTATGACTAAGATCGGAAGAGAGTAGGAGTGTGCTTGTGCCAATGTTGCCATACCAATACTGCAGAGAAAAGAAAGGGGGTAGGAAAGAGTGGATGGCGATTGGACCGGGTACCAATACACCAAATAAGAACAACAACAGTGTGTGTGTGTGCAGAGTGGGGTAGTAGCACAGTTCACCCTCTTTTAACTAAACATTTACATATCGTTGACCTCTTTGACCCCTACAATCAAAATTCTGTCCGTTCATCGTGTGCAGTGTGTAAGTAAATACATCAATTTACTGTCTTTATCAGAGCACGACATGCAGTGTTTTTTAAGGTTAGATTAGGATTGTGTGCAAGCGCCCATTTCAACAGAAAGACTACATGGAAAGGAGGAACCTAATGGGGAAATAATCACTAAAATTGTCTGCTTCCTCTTCTGTGTTCAGTCGTTGTTGAACACAAGTAATTGCACTGAAGCACCGTTGACTTTTTCTTTTAAAGTTATAACTTTGAAGGTGTGAATCCGATGAGGCTCTGCAACAGTGCAGGGCCACAAACTCTGATGGCTGTGAGTAATAACCCTGCAGAGAATAGATGCTGGTCAAGGCAAAAAAAGAGGAAATTTCTGTATTTCGTCATTGCTGGTTATTTTTGTTTGATTATCCCTGACTAAAATTTTCCTCCATTTTGTGGACTCACACCCTCACATCACGACGAACCCACCCTCATTCCCTCCCTATCTCTCATCTCTGCTCCTCACTGTCCCACACTACATGCCTCTCTATTTATACTGTTGAGTCAGTTTGCCACCGACAGCAGAGAGCGATACAGAAGATTGAATCATCACATATTAGGAGCAACAGTTTTCATCTGTCAATTCACTGTCTTAAAAAGCAAACAGCGAGTGCTGCTGGCAATTCATCAAAGTGTTCAAAAGATATGACCTGCTAAAAAGAAAAGTGGGCACAATCCTGACCTTGATATCAAATAAATAGAGCATAGTACACTGTTGTTTCTTCCTTTTTTTCCCACCAAGAACACATCAATGTTTGCCAAGTGGAATGTCCTCAGCATCGGCAGTAGCTCCAGAGAAAGAGAGGTGTATCACTCCAGCAGGATGCTGGTCCATAGGTGTCTGGTTTCAGATGGCAGGCATGCTGGGAGCACAGTGTGGAGCACAGCACAGCCAAGTGGACAACAATGGAAACACGCAGAGACACAGGTGTCCCTACTATGTGTGTGAGAGTGTGTTTATCTGTGAGGCTGTGTCTCCGTGTCCACATGTAAGTATGTTGTTCATGTGTTTATTTGCTATACTACTACTGCAGTCTATGTGTGCGTTTGTGTACGTGTGTGTGTGATGTCTGGCAGATCTGGCTGTGTAGTAATGTGTTTATGTGTGAGTTTGTATTAGCTCACTGCTATTGATTCGCTTGCACTTTAGCTGCACTTTAGCTGCACTCATGCATACTTCCCTCAGGACGCTAACACCTGCAAATGGAAATAAAGCAAGTCTTCCTACAAGAGAGACGAAGAAGAAGAAGAAGAAGGAGAGAAGGAGGAGGAGGAGAAGAAGAAGCAGACGCAGTCATGTAGAAAAACAAAGAATGAAATTTCAGATTAGAGTCATTGTCTCTCCAACGGGGGTTTATTCCTTATTCTTTCTTTTTTTTCTTTTTATTTACAAGTCTCTCTTTCTGTCTCCTTCTTTGCTCTCTCTCCCTTTAACTCACTGGAGGATGCTAACCCATCAGGTCCCTTGGCTCCCCTCCATTGGATGATGTCATTTTAGATGACATCACCATGCGGTGTATGTGTGTTTGTGCTATGTGTGTGAGCATGCACCCCCCCCCCCACACACACACACACACACACACACTCCACTCCACCCCCCAACCCTACACACACACACACACACACACACACTCCACTCCACCCCCCCCCCACCCCCAACCCTACACACACACACACACTCCTCCTCCCCCTCCTGCAGCTCTCCTCCCTCTACTCCTTTCCTCGGAGGGAAGGTGCTGTTTGACACACACCCGCTTATACCCAGACCATCGGCCAAACTGCCATGTTAGCAAGTGCTCACACAGACTGGGGCAAGGAGAATGAAGGAGATGGACATGGACTGCCAGGGAGGCAGAAACACAAACACACACACTCTCACACCCACACTTACACACTCTCTCTCTCTCTCTCTCACACACACACAGAGGCAAAAAAAGAAGGAGGTGAGGTATTCTTTAGAGCAGTAGTGGTGGTGTGATGTGAGGGCAGACAAAGAAGAGTGGAGGAGTGGCGAGGGCTCGGGGAGGGGATGGACTCTGAGGGGCAAGTTAAGTTTAATTACACAATATTGCTGCTACCATAACACCACAAAGCCCAGGCACACACTGTCATCAAGACAAAAAACTAGTACATGGAGGAATGCCATGGACTGTCTGAATTATTTTTGGTTCTATTGTCTGTTATATTTAAGGCTTCACAGTGAAAGAAAGAATAAGAAATGAGAGAAAGATGCTTCACTTGATTGTTCATAGTTCGAGGGAGAGTATCGATCTATCTGTACTGGTTACCTCAGCTTAACACAAAGACGGTCAACAGGGGGAAAAAGACAGCCAGACTGTCTGAATTGGTAAACAAAAAAAACTGTCTACCACCAACTGATGCTCACATATTAAAGATTTTATACTTGTTTTGAGGTTTTAAGGAGACATTTTTGTGTTTTTCATTACTGAGAACCATCATCTCCTCTCTCACACCTTTCTCTGGAGCCTAAAATACTCTGGTATTTCTTGAAAAATTTTTTTAGTCATTGTTCTCTAATTGTCCTCTAATTGCAAAGCTTTGAACGGCTGTGAAATGATATTTTGGCTTCGTGACATCCAACAATTGTGTAGAATTTCCTCAATGTTTTTTTTTCCCTCTTGTAGCTCAGCAATAGAATGACACTGATACTTTCACATTTCAGAACTTTATAAAGCTCTTCGACCTGCTTCATAGTGAAAAACATCTAAATTCAACACATTGCTTCATTTTTGTGAAATCTATACATGAACTGAAGCATGAAAACGAGATGTTGTGGGTTTTATGGAGGGTTACATGCTGGACTCACTTCTCTCAGCCAAGAAATAGTCCAGCACAGAACCGGCTGCTTCTTATTGTTTAGACACCTTTTTATACGGATTATACAAATTTGATATAAAGAGTTAATCAGAGTGCTTTAGAGGTGCTGGTAGGTTAATTTTCTCACCACTGGACAGACCCAGGCTGATTATTTCCACACATTTTCAGTATTTATGCTAAGAAAAGCTATCATGAAGCAACCTGCTGTTGACTATTTCATATTGTTCTTACAAGCATGAAAGTGAAATCGACCTTTTCCTCTAAATCTCAAAAGGAATGTGAACTAACCAAGCAGTGTTTCTCTTGAATGCACTGCTGATAAACTAATTGATATTGTTGTATAACAATATGATGGGTAAAGTTTTCTTAGGTTTATGGGAAGATCATAGTTCATGTTAAAATCACGACCTTTTTAAGGTTAGAGCACCTTTGGCTGATGCTTGTGATGATGAGTCAACTGTCGTTTAAAACTGTAATAAAAAGTCTGTTTTGTTGGCCCATCTGTCGACCCCAACCTCCTCCCTATGCACACTTTGTCTGACTATGATAACATCACCTTACTTCCTCTTTTAATCCTGTCATAATTTGTGTAACTGCTTTGCCACTTTGTACATAAACACATGTTGTTTTGGAGCAGTGGCATCTCCAAAAACAGCAACACTGCAAACTGTTTTACAATTAAAAAAATAAATAAATAAAATAAACATGCATCACCACGCAGCAGTTTACTCAACTGCTCTCTAACATCTACATCTACCGGAGGTAAGAAAAGGATGTTGTTATAATGATTCAATTTCTTTATGCAATTTGCTTGGTGAGCACCGGTGTCAAGCAATGCTCTCAAATTTTTTGCCATGACTAATTTAGTACAAAGATCTTCTCACTCACGTCTTTCATACGAGTCTCAATGCAGCAGAGGCACTCCCACACTGAAACACGCCTGGGCTTTATTGAGCACAGTTGGCACGGTCTGATCCAATGATGTCATCCTGGTGAATGGGCCAGCAATATGGGGATCAGCAAGTTTCTGAAATGAGAAACGGCAGGAACAGACATTACGTGTAGTAGCAGATATTGGCGTCATTATGGCAGAAAGGTAAAAGTTTCAGCATTTTGGTGTGAGTGTGTGTGTGTGTTTTGTTGTTTTTTTTTTTTCCTTTTTCTATAGAGGGGACAATGGTGAACGTTGGAGACTATGTGCCCACAAAAGCTGGTCTCAAATTACATGTTGCAAGTCTCAAAATATTGAGGCATGGTTGGAGGTTTTCATGTGGTGGTGCAGAAGAGTTTTGATAAGTGGTTTTAGACTCTGCCAGTGAAATCTGTTGTTTTCAACTTGGGATTGTAACCCTAGCATGACAGAGATTATAACCATCAGTTTGAGGCTATAACAGACTCATTTTTAGAGGTGTGTGTGCGTACGTGTGTGTGTGTGTGTGTGTGTACATGTGCTGAGGTGGGGGATGTCATTATCATTTCTATAACTAGACTGTGAGGTCGGGGCTTTGGTCATGGCGTTCACCCGTCTGTCCCATGAGTACAGGCCAAGGCCCCCGTCACCTCCACCTGCTCCGGCCTCCAGAGGGGACCGACACTAAATTTAGATCAACAAGGAAGCTCGTCTATGGACGCGAAGCAGGATAGAGATCCTCCAGATTGTTTGGAAACCAGGGGCCCTAATCTTTGTGCCAAGCATAGAGGGAGAATATTTACTGCAAAAAATATTTTCCCTCAAGAATTAAAGTGTGCCATTTTAACTCTTAAAAAACATTATCTGACAACATGGATTTAACTGTCAGATAGCTGTGATGAGACGAGAGATAGTAATAATCATCCACCACACTGATCCAGACTGAAATATTTCAACATTCATAGTCACTGGTGGATGCATCTTTGTTACTTTGGTGCATGAAATTTAAAATCAAATGTTTCAACAACTTTTGAGTGCACAACATTTTATCCATTGGAATAAACTGTTAAGACTTTAGTGATGTTGTATTACTCCTGGTTTAAGACTAAACACTTGCAAAAAAAAAAAAGCTAAGTCAGCAGTCAGATAATTAAGCTAACATGCTAACTAAGATGCTAAACATCAGTGTGTTGGCGCCGTCATTGCGAACATTTGGTGGCTGTTATTAGCATTTTAGCTCAAAGTTCTGCTACATAAGCTCTTTTTAGTCTAATTGCTACAAAGACGATCATCAGTCAGATGATTTTATGACTTTATTTCAACATTTATGCCATAAAACGATGACTTCATGAGCACAAAAACTGGCGGCACAATAATGTGGACAAGATTGATGATGAAGAAGAAGATGATGATTATTTATTCTATTCTATGTGAAAAAAAATATGCGGTTATGATGTGAAATCTGTGTGAAATCTTTAGGTCATTTAATCTTTTGGTGTCTTTTCCTCCATTTGTACACATATTTATTTATTTTATAAAATTACAAAATAACTTTAGTCAAAAGAGGAAGTGAGAAAATCAGGATCGTACGATCATGTGCCGCGGTTAAAGACTAAGTCTGGTGGACATTTTGTGCAGCGTTGAGAGGCGGGCAAGGAGTCCACCCAGAGGGAGATGTGGACACTGGCCAGAAGCTCACACTCTCTCTTTCTGTTTCTCTGCACTTCTCGAAATAAAGAGTCGTAATTTGAACATGTGCGCACACACAAACAAACAAACACACACACACACACACACACAGAAACGCTCAGTCACACACATACACAAGTGCATGTGCACTCCTGCCTTGTGTGCACCTGTTGTCCTGTATGGAACATGCAGCTCCAGCTCTCCCTTGAACAGGAGGTAGAGCACTAAGAATTTCCACCTGTGTGTGGGAGGTGTGTGTGTGTGTGTGTGTGTGTGTGTGTGTTAGTGTTAGTAAGTGACAGATAAAGGGGGGCAGTAAAAAAAAAAGGGAGGAAAGCAGCAGTGTTGTTTTAGTATGGGATAACCTGAATGAATTTCCCCCTTTTAAACACACCCTCTTCGACTAACTCCTCTGCCCTTCAGCTGCTCTCTGTCCAACCTTCGAACCCCCCCCCACCACCAATACCCTTCACCCACCTACCTCCCTACCCCCTCTCTCTTCACCCTCGTGGGCCCAAATGTCGCCCTAACATTGACATGTTTTGGGTCATTTCATCTGATGGGATCTCCTGGGAGGAATTAGCATGTGCAAAAGAAAAGTCCACAGTTTTAAAAGCTCTGTGTTTCCAATTTGCCGCCACATGCTTCAAATTAGCCACGTATTTACTAAGGTCAGGCACTGGGCATGGAGCCCATGGGGGAGCCTGTGTACGGGTTTGAGAGATGGAGGGAAAGAGAGAGAGAGAGAGAGAGAGAGAGAGAGGAGGAGTTAGTATAATTGCAATCCACTGCTGCCATCAT
Organism: Polydactylus sextarius; assembly: GCA_016801845.1. Lineage (NCBI taxonomy): Eukaryota > Metazoa > Chordata > Actinopteri > Polynemidae > Polydactylus > Polydactylus sextarius. Next base: position 5,759,267 of record CM028912.1, on the reverse strand, counting down.
AACACCACAAATTTCAGCTCAGCCTATCTAAATGAATGCACAGAAGCAGAACCATCTCAACAAATTGTCGTCCGCTGTGTGTAGAAGTTCAGTATAAATCCAAATAATATCGTCATTTTAATATTCAGACACCAGATGTAAACATCAAACTCTGTTAAAAACCTCCTTAAAAACACACATGGCTCTTTTTACACTCAGAGGGACGGTCTTGTTTTACTGTTTTTTTTTTTTTTTTTTAACTCAGTAAAGAAAATTAACATAGTGGCTTACAATACTATTTTTGGCTATTTTTAAAATAAACTGAATGTGATTGCGCTGCAAGTCTGATTGTAAGTAGCTTTCTTTTTCCCTGGCAGAATATGAGGAGCTGCGGCCTGGCTTCTGTCAGAAACCTGAAGGTTTACAAGCTTATTATTAGGCACGTTAAGTTCTGCAGACTTGTTTTATTTGCTCGGAGGCCAAATGACATCCTTATCGCATCTGTTGTATGTTTGTCTTGTTTATATCACGACTCAGTCTTGGGCGAGGCTCCTTGAGTGGGTTTTATTTGTGTGTGTGTGTGTGTGTGTGTGCGTGCCAGTGTGTAAACATACACACGCTTGAGTGTTAAATGTGCGCGAGCGTGTGAGAGCGAGTGTGTGCGCGTGTGCGGCAAAGCCTAAAAGCATTTAAGCGGGAATGGGAGAGGGTCTGGAATCCTGCGATGACATCATTATCCATGATGTCATTTCTGCAGGGTGACTTTGGCACATGTGATCGTTTGGGGTGAGGTCACGCTTTAACTTCTAACTCACTGTAATTGACAATGAAACAGCAGGTCACCGCTGCAGATTGAGCCACGTCAAATTTAGAAGCCAATTAGGTAGTCACAACCAGCAGTCATAAAACGTGTTAGTAATTTAATTAAAAAACAGAAAACACAAGATTCATTTTCGTCAAACTAATCGGCCCCATATTGATATTTGTGATTCTATCATAAGCAGTCCGCTGATGATGAGAATTGTTCTCTCGCTCTTTCTCTCTCTCTGTGTGTGTGTGTGTGTGTGTGTGTGTGTGCTTTTGGATGCAAGTGTAACCATGAGGTCAAAATTTTCTCCATATGTGGATTCATATAAAGGGAGTCAAGAAAAATCTTATGCTGGCTTTCAGATCTTTATGAGCTCTATACAACAGCAATAATTTTCACATTAAATGGTTCAGAACTAAAATGATTTCTCACTTAGATACAGTAAAATAAAAAATACGTACAACTGAAAGACATTTGATTTTATTTAGTCTCCGAATGTTGAAAATTAAACATAGGAGATTTGACACTGTGCATGAGTTGACCTCATACTTTGACCTCATCATTAAAGAGGCTGAGAGAAGGATGAGTCTCTTCTAAAAACACAAATAAAAACAAAAAAGGAATTGAATTAAGATCAATATATCGGTGTAAAGAATTTATGGAAGAATAATGTTTTTCTAAAGAGTTTAAAAGACAAGGATAGGAAAACAGAATGATAATGTTTTGTAAATCGAGTAAAAAACTTTATACAAGTAAATTAACAGTGTAAAAGTTAAGCGTAAAAATATTTACACTTAACTGGTTTTCTTAGTGAGAATGAGTCCAACAGCAGAACTAATAAACCTTGATTGCTTTATTTCCAAACTAAGTAACATCCGGAAATTAAGAACAGTGAATACATTAAAACTCAGGCATTAATGGTAAATGGCTGATGTGTGTGAGAGGATGTGGTGATTGCTCAGACCACGGAAGAACTTTGCAAACAGACTCAACCTTTTGCTCATTCTGACTAACGGAGTTCACAGTGATACTCATCTGGTGGGAGTTATGGTATTGTCTGGATCCTTGTTTCATGAGACACTGTCTAAGAAAGTGTGTGTGTATGGAAAATGAATCAGATTCATGTTAAAACTCTGTGACTTCACGACTCACATGCTTTCCTCATGTGTCGTCCTCGGGTGTGTACCTGTGGGTCATTTGCATCAACTCTGACTCCTTCATTCAGCCAATAACTATCAATTTATCATAGTACGAACATGTGCACTCTGCCTCTGTCACACACACGCGCGGGCGCACACACACATGCACACGTGCACACATGGATAGCTTAAGGCAAGCCATCTATTCTCATTAGTACCCTGTTGCAGTCGGCTGACGGTAAACTGAGCGTGTGCCAAAGTCATAAACTTACACACCCCTCCCCGCCATTACCTCACAATTATGATATCACACAAGTGTCTCATAGTGATGACATCACACCACCAGATTCATGGTTTTGCCTTCTTTTCGATTACATTACGCCCGGCCTGTTCATGCCAAGACCCTCATCCCTGAAAGCCCAAGGACAAAATGCAGACTCTGCGACTGGGTCCAGTCAGGAGAGTAATTACTGATTTTACTATTGAGATGAAAGCGTCTGGTTCGGCCATTGTTGTCCAGTCAGACCAGCTTATTGGTAAAAATGAAAGTTCTTGTTCACACCCTGAGATAATGGTTTTGGCAAGTAAAGTAGTCATTACCTATAGCGTGGAAATACGCCAAAACCCTTATGCTACATGAATTACGCTTTGTCTTTCTAGTCACGAATAATGAAGTCAGTGGTCCTACACACAGTCCATCCATCTATGTCTCTATATAAATATTTGCTGACATGCGCGATTCCATGCATTACTTTAAAAATGACTGTGTTAAAAATGTCAATGTGTTTATTGATGACGTGCAACCAGGTCAAGCAATAATGTGAAGTCCTTCAGTGCACATGAAATCATGACAAGAGTCGTTTAAGTTTGGTGGAAAAATGACAGATCTGACATAAAAGCGTAGATCCATCACGGGGAAACAATTTCACTAAAAGACTGACGAGTCATTTTATGAAGCAGCTGGGTCGATCCATCTTCTGAGGTAAGTTAAAGGCTACATGCTGGGCTCTCAGCCACGTCGTACCTGTCACTGCCTTGTAGTCGCTCTGCCTCCATCAACACAAACACCTTCACGTGTTTTTACCTCTTTGTGCCCGAACCTCTGCTCTCATCTGGCATCTGCTTCTCTGTTCCAGTAATGATTCTCAGATTATGGAGCGCGAGAGGGCTGAAAAAGAAGTGAAAACGATTGAAATGCAAAGCCGCTTATAAACACTCGAAAAACCTCATGGCAAAATCATTCAGCATCTTTGATAAGAAATGATGTACGATACATGACAACAGCGGTTTGGTATGGAAATCAAAACCGTCTTTTACAAACGTACATGGTTTCTGTTAATGGGGGAGAATTTATATGTCTTAAGGGGGAAACATGAAATAACCACAGACATGTCACGGCACACGCTGTAACACAGGCTGTTCTTTTCCCTCCACTGTGTCACCCTCCACCTTGTAGATTTATATGCTATGAACATAATGACTTTGCTCCCAAATTATCCCACTATGCCTGTGAAAAATCCAGATAATCTTTTAATGGCCCGAGTTGTCGACTGTCTCATTGCACAGCTCATAAATCTGGGGGTGGAGAAAGCGCCCCTCGGCAGCTCTGGGTCCCCTTGACTGTTTTGCGTCTGAAACTGGACCCCTTCAAAGTGAAATGGGAGACATGCTGCTATCAGAGAAGAAGAGGAAACAGCGGGTCTTTGCTTTGACTGAAAGACTCAGTTAAAGTGTCGTAGCCGTTGAAAACAGCTGGTGCACAGGTACTCAAAGTCTTGTTGGCAGTTGTGTCTTTTCATTTAGTAACATTCAAGATCAAGATTGATTTTATAGTCACTTCTTTGTAAACAAAAAAAGTAAGAGGAAATTTTTCAGCAGTCCAAAACATAAGACATACAAAGAATAAAACAAGTCCTAAAGTAAATACCAGAGGATTGTTTGCTACTAAAGTGAAAGTAAAAGCTGTTTTAAGTCTTTGTTGAGAAAACCAAAATCTTTTCTTCCTAAAAGTCAATTCAAGTGAATTTAAAATGCAAAATATGAGAGTGAAAAACATCTTCAGGAGCAACAGCGAAGAAAATAGAGGGAAAAAAAAGGACTATAGAAGAACATAGTGACAATATGACATAAATTATTAAATAAAATAAAATACTGACATGAACCTATGTCCCTTAAACACTTAAAAATAATATTTTGTTGCAGATTAACGACAAGTCAACAATGGATTTGCTCCTTCTGGCCAAGAAATCCGGCGTAAAACCACAGTGTGTTATTTTTACTCTTGTCGTGATTAGATGAATGAGATACACAGTTTTAATTAATGAGTTCAGACGTGCTGGTGCCATTTCTAGATCAAGATCAAACGTCTATATATGTAAAATGAAAGATGAGTTATCGGTCACTGTAATCATTCATCTAGTCCGTACTGGGCCTGAAGCAATCCCTTCCTCAAGCGCACAGGGGAACAAAACCAGCCTTCGATCTTTTTAAAAATTGATGGCAAAGTTGAGTCATCTGAGTTACAGTCATATCAAGTGAATATCTTCCAAAGTTACGGCCTTTTTAGCACAAAATTTCCTCTTTGCGTTACGATCCTTTCACTGCAGCTAGGCACAGACGCACTGTCTGGGGAGAAACATAAAGGGAATTTTCAACTAAAAAGACTGTAACTTTGGAAGATGCTCACTTGATATGACGTGATTTTTTTTTTTATTTTTTTTGAAAAATGTCAGTCACACCAAAACAATATCAAAGTGCAGCACACATAGCGTGGAGCTACTTCACCCCACTGCTGCTACAGACGTGTTTTCTCATCGCGTTTTTCTACATCGTGCCCCCCCCATTGACACGACCCAACCTTAGAGAGTAGAAGCAAACAGAAGAAGAGCTGAGGAATTCAGGGGTCTCATAAATAAACAAATAAACACATTTCATACACAGAGTACTTATTCTAATTGCAGCCCTGGACATGTGCTGAGCAGTCTCTAATTTCTCTCTGAGCAGAGAGACTTGCGGAGCCGTCTGCGGCAGACCAGCAGTCGGCAGATGTAATTACCACATCATCTCTGGTCCCTGGTACACTGAGAGAGAGAGAGAGATGGAGAGGGAGAGAGAGCGAGAGAGATTGATCCTAGTAAACAATAATTAGGGTTGGGGATAGTGTAGTGTGGGACGTCTACTTGTCGGGACAGAGTAAAGAGAGGGAAAGAGCAGGGAGAGAGTGGGCAGGCAGGGATCATATGGGCAGATCAACGCCTCTGGGATAGACACCCTCCTGGGGGCAGTTGAGACATTTTATATTAAATAGTTTGTACCTAATATGAAATATTTTTCAGGAACACATTAAAGGAACTCTGCTGTCTTTTCCTCTTAGTAAACGTCCTATATATTTATTCAGTTTCCCACCATAAAGCGTTATTTTATACCTGGTTAAGGCTGCTGACTTTACATCCATGTTTCCTTGTAGTCATCTTCTTCTTTTTTGTCGTCGTCGTCCCGGAAATTTACAGGCTCAGTGCTACTTTTCTTGGCACATTATCACCACCCTACTGAGTGAAGTAGTGTGAAACCACTGGCAGGAATGTACTGTATGTTGTTTGATTTAATGTCTTCAGTCGTCTGCATGTGATACAAACGATATGAGAACCTTCCCAACAAACATCGCTTTACAGCGCTACATTCATTCATTCGTAACCGTCGTAACCATCACAGGGTCACGCAACAGTAAAAATCATAAAAGAACAAGAATCACGCTGCGCTGTTGTTTTCTCATGTGTGAAAAACAAGTTTCGAAAGAAACAGTTGTTTAATCTGTCATTGCAGTAATTTGTCTCATTTTTCAATTTAAGAAAAATAAACTTTAATTCCTAGTGTAGTTTCTAAGATTGGCTCTAAAATTTTTAGTCAAAAAATTTCAACAGGATACTTTAAACTTCACAGGGTTATGGTTAGTGTTAGTGTTAAGGCTGGTTTGGTGCAAGACTGCTTGTGTAACTAGTAAAAGTAGACACACAGACTCTCAGAGGCCCCACGTTCAAGGCCATTTCATGGTTTTCTATTTGCCCTCAGATGAATGCAGACAGCAGACAGCGACACGCTTCTATTCAAACTGTAATCAATGGTATGTGTACTGTATGTGGACCATGATGGCAACCTCCTGACAAGAACAAAGAAGTGACTCTTTGTTTGTTGTGTTTATATGAAAAACATTCAAAAGTCTAAAGACATGACTGTGCGGACGATTAACAAGAATGAGACTGAGGATGACAAATAAACAGACGAGTGTTCAGTTTGTTTGTCTGGCGCATGTGAAGTTGATCCACATGTAATGACTCACATGTTGATCTACACATGTCAAATCCATAAACTTCCTGAACACATAGCAAACATGTGATCAACAATATAAACCAGTAAAGGTGAACTCAGGGACATTTGAACCTATATTCTACTGTCAGAGGTCTTAGAGGTAGTGAATATATGAGCTAGCTGCAGTCTTGTAGGCCTAAATTATATGAGACAAAGATCGGATGTTTCCAGTTCACAGTCCAGTTTCCAGTCCACACACATTAGTAATGTTATAATAGTTAAAATACTCGACCATAGTTTCTGACACTGCAAATTTGACAATCGACTCTTTTGGACTTTTCACGAATGTGGCGGAAAGCAACAAGGTAAGTGACATCCTCCTAAAACACTTGTTTGATACTGTCTTTACTGCAACTGAGTTAAACAGACAGTATTATGTTTGCTTAGGAAGAGATGTACAGCTTCTTTAGTGACACAAAAACGCAGCTTACTTTGACGTTAGAAATCTGCCCGGATCACTTGGCTTATTAGCTGCCTGGCCAGGCTCGCTGCTGCCGCTACATCTCTGCTAACGTAGCAGCTACTTGTTTCATTTTTTGGCGACTGACATTACTCAAAGACATTTAGCAGTAGAATATAGGATCAAACGTGCTAGAGTTCCCCTTTAAGCGTTTATATTGTTGACAACATGTTTTTCCTAGGTGTTCAGGAAAAGTTTATGGCTTTGGCCTGTGCAGATCAATGTTTGATTCACATTTAATTGAAGTGTGTATGTTGCATGTGGACCAACTCAAAAAGACCTCTAACAGTAGAATTCAGGTTCAGTATCAGACCATTAGCTTCAGTTGTTGCACCATCGGGAACAACCTCTTTTCACATTTGCTTCCATCACATCTGCGTCCCAGAGCAACAAGGTTTGAACGGAGGTTACGACATAAAAGCAAAGATGCCAATGACACACGCCATCGTAATGAGTGATGGTAGTGAGTCACTTTATAGATGGCTGTGATAAAACGTAAAGAGAGAAAAACAGGAAGATTGACCACAACAAGCAGAAGAGCTTCAAAGTGGAAGAGTGGCAGAGGGTGAAACAAACAGGGGGGACAAATAACGATAACGATAAACCGGATATAAGATGGCGGAACAATGAAATGTTAGAAAATCAGATTAGAAAACATTCATATTAACATGTTGGGTAACTCACCAAATGTCTGTTGACTTGAACCATCTGTTCTGGTAAGAAAAGAAAAATCTACATCGTTGCAGCTGAATTTTAGTATAAAATTGCTGTGATTCTTGCATCTGATAATGAAGTCGCTGCTGCTGCTGCTCCTCAGCAAACATTAAAAAGTCTTGGTAGTATTCAAGTAGGAGAGTCCTGATGGGAAATAGTTGGTGCATGAGTGGGAAGAACAAGGGGGCCAATAGGGGCACACAGCTCATTTATGCCCCTGAGGCCACATGGTAGGTTAATCCAGACCTGGATAAAATGAATCAAAGCTTATTTTGTGTTTTTCATTTGTTCTGCAAAATAGATCGTCTTTAGATAATTGGGGGTTAAAAAAAAAACTCTGAGTGAGGGGAAATACCACACTGACCCAGAGGCCCCAAATAAAGCAACTGATGCTGGGAATGAGGAGTCACCATCTTGTGGGGCGAGTGGGGGATGAGGAGAAATAAGACTTTACGGGAAGAAATATCTCCCCAGTGAGAGGACCGACAAAAAACATTACGTGTGCGTTAGTGTGTGCGTGTGGGTGGGTGTGTGTGTGTGGGCGCACATGAAGCACAACTGTTACAACTCAAGATTTTTCTTTTTTTTTTTTTTTTTTTTGCAAACGTGTATTTCGGTGATCCCTGCATTCCCGACATTCCTTCCTGTGAATTTCCAGTCAGCGTGAGGCTCACTGTTCCACTCTCTGACATCACGAAGGGGGTTCCACTCAGCTTCCACACTCTGCCGCCCGCTCGCTTGCAATCCCACCCATATTTGGAAGTGAGAGGAAGGGAATCCCAGATGATGACTCAAAGGCTTCTGCTGCCAAGGGGAGTTCTCTCCACATCTGTTTTTATGTGTGTGTGTGTGTGTGTGTGTGTCTGTTATGACTATATCGACGTGTATATTCCCCCCTTGAGTTAAAGAGGGAGTTTACATCTGTGGGGAATTCAAAATGGTTATGTGGCTTTAACAGCTGTGTGGAATAACAGCTAATGTCTTTATCTATACAGAAAAAGTGGCACCCTGAGTGACGCTGTCTTTTCTATTTATAACCTGGTTCTCTTGGCAGCCATGGTGGTTAAAAAATGCACTGTGGTGAATATGTATGCTCTTCAAATCAACTCTTTTCACTCTATAACTCCTGAAGATAGACCGTGCCCCGTCTCCCCCCTCCTCTACTGGTAATGCACAGCACGCGGCTGTTACATGACAGCTCTGGGTTGAGTCGATATGTAAGCTGTAACCTGTCACCCTGCATTGGACCACCACAAATGAGGCCACAGAGATAGATAGGACCACTGGCTGCTCAATGAGTTCAGCAGAGTGTGACCAAATGTCTGCAGCCTGCCGGCTACACCACGTTTCTAAGAGTTTATTGAAAATCATCTTATTATTATTATCATTTTTTTTTTTTTTTTTTTACAACAAATAGCAAGCTCAAAAGTGCATAAGATAGAGATGCAGGAAGTTGAGCTTGAGGGGGAAAAAAAAAAAAAAGAACAGACGTGGCTTTGGTTGTGCTGAAATTCTCTTTGTTGGATGTATGATTGATGAGGGTTGTGGAGTTTGGGTTTGGGAGAGGATAGAGGGGGTCTTGGACTCTGGGTCCACAAAGCCACATCGGGGCCTAAATTTAGACCCACTTTGTTCTTGTCTGCACGCTGGTGACAGAGGACTGGGCTCTCTGGGGTTGTCTGTGGTCGAGTTGTATCAGAAAGGCTGCTGTTGTTCTCTCTGGCAAGTCAGAAATGCAGACGTTCCCTCAAGCAGCCCAAAAAGAAAGAAAGCTTTCATGGAATATTCTGTTTAGCTGCACAGACTATTGTGTATGATACTCCAAGGACCCATAAAACAAGTAATTCACGGACAATATCTCACCCATGCTCTCTTTGCCACAAACTACAGCAACATAAATCTAACTGATCTTAAGGAGGAGTTGAGACAGTGTTCAAAGAGTTTAAAGCATTTTTTTGTTACTCGAATTTAAATTGAAACGGACCCACGAGGCAATGCTGTATTTAAATACACACACACACACACAGACCCAAAAAAGGTAAGGCACAAAATCTAAGATGTAGAAAGAAAAATGAGTGATCCAGAGAAACATTATGCCATAACTCACCCTGTAAAGACTCTAGTTTTCCTCTACATCATGCTGCTCCCCCACAGGGACACTGTATGGTGATGTTTGAGAGATCAGTCACCCAGCACACAAATCCCTTCCTTCCTCATTACCAAAACAAGCTAATTAAAAAGCGGTTAATGGTTTGTGCTGTGGATGTCTTTAGAAAATAAGGAAATCCACTGGTAAAAAAAAAAAGTATAAATATATATGTATATAGATAGATATGAGCAAGACTTCTGGACAGTTCAATAAAATGATGACACAGCTATAGTCATCTAAAAGAGATGGAAAACACACACATAAACGTCCCACACATCCCTACTAGAGCATGCACATAAACAGTGCAGGAGGGGGAAAAAAAACAAGTGACTCACTGAAAACCAACTGGGACTCACAGTGTCACATCCTGAGAGAGAGAGTGAGAGATGCCCTCCTCATACTGAAGGACAGATGGATCCCCCAATCTGTTATGTGCAAATGTGCCAAGGGACCACTGGCCACCACCAAACATCCTGCACCTGAGAGCAAAGAGGCATTTTGGCTGTGCGGAGAAGGCCAAACCGTATCTCTAAAATATCAGACCACAAACTGGCAGTTGAACCGCGCAGCTCAAATACAAATAACCGTTTATTGTCATTTTTATCACGGTTCTTGGGCGACCTCTAGCGATCATACTGGGGAACTGCAGGTTGACATCACCACGGAACGTACCACTACAGTGCGCTGAGAGGGGGGTGTAAAAATGTATAACGGTATATTTAATCTATTTGTAACAATAGATTTAACTTTTAAAACATTCATTGTATTTTTTTATGTGTTTTATAAATATTTTAGCAATTAAGTAGATATAAAACAGCTCAAAGCGCAATAAAGAAATGTAGTTTTTTTTTGTAAATTTTCACCTACCGGAAAGACACACATGGACACGGAGAGGCGCCTTTTCTGAGCTCATGTTGTTGGGTAAAAGGTAGCTTCAACTGTGACTCTGCAGACAATGTTTACAGCCTAGAAACACACACACACAAAAGAATAAAACCATTATTAGTAGCAAAACCACGGAACAACAGGAACTCACGTCGTTAAACTGAATCACACAACATGGCAACTAAAAAGAAGCGAACGCCTAATGTACAAAATGACAGCTGGGTTGTCGTTGCTGCAGGTACGTGCACTGTTAGCTAACGAAGCTAAAGATGCTACAAACAAACTTAAGCGCAGCTATTAGACGTCGATAAATGTGTTACCACTTTATGAATCCGCTGGTGGACAGTTAGTTACATGCTATATGAAATAATACATCGCGGTAAAGTTAGCTAACATTAGCTATTACTGCTCAGTGTGATGCTAACTTTGCTTTGATTCAGCGTCACATGCAGCTACAGTGAAACTTATTCACAAATCAAACACTGATGTTGTTGTTGTTGTTTATTTATTTATTTATTATTTCATTGTCCTCAGACTCTGTCGTCGACTCACAGAAACCCGACAGTGATCCAGACTTCGTGACACTAAGGAGTCCTGCTACAGGTTTAACCTCATTTCTTGTTAAACATTCATCCATTTCTGCAACTTACACTTTATGTCATTAACAAATAGCAGATGCACTGAGATTATAGTGATATATCTGTTTGCCTTTTATAGAATATCAACACTCATTCACATCTGAGAAGCTGAAATAATTGAGTTTTGGCCATTTAAGCACTAATCAAAAACAGTTAATAACCTGGCATTTTGAGAATAATTACAATAAATTAAAAGTTGCTCCAACACGTGTGTCATTTTAACGTTTGTGTAGTAAATTACCAACGCACTGAAGCTACAAAAAACTATGTTTAATATCGTCATGTATTTGCAACACTGTCATTACGTTTGTGTTTATGTGGAGACTCATTCATCCAAGTCATCGTATTGATCATAACAACAGTCCCTGGATGTTTGTGTTCGGTTTTCACTGACGTCCAGTTCTGTATCGTATATACATGAATATAGATGTGGGAGTGAAAGTAACACTGTTCCTCTTTTTTTTTTTTTTTTGGTCCTACAGATGCAGCATCTCTGTATATGCTCGGTGGTGGTGATGATGCACAGCTCTATGAGGTTAAAGCATTTGAGGAAGACTGTCACTCGTGGTTTATTGGCCAGACCGTACAGAGAGGTAAGTCTCATTAATCACTGAAGTGAAAATATTAAAGGAAATTAGCACATATATAAACAAACATCGTTACAAAAGTGGCTCATACCACGTCACATTCACATGAGAAGTATCTGTGAGCTGCAAAAGAATTTGTGCTTAAAGACAACCAGCAGATCTCTCACTAAACAATTACAAAAATGAAGAAGAAAGTGTCCGTTTACACGTAGACCCAGCGCAGAGTTGAAACAAAACACAGGAGCTGCCAACACAAATTAAAACCAGCCATCAGAGCTGTGATTCACAAGTTGCAGACTGGCGCATAGTTTAACATGACGGGTTGTTTTTGCAGCAACATCTGAAAAGTTTATAGTTTTTCAAACTCATCTAGGGTCAGAAGTTGACCATGTGTTAACCAGGTTTCTGTATTTTTACTGTGTTAAACAGATGGGAGACTTCTCTTTGTGACACCAATGGATCCTCTCTATCTCATTTTGCCGTATTTGATTAAAGCTGGAAAAGAGGTAAGAAACAGAAATGACCTCATTTAACCTCATTTCTAATCTAGCTTGTACACTCGTTTTTAATATAAGACATTGCGCCTCTAATGTAGCTCTTTTACATTTTTAACCTAAAACTTGCACCTGAAAGTCACAGTATCTATTTTGTCTTATTAAATAATGTTATGTGCTACTTAGGGAAAGTTCCAGCCGGTGGATCAGGTTGTCATGGATGAGGAATTCCCCGCTTGCTCAAGGCTGCTGAGCTGCACACGTTCCCTCGCCTCCCTGCATCACATTGCAGAGGAAAAAGGTGAAGCTTATTTTTAAAACTTACATCACTCAGCTATAAGGTTATGAGAACTGCTTTGTTTAAAATACTGTGTTTCATACTTCCAGAGGTGGGAAACCTGAAGTTTCATCGATACAGCCAAGAGAAGACGTTGAACTGGTTAAAGAAAAAGGTACAAAGTTAATTAGCTAAACTAACTAATTACAACACACTGAAGTAAAAACAAAAACACAATCTTGTTTTGTACAATAGAGTTGGGTCATGTTTTTACCTCTTGTTGAAGGTGGAGAGGACGGTTGTTGCTTTGAAAAAGAGAAACATCTCTGTGGGAGAAGGAGTCAAATCCTCAACGTACGTCAGAGTGAAGATGGAGTCTGATTACAATGAGGGTACGTTGATTAATCTTCAAGATGCTTTGTTGTTGAAGACACTTCTCTCCATCCTATGAAAAGATTTTTAAAAAATGCTTTGCCTTCATTTAAACTTTCCCCAACATAGTGCCCAGCTTGTGTAGGTATGACGTTGACCAATAGATGGCAGTACTGATGTGTAGTTTATGTCTGTGGATTAGTGACAGTCACAAAACACTGGACCATTTCCCCACCTTAGTTTGATTAATGAATCAAATTAATACATAATGTGAAAACAAACTGTTGATCACTGTCATTCTCTCACCTTCATGATACAGAGGACTACCTCCGCTATGCCCACGGTCTGATATCAGAGTACATCACTGAAGACTTGAGCAAAGAGCTTCACAAACATTTGGGGTATAATTCAGACGTCTGACACGTTGACATCGTGATCACCGTTGGTGTTAAAGTCATAATGTTACAACGCTTCTTCTTCTGCGTCGCAGGTTACCAGAGATCACAAGCCCAAAGGAAACAGAGCCTCCTTCTAAGGTACAGTAGAGTTTTGAACTCAAATAAAGTGTCATCCTTTTCTGTGCATGCTGTAAAAATCATGATAAATGTTTTCTTAATCCTTCCACTTCATGCTAATGTGGCTGCATTTGCATGCTTTTGAGACGACATTATTAATTGGTGCTTCTGTGTGTGTGTGTGTGTGTTTCTGTTTATTTTGCTAATTGCCACTTCTCTGTGTGTGTGTTTCTGTTTATTTTACAAAGGCTTTTTCATGCTCATTGTGAGGTCACTAGAGTCAGGGTTTGTGTTTCTGCGGTGAAATGTGTGATGCTCTTTGTCATGAAAAAAACGTTTCTTACATCCTCATTTGATAGAAGCGGAAACTTTCAGACTTACCGGTGGAGGCCGGAGAGGACTTCACCAAATTCAACAGTGCAGACTTTGCACGGAAAGTGAGTTCACGCGGAGCGGGCCGCCCGAAAAAAACCAAGCAATTATCACAGGAAATCGGCAGCTTTCATAATCATTTGTTTTCATTACAACAAAATAGCTTAAGTACCTGTTCGCTTGCTTTTATCTCTTTAGTCGTCTTTCTGAAGACCTTGAGTGATTGTTAGCGCTGATCTTGTTTGGTGACTGTGGTCTGTAGAATATTTGTTTGCTGATAAGCTTTTCTATAGATTGTATACACATGGTTCAATGGGGATTACCTTGTATAAATGTATTTTTTCTCAGCTTGAATTGAAGTTCACAATAATAAAAATAATTCCCTGCTGTGTCTGTGCAAGGACGTCTAGTTAGTGTATTAATTTTTATTTTATTTTTCTCTCTTTTTCTCCTTATTCCAGCCACCTAAGAAGATGACGGCAGCTCAGAAAACTCTGGCTAAGGTGGACAAGACCGGCATGAAGCCTATGTCATCCTTCTTCAGCCCCAAGGTCAAAGCAGAAAAGAAATGAATGTTTTGTAGTTACTGGTTTGAATGTGTCACATTTGTAATAAAGAAAAGAAAACGAATGAAACATTTTTTTTGTTTTGTTTTAAATAGGTTAAATGAGAAGGTAAAGAGATTTGTGACAAGAAATGTTACAAATAATAATGAATAATTGAAAGGATGATGATAAAAGAGAGTGGCTACATCTGCCTTTAAGCACAATATAACAGATAATACTTTTGTATCTACATTTTTTCCATTCAGGAATGAATTCAGGATTTAAACTGCTGTATTTCTCCTTTTTATCAAAGTTTAATTTATCAAAATTATGGACTTTAACAATCTTATCCCAGTGGTATCTAAGAACGCACACAGTTCAGGGTTTTTTTCATATTTTTCAATGTCATAAGCACCTAAAACTAATTTTTTAAGCCCCATTGTACGAGACATTTCAGTGACAGAAAGTCTGTCTGAAAACGTGGGCAAATAAAAGCTGAAATATCAACTCTGCTGCTTATCGTAGGTTATGTCAGGTAATATGTTTTTTTTTTTTTCGAGTTGCTTACCCTTCCACTTAATTCCATTTTAAGTGTAGCTGTGAGGAACTAAATAACCTTAGAGCTGGTTTTAGACTGTTCAGACTTGGACCCTTGGACATCTGAACTTCTCCCTCGAATGAAACAGACATTCATGCAGGAGGAACCATTGTGGCCTTTTACGTTTAGTTTTTGGCATCTGGAAGTTATGTAGTGTCATACCTGTTCCAATACAGGATAATACCTGTTATTAAGTCCAAAAGCACACTGGAAAAAAATTGTTTAACAGATGGGTCAGTGTTAGAGATATTGAAAGGTATTAAAGAGTTTTTATTTCTGTTATATTTTATTTTTATATAACAATCAGTATTAAGGTGAAATCCTTGAAACAAATGATGATACTGGATAGATCTGTCTCTGAAGACGACAAAGTAAGAAAAAGCGTGTGGAAATAATAAAATTAGTGATGAATGTCTGAATCCATTTAACTGTTTTAGCTCCAGGGTCTTTTTATTGTTCGTGTTGGCTTTAATGTAGAAAAAAAAGCTCATTTTGGATCAGGAAGAATTCAGCTCATTTCACTTGTTAAAAATTTTATTTTCATAAAAATGTGCTTAATTGTGTTTTTGTTTTTAAACTGTCCAGACCGATTTGTTTGCAGATCAGTGTGTGTGTGTGCAAACATACTAGTTTGACCTGTTCTGTCAACAGTGTGGCAGCACTGGAGGTTTCAAATGTCTCATCAAGCTTCACTGCTTTTTTAATTTGGGTTTGAAGCGCAGAGTCTGGAATGCGCTCTCCACCACTTTGGGCAGGTGGATCGGGTTCCTCTGAAGTCGTAGTCTGCTGCTTGTGGACCCGCTCTGGTTCTTCTTCTTCTTTGAGGCGCTTTCCTTGGCACAGTTATGATCTGCCGTTTGCTTGGTCTCGTCGTCGACCCGTGGAACCCGAAGGACCCAGTTGGAGTGGAGGTCGTGTTCGGCTGAACTGGAAGCCACTGAGGGTGAGGAGAACAAAGAACCAGGATCAGAAACTGATGCTTCAACAACTTTCAATCCTGAATTTTGAGGTTTTCATTGTATAACCAAACAAACACCACAGAAATTACCCTTTAGCTATTGAATCATGTAAAATACAAAACTTAACCACTATACCTATGACACCACATCACACTGACATGTCACAGGGCTCAGGTGTAATTTCTAACACTTCACATTGGCTTCATTCACTTCAGGTGTATACTAGTTCAGCACCGTGTCCTTGGTGTGGCTCAGACAGACTCACATCACTCTCAAGCCTGAAAGTGTAGAGCTGAAATATTCCCCACATGAGTTAAAGTGTGTGGAAATAATGGCACCAAACACACATTCCAAATTACTGATATATTAACCTGTTTATACAACATTATATACTGTTACCAACATCTAGAAGGACTTTAAGATATATATCTAATCTAATAATGTAGTGATGAAAAAAAAATTCCTGTGTAAAAGCTGTCAAATGGATAGGATAAAAGTTGATTTTCAAATATAAAACTCTAAAACGCCATATATACCCACATAAATGTTTCTCTTTATTCTGTCTGATTAGATCTTTGCTCTAGTTGAAGTTGGATGGTGCAATGTTGAGAATAAATGAATATAATAAAGTTGTATTTTGCCCCATTGTGACAAGGATGCAAACCAAGTGAAAAACACCAGAGTGTTTTTACTACGGGTGTTAATGGGTTTATGTATATGTATGTACTGTGATGTATATGGTAAAATATCTCCACTTTCATTTTCCATCTGTTACCTAAAACTGTCAATAATTAATTACTAAAATCCTACACACACACACAAATACTATTACAAGGAAACGTCTTTACTTGGGTAAAAATACATAAATATGAACAAAAATATATTTAAAAAATACATTTATAAAAATGTATCACTAAAATGTGCTCATAGTGTGACAAGTACTTTTGGTGAATGAGCACGTGTCATTTAAAAACATATATATTAATAGTCTAAACAAGGTTGGGTTGTTTTATTTGAAGGTATATAGGCTAGGAAGACGATGCAAGATGATATTCATTCCACTTCGATCATGTGGAAGATTTAAAAAATAAACTCACCTATGAAATCCACGTCCGCGTTTCCATCGTCCAGATAAGGTTTGCGCTGAGGCTCGTTGTCGCAGCTCGCGATGACCGCGTCAAAGAACTGCAGAGTGTCTTCTTCACTGGGGACCGGGGGGGCAGAGGGTTTGGCTCTTGACGTCTGTGTATGAATGCGTGTGTGTGTATGTTAAATAAATGAATAAATAAAATAAATAAGCATTTTTTTAAAATAAATATATTTCAAATCTTCAACATCATCTCCTGTGTGATTATTTATGGATCTAAACTTACCGCTGGTTCCTTGTTCGGTGGCGGAGGCGCAGGCTTCTTCTTGGAGGACACCGTGGCCTTAGTGTCGCTACTTTTTAAGTCGCTCACGCTCTTTGTGTATCGTCTCCTCAGATCCACCAGCGCCTCCAGGTACTCCAGGCAGTTCTGATTCTGAGAGTAAAGCCATATCCTGTCCTCTTGTCTTTGATAATAGTATAAAGTCGACTCGATGCTCACTGTACTTTTGCTGCGTTTTAAAGTGGAGCCTGCGGACGCCTGACTTCTCTCCCCCACCACCAGCATGGAGGTGCTGCGTACCAGTCTTACGGTGCAGGCGCTGTGGTAGTCCTGTTCGGACCGGATCCCACGTCCACCATCTCGCCCTCTGTGTCCGTGATGGTTGGGACGGAACACATTATTGATTTTTCTAAACATTCCTCTAAATGGAGCTTGTCGAGGTTACACACTTGTCCTGAAATTTCTTGGCGTTTGTGAGGCATCTAGCCATAGTCATGTGCAATGTTTCAAAAACAAATAAACAAACAAACAAACAAACAAATGTCCTCACACCTGGCTGGAGCTGTCCACCGGTACCAGGCGCTGTCTGAGGTGCTGAAATCACCAAATGGACCCAAGTCACTTGTCTAACCTGATCTCAACACTTTGTTAATGTTATCAGATGTTGCTCAGCAACACTGCTGTAGCAACGAGCAGGTAACTGGACACTTGTGTACTGCCATTACAACTTCAGTCCTGTGTCAGATGTCCTGACTCACACCACAACAAACTGAACAAAATGAACAGCAGAGCAGGAAAACCAAACATAACTGCGAGGCCTGTAATTTTATTTACAGCACGTGACCTTAAATTCAGCTGTTTATGATCCATATGTCACAAAAGATGAGGATTTGTTTTTAGTTAAATTGCTAAAGTTTTGTACCAAACCTAAAAATAAACTACATATATACTTCAATCCATTATATAACACACTGTATATTCCAAACAAAAACTGAAGTGGCTATGTGATGTTGATTTATGTCTAGGATTCCTCACCTCATCAATAATAGAACGATCTCATCTCATGTTTCATGTGCGTCTATTGTTGTGCTTCCCTGGCAAAAGCAAAAGAGGAAGTCTAAATAAAAGATATACACAGACGAAGTACTTTCATCTGGGAAAAAAAAAAAAAAAAAATCCCAGCCATAGATCAAAGTTTCCATCCAGCTTTTTCGTTGTTACTGATTTTAACAGCTTTTTAATGAAAAGCTGCACTTGAACATTCAGAGTTTCAAAAAGGAAATGGTGAGTTATGGTGAAATAACTGAGCATGAAGTCTTGCTTCTGCTTTTGGTGCAGAGACTCATCACACAGAGTAAAACAGAATCTCCTGACTATTAAATTAAATTAAACACCTGCAGGATTAACGACTCCAACAAAGAGACATCTCTGAACTTTGTGGCGTGACATCTCAGAATATGAAAACAGGAATTGGCAACTGCGAGACTTTCCGTTTACAGATATTTTGATCACATTAAAATAGGACTTTCTTTTCTGCTTTTACATCACTCTCAATCTCAATAACGCACCTGTTAGTTTCACAGAGTAATGAAACTGACCTCTCTACAGTCATCCCTTCACGCTCTACTGGCCTGCACCTGATTTCACCAAATGTATGTGGTTGTGTGTGATGTTTCTTCTTTTCATTACTGTAATATATCATGATAATGTGACAAGCATTTCCTGTTGTCCACGTGCTGCACAGATCCTGGTCGCATGGCTGATAAACAACAAACATAAAACAGTAAAATAATGATCATATCACTGACTATTAGCAGGGTAGGAACCAGATAAGTTACATATTAAAAGCAGCATGAAGTGTTGGAATATATTCAGGATGAGCAGCTGCAACACTACAGCTTCAGAAATGGGAAGAAAGAGTAAAAATAATGTAGCATTTCCACTTCCTCTTAGCATGGTACAAAACAACCACTGGTTGCACGTTGCTCTTCATACAGATGTCGACATCTGACCGAGGTAAGAAGATGTTTGCTTCAGAGCGATATGATTTGTTTTAATGATTTTGAGATAAACTAAGCTGCTGTTTTGTAAATCCTCTTTTGGATCAATGTCTTATTCTTCTGTTTGGAGGATGAATATGTAGAGTGTCTAATCTGCAGAACTTAAAGTGGATCATTTATAAGTATGTGAGTTTAGTATATAACACTCATATACTGCCACACAGAGCGTGTCAGGAGGTCACGGTGTCTGATTATATGCTCTTTTGTTGCAGGATGCTTTGTGAAGGCAGATTGTTGAGCATGACCTTTGGTGAATATGAGGAGCTGGACTCCCTCCCTCAGAAGCCTCTCCAGAGCTCTTATAGGTGGCCAAGAGCAGCTTCCCCCCTCATGTCAAGTTCCACCAGACACACTCCACCGTCTCATCCCATCTCTCCCGAGGAGTCTGGCAGCATGGACAACAGGAGCTCGTCAATGGACTTGTACATTTCACCCCTGCAGTCCTTGAATATCCATGACGCCCATCTAGGCCGACAGATTTCTTCAGAGATAGAGATCCCAGCTCAGGCTCGCTCGGCTGGTGACGCCCCCTTCTTGGTTCCCTCCTTCTGTCAGAGCATCTGTCAAAACTACAGCGACCTCCACATTGGAGGTGATCAGGTGCTGCCTGTCTCAGCCGGTGATGGCGAGCTAAGGCTCTGTAATGACGCCCAGCCTGCCGGACCCTTTCTTTATTCCTGTGATGTCCCCCCAGCTGTGGATGACTCACTCTTAGGGCAGGAAACTCAGGGTGGGCTTCTGCATCCACACAGAGGTGGTTCCAATCGCTGGAGACTGGGGAGCACCCGAGATCGGAGCTTGTTCCAGGGACGAGAGGCGCCGTTCTCCAACTCCCTTTTAAATCACTACCTCGAGCAGAAACTCTTGGATCTGTACCAACAATACATGATGGAAAACATGGCGAGAGACGACTCTGACGGACATCCCATCTGCTCTCTACTGGGGTCAGAGCTGGTCATGACCAGCCTGGACCAGATCACTTTGAAGCTGAGTCGTGAAGGGAACCTGGAGGCCGGTTTGGCCAAGGACATGGTCATGAGCTGTCTGCTGCGAGTGGCTGGTGACATGCAGTCGAGCGAGCTCAGCACTCCTGTTCTTCAGATTTCAAATGAGACGTCTGGGGAGCAACTCAAAGAGAACGATCAGGATGAACCACAGAGTCAAGAAACACACTCATCCCATTCTCTCTTATAATTAATAAATACAAGAAGAATGAGCTGTAATTATGTATCATAAGTCTAATTTGCAGTGATTTAATTGGCAGGTGTGGCATATTTTGCTGTAGTGCTTTTTCTGTTTTCTAAAAGGAAAATAAAGGCAGGAACTAAAACTGATCTTTTCCGTTTTTTCAGCCTGTGGCCCCATTACATCCAGTACTAAACAGTGTTGGTGGTTGAACCTTGTGGTTAGAGGCAGCAGATCATGATGTCCTTCTCACTGATCTATTCTCACCATGATAGAAATTAAACTTATGTACATACTGTATGTATGTATATATGGTAATGTTCTAGCATCATAATTGGTTTAAACTTATACTTACTTAGGTAGCATATAACAAGTTACAATAAATATTCACTGAAGTATATGTCTTGTATCCAGCGGTCTTTTAAAATGAACTGAGATTAGATTTTTAATTAAGCAATTGACGAAAACAAATTATGAATGAGTATTTTCTCTCTCAGAACCAATCATGATGTTGATATGTCATAGCCCAGAATCTTAACAATAATAAAATGAACATTTTTACAAAACTGTGCATTTTCAGGACAAAGAAAAAATACACTAGTGTCTACATTCAAAGTCCCACAGTCTCTTATATGGCTGTGGCTGACAAGGATCTGTTCTTATTTTTAGTTATAACAAAAAATATATAATTTCATTTTTCCAACACTGTTTTCTGTAGGGGCTTCAGTCATGTCTAATGCAACCGATTAAGCCTCTCAGTTTATGCAAACAGTACAGAATATTACAATTAAATCAATCTCCTAAACATATGTTTTTGGTCCACAAAATCAATCAATCTATCTATCTATCTATCTATCTATCTATCTATCTATCTATCTATCTATCTATCTATCTATCTATCGAGGTCATTAATGACTTTCTTAGAAGTCTTTCCTAAGTCTGCAGTTTAATAAACAGTCACAAGGGGGAAGCATTATCATCTCACTTATTAACCCAGATGATTTAAACAAACACCTTCTGCTTTATTTGTTTTTTTTTTTTTTTTCCTCCTCTTCACAGTCTGGCTGATGTTTCCTATCACCTGTATCCTGCTGCTTCTAATCTATGATGTCATTACAACTGAGCTGTAAATCTGTAGCACGTAAAACACCATACTCCTTACTGTCTTTGTGATACCGTCTCTTCGACAATTGTAAACAAAATGCAAACTTAAGATAAAGGTATCTCCATGCTATGATTAACTGTCAGAAAATGTACAAATGAGACACTCACCATACGTCGGAGGATCTGCGCACCTAAAGTGTCATTTATTCCTCACGTTTCCCTCTTTTTGAAGCGCTTTGAAAAATCAGCGACTCCATTCTAGCTCAATGCAGCCGTGGCCTTCTGAGCCAGTGTTTGATCAGCTTCCTTGTTTCCTGTCCAAACAGAGAGCCACAGGAGGAAACCGTGTTTACCGAGCTGAGCGCCGAGTCGGAGCCCTGTGAAGTCTCAAGGCCGCGGAGACACATGTTTGGTATTTCTGCCTCAATCCGGATTGAACATTCCAGGTACATGTTAAAGGAAATGAGTCCTTTAAGACCTAAACAAAAACACACTCACATATAAACCCAATGCCAGGCCTGGCAGTGTGAGCATATTCAAACAAACTGTTTTCAACAGACCTTGGAAAAAATGAAAAAACAACCTCTTGTTCGAGGAGAGGTTAAGAATTGTTTAAATGGCTGAAGGTGAAGCTACATATTACATATGGGCTGTGAATATTTAATCACGGCCCTTAACCTTTACTGTATTACATGTATTGTGCAAATTCTACATCTTTCTTTGTCATCAGACGGGCAAATATTTCACTGTGTTTTGCTTATTTGGGTGCCAGTGTTATATAAAGAGAATGGCGGTTTGAATTTTTGAAATTAATTACTTGTAATTGAAGTCAAAGACCGAAGGAGAAGCCATGAAATGAGAGCAGGGAACGAATGACAAGCTGCTGTGATTTTAAAAAATGTAAAAAAAAAAAAAAACCAAAACAAACAAACAAAAAAAAAAACATGCACACACAAACATCTCTCATGGTCTAGCAATGAAACTAACAGGGAGGGTGAAGTGTTGGAGTGTCTTTCAGAGGTTCATAAAGTAATTTCCTTGTCACAAAGAGCTTTTAACATGGAGGGCGGTAGAAGCAAGGCCACAAGATTTCATATCAAAGCCAAGGTCCTAGATACACTCTTACTATTGTGGCTTTAATGCTCTGTAGCACTCTGTGGCTTGCCTTTATTTAAAAAGCTTTTTGTATGTAGCCTTGTTAATTGGAACAGTCGTATACTGTTTACTTATATTTTTTCTTTCTTTTTGACTGTGTGATTCAAAAAAAAAAAAAAAAAAAAAAAAAATTCCTATCACAATTTGTCAAGGTCTATAGATAGTTGAGATCCTTTGAGGTCTTTACAGCTCCATGGACATGGGCAGACATGCACAAATGTATTTTATGTAGATTGTAATATATAGCTTCAATATACGCAACACACACACACACAGACGTACACACAAGCACCACACAGGTTGAAGTAGTTCAGACTACGGCTGGTGTATTGAGGTACTTAATTCAATTAACATTTTTTCAGAAGGCGAGCTCTCAAAGCAAATTTCTTCGACAGCCTTGAGCAAATATTTTTTTTTCCCTTTTTTTTTTTTCAGATTATATCTACCGGAGTGACCTAATGTCCAAGTGGCAGATGCTGGAACATTTAATAACAGCCCCTGCTCTGTATCTGGCTGATTGACACCAAGACACGTAGGTGGTGGGACGGGAGAACACACATTTCCCGGTCAGTTAGCCACTCAAGGTTGCAGAGAGCCTGCAGCGGAGCGGGTGACCTTGGCTAAGCTAAAGCAGACTGAGAAAGACCTTGAGAGACAGCGGGGCAGCAGGATCTGGTGCTCAAAGAGCCGGGGAACATAATGTGGCAATGCATGACTATAAATTATAACACACAGTATACCAAGTGAATGTGAATGGTAGCTTACCAGAAAAAAAAAGATTTTTGTTCACTCGGGTTCATTCTTCTTTACTAAACTAATTTTAAGACTTTTAAATTGCAGATGTTGCTCGTTTAGTTTCAGAAAAAAGTGGTATATTTTTATATATTAAGATTAATAACTTGTGGAATAACTTTCTGTTGAAGTTCAGCCTTGTTTGGTCCGGTAGCTCTTGTTTTTTCTGCTTTTCTACTTTAAGTAGAAAAGCAGAAGTTAAATTTGTACGTGTACAAGTATTCATTTGGCAGATGCTCTGGTGCAGCTTCGTGAACTGTGAGGTATGATCCAAACTGTGAGAATCAGTCATGACCTTCACAGTGATATGTTAGTACACAAGTGTAAATGTGCAAAACAGGGATCAACTTGGCAGCGTTGTCAAGATGATGAGTACAATCTATGGAGAGGATCGGCCTCCGTTGTCAGATATTCTTATCTGGAAAATCCCCGAAAGCTAAATCCATCTCTGTAAATCCACAACATCCTCCCATCTGGTTCAAGATACAAGACTTTTCAACATACAAGATTTTGTAGTATTGTATTCTAGTTTCTTTCTTTGCCTGTTTTACCTTGACTTACTGTGGCTTTTCTTTTTTTTTTTTTTTTGCTGTAAAAAGATTTTTATGTCGTGGAACAATAAACACCTGAACCGACTTGAACTATTCATCACATTTCCTGAAAAATGTACATGTTTTGAGCGTATGTGTGCAGAACTGTACCTTTCCATCCCCTTTCTTTAAAAACCTATGCTTGTCAAACACTGTCTCTCAGCACCTTGTCCTCAAGGACAATGGGATCAAATAAATTCGATGTGAATGTTTAAATCAAAACACATAAGTGAAGTTCACCATGCTGTTTAACATTGACATGCTGTGTGAAAAGAGGCACATATAGAGCTGAATAGCAAAGAAATGTTTGTATTCAGCTTTGACTCTGTGACAGTTCATCTTTGATTATTTTAAACTAAAAGTAAGTAAAGAGTTTCTGATGTGAGCTCTTATTGCTGTAAGGGTCAGATTAAACTGTCAAGGGGCCCCAGAGCTGAGCCCTTATTTTGCCATTTGACAGAGTATGCATTTATTTAAGAATATGATAAACATAAACTGATATAAATAATAAGCTCTGCATCTAGATTTTAAATTAAAATCCTACTAAAAAGCACTAGGCCAATACCTGCCACACAATAAACCTGGAGCCTACAGGTTTTCAGAAAGTCTAAGAAATGTGTAAGATGTTCTTTCTTGTCACAGTCTTGTGAATTTTTTGATTTGAAAGTCTCAAAAAGCTGATGGCTAAAGACGTTTGGTGCCTTCCAAGGTAGCACCGCAAAAGAGCACCCTCTATAAACAGGAAGTTCAACAAGCCCAACTGCCATTTAGTAGAGGCCTTGGCCTTGGCAAAGGCAAACATGTATATAAAGCAATACCCAGAAAAGAGAAGGAAATTATACCGGTACAAATAATTTTGAAGAGACGGTAGAATTCATCTAGTTAAGCAAGGATAATGAATGTACTTGAAAGGAAGGAAATGTAACCTCTTGATATAAAAGAGTCCAGGTTTACATTGATAAGGGTAAAACATTACTTCAAAACCTCTGTCAGTTGTTACAGGTGAAGACTTTTTGCAACACGTTGTAAACAATTTTGCATCTTTGAGTTTTAAACAAGCTGATTGTGATGGAGCTATTATTAATTATTATTATTATTATTATTATTAATTATTGAATAATTTGTATGAGCTACAAATATTCTGAAGTATTGTAACTGATACTTTGTGACAAATATATAACTGAACAACATCTCAACAACAGCTCTGGTGCCTCAGAGATGTAAAGAGTTAAGATTTTTGGAAAGAAAGGAAAAAATGTTATGGATTTTTTTGATGGTCCACCGACCCAGTAATGCAGCAGGATTTCACCTGGTTCACCTGGAGTCTCCAACTGTCAAAATAAAACACATAAAATGTGATGATACTCTTTCCGCTTGTAATAAGTATCTGTATCTTTCTTAAACAATTTCGTATTAAAACTTGAGTTTCAGAGCTGGATATATGTAATAATCAATATGATTGTGAGCACTTCAAGACAGTCTCAGACGCAGCATCCTTCTCCCATAAATAGTTACTAGCAAACTGAGTCAACAGCTGAAAATAATCCTTCATAAATACACTGTTTACTCCTGTTTGAGTGAGGAAACTACTTGGGGCTGAGAGCCACACACAGAGTTAGAGTTCAGACTGTTTCATTGTTTCAGTCTTTTCATGTGGTTTGTTCACAATGAGGAAACATGAATTATCACCAGCCTTTTGCTTTTTAACCCTCTCATTCACACACAGTTGAAAAGATGCTTTCCCTTTGATTTTTTTCTTCAGCGTTGCTCCAACAAAATGTCTCAAATCAAGGTGTAGCTTGAAAATCAGGGAGCAAGGGGACACACTGGGCTAATCTAATCTAATCTTATCTACACATAATGCCACATTGTTAAAGCTACATGAATTTGGTCATTCTGACAAGGTTACTTTAAAATAGACGTTTTGTTAAAGCCTCAGTCCTTACCAGTGTTGGGAAGTAAGTAGTTCTAGTTACTTCTCCTAAAAAGTAACTGAGTTAGTAACTACATTACAACTTTGTAAAAGTAACTAATTAATAGGGAAAGTAACTACTGCATTACATTTGAGGTATCCCTGTCACCTACATATGTTGATAGCATAGTTGACATGAAATGTATAGTTGTGCTATAGCTTTTAATAGGATTTTGGCTCATCCCGCTCACCTCCCATGGAGAAAAATAGACTTGATTTCTATTTCCTAGTTGCAGTGTGGTGTCTATGCGGTCCAATGTAGCCGGGAGCAACGCGTGTGCTGTGAACAGTCTAATCTGTAAACATGGATTCTAAATGAAAATCGACAGAAACTGCGTCCATCCCGCATAAGAACAGGTTTAGGTGTAATTCAGGCCTTAGCCAATCAGTGTGCAGTTTCATCTCTCCCTAATCACATGCTCCCTAATCACATGCTGCAGCT
The DNA here is from genome assembly GCA_016801845.1 of Polydactylus sextarius. Taxonomy (NCBI): domain Eukaryota; kingdom Metazoa; phylum Chordata; class Actinopteri; family Polynemidae; genus Polydactylus; species Polydactylus sextarius. The sequence goes on along the minus strand of CM028912.1, from coordinate 5,732,741 downwards.
GCAGTGAAGGTAACTCCGTTGTAAGAATTGATATTGTAATTAATTAGATTACCTGTTAGTGAAAAAAATAATGCTAGTCCTTACAAGTAGCCTGGGCCCGCCCATGCTGCCTGTCACGATACACTGAATTTCGTGTTCAAGTCAGTCTGGCCAACCTACCTATTTTCTGCTCTTCCCGATCTTAAAAACTCGGGAACCAATGAAAAAAAAGCTTTTACGCTGGTGCAGGTTTAACAAGATGGTGCATTTGTTAAGCGATCTCAAACACATTTGTTTACAACATCGCGGTCATGGAGGAGCAGAAATTGTTCCGATTCAGCTGTAGCTGCTATTTTAAGAGATTTTAACAGCGAGTTTTCAAACAAAAGGTAGTTCTAGGCAGCAAACTACAATTGGTGAGGTTTTTAATTTCCGTTGCTATGCATACGACGCTGCAATCAGTGGTGTGATTTGTTGTAACTCTGTCCAGTAGCACTAAGGCATTTGATAGATGCCCGTTGATCCTGCCTCTGAGGACTTCCCGTCTATGGGATCTTTGCCAGACCAAGCTCCATCTACGAGCTTGGTGTGACAGCCAGGCTACCTTACAAGAGCTTTGTTAAAAAAAAACCTTGGCTTTTCTCAGCAGTATCTCCTTTTTACTCTGAGGTTAAAATGAAAGGATTACTTAAGGAAAATTTTAAAACATAGTTGGCATGCTTAACTGAAAAACGTCTCGGCAAAGTATTCTATGATCACTGCCGCAGTTTCTTGACATATTCATGCTGCCTTTGAGCCGGCAGCGAGAAAATATGCAGAGTATGTCCACTCTTAAACTTAAAAATGCACCGATGATGAAACATTCGTCCTAACTCGGCGCTATATAAATAAAACTGAATTGAATTCAACTCTGATTGTGTCACAACAATGTGAAGCTAAATTGAAACTTATTTCAGACCAATCTGAATGTAACCATGGAGTCAATTATAAATACACCATTATCACGGAGGTAATTTACCTCAAGATTCGTTTACATAAAGGTGTCTTTAATTTCTAATTCTTTGGGGGTCATTTTTTTGTACTTTGAGGATGTTGTGGACTAGACTGAAATGATCCACTGGCTGGTTCCCATCTCCTGGCTCTAATTTGCCTATGTGTGTTTTATAATGTAGTTGTGAACTAATTAATTAGAACATTTATTTAAATAAGGGTCCATACCATATGCTGCAAGACTCCCTTTTGGGCTCATTGTCAAGCAGCAGAATGAATGTGGGATAGATCAGATGTCTCCCTGAGGGTGTAGCATGATGAACACAAACCTAAACATCTAATGTGCCTAAATCGTTATCTATAGCTACCACCATCAGACAAAAGAAATTGTAATGGGTTTGAGATAATTATGAATCGGCTCACAACGCTTCATAAAAGAAGGAAGTTGCATACTTTCAGGTTGGTATATTGAAATACAGAAAGCATTACATTTCAAGGCAACACAGACGTTAAATCACTCAACTATCACTGAACCAAGCAAAGCCAGACAGCATGACTCACTGGCTGCTGGCAAATCACTCACCAGTGTCTGAAAATATTTTTCTTGCTGCTTTAAGGTGCGTGAGCCTTAAATGAAGAGCACCTCGCTCGCTGAGAAATGTTTGGGGATAAGAATGAAAATGAGCCGCTCATTCTTCAGCTTTTCATCAATTAAAAAAGAAACCTTCATTTTACATGTCGACCTCTGGTGTCCTTTCTCTCACCTGATAAATGTGAGTCTCCCTGCATTTTCTACTCACCCCTTCACCCTCACCTCCTCCCACATCTCCTCTCAGTGTGCCAACATTGTTATTAGTGTCATAATTTACCTCCTTATGCAAACATGACCCTGTCCTCGATATGCTGTAAGGCAAAAATATTCATACTGTAGTCACTGTGAGACCAATAAAGAACGAGATAGGAGGGACATAAATTATTCCTCCGTAGCAGTACAGTATTTCATATTTCACTCAGCAGCCTTACCACACATCTCACAATACACATACACATTGATGTATGGCTTGCATGTGTTTTCAATCATGGTTGAACATATGAAAAAGTACCATTATTTCATAGCATTTAGATAAGATGAATAGATCAGCAAGGAGAGGCGGAGACAGAAAGAAAGGACAAGCAAGGAAAAGAAAGATGAAGGCACAGAAATAAGATACAAGTTTAGGAATTAGGCGAGGTAATCTGCATTTTAATTGCTGTTGTGTCTCTAAATGTATTTTTTACATGTTGAGAAAATCCTGAGGTAACACCGACATGAGTGAGATAATTGGAATGAAGTTGTGTTTTGCCAAAGTGAAGTTAGTTTTAAGTAGTGAGGAGAATGAATTGAAGTGAACCCATCAGCGCAGCACCAGGGGACTGGTAGCACATACACCCGGGTGGGTTTGACCTTGGCAGCCTCTCTTTCTTCTTCTCCTCCTCCTCACTCCTTCCTACATGTTGTGTGTACAGCCCCCCCCCTCCTGTAATTCCCCAGGGTCCCACTCAACCTTGGCTAATTATTTCATATCCCAGTGGCATATGTTCAACACACAATTTATCCACAACAAGGACATTACAACTGCAGTGTCCCGCCTCTGCACTGCCTCACTCTTGCTCCCTCATGTTATTGGAATTCTGTTGTAACGTGTTTATCAGTGTTTGTGTGTGTGCATTATCATTAATACTGTGTGTGCACCAGTTTTGTGCTTTCTTTACAGTGAATGGAAACAAGAAAATTATTACCCAACTCTCTGCAGCTCACCTCGGCTCTACAGATTATTTCAGCAGCTCATTGTTTACAGTTTTTTTCTTTTTTGGTTTGGTTTTACTGGTCTTAATATCAAGCAGCAAAACAAGCTATTAACAATTCTTCTTTGTTATTAAGTGACTTGCAGGTGAACAAAGTGAAGCACTTTGACTAAGGGGTGTGACACATCCCTTGGGAGTTTGAGACCAAAACAAAGCATTAACATTTACATTCATTGGGTAGCCAGATGTCAATATAAAAATAAGGATGAGTTTAAGTTCACTGTCATTTTTGCTGCTTCCAAGTTCCCAGACCATAAGTTAATGCATACTTAGTCTTATATTTGATGCTGCCCAACTGTATAAAATAAAAATATTGGCTGCCTATACAAACAAGTTATTATGTTACTGTATAGCACTATTACCTTATTATTTGGTTTAGGTAGAAATATTCTAGTTCTAGTCTATTTAGTTCACTGTTCTGTTTATTCCTAAAATAGTTCAACACCATGTGAAACACAGCATTAATACACAGGTGGTTCTTGTTGGTAGCGGGTTGCCAAGTGGCCTGGCTGAAACCAAAACTCCCATGTTCAGCTGTGGACAGGCCCAAGGCTGAAGCTTTGAGGAACATCATGCCCCAGGTGGATGTCACGGTGGCTCATCACTCCTTGTATCTACCCACAGCTGGAATCTAAATTAAATTAAATCCCTTAGATTTAACACTGAGCTGAAACTCATTTTTAGCTGATGTTCAAAGTGCTAAATTATTCTTTGCACCTTTTGATATTGTCAAATATTTTTTATGGTAATGCATATTTTATATGGTATCAAACAGTCCTGGAAATTTCTACCATGTTGCACAACAGCCAATAAACTATAAGCTGTCATTTGAACTATAAGCTGTTATTGCTGTCAAAAGAAGAAGTGCAAAGGTCACAAAGCCATATAAAAGTGTTTTCAATTGACGACATTGCAAAGTATTATCAAAACATACAAGCAGATCTACACTATAAAAAGTCTCAAAGGATGTGGCAGGAAACCAAAGGTGACCCCGTGTACTCAAAAGAATGGTAGAGTAAAAGGTAAAATAAATAATCCAAAAATCACCAGCAAGGCCAAACTGAATAATCTAAGCATTCTGGTAACATCTCCTGCACACAGCACTTCACTGCTTCAAGACAGGCACACAAAATCTCACTAAAGCTCAACTGAACAAAGATGAATTCTTTTGGTCATTAAATGTGTGGTTGGATGAGACAAAATGGAGTTTTTTGGGCACAGGGACGGGGCTCTTGTTTGACAAAAGAAAGGAAAAACAATCATCTCCAAGACCCCCAGCACCTCAGTCAAGCTTGTGGTGGGAATGTAATATTTTTTGGATGTTTTTCAGCCAATGGGCCAGACAACCTTCAATCAAAGTAAATAGCATCATTGGATAAGAGGACTACATTAATATTCTCCAGCAAAATATCAGGCAGTCTCAGGCCTTGGGCAGAACTGGGTCTTGTAACAAGACATTTTTCTGAGGAATAAAGCCAAAGTGGTGAAGAAATGTTAAATAGAAAACATTATCAATGTAGAATATCCAAACTCAAGTTCAGACCTAAAACTCAATGAAAAATTGTGGGAACAACTGAACTGAACAATGATGGTAAAGAAGCCTTCCAACCTCCAGGGCCTGCAAGATCTTTGCAAATGAGGGGAGGCACAACATCCCAGTGGAGAAGTGTAAAAAGCCTTTGCCATTGATTACTGAACTAGATTTACTGTATCAGTCAGCAAAAATGTAATTCCAGGATACTGTGTTCAGATATAACAAAAATGTGTTATACAAGGTGGCAGTGACCTCGACATCACTTCATCATTGTGTCCATATGATTGTTTGTGCCAGATGTAATGGAGTTCCCTCCAGGTGTTTTCTGGTATATTGCACTAACAAGGGTCATCCTGTCCTTGATCTTTGGTCACCAACAACTAATACAAATAGTGAAAAATGTAGTTTTCCCCCACTATCCCCCTGAGATAATGTTCACCAAGACCAAAGCAGATTTTCCAAGGTCACAGTTCTTGACCTTTGACCACAAAAAATCCATGTAAATATTTCTACCAAATTTAGAGGATTTTCCTCTAAGTGTTTTTCAGATGATGCATTCAAAAAATGAGATGCATAGACAAACACCCTGAAAACACGATGTCTCTAAACACGGCTGTGTTGCTGCAGAGGCGTAAAAAGGTTACAAACAATTTTAGACATTGAATATTTTATGAAAATATAAAAAAAAATTATTCTGACACAATTTGAAACCATCTATTGTAAAAAACAAACAATTAAATGATTAGATCAGATTGAAATAGATAGTTTAATAGAAAAGTTCTTCCTGGGCTGAAGCAGCTGAGTAGGTGCACGTCTTATTGTCCACCTTGGCAGAAATTCTCCCATGAGTCATTTTTTGGTATCAGGACTTGTTTTGTGGGCAGTAATGACGCAAATACAGCTCTCTCTTAAACTTATGATTTCTTTGCAGAGCACAAATTAAGTTTTTCATTTTGACTGTTCTTGACATTCCTAGTGTGACCATTTCTAAATTTCTATATTTAAAAAAAAAAAAAAAAAAAAAAAAAAAAAAAATCAGGTTATTGAAATGATTACAATTTGTTTATTTATTCATTAGGATTTCTTGAAGGTTTAATAACAGAAACCATTAAATTCAACAGGATGAAATACAGAATTATTGGATCAGAACATGGTTGAACAAAACTGAGCAAAGAATTGTAATAGCAAAATTCATTGGTGCCTGGCTTTAAAGCTTGCATATCTCCTGCTTTGTTTGTAGTACACTGGGTTACCTTGTGTTTATATGCTGACCTTGAACACGGTTACAAGGGGAGAGACAAATAGACTATGGACCGTCATATCACAAGCATGTGTTACGCGTGTCAGTGCCGTTTACCCACATTCAGTGAGATGTTCACAGCTGTGGTAAACAATGAGCAACGCTGTGTTTGTTCAAAGAGAGGTACTCTACATCTATGAGCTATTTTTGATTTACTGAATTGTTACATAAAGGTTATTATAAAATTGATGCCAAAGACCATCTTTGAACAGAGACAGGAGTTTCCCCTTAACCTCCACCATAAATCACCTGGTATTATCATAGTTCAATACTTAGATGATGTAAAAGATCATGCGTCTTTGTTTCTCTGTTTCCTAGAAATGATGGTTTCGTGCAGCTAATCTGCAACAGCAAATATCTTTAGCAGGAGATGAAATATTGTAGGTATAGGAGATTAAATTCCAGTTTAAATTAACATAAAGAAGAAATATAAATTTACATATTTGATATGTTGCAAACATGTTGATACCGAGCATGATAGTGAAATGTTCACTGATTTTTTAAAAAAAAGACATCCACTTGTAGATACTCCAGGAATATTTTTATGAATATGTTTCATCACTGACAGTTCTTGTTTGAAGCAGAAAAAGTCTCTTTTTTTGTCTAAACCAACTGTTCCTCAGTCTAGACACAGGATGTGAACTCTGGACTCTGATGTCTTGCGCTTTGCACTCAGACCATCTACCTTGACCACCTCCCTGCACTGGTGAGGTTAATAAATGCAGCAATTCCTTTACTAAAAGTCTCTGCTCTGAATATAATCCAGTAGCCTGTGCTGATGTTTATCATCATGGCGTTATTAGCAAAGCAATTCAGTGCTGTATTTACATAATATTTAACAAATTGATTTAGTCCACGAGAACTAGAAGACTCTGAGTAGTGAATTTTTCTCCAAATCATAAATCTGTCTCAGAGCTTCAGTTTTAATCAAAACCGCTCTTCACGCCGACTCTGTGATGGCTCATGTATCAATCACACTTTACGAACATAATCATAACCTGAAGTGTCTATTTGGGCTTTTGTGTTTGTGTTACACAAAGACAGGGCCCCCTTTTGTGCGACAGTGACACTGATGGAGGACCGAGGCTGCTGTGCTGCCGACATGTTGCTCTTTCTATGTGTCAGGTAAAGACAAAGTGTTACCATCTGGAAACCTATACAAACACTGTAGAAATAAATGTTGTCTTTTTCCATAGTTTCCATCAGAAGTGTTGCATGAATTTCACAAATCAACAGCAGGTAACAACAGAAACACAAGTTTTAATCGCCCATAAACACGACCCTGATACATCAAATATAAATCAATTTGAGTTTCAAGCACAAACAAATAAGTCTAAGAAATAAAACTCTCAACAAAAATACTGACAAAATACAAGGTTGGCTGCCTGTACAACTATTTAGGAAAAACTGCCTGCAGGTCAACTTAATTGCTGAACCTTTAAATGATAAATGATAGAGCGATATTTCGAATGAATCTAACAGACTATAAAAAAAAGTATGATTATGTTTTCTTTTGTTTCATTGAAGGGGATTTTTTTGTCTCCCTCCTTTCTGCCATTAGAGGGTATATTAAAATATATTTCTAGTCTTAAAAGAAAGACTCAGAAGAATTGTTACATAACTTTTTTAACACACAAGACATGTAGCTTGTGTTTACAGTGCACAGAGAAATAAAAATCAACCCTAAAGAAAATATGAATATCCAGACTGGGGTAGTAGCAGTGCTTTTCAACCTCTTGAGACCAAAGTGAGGATTATAAAAGCAACTACCTTGAAAAAAAAAAAATCACTTTCTTCTCAGGGGCAGGGCTGGAAGTGATAAAAAAGCTTTACTTGGCAGTGAGGTGAAAAGAATCTGACTTCTGTTTCATGGCTTCCGTATGCACAAAAACAAAAATGTTAATACTCTATTGAAATAATTTCTAATAAATACCAAACATTCATGTGTGCGTTGTGTTTGTCAGAAACGTGAATGTCCAGCTGGGTTTGGTTTTTTTAAAACATTTGAAAAGATTCACATCTGGAGGAAGAGCCAGTGAGTGGTTAGGATGGAAGACAAGCACAGTTGAGGTCTAACAATAACAATAATATAAAATAATACAAGCCCCATCCTGATATGACATAATGAGATTCCTCAAACTTTAGAAAATCACAAAACTAAGTGATCACCATCAAAAAAAATGGAGTACTGAGTTTTCTAATATGATCGTTATTTTCAGTTTTTGTTGTGTCTTTTCACATTCTGTTTTTCTTCCTTTTTGCTGTTTCTGTAACTGCATTATTATTATCAAAAAATAAATCAAGACAAAGTTGGAAAAAATGTGCATTTTTACCTTACTTTTATCCAGCACATCTGAAGCAAACTTGTCTTCTTTCGTCCTCTCCAATACACGCACAAACACACACATCCACGCGCACGTGTACACACACACACACACACACACACACACACACACACACACACACACACACACACACACACACACACACACACACACACACACACACACACACACACACACACATGCACGCACGTACACACACTAATACACTTTCACTCTGCTGTAAGTTGGTGACATGAGTCCTTGTAGAGTGCAGTATTCAATTTGTAACTATTATGGAGACAAGGACACAGTCCTTTATGTGAGCAGCCACAGAGAGAAAATGGAGGCAGTCACTATAGCAACCGCCAGAAGAGCGCCCAACAAATCAACAAACAATGCAGTACAAGACTTTTCCAGGGGAGCCATTTAATGCAAAGCCTTGAATCATACAAAGTTGTCCTCTTAAGTTTCTGAGACCTGTCTTGGAGTGTCTGTCTAAGCCTCATGTGTTTGGTTAAAAAAAAAAAAAAAAAAAAAAAACCTTTTGTTTTTCCCCATACTTGTGTTTCAAGGTCGACTCAGCTGAATTTGCCAAAGCACTGTCTTCTTGGGTCATGGCAACCTCAGAGTTTCATTTGTGCGATCAGCCTTCAGGAAATGCTCACAGTTGCAGAAAGTACACAACATAACACTACTCGCTTATTGAAAACACTTCGTGTATTATGTGAGCAATCTACACGTACAGAAAAAAAAAAATCAAAGTTTCAAAGTATTAGTTGTAGAAATTAGATTAAATTGTTATTACAAAAGACGATTCTCTTTCCCAATTCATCTGAGAGGTTAAAAGAAATCCTAATGGATATTGAGACAATTTAATCTGTTCAGGGGGAGTTTGAGCAGTGAAATTTACTTTGTCTTTTCCTTCCCAATTCAACTCCTACATGTTGCTCTCATATTCCCATGTCCCTCGCCTCAGTAGCCTTTTTGTTTTTTCTTCTTGTTGTCTTCTTGATCTTCATATTGCCATGAGGTGCACAAACCTGCAGTTCTGCTGACGCTGCCAGGCTCAAAATACCTTCAATGTTTTCTGTTTTCTCAAAACTTGAAAACTCCTTCGGATCATATGCGTCCTGAAAACACAGTCCTGCAGCTGAATAGTTTTGTAAATTTGGACATTATCAAGTTGAGTTAGTTGTGCTGAAATATGGCAGTTTGCTAGTTAAGAGACAAGCTGTGGTGTTGACAGGATGCTGCGTCTCCTTAAAGTTATGTGATAGGGCTGTGAAAATAGGCCTCCTCATGCACAATCATTTTAAACTGGGCCTCAGACCAGCAGGCACGGGGCCAGAGAAAGAGTCTGCTCCATATCATGGATAATTAAAAATGAACTTGACTTTTAAAGTTGAGGCCAAAATTGCAACTACTTCCAACTGATTGTACAGTGTCTAGACAGCAAACTTTTTTGGTAATAAGTCCAATGTATAGTGTGTGTTTTTGTTGGTAAAGCTGTAATAAAGGTTTCTTTAAAAAATCATCACAAAGTATTAACCTCATAACATCCAGTTCTCCTTAAAGTGATAAGCTTTAAGCTTTTAAGAAATTTAGAATTCTAGAATCTATCTATTTACAGCTATACTTTGACAGGTGGTGCATAAATGGACATAGATTCAAACTAACTATTTATCTGTTGGGAACCTGCATTTCATTCAACAAAACCAAACAACAAACACAGAATAGACAACCAACAAATACAGTTTGAGATAACAGAGTTAAGAATCCTTAAGGATGCAAATAGCTAAACAGTAATAAATTAATAAGGTCAAGTGCTCCTGCCAGCTCTGACATTAATGAGTCTGATAGATGTAGGTACAGAGCTTGTCCTGTATGCAAATCACTTCTATCTGCAGCCTGAAGGCAGGTGGCTGTATTGGTTGTGTAGTGAGCGTGCACTGTCCAAGGCTATTTGTAGTTCTTTCATTTTGCTATTTAATGGTTCTTGGTCCAGCCCATTGATTTTGCTGCTCATTCTGATGATTTATTTTGTTGAGGATTGAGGTGAATGTTACTCAAAGCATCAAACCACGGTTACATTGTGGGTGATGATGAATTCAATGACGCACCTGTAGAGAACCAATAGAAGTGACTGGTTCATGGAGCTTCCTCACAAAGAACAAGATTTCATGGTTATGTTTGAAGGCGAGTTTGGAGTTGTTTGCGGTGCTCTCTCTATTGCCTGAACATCAACCATCAGTGTAGAAGATGGTGAGAAATCAATGACAAGCTCCTTAGTTTTGAATTGTCCCAACACCAGTCTTAGAAAATGTCTGTTTGTACCTGCCCTTCAGCATCAGTGGTATCAACAATGACTGAGAAGAAGAGTATTTTATCAGGGACGATTTCTCTGAGCCAAACTTCCTTTAAGATTTCACACAATAAATGGTCAAATATGCACTGCTGAATTTACATTAAACTGGGATTCACATTATATTAAAACTGAATGCATCCTAGAATGTGTTTAACTTCATGACTCTGAGTCTTTTTCACTCTGTCTGACACAATTTTCCAATGATTTTGAATGCGCAGCACTGTGTATGAAACCCCATTGACGCTGAGCTTCTATGGGTTTCTATGTGATGTTTTTTTTTAACCAGGTGGTGATTGGATAAATGCTGAAAACCGTCATTCCCTTTGAGGCCAGGCTTCACTGGGGGTGAATGGAGCAAGGGGCTGGCCATGAAGCCAGGCTTTCGCATGATGATTGGTGGAACTGTCTGAAAGGCTGAACCCCTTTTGATTGGGAAGGGTTCGAAAACAACCACTGGCATCAGAGCGAAGTAGGATTCAGTCCCTAGCGGAGTAAAGTCATGAGACAACGTGCCGTCCGTTTGGAGTGCTCATTTCTTAGATAGCTCATTTTACACATTATACATATCACACTGTAAATAAAATATACTAATACTACTACTTCTACATACTAAAGTTATTGAGTTTGTTGTTTAAATATCATATCATATCTTCTAATCAAGTTGTAAAGGGTAACTATAGCCTGCTAGTTAACGTGCTACCATGCAGCCTAAATTAAACTTTCCTTTTATTAATAACTGTCAGACTGCAATAGATTTTATACATTTTATAATGTACACTTAAAACAAGCTTACCCTGTTTGAAAAACCAGCAGCCGCCACTGCTGACCGCAACACGTCAGGAGATGAAAGGACCAAGATCAGATGTCTGATGTTGTTTGAATGTAAATGGAACAGGATCAGTGTGTTCACACTGAGAAAAATGTCCAAATTTCACGTTTTTTATTGCCCTTTTCTGTTCATTAAATGTAAATATTCTTGCTATAACATAATATACATCATCTTAAACTTCACTGGAATCATTTTTAATCTTGTGAGCTGAGAGTCAATGAAGTTGAAGACTTTGAAGAAATAATTCAAGATGCAGTTGTTAGAGAGAAGCTGACAACGTGGAAAGGTGGCAAAGAAACAAAAAAAAAAAAAACAAAAACAAAAAAACAATAGTGATCCAAATACATCCTCACTGTTGATTACTTTCTGTTTCAGTCTGTAAACTTTCATCTGAATGCCAACTTTTTCTGGCACATCAGAAACTCTTTTTGGATGCTTCTCAGGTTTTGTTGTCATATGTACGTCTGTGCTTTGTTGCCACAGTTGCGAATGTAATTTCAGGTTGATGTAAAATGCGTCACTACCTGTGTGCAGGAATATCTCAGTTCATATCAGCTTTTAAAACTCGTCTGTCAAAGGGTTGTATGAAATGGACGTTTATTTAAATGTAAAGTCCTGCACTCAAGCTTTAAGAACAGCTTGTGCAAATTTGATTAATAAACAAAGGAAGAAAAGGAGGAGCCGTGAACAAGACAAAGAGTGACAGAGGACTGTAGCTGTCTTTTCAACTCTGCTTTTGCAACAAGACATAATGTAATCTCTCCTTGAGACAGAAGGATTGTTATAACCTGCGCTGGCTGGGCCTTGAGCAGGAGAAGAGACAGGCTGAGTGAAGGCTGTTTATCCCGCGGTGTCCTTGATATAAACATGTGAAAAATCTCTCTGTTTTCTCTCTCAGCTAAATCAATACAAAGACATTTGGCCTCTAAACAATGTTGTAACACTACTGCAAAAGTTTTTCATCCTGCCTCCATTCATAACCGCGTCCTTCAGAGAAACAGAGCACAGGACACTGATGTCCTGCTCACTGCTATTTCATTAACGTTGCCATGCACTCAATGTTATCTTTTCTTTACACCAAAGACAACCTTCTACGAAGACCTTCCTGTGACAGCATGAGGGCATTTGTTAGGTGGCTACACCCAAGCTGCTTCAATCTTTGTACATAACGTCTGTAAATTTGTTCAAAACTTTTGCACAGATATTTTTTTCTTACAAAATTTTCCCTCATTCTGGCTGAGTCTTTGCTTGGTTTCTCTTTGTTTAAACTCGTCTGTAATCACTTCTGATTTTCCCAGGGCCCTCATCCTCCCTCTCTCTCCTCCTCAGGTAGCAGTCAACCCTAACCTGTGATCCCTCTTAGGAGCAATTAAGATAAACCTCTAATTCATCTGCTTTATCCCAACATGTCTTTCTCTGTCTCTCATTCACTGACCTCCATTCTTCCCCTTCTTCAACAACCCCCCACCCCCCTTTCCTCTCCTCTCTGCTGCTCCCCATCCTCCTTCAGTGACAGAGGCAAGGAGAGCATTGAGTCATGACATCATAATTCACCAGCTCCTGTTTTCACGGTTAAATCAATATCAGTGTGTCCGAGTCAAGGTTGGTAGCTGGCCTTCACAGCTCAGCTCTTCCTACTTCTTTCTCATAGAAAATCATATAAATTGTCCCTAAAATAATTAAGCCTTCAGATCTGTCGCTGGCCTATATTTTTTACCAGCTCTTGTCTGATAAACAGCTCTGCCAGAGTATCAAGGTAATGCTGAGAATAGAACCAGGCCGATTCTTCGTCTGTCTGCATCTCTCACTTGTTTTTCCCTTAATTTTTTTCACAATTAATAAAAGTCTGATTAACTAACCAGGGTTTTTGACTGAACTGTTTACCTTTAATGTTTTATGATGGTTGTATGATTGTGCCCTCAAGCTGAAATGTCACATATTTTATGTTTCATGTGTGCATTTATTCATGTTTCATTGCCATCTGGTGTGCTCTCTCTCCCCCTCTCTCTCTCTTTAACCCCTTCAGACCCTGCGTCCACTGGAATGGACACGACATGTTCTTTTCTTTTAACAAAAAAAACAAATCAAATTCTTTTACAATCTGAACAATACCAGGTCACTGATAGGACCCTAATTAACCAATTACAATGAAATTAACAGTTGTGACTTTATCTGAGAGATCTGCAGGAATCACACAACACAGCCATGGCTCACCGACTAGACAAGAGAAGGAGTAGTCACCCTTTTCACCCTTTAAGTACTATTTTATATTTATGGTAGCTTCATCAATTTGCACTGGCTATAATCTTAACACTTCAACATTAAAATATCCAAAGCAAATGTCAAGGTAACTCAACGTTGTACAGCACAGGATTTTTTTAAAGTTTGATGTTTGATTGTATTCACCATGGCTGGTTGGCACAGTTGGGTGATTTTCTGTGATATTTCATGGCTAAAATATGTTTGTCATCTATTTAAAACTCATAATGTTAGTAATTTTTTTTAGAGTACACAGTGTCTCCTTGACAACTGTTTGAAAGTGTGTAAAGTGCACTTATTTGTGTTTAATTTATAGAGGGACAGAGTCAGCGCAGAAGAACTTGAGGTTGCAGATGAGATAGAGAAGATAGAGTTAGGAGACTGGGGAGAGACAGGAGCGTGAGGGACTAACAGATGTCACTCTAACCAAGAAGGAGGAGATTAAATAGCATCGTATCATTTACCACCATCATAGACACATCTTTTAGGATACCTCCAGTTTGAGAGACCTGTCCACTAAGTCCCAATGAATGGAGGTTTTCTGAACTTCTTGTTCATCAATGTGCTCTTTCCAAAACTTTTTGCATGAATTTTAACATATGGATACTGGAATAGACAGGGAATTCCCATGAAAGACATTTGGAAATTTTGTGTTCATTCAGCTCTGGCGTCCACTGTAATGGACATTCAAAATGTCTAATAAAAAAAAAAAAAAATCAGACTCATTTATGTACTGGACAAGAGTAAAAATCAGCTGCATTAAATTTGTTTTGCCCCTTAGGAAAAAAAAAAAAAAAAAGGTCTGAAGGGGTTAAAAGTGCGTTTACAGTGTAGTGTATTTAATATGAGAGCAGAGAGGTGTGTGTGTGTGTGTGTCTCATAGAGAAGAGGAGGAGGTGGTGAGGAAAGGAGGAGGTGCTTGAGCCTGGGGAGGCGGAATATGCTTACAGTCTGAACGAGCTCTCCAAGCGCAGGGACAGACGGGAGCTAATATAAACGTGCTGCCCTTCACTCGGGGCTATCAGGGGGCTAAGAAAACAGCGCTACCTGTGTCACTGACCTCCGGCGCTTCAAAGTAACAGCGGGACGCGCGCCGAGCTCCGGCTCATGTAGAGCGGCCAGCGGCCATGGCCACGCTGGAGGGCTGCCGCTGCCGCGGTGCCAGCGGCCGACACAACAACAGCATCCTGTACAGCATTTTGAAAAGTGACAGCTTGGCGAGCGCCGAGGAGCAGCAGCAACAGCACCAACACCACAATCACCCCCAAGAACAACAACAAACACTACAACACTTGTTCCATAAGACTTCCTCCACCACCTCATCCTCCTCCTCCACGGCCCCAGCCTCGCTGCAGGAGCTCAGGCAGCAGGCTTGTTCCTGCGGCTCGACGCGCCGCCGGGGGATCCTCCGCTCCCCGCAGGTGACGTGCAAAGCGGCGTCGGCGGTTTTGGTGAAGACGCTGCGCTTCGTCAAAAACGTCCCTTGTTTTCGTGAGTTGCCGGACGACGACCAGCTGACGCTAATCCGCAGCGGTTGGGCACCGCTGCTCGTGCTCGGGCTCGCGCAGGACCGGGTGGACTTTGAGACCACGGAGACAGTGGAGCCCAGCATGCTGCAGCGCATCCTCACCGGGTTACCGGAGAGGCAGAGCGAGGTCCCGGCCGGACAGAGCAGGGGGGCGGTCGGGGTCTCTGTCGTTGATATCGAGGCGATCAAAGCTTTCCTGAAGAAATGCTGGAGTGTGGATATCAGTACCAAGGAGTACGCGTATCTGAAAGGAGCTGTGCTCTTCAACCCTGGTAGGTCTGGACTTACATAGACAAACTTTATTTATCCAGAGTCCAAACCCTCAGAGGTTGCACTCACTGAGGAGCTGTTATGTGTTTCATAAGTTTTGTTTATTTGGAAATTATTGGCCCTAATATATATTGACAAGAGGCATCTGCCATTTAGTCTTAGTAGACATGTTTTTTAACAATAATAGATTGAAATGAAGTCCAACTACATTAAGTAGTTCAGGTGCTGTCACTTGAATCAACCTAGCTGACTTATTTCCATCATGCTTTGTAGAAAAATGACTGAACTTTTCGCTCCATTTCCTCCCACCTTTTCTCCTCTATTGACCTCAGATCTGGAGGGTCTGCGCTGCCTCCACTACATCCAGTCCTTGCGTCGTGAGGCGCACCAGGCTCTGAACGAACACGTCAGGCTGATCCACCGTGAGGACACCACTCGCTTCGCCAAGCTGCTCATAGCTCTGTCCATGCTGAGGGCCATCAGCCCGCCGGTGGTCGCCCAGCTCTTCTTCAGACCCGTCATAGGGACGGTCAGCATCGAAGAGGTGCTCATGGAGATGTTCTATGGGAAGTAGGTCATGGTCCTCAAGACGTCTGAGGTGAATTCAGCAAATTCGGCTGCCGGGTGGACTGAAACGCTCCAGACTCTTATTGGGTAGGGAGTGAGGGCAGATGAGGAGGATATTAGGGACTGAATTTACAACTACTGTGTGTGGGAGATCTTCAGACTGTGAAACGACTGACAGAGGCAAGAGACTGCGTGTTTGCATGAGAGAATGAAAGATTGTGTCATGGGTAAGAGATGTTATTATAGAGGAAAAATACAAAAGCAGCTGCTGGAATTCATAATTTATTTGTTTTTATATATACTATTTTTCTACAATAAAAATAATACTATCTGAACCCTTTTTTCCCCTCACTGTATTTCTACTCTTGTGTCTGTGGCATCATCATGAGTCAGAGTTTGA
Source organism: Polydactylus sextarius (assembly GCA_016801845.1). Lineage (NCBI taxonomy): Eukaryota > Metazoa > Chordata > Actinopteri > Polynemidae > Polydactylus > Polydactylus sextarius. Next base: position 5,716,551 of record CM028912.1, on the reverse strand, counting down.
ATCAGTCTAATACAGGAGATAATGTTTCACTACATAAACGGTGATAACTAACAGTCTGACGTATACTACCTTGTATAATCTGACAACGTGATTCACGTCAGCTGCTGTTTTACAAAAGACTGATATAGTTTTATCACATCTAAGATGAGAAGGTCGTTTATTCACAGGAGCTGTTTAAAAGCAGGTAAGTCAAAGAGTTCAAGACTTTAATCTGTCGACTTTAAGACTTCTAAATCCTGGTGAAATGCCAGGTTAGACCACCAGAGTGCAACAGCATACCACATGAAGCAGTAGTGCTTCACCCCCCCACCAACCCACCCACCCATCCATCAGCACACGCAGACACACAGACAGGTGCAGGGACGGTGAAGTAAAAGTGCCTCAGGTAATGTTCTACCTGTCCCTCCAACTCATTACAGTGTGGGGTTTTGTGGATGCAGACTAAAATGCCTCGAGCATCAAGTATCTAGGGGAAATGATGGAGGAAGTCCTCATGAGAAATAAAAATATCTATAACCTGCAGTGGAAAAGCTTCTGGAAACTGCACACAAAGGCTACTGCAGTTACTGTTACAGGCTTGTGGCATTTTCATACAAGCATCAGGTCCCAGTAAATCTATAGAGACCTGTGTGATGAAACACTATTTGACATGAATATTCGCCTTGGACAATGGGGCGAAGACTTCCTGCTGTTACAGTACATACAGTCTGACAAAATGATTTTATGAAGCCAAGTCCCACCTGTGACACCTGTTTCCTGCTTCCGGCAGCCATAACCCTTAGTCACTGTTCGAAGTCCAGATGGTCTGTACCTGCACTGGTCCCTGTGGTTTAGTTTTGGCTCACTCTGACAAAATAACCTGGCCAGAAGGTTACCTTTTTATATTTAGATATGACCAGCGTTGGATCGTACCTAATAACTAGCGGAGGAAGTATAATGAAATAACAAGTTTCCAATCATATATTCTAAATTTTACTTTAAATATTCATTATCAATAATAATAATAAATCAAGAATGGTTTATTTCAGAATGGATTATGGATTATAATAGATTTAATTACTGAACAATAATTGTATTGTTTATTTCTTCAATACTGCAGGTGGAAAAGGTAGAGTCAATTTATTTACCTGGCATTGTAACTTTCTTTTCTAAGATTTATTTGTACCTACAAAACGACTAATCACCGAACAAAGTAACAAACTAATTTAAGAAAAAAAACATTAAGGGGAGTCAAAAGTACAATAAAAGCTTCTGAAATGTGACAGAGTGGAAGTAAAGTAAAAGAAACTCACAATTACTTAGGTACAATGCTTGAACGCGCAAATAAAAATAAATATATGAAAAAATAAATGAAAATGGGCTGGAAAGGAAGAGAGCGATGTAGACATATATCTTCTGTAATGAAAGGAAAGCTGTGTCTGTGTTTCCCATCAGCAGTATATTTGGAGGTATATTGTTCAGCAGTAAAGCATTCAGAAGTATTTTTGGAGGTATAAGTCGCACAGCGGGAGGGTTTCAACAAGCAACAACCTTATTAAACTGAAGAAACTGCCAAGATGTACAGTGATGAGCACAATGGTAAAATCACCCACATTTCTACATAGTTTGACAAAACCAACTGAATAAAGCTCATCAGCGATCTCTCCTTTACCAGAATGCTTATTGTGTTTTAGTATCTGCTGTTTTGGTTAGTTATTATAAATGAATACATTAACAAAACTGAATTATCAGGCTTTTTTTTTCTTTTTTAAATTAGATTGCAGTCTAGTTTTTAATGAAAAAGTCCCTAAAAAAAGATATTTATAGGAGCAGTAGTGTTTTCAAGTGATACCTTAAAGAAGCACGGTGCTATTTTTATGAACCTCGTGCCATTGAAATGACACGCCGCTGAAACATAAGAGGTGCAGACGAAAATAAGCATTGCCACAAAAAACATGAAACAACCAAAAGATGTTCATGTGAGCAGATTACGACAATTCTCACACACCTCCTGGTGGTGTGATAAGACACTGCAGGAAAAAAAAACTAAACTAAAATGACAAATACTTGCAGACATCCTGGCACATATGCCACTGTGGACTTTGCTCTGAGATTATTCTCATTCCTGTCTACCTCTTCTACACGCTCTCTTTCGACGGGGTCTATTTTCTCTCCAATTAAGTCCTTAATTGCTTTGGGTAATAAAGACTCTATTAATCTTGTGTCTGCTAATAAAACTCCAGCTGTCTGGTCGGAGCTTGCCAACCCAACGCAACAGTCACCGGCTCCACTTGTGGTTGACAGCATGTTATGTGTCCATGCTTCTCTATTGCTGTCTTTTATTTACAGAAAACAAACTCAAGGTAAATTTCACTTGTTGTTGAATTAGTTTTATTGATACTGCTATAGATGTTTCTTTTTGCATTTGCATGGTCTAAGACTGATCTTTACACCTCTGCTATATCCACCCTCTTTTTTTCCACAATGACAAACTCAGTCTTTCACTCACTTCATCTCTCCCTCTGCCTTTTAACTCCACCATCGTGTCCCTGTCTTTTTTCATCTGCCCCAGTTTCTTGTCCTCCCTCTCTTTCCTGTCTCCTGGGAGTGACAGAGGATCAGTAAATCTGCTTTCTGTTTCTGTGTTTACCAGCGTTTGATCACAAACACCCCTCGTAGAGAAGGTGTTTATCCCCAGGAGATGGCACTGTTTGGCAGCACTCACGCACTGTTGTGGTTACCGTTTGCTGCCAAGTGAAATGTCAGGCATCTAGTGAAACCCCTTTGGCTTGAAGCCAGAATACATTTGTCTTGTATCAGTGCATTAAGAAAAAGATAATCTTTTTATGCGTTTTCTACTCCTATCTGACAGGACAGATAGATGGAGAAAATGAAGAGAGCATATGAGAGATGCCATGCAATAAATATTCCTAGTCTGTATTGAACCAAGGAAATGGTGATTCACATCACCCCCATCATCCAGACACAACTATAGTCAAGTAAATATCCTATTACTTAAAAGACATTTCACTTGAATTAACATAAAATGACTTTGACTGTGGAAATGTGCTACTCATAAAAGGACAAAAGTAGGCTGAGCCAGTTAACATGTGTTATATTTTTAGATCTGTGTTATATTTTAAGAAGAAGAGGAGGAGTAAAAATATTACATGGCGATTCAAGTAAAATATGATAAAACTAGAGTCTTAGACATATCTATGTCAACATATGTTGGCCAATTATTACTGTATTACTGTTATGTTCAATTAATTTATTTATAGTTTAGTCTATTTATTTAAATGCTTGTCCTTTTTTTTTTTAAAAAAAAATACTTTTTTCATCTATGCAATTATTATCTTACTTAACTGATCCCAGATGTGTACTGCAGTGCTGCAATAATAAAAGTAATTTATTGATAAACCGCAGGGATATTTTTTTTTTTTATTTAATTTTTTGGCCACAATCCAATACTTGTATTTGCCTTGAAGATAAGAGCTGCACACAGTTGTTTATTAACTAATTAAATAAAATAACAAATCGATGGATGTTAATCCAACTAATTGCAGCTATCCTGGTTGTAAAACGTGCATATATGATCTAAATTTTATCCAGAATCGTGTAACACTTAAAGGGGCAGTATGTAAAATTTTGGCCCATAATTATGGATGTCCTACGCATTTGAAAGATGGTTTCCTCTCAAGATGTTTTGAAAGTCATAGCGAGGCCTTTTAGTTTTAGTAACGTCAGCTAGTAGCTTACTAACTGGCAACCTGGGTGATGAAATGCTACTGACAGAGGTGGATGGAACAAGACAAAACATAATTAATGTGCTGTATAATTTCATTTTAAAACGTGAATATTGTGGCTGCGTAATTGGATCATTTTATGCCATAATTGCCATAAAAATGTACATACTGCTTCTTTAAGTTTAACTTTAATAGTCACAAATAGAAATCACAAATCCCTGCACTTAGTTACAATATTCTGTATTCTGCATGTTTATTTTTTTTAAATGTCTTATCAAATAGATAGAATTGATCAGCTCCAGATTCAGATCTAAGACTTGAGATCTGGATCAGGACATCCTTATTAAATCTTTATCACAAATGTTAGGCTATTTGAGGTAAAAAGATACAGGTTGTTTAATTGATTATAAGAAATTTATATTTGAGGTTAAAATGTTTAACTTTAGTATTTCAATACATATGTATCAGTCCCTTGTGAGAACAGCATTAAAAACAACTACTAAATCCCAGTCAGACTCTGTACAACATGTGAATGTAACTGATGAGTGTCCATAGATTTAACGTAGCAGTATTAAATCCCATCAATCAAAAAAATTGCCACTTGTTATAGAATTAACGGCAGAGTAAAAAAGCGGGGACAAAAAAAAAAAAAAAAAAAAAAAAAGGCGAGCAGCAAACAAACAAACAGACAAAAACGCGGACGTGGCATCACTCGGCGTTTTAGTTCCACTCACCTGTGTGAACGTCACAGCTGCTCCGTCAGTTTCATTCATGACGCACAATGTAAACAAACAACTCAACAGAGTCTCTACGGGGATTATAACAACCAGCAGGAAGATGGCGCACACTTCACTGAAGATACGAGGCAGCACCAGTCACAGCTGTCAGCGGTTTATAGCGTTTAGCTTAGCACAGGTCCAGCATGCACCTGTAGGTCACGTGACGCCGCAGGTGCGTCTGATTGGGGAAACTTGAAGAGGTCGACGTGAGGCGCGTTAGATTAAACCAGCAGCTGTTTTTCTGCTGCAGCAGCGTTGATGAGTTTCAAAAAAGTAGTCAAAGTAAAAGTAAAGTTACTTATTTAAAACAGCGACGGGAGCAGCAATAAATGCAACGTTTCAACCATCATGACAACATTCATTATGTCTAATTGGCAACTTCTCTTCTTTACCAGCTGCATTGATAGTGTACTTGTTCATTTGAACACATCAGTGCAAACATAAAGGTTTATTTTTGGTTTCTAAATTAAAACCACTTCACCTTGTTGTTCAATTTAGTAATACTCAAGTCTTGTCAGAGTTAGTTTTGTGGTTTTTAAAGAAGTTAACTATGTGGACACAATGGAGTTTGTTCATTTTCCCTGAGTTTGATCCTATGGTGACACAATCACTTTTTTACCATTCATACCTACTGGTTAAGATTCATGTCTCCGAACCACAACACCTGCAGTTAAAATGTGGCAACTTGCAGTTTCCTATCCATTGATAAAGTTCATTTTATGAAGCAGTCATAGAGAATGATGGATTCCCACTAAGTTATACAGTGTACATACCTGTACATGTGATGGGTGTTGAATTTTTCACAACAAGCAGTTAAACGTGGGCAGAAAAGGAAAAAAAAAAAAAAAAAAAAACATCAAAAGGAAATCAGTGTTTTTAATGTGCAGTGAGAAAGTAAGGGCAACTGATAATGATTGTGTTTCTATAAAGATAGACATTTCTTTCCGAGTGAAAATCGTGTTTATATATTTATATAAATATCTATATTATATATAGAATACATATCTATTTGCTATGCATACTCAAAAATCACACCTTCAAATATATTTAAAAAGTCTTTCAAAACACAAATGTTTTCTTTTCTTTCCTTAAACATGAACTATCCATATGAACCAAAGTAATTATCAAGATGGGAATAATATTGTGTTTTAAAAACCAAAACATTGAAGATCCTTTACTTTTGAATCTAGAACAGGAGAGGACATTTTTTTTTTTTTTTTCAATGTGGGATTCAAAAGCCACCTTAATCTCTTAACAAACCAGGAATCACATTGCAAGGATACAAAACCAGCATAACACTTATACACAAATCCCCTTTCTATGGTCGATGAAATGCAAATAAGTATGACTTCTCAAGCAAACTCTTTTCTGTTATAAAAATAGAATTCTTTTTAAAATAATCTACAGATTTCTTTTTAAGGTGAGGCATTTCACTATCACTCTAAAACAGCAAGGCTGTTTGTTTCAATAGAAAATATGAAGCTTTAGAGAGAGATCTGCCAGTCTATCGGTCTGTCTGATTGGAGAGGACTAGCGCTGTCCTCCCAACCGCTCCGCCTTCTCAGTCTCACAGGACGGTGTATTTTTCGCCAGCTCCTCCTTCTTTTTGCATATTCTATGATTTTTTTTTTTTTTTTTTAAAGAGAGTTTTCCTTTTAAACTAGATACAGGTAAACAAAAAGAAGTTTCAGCTCCTCGAAGCTCCTGAAATGTCCAGGCAATTCCAAAAGTGTTAAAAAATAAAAAAAAAAGTTCTCTCAAACTACACAAAGATTTGTTTTTTTTAAAAAAAAAACAAACAAACAAGCAAAAAAAAAAAAAAAAAAAAAAAAAAAAAAGAATACAACAGCGCAGATACATGGACTGGCTTTCTAAACAAGCGCATTAAAACAAGAACTAAAAAAAACTAAAAAGAGAAATCAATAAAAAATATACAGTTTTGTATAACAAGTTAAAGCAAAGTCCTACAGAATAGAAGGCAACGTACATGATTGAATAAAACAAACAAAAGAACAAAACAGGAAAACACTGATGCTACAAATAAATTGAAATATATGTACAAGACCCTGTTTTCCTTTGTGGTTTGTATGCACATTTGTGGATGTAAGTGAATGCATGTGTGTGCACAATTGCCATAGTGAGTTGGTTCTTTAATGTGGAGTTCTCGCAAGTCCGTCTCCCTCGCCAGTGGATGAAACAGTATTTTATTGTTATTTCTCCTGCAGTTTCACATAGAAAACATCCCCTGTGTGATAACACACAGGTGCTGTCCTCTTGGAAAAAACAAGGGTTAGCAGTATCCAAAAACCTGCTGGATCTCCATCACTCGCTGCTAGTTAACAACAGTTGGAACCCAAAGGATCCAAAAACAAAACAAAAAAAACAAAACAAAAAAAAAAACACTCTCCACCAAAATCATGAACATCGTGAACTGTGTTCCTTAGAGTGACCAGACTAAGCCCAGCCACGTCTGACCAGGGCTGGTCTTCCTACAGCTGATGCCGAACCTGTTCACCATTACCAGATGACGCTGGAGATGCTGGTTTCTCTTGGCAGCAGAGGGAGCATGGCGTTGTTGGCATGCGCCTCCTCCAGGCTGTGTTCTCGGCTCTTCCCGGGAGGCCTCTGTCCGTTCAGCAGTGTTAGTGGGATGTTGCAGTAGGTGTGCTGGTTCCCCAGAGAAGACAGAGGTGGCAGGGTCCCTCCTGGGGGTATGTCATACTCGTAGCTGCGGTAGTAGTGTTTCTGCCTCATGGTGGTGTGGTAGGTGTTGTGGAAAGAGGAACGTAGCTCTGGGTGGGCGGTCGCCATGGCGGTGGAGGTGGCTGCCGCCATGGAGATGGCAGAGACCGTCTGCAGCTCTCCGAAGGGGCCCTGCTCGCTGACGTCCAGCGCCGGCTCGTGGGTGAGCATGGGCACTGTGCGTCTGAATGGCATCTCGTACTGAAGCTGTTTCCAGAACTTGGAGTTGAGCTTGTTGCTCTTGGGGCCGCGCCACTTGATGACAGTAAGGGTTTTAATGGTATGCTTAAGAGCCTCGACCTCCTGGTAGTTCATGATGCCACGCAACTCGGCGCACTCGATCAGGATGACTTTGATCTCGCCGGTCACCAGCATGTTGCGCAGCCGAGTCTCCAGCTCGAAGATGCTCCATCCTCGACGCACCACATAGTTGGGTGTCATGACGATAATGAGGCGTTTGCTCTGGTCGACACAACGAGCCACGTCCTCTATGTAGGCTGCAGGGAAAAAAGACAAGACAAGCAAAATGCAAAGACGTGAGAGCAAGCAAAACAGCTGACTAATATACATTTATAATAATTTGAACTTGAGATATTATTAAATGAGTACAAGATCACAACACTGAACAATCATGGATGAACAAACAGCATCAAACACAAAACACAAGACAATGATGGGTAGATATTTTCTCTGATAAATGTACTTTTAGTTTGTAGTTTATAATATGAACAGAAAGACCTAAGGTCCTGGTGTGTATGTATAAACACATGTAAAAGCATGGCGTTTATGAAATTCTGGTGCAGTAAAAAATATAATTCTATGTGTAGCGTAGACGTTGCAGATGGGCGAGCAGATGATTGATAAAACTATAAAGTCAATAAGATAAAGATCGGTTGCTGTCTATCGAAGATGGCGCCACAACTAAGCGTCTTTCAAACTTTCTAGGAGCAAGTAAAATGACAGGAGCAGTTGATAGTAGAAGAAAACACTGAGGGCGAGTACCTCCAAAGAGTCGTGTGTCATCCTGGTAATGCTCATTGGTGAGACCTAAACATAAACATTTTAACATTCAGGTCACAGGCAAGTACACAGAGCAGACACAGAAACACAACTCAACACAGCCGCAACAGTTGCCTCGCCGCTCACTCGTTATTTTAATTTCACATATGATTAATAACATTCCGTGTTTCTCTGATTGGACATTCATCTACAACGATTTTGCTTGGCACCGATGCTGGCGGCAATTTTCTTTTGATTAAAGGAAAGAGGCAGCTCAGTCAGCAGGGCTCACAGCCTTCACACATTTCCCACTGATGTTTAATTCTGTCTGGACTGACTAGGACGTGTTTGCGCTTTATCAGTTCCACATGAAGCCTACAGTACAAACACACAGCATCACTACTAACTAGAGCACACTGTGTACCGCTGGCACAGATTGGCACTACTAAGCAGAGTTAGCACGCATGAGAATATGTTCAGACAGAATTTTCATGGATTTATTAATGCGTGGATGAAAACCAGGGAGGGTGATAAATTTGTTCATCAGCTGCAGGCACACACTGTATACTGTATTCCCATATCTGTAGTGCATGGCATGGGAACAGCCAGTGAGGAATACTATAATCTTCTAATTTCATCCAGAGAGGTTTGAGGCGTTACAAGAAAAGGAGTTCTGGTTGACAGTTTTGGGCTGAATTTGTTTTTTTCCTTTTTCCATTAATTTGGAAATTTTGAATAGTCATGTATTTATCCTTTCTAAATGTGGTTATACTCTGCCCTAAGAGCACAAAACACTGAAACACAAGACAGTGACAGTGAGAAACAACAGTGAAGACAGACAACAACGAACATAACAAGTGTAAGAAATGAACCAAACACAGCAGCAACTACAGCGACTGTAAACGCCCTCACACTCCATTACAGTATGTTACGGGAACATACGGTACGTGAGCTGGCATGAATACACAGATGGTTGTTGTGCTTACTTCCTGTTGGAATGAGGTCTCGATCTGGGATGAAGAGTTTGTAGCCGTAATGTTTTTCCAGGACGTCGGGAAGGATCTCCAGGGCGAAGCGTTCCTCCTCTCTGGTCTCCTGACTCCACTGGTCAGGGTCCACTTTGGTGTAGGAGAGGTACGCATCGTAATCTTTGTTTTCTGTCAAAAATGGAGAGAAACAATGAAGAGCGGCTCGTGAGAAAGATGCTAGCTGCACAGTCAAAAACTTGAACACACATATGCTAGATAGCATGTAGACATCTGGACATTATACACTCATTTAATGTATGAATGTTCAGTGTAAAACCATGCTTTGGTGAAGGAGACGTAGACATTGTAGTCTTTGTTTTTTGACAAAAACAGAGAAAGGTGCATGTGGCACTGTTTAAAACCGATAGTATATAGACAGCCTGGACATTATACGCTCATTTAATTCATGAATGTTTCAGTGTAAAACCATGCAAGCATTAGAGTGTTTTAGTTGCTTTGGCTTAACATAAAGATTCAATTCTGGAAATGAAAAATAAAAACAAAAAAGATCTGCATTTTGTGTTATCATACAAGAATCACTGGCATAAGGCTGTAAAATTGTCCTATCTTGATACAAGTAGTGAAATTTAATAAAAAATATTAAGTGCATTTGGTCAAATTACCACATAAATTCACAAGTTATGTGAGGTCACAGTGACTTTGACCTTGGATATTTGACTGCCCAGTTCATGCTTGAGTCCGAGTGTAACACAGTGCCAAATTCAACGACGTGAAGGGACAAACAAACCATCTGCGAACAATGATGCCTGTGGTCTAGACTCTGACCAAAATTTAGATATATTTTACATGTTATTTCAGCTGCTGTAAAAGCCTCCAAATCCTCTAGAAAGGCTTTTTGGGACCCGACTGTTGGCATTTGTTCCTATTGAGTCATAAGAACAAGCTGTTGATTCTACATAATAAGGCCTGGCTCACAGTCAGTGTTCCAGTTCATTGCAAAGGTGTTGGATGAAGTTGACGTAAGGGTCTGTACAGTCCAGCTGAGTTCTTCAACATCCTTAATTGAAACAAAGTGACCTAGTTCAAAAACAAGCCCAAACCCAGAATATAAAAAAGTAAGTAGACAGTAGTGTCCATATGCTTCTGGCTATGTTGTGTATAAGAGAAACAAATTGGGGCTAGATACAAAAATACCCAAATCGCAGTTCAAGCAATATCATTTTCACCACCTCAAATGATTTCCCAGAAGACGTAGAGGAAGAACTGAAAAGGCAGAAAATAGACGAGAGGAAGAAAAGAAGCACTACTGGTGACATGTTCAGTAAGTCCTAGTCATTATGCTCTGTAGAAACTGGAATGTGGGCCAACAAAAAAAAAAAAAAAAAAAAAAAAAAGGAAAAGGGAAGATGGGCTTTTTTTTTTGCTTTGAAACTCAACGGGAAGGCCAGGGCTGTGCTCAAAAAGCATCCAAACATCAAACAACACTTTCAAATTAGCAACCAACCTTGCAAATTAACCACCTAGCAAACTTGGAAAATTCAAACACGGTTTGTATCAGTAGTCCCTGACGGCATGACTTAATCATGTGGAAGTTTGAGTCAACAAAACAGGAAGTAATTGATAATTCATGCTGCTATAGAAACAATCCAGTGGTCTTTCAGAATTTTTGAGACAAGATAACAATGGCTCAAAATATAAAGCAATAAAGCAATAAACTAAAATGCTGCAACGCTCATAGTCAAGTCCTTTACTGATGCAAAAAAGTTAGCTGCTGTTTTGTTGAGAAAATAAAAAGTTGCCCTCCAATTTCAGGCAGTTTATACTTCTATTTCTTACTCAGGGAAGGAGCTTCGAGCCTATCTGGTCCCCGTGTACCGCTATCTGGCCTTCGATAGCAGAGAGTGGGCATCATTCCATGACATATTGAGACTGATCTCTTTTTAAATGGGAAACAAATTGAAAATCAGTCTCCTCTCTTCCCTATGCAGCTGGCAATGTACACACACAATCACATGCACTGCTATACCAACTGAAGAGAGACAGAGAGAGGGTAGAAGGAAATGAGATGCTGTCACTGAGAGAGAACTGGAAAAGACATCTGTATCTACCAAGGAATGTGTTATAAATATAGACTTTGACAGAACACACTCACTCACACACACACACACACACACACACACACACACACACACACTTACATTCATGAAAACAGATCCATACACAGTCATCAACGCTTTCTTGACATCAAAGTTTGGACAAGAAAGACCTGGTGGAAACAGAAAAATGGCTTCAAACAAGCAGAGGGCTGCTCTGTTTTTACCTCCGTCCACGTCCTCGCTGCCAAAGTGCCTCCTATAGAAAAGCATCAGCTCGATCTTGTAGCATTTGTAGAGGGAGATGAGAAAGATAAGCAGCAGCAGGATCGCCCCGAGTCCTCCTGCCAGTTCCACCGTGTACATGAGCTCTGCTGAGGACAACACACACACACACACACACACAAATATATACACACAAACACACGCACACAGAGACCAAGAGATATTTAAAAAATGACACAATTGTGGTTGGAACTTCATTCGCAGTAATGGAGCTTATTGTTCCTGTGCCAGGTGGAACGCAAAGGGTTGTCTTTTTTTGTCTTCATCCTTTTTCATCCTATTAAACTCAAAGAATGAGGCAGTTAAGTGACATATCTACTTTTGCTAGAAGGCTGGACAGTCATCAGCATTTTCTGAGCTCGCCTCAAAGTGAAGCAGCATCAATCTTCAGCGAGAAGAGACACAAGGCTCATAATGAGTTTGGGAAAAATGAGAGGGCACAGCGCAGGGAGACACAGGGAAAAAAAGAAGATTATGAGAAATTGGATTCATTTCTGTGGAGCAGCACAGCAATGACACAGCTCTGCACTTTGGCTGTCGTCCATAGTTGGTCTGACAATTCCAGACATGGATGGAGGCATTTTCAAAACAAGAGGCTTCAGTTTATTCATCTCGCTAACTCTCCTCTCCATCAAAGCTCCTCTTCCCTCTCTCTGACATTTCCTTCCCTCCCTCTTTTCCTTCTCTATCTTTCCATTCATTTCTCCTCTCTATTATCTTCTCCCCATCTCCCCAGAGACCTGGCTTGGGGAGGGATGAGTTATGGTATGTATTAAAGCAGCATTTACCTGGTTGGCTCAGCTAGAACAGGTTCACCTTATATCTCTGTCACACTGCAGCTGCCATAGCAACTGCAATGTACTCTGTATATTATCACAGATTATATATATATATATCTTTTATGTAACTCAGAAATGTATTTGTTTTATTAAAAACTAGTTCATAGATATTCTCAATTGCTTCCAAGGCATTGTCACTTTATTCTAAAGTCATGAGACTGCATTAGAAAGCTATTTAGAAAGTTGTTTAATCAGACAGTAAGGTTTTTGTTGGTGAACAAAATAGTAAAAATGTTTATTTTACCCTAGACAGGTTTAATTAAAGACTTAATATTAGACTAGATAATAACTGTGCTAAGGGAATCATTTGATATTTTTGGAATTAGACTATTTTTCTTCCTTGTTAATAGTTAAATAAGATGATAGTAAGGCTACAGCTAGCAGCTGATTAGCCTAGCTTAGCATAAAGTGTGTATACGTGTGTTAAGTGTAAAAATGATATTGTCGTGCTTTTACACTCATTTATTTGCACACAGTTTCTTGGTCAGGCCCAGAAATTTCTGTTGCCAATCCCTTCCCATCTGTGCTGAGCTAAATGGTGTTAGCTTCATATTTAGCAAACACAGATACACAGAGTGTGTATTGATCCTCGTCTGTTAACTTGTAAAGACAGATATTCTGTATCCTCATAATGCTGGACCATGGAAATACACCAGTGTTGTTTTGACCATCTAATATGTATTTTATTGCCTCCCTCCTTAACTTTAATGCTTCTCACTAATACACAGCAATCATTTTCACTCTCTAAGTTGTTTACATTTCACTGACCACCACTTCTCCTCCATCTTCTGAGATGGGAAGTAAAGCAGCCTGCAGAGACATTCATAAACCTGCCACTGGACTTGTGAGTGATGCATTCTGGGAAGAGGAGGAAACATGAAATAAACATGACAATAATGTGGATGAGAGCGTCAAAGAGAGAACAAAAGAGAGAGAGAGAGAGAGAGAGAGCTTGATGCGAAACCTTTCTTTAAGTCTTAGCATCCCTCTCCTTGGACATGCTGCTTTGACAGACGAGTGTTAAATGAAGCTGCCTGCAGTCTTCAAAGGCCACTCTAAAGGAAGTGAGCTGTCTACAGAGGACGGTCACTGAGACAGAAATTTAAGCAAGGGACACAGACAGATAAAGACATAAAATGTAATTGTATACCGAAGTTATTGGTCCGTTAGGAAAAGCTGAGGCTTAATTTGCTGTTTAAACAGCCTCAGATTACCTCTCTTTGCAGGGTGACAACCAGTGCATGAAAAAAGCTTCAGACATGTCATGCTAGAGAGCCAAAATAGCTACACAGCTGCTGGGGCACATGTTGGGAGACACAACATGGAGCTTAAGCACAAATTATTAACACAAGCATGGATGGTTAAAGAAACAGATCTGGACTGGAAACATAAGAGACTGTGGTTATGAATGTTTTTAGTTTGATGTTTTGTTATTGATGCTACTTTGCCTCCTTATTCATCAAATGATGTGTTAAATATGAAGCTACAAACAGCAGTTGGTTAGCTTAGCTTAACATAAAAAGACTGAAAACTGGGGGGATCAGTTAGCCTGCATCATCTTTGATCATTTTGACTTTCTAATATACATTTTATTTGTCTTGTAAGACATGAAAAGGAGAATATGACGTTCTCTATCCTGTTAAAAATATCCCAATATGTTATGTGTTGTTAAAAGCTGTAGGCTGTATGCCTGAAAGCTTTAAACCCGCAAGAACTGATGTTTTTGGCCATTCAGAGCAGCAAAAACAAGCGTTAAGCACAAAATTGATGACCTTTCAGCTCTGCTTTGGTCTTTAATCAAGTCTTGAGGGAAATTTCTGACTTTTTAGCAGCTAAATGCACCACCTTTGTGCACCATCCACTCAATAACTGTGTTTATCAGTCATTTGGTGCTGGGCGGGAGGTAGATTTTTCAAGCTTTTTTTTTTCTGATCGGAAAAAACAGCTGCCTACTGTGGTTGAAAATGATGCTGATGAGAGCAATGAGAATGAAGCAGAACAGTAAAGTTGACAGGTTTAAAATGAAAACAAAAACACTCCACAGAGAAGAGAGAAACTGCAGAATCAAGAATTCTCCGTAGGTTCATCATGATGAGCTGCACCTTTCACATTACACATTCATTTTTTATTTGAAAATATGGATGAGAGCTGCTTTAACCTTTGAAACACTGATGGATCAGTGGAAAACTCATGCTGTTTAGCCAAATCTCAAATGACCATACGTGTCAGGCTAAACTTGGTGTATAAATCACATAGATATTAAGCGTAATTGTTTTTGATGAAATGGAGCCACCAGACTTTCAATTATGTTGCTTTAATGAAAAACTGAAACAAGCTGATGTAGAGTATATGTGAGAATGTTAGAGAGTGAAGATGAACATGATTAAAGCCACTAAAAGGAAAATAAAATGTAAAAACACTCCTTGTTGTGACAGTGGGAAACATCACAGAGCCCTTACCCCGTCTGAAGAGCTGGATGGTGGCATGGCGACGGCCATTACCATTTTCCACATAACAGGAATAATTTCCCAGGTCCTCCTCCTCCAAAGAGTCGATAGTCAAGGAAATAGCCACTTCCTGTTCACCAAGATGCTCCTTAACCACCCTGTAAGACAAAAAAACAACAGCTTACTGAACCGTTCTAACTCTGCAAAAGTTGGCGCCACTAAATGTGATTATAAACAGTGTGAATGTGATGGAGCTTCTTAGTGCAGCAATTACGAAACATATTGAGGTATAATTCAATATGATATATATGATAAAAAGCCCGTAAGCAGCATATTTCTGTGCAGCAAATGTATTCTAATGAAGCCCCTTTTAGGGTCACTGTTACTGTGAGTACTTCACAGTATGTTAATTTCTTTCTTTGAACACAAAACATATGAAAAATGAAAATCAATAAGGACTCTTCCATTGTGTGTGTGTGTGTGTGTGTGTGTGTGGGGGGGAATCAAATAATGGCAATGAGAGGGAAATCTTTTTATAGCGGCTGCCATGGTAACGGAGAGAAGGAGAGAAAGTAATATTCCATAAAGTAAATGAGTGTCCCCCGCTGGGCTGGTTGAGCCTGATGGAGGAGGAAATGGGGAGATAATGCTCCCTCGTACCTTAGACACACTACTTAGCCCACTTTTACAGCACCCTCAGCACAAATGACACGTCAGAGGGAATAAAGTGAAAATTAGAAGAGATCACCTCTGTTTTCTCACACGTGTGAGAGTATGTGAGCATGTATGTATCATTTACAGTACGTGTTAATAATGGCTATGTATCGAGATGGAAGAGCAGGGAGGAAGGGATAAAATGTATGTGTGTTTGTGTGTTCGTGTGTGTTTAAGTGTAAGTGTGTGTGAAAGAGAGTATTGGAGTGTGCAGGGGTATATAATGACTTTCAAGCATCTCTCGTCTCTTACTCGCCTTCAAGCCGATAAACTGCTGCTTGTTGGGGAGATTTGGCATCGGTAATTGAAAGTGTATCGTGGGCTTTGCATAGAGAGGTTGAGGCAGCGCTGATGATATTTGTAGTTTCAGTTGAGTTTGTGGTGCAGTGGTTTTGAAGGAGGAGGGGGAGGGTCTAGGGGGTGAGAAGGAGGAGGAGGTGCGTACAGTGCAAGGGAATAATTCATGTCTCTCTGGGGAGAGGTGAAATATTTTGAAGGTTCCCATTTCACATTATCTCTGTAACGCCCTGTCAGGTCTCATACGTCTTGCTTCCTGTTTTATTTTGTAATACTCACCTGTCCTGTCATTTCACTTCCTGCCCTCCCTTTGATCAACTGCACCTGCTTCCAATCAGCTCACTTGCCCCTGGTATTTCCTGTCAGTCCACCCCATACATATGCCCCCCTTGTTTCTTTTCTTGTCTGCATGATTGTCTTTGTTGTACCTTGCATGGGTATCGCTGTTCCTGGATTCTTGCCTGTTATTATTTGTCTGTTTCTAACTTACCTACCTGGGCTGCTCGTTCTCTTCTGTACCCTCTTTTTTTTTTGAAGTTTTCACTCTTGTCTCCCGATTATGGTTCTCTGCATCTGAGTCTACGTTGGATCCTGAACTGTTACAATTAAAATATATGAGCTGACACAACCAGCTATCACACAGCCTCGTGGATAACGACCACCACCATACAACGTGACTTTCAAATGGAAATGATGAGGACCTAAAGTTAGAGTGGGTGGATAACAAGGTGTAGGTGAAGCACATAAATACAGATGAGAAGCTGAATGACAACTCGTAACCTCCACACACACACACACACACACAAACAGCTGGGCTTGAAGTGAGAGCTTGAAATAAAATAGACCATGAGTATTGTTGAATCTCCTGCAATGCTCCTGCTTGTGTGAATCAAATTGACTTCACTTATTTATAAAATTTCACATGAATCCTTTTCTTTTTTTAATCCTTTACTTTTCTTTTAGCTGAACAGGTTTATTGATACAGTGTTAGCAGAATAACTCATTGTGAACACTTTCTCAAATTATGGCGCTGCAGGAACTTTTTCCTTTTCAAAAAAAATCTTTGAATCTCTTCATTTAGTGATCAATTTCCAACTTATTCATTCCTTTCAAACATTTGCTTTAACATGCACCTGCAAAACACTAACTGAATTAGAACAACAACATATTGATCACCTCTATTATGCTAAGCTGGATTTGTTATTGCTAATTTATTAATCTCTGCATGCTATGCTAATGTCCAGTCATCCGTGCCATGATAACAACAATAGCCCTGTCTACAAATGAGAATTTATGGGCTTGGGTTACCATAGAAATGAACTCCTCCAAATCAATAGGCTCCGAGTTGGGTAAATAAATGCCTGCAGAAACTCTGAGTCCGATATATGAGTGCTCTTCTCTGAGCTAAAGTTTGGCTGTTGATGCATTAGTAATAAAACTAAAACTGTGTGGGCGCAAGTACGAAGAAGAGAAGTAACCTTTAGAAACATGCCTACTGTATCTGGCCACTGTGTCTAATAGTGAGGCTTGGCTGTGGGGTAAAGCACAGATTTGTACATGTTTAGTTTCTCACTGTCCTTTCTATGCCATTTCTGCCCATCTCAGCTTGGTCTCGATCTCTGGCTGATGCCTTTTTATGGAAGTTAAAAAAAAAAAAAAAAACAACCCAAGGCTCTGGCTGCATCTGAACGAGGCTGTGGTAGCAGAATCAGCAACAGAGAGTGGATGATCAAATGCATTATTGATCTGCTGCATGAAATATCGGCATGAATTATTGAAAAGATAACCCCTCAGCCAGTGAGTGGGGGAATCCTGGTGTCAGGGAGTAATGGAGGAAGAGAGTGAAAGAGAGAGAGAGAAAGAGCGAGGCAGGAAGGGCAGCAGCAGTGGTTAAAATGCCCGTTCATATCAGTGCACCAGCAAACTCACAATCACAGATGTGTCGTCTTTACTCTCCTCCTCTGTGACTTGTACCATATTTCTTCCTCTTTCCACTTCTTTCCCATCCGATCCCTCTCTCTTCCTCCACCTCTCCATCTTTTCCCCTCCCACCCTTCCTCCTCCTCCTCCTCACCTCTCCGTGGACCATCTGCATGCCGCTATAGGTGCGTGCAGCAAGGGAGATAGTGTTAGTGGCGGCATGTGAAAAATGGCGGTTGTTAACCATCTGACAGAACTGTCTCCCAAGAGCTGCAGCCTCTCCAAACAGCTTTAATGGGAAACATGCACATGAACCATAGAATGGACTTGTTTAAATTTGCTACACCACAAGGAGGGAGAGACATAGAGATTGGCTTATTTTAAACGTCTTAGAGGCCTGAAAGTGAAGAAAATTTTTGCAGTGTCTCACTGAAACAAGACAGTAAGAGAGGGCAAGGTGTAGAAATGACACGTTTAGCATCTTAGACTGAGGTGTTCAGTGTGAATATACAGCCAGGGACTAGACTTTCACAATGTGGTGGTGAGTATAAACTAAAAAAAAATGTTGTTCTGTAGCAGATAAACAAAGTAAAGAAGAAGGAAGAAAAACAAAATTCTAAAAAGAAAATGTTAGAGGAAAACAAATCGATCCTCAGTGTAACAACTTAGAGACAGAAATGTACTTTTTTAAAGAACTGTGAAATTGAAGTGATTTTTCGCAGGTTTCTTGTCAACTCTTTCACTTCAGTTTTGAGCCCTGTTAGTATGTCTGTCTGTGTGTGGACAGTGTTAAGAAACTTTTTAGGAGCATACTTGAGATAGAAATGATGGTCGACGTTGAAGATGGAGGTGGTTCCATCACTGAGAACTGAGACGACTGATGTGTTAACAAATCAACATAATATATCTGTTTTATTTACGTGTATATTATTACAAGGTGTACATTATTACACCTGTCATAAAATATGACATTATTAACATTTAATGAATTTAATGCACAACACATTTCGTCTGTCTTTCTCTAGTTTTTCTGTTAAGTAGCTTTAAATTACTTATATTTTCTTGTCACGTTAATTAAGTGCCAATAAAACTGCAAATTGGGAAAAACTATGACAGTGATGACAGTTTATAGAAGCCGACACCTTAGGGCACCACTGAACCTTTCATGACAACAACAGAACTTAAAATGATTTGTGTTAGATAATCTATTGCGTCACATGATTTTAGTTTATGTTCAGATTCTCGTCAGACCTGGTAGACTAGTTTTAAAACTCTCTCTTTTGAAGTGTTCAGACTTCAGAGAATGAAACCTTTTTATGGTAGGATGGAACAAAAAAAAAAAAAAAAACCAAACATCACAGGTTCCTTTCTCTGAGTTTGTAATACAGGTTTGATGTTTTTTTTTCATCTTGAGATTAGATTTTTTTTTCTTTTTCTTTCTTTCTTTTTTTTTTTTTTTTTTGACAAAGTAGCCGGTAAATACACTGAGGCTTGAGGACAAACAATCAATATGGCAGTGTAGCACAATACAATACACAAGCACTAATACTGTGAGTTGTTGTGATGATACAGTAAATAATGATATTGAAGTAACAATGTTCAGGACTCTGAGCAGTTTTGATTTCTTTTAGTGCTGCCGTTTACCACCTAATAGCTGTTAGATAAACACCGCTGATACACAGCACATGTTGATGTGAATGTGCTAACAAGAGCCTTCATCCTGCAGTTAATGATTATGTTGCTATGTAAAGTGTGTGATAGAAGAAATTCTATTGTTAGATATTAAAGGTTTTTTTGTTTCTACCTACTTTCAGATCCATCCATTCACCAGACAATAATATCATTAAAGTGACAAAATTAATGAATGATGGTCTAAAACAAGCTTAGAGTCTGTGTGCGCGATGTTAGGAAAATAAATGGAAATCAGCAGCTGCTTGAGCAGCAGCGAATATGGTTGGTTTAGTGTCCGCAATTTGGAGTTAATGGGCTAAAACACGCAAAACCATTGGTATCGTCCTTTAATATTTTCCAGTGAATTTATCCACAGCTGCTATTAATTCCTCATTACTGCCAAGACCAAAGACATGATACCAACTCCAGCAGAGTGAGTTTCTTACTTGATGTCGCTCTCTTGGACTCTCTCTTCGTCCAGATCCTCTATGAACTTCTCTCCTTTCATCCAGTAGATGAGCGGGCTGACGTCACCGCTGTAGCCAAAAAACGCCCGGCAAGTCAAGTTCAATGTACTTCCTGTGGAGACAGAAAATAAAATACTATCATGCTGAACTGTCCTCTCTAAAATTTCAGCATTTTAAGTATTAAAAAAAATCTTAAATATCGACAGAACACCTTTAAAACCATTATGTGCATCAATATAAACACTTATTGTTATTTTATTTGTGACAAGTGGTGACAGGTTTTCATCACACGTCGATTGACAGCTGTAACACACACACACACACACACACACACACACAGACTCATACAGATACTAGCACAAAATTCATGTCAAAAAAAGGTTGCGGGAGAGAACATGTAATTTCACGCACCCTCCACAAATCTTTTGAGATGCAGAGCTGTGATTAAAGCAGACAGTCTTTCCCTTCACACACACTCAAAGGGAACATCTCAGGAGATGTTTTGATTTGTTCATGTAAATAGCAGACACAGACAAGTACGCTGATGTGAAAGCAAGTAAACAGTGATGAACACATGAGGGCACTCAAGAGCTTCCTTACAGCCCCCTCGAGACTGTGAAAAAAAAAAGGGTAAAAGGAAATGAGAGAGAGAGAGAGAGAGCTGACAGTAACATTATTTCATTTAGAGCTGGTAGGTATGAAGGAAGGTCAGGAGTCAACAACAGCAGTTTGCTGAGAGTTGATATGTGGAAGACTAAGTGATTGTCACAGAAGAGCCAATAGGGTCTTTGTTCCGTGAAATCTTTGGTTCAACAGAGAGGGCAAGAATTCAGAAGGAAGAAGTGATCCTTAAAGTAACAATTAAAACAAAAGTTTCCCTCACCTCCTTTTAAATAACACAGGTAGTTTTATTGCTATGTGACAGCATTTTAAAATTATTGAACAACAAGGTCTAAAAAGTGAATGGTAATCTTCCAGGAAGCTCTAGTGTGAGCTAATAGAGTTCACATAAACAGGCCTTCAGTTTCCATGAAGAAGATAAAGATAAAGATAGAGCATTGTTGTCATATACTACACACATGTTTCTTTTGCATCCCTCTGAAGTGGCGTTCTCAAAGGCCCGGGATGCAGCAATCATGTGTCGCTGCCTTTCAGTGAACTGCACAGCAGCATGTAAACAACAAGACGATGAGGGAGGCTCATCGTGAAGCTCCAGGGTGTAAAACCTTAAGGACGCTTCTCTCAGGAGAGACACTGGCTCTGAGGGATGGCATTTTGGGAGTAGATGGGAGTAGATGGGAAGAGGTAAAGGAGATACTTGTCCCTTTAACTGTAAGATTTATGAGCAGCAGTGTGAGCTTCAGTGTAGTGATGCAGCTTAGCATGTTACAGCACCATGGACAGCTCCCCACAGTCTGGTGTCTGCAGTGGAAAGCAAACAGTGCAGTGTAGCACTTACAGCCTCATAAATAACAACCAGGTTCAAGTCAAATCCTTCATTATTGCTCTGTTCCATTGGATTGCATGGAACAGTGCAATAAAGGAAGTGGTTTTCTGGGGATTTCTCTCTCTCTCTCTTTTGAGCAGTGATCTTTCATCCCTACAGCATTATCAACTCTAAGGCACATCCCTTTTCTCACATCTCCTGACCGTGACCAGTGGCACATGTGGACGACTTCAGAGCAACACCACCAAGGTTATTGTTGAAAGACTGTTTGTGTTTGAACCTAAGGGCATGCATCCTCTGTACCCCCTCACCCCCCACCACCCCTTCCCTCTGTCCACAATAACAAGACATGGCTTCAAAAGATTCCAGTAGGTCACTCTCAGGACAAGGAAAGTTTTGCAGCGTGCAGGGACGAAGGCTGGGATGACACTCAGTAGTGAACCGATAGTACTGTCTGTAAGAGCTGAGGCTGACATTTCCAAAGTTCAACAGCCACTCTCAGCTTGGTATTTGTGCGCAGCCGGGCTTTACAAAGGCTACATGCTGTACCTACAAAACAAGAACCTTCAGTGTGTGATTACAACACAGATACACACAACCACACACACACACACACACACATTTTGGGACAGGAGAACTTGCACAGTACACAGCCACACTCAGAAGAATATTGGGCAACCTGCTGCTCCCACAAAAATCTGACTATAACTTCCAGATTTTTTGAAAACACTAAAATAGGCTGCATGCATGTTTTGTGTAGACTCATTCATAATGACGTCTACACTAAAAACATGAAGATATTTGCTATTTTCGAATCCCCTGAATTCTTTATATCTAATGATCTACTGCTGTGATAAAGAAGATCCAACAGCACTTTTTCTACTGTGAAAACTCACATGCACCAAAATGTCATGCTCATGTGCTCATGTTAAAGTTTTACATCTGTGCACTAGAAATCAGTCAGTCTGGCAGACTGTTGCATTCCTGCTGCAGTCGACCTACAGCAGACAGCAAAGACTCAGTCTCAGTGGATTAACGGCACTCCTCTCCCAAGCCTGGGCGACGTCTGACCGAGTCATGTACTCAGGCAAGTGAACAACATCATGAAGGACCCTTCACATCTTGGTTGCCTCCTATTTATCACCCGTCCCTCAGGCAGGTTCAGCTTTGTGAAGGCATGAAACCGTTGCCTCAAGCAGTTCAAACGATGAGTGCTACAATGTGACAGTTACTACAGACTTCATTTCATTGTGCATTTTGCAACTGGCAACAAATAAATAATAATAATAGATTACAAATAAACACCTTGTATTATGTAACTGTAACATTTGAGAATGATGTGGTCAGTGTAGAATAATTTCCTGAATCCCTCTGTTCTCAGCTTACACCAACCATCATAGTAAAAACTAAATCTGTAGTTATGTGTCCTCTAAAATATTTTGTGATGGAAGCAGCTTGGTCTTCAGTGTATTTACAGCAGCACAGACACTGAATGATCCCAGAATTATTAAAAGAAAATTATAGGTCCACTAAAAGCAGCAGTGTGTCT
Organism: Polydactylus sextarius; assembly: GCA_016801845.1. NCBI lineage: Eukaryota > Metazoa > Chordata > Actinopteri > Polynemidae > Polydactylus > Polydactylus sextarius. The sequence continues at coordinate 5,693,588 of CM028912.1, read as the reverse complement.
CTATAATCCTCTTGCTCTTGTCACTTTAATCATGAAGGTGACACTACTCTATAGAGTATATAGACTATAATATACTATACTGTACTGAATCTGAGAGAAGAGCATATGTAGAGAAAAAGGTCCAAGTAGGAATACATCTGCTGTTTCAGTACAGTTGCAGCTCCTGGTATTTCAGAGTCAAAGCCACTGCTATAAACTGTAAATTACATAAATCTCAGTCAGATAAAAGCTCCATGAGTGAAGCAGACTTGACTTCAACTAAACAACTCTATTCACTCCCTCTGCTACTGAAGGATGGCCCATTAACAAGTGGGATGCATTTGGTTTAGAGTTTGTGCGGTAAATCTGCAAACTAATCCCACTGTGCAAATTAAATATTGTAAACTTGTGTACGTTTCTGTACAATACAGATGCAACCTTTTCCTTTTCCGCTGTTTACAAATCTCCTCAGCGCTGTTAGATTATCCTACAGATCAATCGCACACTAGGAATGTCATGCTGCCGGGAGTCGCTGCCTGGAGAGGAAGTTTCCACTGAGCTCACTGGGAATCACAGGAAATTGTTGGAGAACTCATGCTGTTTTATTCTAATCCAAGTGCAACATTTCCCCAAAAGCCCTCATGACTACCTTTGTTACTTCTTCTACAACTATAAACACATTTGCAACATCATCATCACATTCATAGATGCACTATGACAGAAGGACATCCATTCTTAAAAAAAAAAAAAAAAAAGTTCCTCCCTTTGGCAAAAAAACCCAAAAAGTTTTTTTTTTCTACTTAATCTTAGCCCACGCTACATGACTGCAGATCCCATAGAGTTTAAATTGAGAAGACACCCCATGCATAAAAATAGCAGGTGCATTGGTAGCTGTTTTGGAGTTTTCTATCATATCACATATTTTTCTTCAGCTAGCAAATAGAGTTTTCTCAGTTGTCAAGAAAGTTTCAGTTTTTTTGAACAGGTTTGGGATTTCTCATCTATATTAGTTTAGAAAAATGTATTTATAAACTAAAAGCCAACATAGATGAGAAGTTATTGAAAAACTAACAGGTTGTAATAAATCCTAATGTACCTGGTGCTGAGATTGTTTCTACTATTTGAATGAATCTCAATACTTTCATTTCTTTAAATAGAATAGAAAATTCCATTAACGACTGACAGAATGAAGACCACTGCCATTCAAGATGTTCTGCCCATAGTTCATGTGATGTGTCAGAGGACAACATGTACCTTTTTTTGTTGCTGTGCAACACAGGACAATGGGGATAAACTGGCAGCGAGACTCGCTGTGCTACACTAGATCCAGCTCTGTTAATAAATCCAAGGTTACAAATTGTTTTCTGCGTGTATTTAATGTACTTTCACCTGCTGCTAAAGCACCCCTTCATTTCCAGAACATATAGTACAGCTGAAATAACAGTTCAGTTATGTGAAATAACACTAACCAGAGCCACCATTTAAAGTGGCAGGTTGAATAGCTAATAAACGACTGTCTTTGCAACGCTGTTGAAAAAGGGTAAAGTACAAATATTAGCCAGCTGTAGAGAGATGACAATTTTACATGAGAGTGACATGGCTCTGTCATTAGCTTCTGAACTTGCAAATGTGCTATATCAAACCAGTTTGAAGTTGGAACAGATGGCAGGAAAACTATTAACCAAGACTGGAACAATGAGGTGAATCATTTACACGCTATCAAGTTACAGAGGAGGAGGAGCAGCTTTCAAAATCCCTCTGTTCTCTCCTGCTGTCCTATCTCACAGTAATGTCATTATTATTATAATCTATTATTATTCTCAGAGCAGTCTGTAACCCACGTGTGTGTGTGAGTGAGACCACGTCGGGTTTCATAACAGAAGAAGCACATGCACTTCAAAAACCTGGATAATTAAAAGTCTACTGGTCTATTGAAAAGAGAAGAGTCATAAATTGTTGCAGCTAGGAAAAGAAAAAAAAAAAGATCAGAGAGCTGAAGTCTCTCTGGGTGGCCAAACTTTTATACATGGTGCATTTTCACTCTGAAATTGTATGAAGCAAAATTGATACACTAATTCTTATTAAACTAACCTCTGAACTAATGGAAATTTTGACAGGGAAAGACAAACTTGCTGCTAAGCTAAGCTAAGCTAAACATAAGTAACATATGATACACAGTGTGATACCAGGTAGAAATATAGACTTCAGGGCAGCAAATCATAATCAAAGCATTTATGTCTCATTTATATGATTAATTGCATCATTTTTTGGTTTACAAATGTTTGAAAATAATAAAAATAACTAAAAAAATAACCTGCTTATATGAGATTTTTGCTTGTTCCACAATTCAAATAGACCATCTGATACATCATCATTGGCAGTTTTATATCAAAGAAGTATTAGAAGTAAAAGTAAAAGGAAGAAAATGATGACTTGTGTTAGTTATATATTGTTTTTTATTATTAAAATCCTGCAGTAAAAATTGATATTGCAACATCTCTACAATCAACATCAACCCAACAAATGCTGGCACAACTTGTCTTTAATAAACTGTTAACAAAACAACCGTGTGTGCCAGCATTATCAGCTGACTGCATTCCTTTATATTCGATACCATCTTGCTGCTCTGTCTGTAGATTAATATGTTACCTGCCCTTTGGTAAAAATCTAAAAAATTCAGGTCTGCGACAGTGTCATTTTTTTTGTTCACAAATAAAATGTGTCATTACAAGACTTGGCAAAACTCGGCGTGAAAAATGTCCCCTGCCGACTGGATGTGTGCCTTGTACAGCACAAGAGCATGATTAAGTGTTTTCATGAGTGTGTGTTTCTTTATATGTGCACGTCTTTGTGTGTTGCTTCTGCCTTCACACTTGCGTGGGTGTGGAACAAATCCATGTAATCTGAGTTATTGACATCCTTCCCCCGGCTGAGAGCTGGTTATGGCGCCTGATGGAAAGGAGACTTAAGATCCGCCCTTTCTTTTCACTGCCGCTTTTGAAAGCTAACAAAATAACAGTTGAAAAATACCTTTTGGGGAAATTGGTTATTTGCCGACATTAGTTTGATATCTGACAGGTGTATGTGAATACTAATCCGGTTAGCCTAGCGTAGCATAAAGTCTAGAAACAGAGGTAAACATACACCTTAAATTACCTCCAAAGCTCATTAATTAGCAGGTTTTTGACAGTCATTGAGCCCAATGAATATCTCATCCAATTCTTGGCAGGAAGACAAATAGGCATATTTACAAAAATGTCAAACTATTTATCTAAAGAGAAACTAATAGCAGCTAAAAATCTTTGCTTTTGTCAATAATCAGTTAATTAATTAGTCGCCTTGTTGCAGTGAAGTAAGTGTACTCCATGATGCTTCAGCACAGTGTGACATCAATGTTGGCTGTAGTCTGAGAAGCTCCTGACTTTCAACCAGATATCAACACTCTTTATAGTGAAGAGCTGTTCAGTTTTTGCGAGTCAGTGCAGTTATAGATAACTATTACACTACATTACATACATTTGGCAGATGCTTATGTATGTAGTGACTTAAAAAAGAATCATAAAAGAGGCCCTCATGAATCCCTCAGCATCCAAATCGTGACTTTGTGCTCTCTCTTTATTATGTGGACAGATGAACAAGTGAATAAATGTATGAATGGACAAATAGGTGTGTTCCACAGAGTCACGAATTTCATTTGCATTTGGTGCGTGTTTGTCTGATTTCGCTATATTTTTGATAATTAGACTTCACAGAGCTGGCACTCAGATTCAGACAGAGAGGCATACTTTTCCAAGCCAGAAGAGAGGAAAACAAACCTTGCACAGAAAACAGTCTGCAGATGCTGTCCAAATTCAGCACAGATGCACACAGCACACAGTGAGATTGACAGATACGCAGACAGAAGGGCAGATGAATGAACAGAAAAAAACATGAAAAAAACAAAAAACAAAACAACAAACAATAAAACCATGCGCATATAAAGTTGATTATAAATTAACAAACACACACATTGTACATCAATGTCATTTCTGTCTTATCGCTTCCTCCTAGAATTCAACTGAATAGGACCCTTGTCTTTCACATGTCACACAGAGCTGGTTTGTGCATTTTCCTTTGTGTGCGACAGTCAGACCCATGTTTTATTTGTGGAATAAGCTGCACTCTGGTCTGCTTTTTGAATAAGTTATAGTCAGAGTGTTTGATGTTTCATAACATGCTCTGGTCCATAGCACAGCCCAGTGCTCTCTTAGTGCTCTATTTTCAAGGTGGGTCAAAACCTAACACAGGGAGATATGACATGTGATGAGAATTTCATGTAAACAAAGCACATTGAGGTGGTGAAAAGATATGAGTTGTGTTGAGAACCTATTGAGTTTCCATTATGGAACTAAAGTAATACAGAAATGAATGTGAAAATAAATAAACGAGTACAAAGGTGTAATGCAATAGTGAAAACCTACAGCTATCTAAAGGGAGTGAGACAGGAGCTTCCTGTGTGTTATATCTGCAGCTACTCTAAGTAAACACCAAAACACAGCAGCATTACTTACAACAATAAGCTACTTTTATGAAAACATGCAAAACCAAACACCGCGTTACCACAACTTAACCACAACAACACTGCAAACTCAATAAATCCCCCCAGTTCTGCAAAGCTTCAAATGCAGGAGATGTTTCGTGTTGGAGGAAATACGTGACATGTAAAAAGTTGCCACTGCTGACAGTGAAAAATATTATAATTAGAAAACCAGTCTCCTATTAACATCACATCGCATTCTCAGCACTGCCTGTTCTTACCTGTCTTCTCTTAGTGTACTCATCCAAAAACATGAACTTACCAGTGGAGACGGCTGCACGCATTTTTTTTTCTTAAATCTTGTCTAAGGAAAGTACCTTTTTTATTTTTGAAATATGATGTCAACAAAATAAAAATCCCCGCTCAGACACACAAAGAGATTTTCCACAAAAAAAGTTCACTAAACTAAATTTTTTTTAGAAAAAAACATCTACTGACTCTTTGTCTCTTATTAAAAATGCGATAATTTCATAAATGAAAACAACTATTTCACTTGTCCTGGTGTATTTCACTTTGGTCCATGACAACTGGTTTCATTTTTTGACACATTCCAGCCAGTGGCTGGAATGTGTCAAAAAATTTTCCCATATGTGCACATCTGAAACTCACACAGTACAACAGACGACTGTGAAAACAGCTTTCTAGTGATAAACTCTCAACATACTGTGCATCAATCTGTACAGTGAAGGTCGAGAAACACAAGAAGCGTCTGTTTTTAGCTTCTTTTTGAGAAATGCATGATTATATTATTGTTTGTCACTGTTACAATCAAACTACTAACTAATCACCTAAAAAACTCTGTATCATCAGTCATTTAGAATGTGAATCATGGTGGCTGCCATTTTACATATACTTGAACATATTTTGTTGTAGAAGTAACAGCACATTATATTTATCAGGCGTTTAAAATGTTACAAAATAATCATAATTGTGACAACATGTGGGCTTGGCTTTTATTACAGGTACAAATATTAAATTAATCACTTTACTCTCAGTTGTGTGTGCCTTTTATTTTTTTCTTAATGCGTCCATGGTCACAGGTAATTTATTGCACAGGCTTTTAATATGTTCTGAGGATGGATTTTGTTATAAATAGTGTGTATTGATTGATTGGCCAGTCTGTTCCTCACAGTGATATTTGTTGAGACGTCAAATGGTAGAACTGGCAACATGAAGAACATGAGCGCCGTGACGATCTGGAGTTAGTTATTTAAAAAATGCTAAATACAATGCCTCAGCAGACATCAGGCATCAGAAGATCAGTGACCTTGTCTTCATAACAGCATCACTGAGTCATCGATCACAAACAAAAAACAGTAAAGACTGTGTAAGTTGACACTGGTTTGGCCACAACAAACCGACTTCACTGATAATGTAAAGATGTAATGATGTAAATGAAGAAATTAAATGTATAGTTTAGTTGTGGGGAGACTGAACTCAACAGTACCACCACACGCAGTTGTAAATTGATTAGTTGTGGTCACAGTGTTTGATATGTAGATGTGGACAACAGGCTTAGTCAAGCCCAGGGGCCTATGACAGGATTAAATCACCCCCCTGCTTGTGACCACTTTCCACTGCCTGTTGCAACTGAGCCACAATGTTAAGAAAATCTCTGGCTGAGGAGAGTTTTGGGTTCAGATGCTTGAGTGAAAATCTCTTCTCCATTAATCATCATGATGTGACAATTATAAGAGCAGCACAATCAAACAGCCTTGTTTCTAACTCGACTTTATTCAATAAAGTTGTGTTATACACCTAAGCCCGAGAGAACTTGTTAATTCCATATAAGGCCATATAACACTTCATCTGAAGTGAAAATAAAAATCATTAAAAAATGACTTATTACAAGGCTTTCGTGTAAAACCATGATACTCCACACTTTAGCTTTTGCCAGAGACTTTAATTTCAGAGTATGGGTATTTTAAGCATTTAATTAAAATGGCCACGGAGAAAGTGTTTCTGTGTATGTATGACAGAGAGTGTGTGCGAGAGAAATAGGGACCGAGAGTCAGTCAGTGTTTGTGTAGATTTCCTGCAGATATCGCTGCAGGAGGATCTGATACAAGTCCTGTCAGTCATGATTCTTCCTTCACAAGGTGTGAAACAAGCATGAAAAAGTGCACATGGTATGGTGTAATCCTTTTTCTGCACATAGGAAAGATAAAAGCGCAAACAAGACAAGCAATAAATAGACACCTGAGGCTTTGAAAAACAAAATTATGGTACATTTCAAACTGCCTTTATACTGACTGTAGCATTCTGGTATGCTTGAGATCGCCTTCAATAAATAACTACTATGCCTACGTTGTTACAAATGGAGGTACATCCATCTGTGTAGTTAAAAATAGCTGGATCACCGTGGAAAGTGGTAGTGAACAATGTCCCTAATGCAGTTTGCATATGATAATACAAACATTTTCTGTGCGCTCTGCAGCCTGTGGGACACTTTAACAATACAACCAGGCTGTAGTCAAGGGCAGAGAGGAAGAAGCACAGAAGAGACAGAAAATGATTAAAAAAAAAAAAAAAGAAAAGGAAAGAGGGTGAACAACAGCTGATCAGCATCAAAAAGATCTCAGTCAAACCCCCAATTTCGTGATCTGACTTTGTGTCCAGGATCTTCTCTGAAAAGGGTCAACGTCTGCAGTAAAACTGAAAATGGACAGGTGTACTTCCTGTTTTCTAGTATTACCATTAGTGGGGTGTTGAGCACAGAAAAGTCCAAATCTGACATTCCTTTTCTTTAGCCTCCTGCAGGTTACCATGACAACACCTACTGTGCTGGGTAGGAACGGCACTGCGGGCTCCATCAGGATGAAAAAAAAAAAGAGGAAAAAAAAAGACAGGTACAGTGCCACGTCAGGACCTCTGTGGATTTGTGCCAGTGGCGAGAAGCAATCAAAGCTTTAATTTGAAGGAGGGTCAAAACAAACTTCTTTCTGCACAAAATCAGGAAATAGCTTGCTTTTTTCTTGTCGAGCAACTTAAAAAAAAAAAAAAAAAACATTTTCAAACCACTACACCTACAACTAAGCTCTACTGTAAGATGACGATGGCTGTGGTTTTGTGTTCATGGCATAGGAGTGAGCTGAAGTGAAACAATGACTATAGGCTGAACTTTTTACTCTGCATTGCGGAAAAGTGCAGGTCGCTGTGAGGTGGGGGAATTGGAGGGTTGAGAAGTACGGTAAAAATGTGGATTTGGGCAGAGTAAGTGGAGGAATGAGTAAGGGCAACGAGAACATGAAAGAGTTGGGGGCCCACCCCTCCACCACCTCAGCCTCTCTTCTGTTCTAATATTGTCCCCTCTCCAGAGACAAGCCCTTAATTACCATTACAAGCCTGAGAGCTTTTAACAGAGGAGAATCCTGCTTCTTTTCATCTCCGTCGCTCCTTCCACCCATTTGTTCTGTGGCCCAAGATGATCCGTCAGGGAAATGTAAGCCTTTAATTACCGGTAAAAATTACGGCCTTTGTGAACAGGTAGTTGGTGCCCTCGCTTTCATCGCCCCTTTCGTCTGCTAATCGTCCCTTTTTGATGACATAATAGGTGCTCTGTCCATGGCAGTGGAAGATAGAGTCCCATTATACCTTGAAAGGAATTGGATTGTGGGGGATTATATGATGATGTGATGATGAACTAAATAAATGCTTCTTTATCTGTCCTGCAATTTCTTACCAAGTGAGAGATCAACGCTGAAACAAGTGCAGGCATTTCACCTCTTTCCTGTAAATCAGTCTTTCTCATTTTCTCTGTATGATAACGTTCACTGTGGAAATAGAAGTAAACTTCCTTAACACACGCCGGCTCACCCACATAGTGAACTCTTGCCTTTCTAACCTTTCTGAACAATAATTCAGACATTTAGAAGCTTGTATGCCTTGCTCTCTAACAAAGAGTCTTTGTCGCTGCAGGCTCCACATCCTCCTATTCTTTTATACTTCTTTCATTTATACGCCAGAGGGTTTGGGGAACACTTTTCTAACTGCTGTGGGTTCATGTGAAATCTTCTTTTATGGCCAAAATGAGACCAAAGAAAATGCAATTTTCCTTCGATGACACTGACTGTCATGCTTCTGAAAAACTCTTTCCAAGTGGCTTTGGAAAACCAGGGGAACTTTGCCCTCTGAGATTTCCCACTGACCAAGACAAAGTTTTTGAAAATGAGAATTAATGCCCATATGATCGATTGTGAAATTGACAAAATTAAGGGAAAGAAAAGAAAGAGATGGAGAGGAAAGGAAGTGGTTTAAAGATAAGTGCAGACATGTAGGGTATTAGAGGGTAGGAACTGTAATTGACTTTTGTCCAGAGGGCTGGAGGCCAATTAAATAGTGTGATTTGAACACTTGACAAGGAACATCACTTTAATGGATGACTCAAGAGAGGAGTGGCTGCAGGCACTGACCCACTGACCAGAATAACAACTGAGCCCAGACTAACTTAATCAAAATCAGAGCTCACTAACCAACACACTGACCATTCGCTACTAACTCACTATGGATTTTTTTACACATTGTTCACACCTCTATCAACAGAAGACTTCTTTTTTTTTACCCACTGCAACATATTTCAAAAGTGAAATAAACAATGATGCCCATAAAAAAGTAGTTTGGAATTTGTTGAGGATATTTTTCCAAACCCTGACAGACGTTTTCATTTTTTGGAATACTGCGACACTTTGAGTACAGTCATTAGAAGTAAGAAGTCAGAGATCATCTCTCACACATTAGGATGACATAAGGCAGGTCTCCAGCTAACTGTGTTTATAAAAATTTTCAAGTTGGTTGTTGTGCCAATAACGGTAAATTGCAGCAAAATGTAATGGCAACACATGATAAATTATGACATTTTTGGACACTCTGATTTAAATGTTCACCAATAACACTTCACTAAAGAGATGAAAAGTGCCTTTTTATGGGACGATCTAAAACATATGATTCTGCTGATCATGATATTTTACTAAAATATATCCTTATCAGGACTAGATAAGCAATACATTCATTTTAGAAGGTGCTAAATCAAGTGCTAGGTGTTCCACAGGTATCTATTCTTGGTTCTCTTTTATTCATCATATATATATGAACAATACCACTTACTTGCATGTAATCTGAATATCAAAACGGTCTTTTTAGTGTAGAAACAAAACTTCCTGATCATTAATAAATGAGAGGAGATGTTGTAGAATCAGACCAGTGAAGATGGTGGCGGTGTTGGTGGTGGCAGTGTAAGGCTCAGGTGTGAAACATCATTAATGCCTTTTCACTAAATAACAATGTGCAATAAAGCATGTGCTGCTTGTTAATACGCTTTATATATTCTATTTTACACAGAAGCTCACTGTGCAACCTATTTTTGACTCTCCTGATCATGGCAACACATACACAACTCTCCCCCGACCTCAAAGCATCTTGACTGTATGTATCACAGTGCTCTATGCTTTATCACGGGTGATAAAATCTCCACTCATCATTAATTTCTATATGAAAAGGTGGGATGGTCCTCCTTAAGTGACAAAAGGGAGTTGCTATGTATGTTATTTATCTATAAGGCGCTGCTGCAAAAAAATGCCTCATTACCTCTCCTCTCCAGCTTTATATAAACACAGTAACATAAGGTGAACCGCATGTTCAAACTGAGCTTGGGAGAACTGGTCTCAGGTACCATACTCCCAACATATTGAATGTGCAACATGATTAATGTTTGCACAACATCTGGATGAAAACCTCATTTAAATCTGACTGATAAATATGTGAGATACAAACTAACAGGTGACAGACAAAGTGAAAATGGTGAAGGCAAAGTAAATGACAGGCCGTGTCTCCTTTTTAACCACTGATTAAGTGTTAATGAGACGGGAACAGCATCTAAGCGACACCTGCTGCAGTAAACAGAACATAAAACCAACAATAGCAATACAAGATAACAAAAAGTTCTTAACATAAAACCTTTAAGACTAAAATAACACAATACATGAGACAAAAAGAATGAATGGTACTAAAAAACACCAAGTGACACTTTGTTGCTTTCTAAAAGCAACAATAACAAGTGTTTTAGCTGTTAGTGTTTTAACAGTAAGAGAAGAGGAAGTTTCACCATGTTTGGATTGTGATCTGGAAACAATACTTGCTATACCCGCTGTCTGTGCTACTTACAAAGCTGAGAAACACTCAGTAGACACAAAGTAGACACACTTGTTTTTTAAACAACCATCCAGGACACTTACATTTCTCCAGGATTACTATAGGAACTAGCATTAAATAGCTAAAGAGTTTCATTTCTGCGAGATCATGCTTTTTTCTTCTCTTAGCTTTGCATTGCATTTACATTTAGATGACTCTAAATACTACACTCCATGACCCTAAGCTACTGTTCCTGTGGAAATGAAAGCCAGTCAGAAACATGAATCAGGGGTGAAACAAACACAACTGTTTGTTGTTGTAGCTGGGCAAGCATTAGTTGCTGTTTTTCTTTTTTTTTTTTTTTTTTTTTTTTTTACATTTTTCTAAAAGGCATAATCTTTAGCTTCCATTATTATGGAGGCACGATGCACATTGGGAGTTATTATTATGCAACTTCTCTCCTTACATTTCTGTGCACACAGGCTTGTAAACTTGACTCTTCTTTTTAATAAATGAACCTCATATATTAAACTGATGAAGAAAAAAAAAAAAAACACATCTTTTCCTCCAGAACCAGAGGAGTCATAAATACTTCCTTCTCTTGTCAATGTTGCCCTTTTCACTTTTGTCAAAAACATACTGGTATGTCCACTATACGTATATAAATACTCTATAAGGATAATACTTTCTGTGAGGACTTGACATTTTTCATTTACTGGTGACTTGTTTCTTTGTAGCATGGTTGAACACTGTAGCTAGCTGTGTCTCGTCTTGTCACCCCACGGATTTATTTTTACCACATCCTCGGCCTTTCTCTTGTGTGCTGCATCTCATCTTTTCCTGCTCTGTTATCACCATCACTGAAATTACTGTACAATATTAGAAACATATTTTTGTCCTGTGCCTGTAAGTCATTAATAAATGAGAAGAGGTGTTGTAGAATCAATTCAACCAGTGAAGATGGTGATGGTGTTGGTGGTGGCAGTGTGAGGTTCAGGTGTGAACATGTGCAATATGAAGCAACGCGTTTCTGAAACATCATTAATGCCTCTTCACTAAATAACGATGTGCAATAAAGCATGTGCTGCTTGTTAATATGCTTTATATAATAAATATATATATCCAATAACCATAAGATTGAAATGATTAACATTCAAACTTATTCACCATGTCATTACAACAACCACAACATAAATACAGTATTTTCATATCATTTGGACTAAAAGACGTTTGTGGCTAATTTGAAAACATGAAGATACATAAGAATAATTTGCAGACTGAGAGTGAGAAGCTCATGCTATTTACATATAAAACTAGTAATTTCATGGACAAACAGTGATTTTTTTCCTTGCGAGCTTCATACCAACCTCTGGCTTATGCTCATGCCCCTTCTTGTATAAGAGCAGATCTAAAGAGTTAATTATTCCTCTTTTATCTCCTTTTTCCATGCAAGCGATCACATATCTCCATTTCTAGCGAGAGATGTATCTCTTCTTTATCCTCTAGATATGTGGCCCCTCCACTTTGTAGCCAACCCTTTTCTGTTCATAAAGCTACTTTCTTACAACCAAATCTGTTTTATCCTCTGAACATCACATCAAACCCTACATGTCCTCATCCCCTACCACCACCACCACCACCACCACCACCACCATTTCCTGTCTTCTTTTTCTGTTCTTTGCAAACAACAGCTCTCCTCCTTTTCTAAACGCAAAGGATTGTTTGTCCCTCTTCACCTCCCACACCTCAGCCTCTTATCACACCTCTGTCATTCTTTGCCTTGTCTTTCCTCTCACTCTCTGCTTTTGTAACCAGACCCTCCATCTCAGCACACTGCTTCAGCTACAGATGGACACATGGGCCCACATCCCCCACTCACTTTCCTCTCACCTGGCTTTTCATCCCCATCTTTCCCATGTTTCAATTTCTGATTCTGGTTCCCCTTCCATCACATCATGCCTCGCACAATATCCACACGAATCCCCACTTTTAAATCCACCAAGAGCATGTCCAGTAAATTCGGGTCTTTTGAGTAGAAGCGTAGATTGAGCTCCAGCCACTGGAGGCCCATGTGTTGATAAATCTAAATCAAGTCTGACAAATGACTTGCGCCGAGTGGGCTGGAGACACTGGGACAGGGGCACCAGGGGAAAACAGAGATGTTTACACACTAACACAGGCTGATGATGTCCCTGGGTACTTGCCATGTGCTGGGATAATTTCACTCTGGCAAAATACCTATGGGAACTGAGCAGAGCTGCCTCTTAGCATGACTTTCAGCCAATCAGTGGCAATGAGGGAGCATACTAGGGTGTTAATTATGGCAATGATTTCCTGTAAGAAGTGGTCTGTGTTTGATTGGTGCATGTTTTTACTAACAGAATGTATACGCTGAATCATGCCAGAGGGAGAGTTTAGCTCAATCAGTGCATACTTGTTTCCAAAACAGGTCAAATAACCAAACAAATTCTCACACTGATGAGTTGCCACTTATTTCTCCTCAGTTTTGACCCTTAACTTGACCTGCCCTCTTATTGTAATGATGTCAAATAAACGGAGGAACCTCTTGAGTAAGATGTTAGAAAAAAACATCACATTCTATCTTCTGATTTTTGTCCCTGAGGCTCATTAATTTAAAACAGTTCAACTAATATCTGGTTACTATAGTAACAAAAATCATATTGATATTACATCTTATTCTGGATCAGGGAGGAAAGGTCTTTTTATTATCACTATAAATCAAAATCAAATCTATTCAAGTAGAGGAAGTAATAGTTAATTCAAATGGTGAAGACAACTATATTATGCATTAGTACTGTTTATTTATTCACTTCTATCAACTGTGGTGTAAACATGATGTGCAACAGAAAAATTCACAAACGTTTACTTCACATTCACTAGAGTCATGTCCTGGTTTCCCAACTTTCATCAGGCTCTCTAAGTCAGACATGTTTTCATTTCATATTAAAAACGAGCCCTGTGTAGTTTATCTATGTACATATGTTGACATTACACATCATGTTTCACCACGGTTGGCCTGCAGCAGCCATCTGTCACATCTTTTACAAACTTTTTGTGTACAAAGCATTTAAAAAAAACCTCTTCCATCGACATTAACTGTGACATGCAGCATTCATTTGTATTGCTTCGAGGTCTAATGGCTCTTTTTCTTAAGGCTCATTAACACACTGTTTAGTAATTACACATTATTCATTTTATTTCAACGCTGATTTTTAACCCTTAGCTAGACATGCAGTCACTCTGGTTCACAGAAATGCTGTCAGCTTTAATAGACTTTAAAGTTTTATGCTATAAAGAGACCAGTCAGCACAATGGAAAGTAACTCTACTAAAAAAAACAAAGTGAAGATTATGAGTATAAATCTCAAGTAATAAGCATTTTTTATCATTCGTCCTTAATGGACATTAGAGGAAAAGAAAAGAGTCAGTTTAACTGATTCTAGCAGTATATGTATGATGTACTGTATATTCAGACAGTCACTTATCACAGTAAGCAGTCTTTAAATGATAAATAAGGACCGTTCCATCACTAAGCTATACAATAGCCTAGATTTATTCATGCTCCAGTGGGCTCAGAGAAAGAGTGAGTGATTACTCTCTGTGAGACAACAGAAGCTCTGCCTTAGACTCTAATTGATTCCATAAAGAGACAGGTATTACCAGTGAAGCAGCGTGGTAATTCATTTTAGAGACAAGTGGCCCTTAGATACACTTAGAAATATACACAGCCAGCTTTAGTGGGTATGTGCCATTGCTTGTGTGTTTTTGTGTCTAAAACTGTACATGCATACAATACATGCTGAGGTCATATTTGAAGAATTATAAAAATTAAAGAATAGAATAATTATATAAATGAGATGATGACTTGCTGATGATGCTACAGTCTCGACTGTCAGAAAACCTGTTTTTAAATGTGAGATGTGGGTGTATGGTTGTGTTAATCTGAGTGTGCAGGTACATTAGCAGGATGGAGCATAAAAAGTCTCAGATTTGACAAAAAAAAGAAAAAAAAGAAAAAAAAAGAATGACCTTCAAGTAGAACATCGAATGGAAAATCTCTTCAAATTTTTATTAAATGATTGTTTAATTCCCCATTGAGCTCATCGCGCTCTCTTCAAACTTCTCTGCTTATCTGAGGTAAACACACATTATTATCATCCACTTTCTTGTAAAGACTGAAGGTCTTACACTAGTGAGCATTAGTGAATTCATTTTGTATTTTACCGTAAGTGAAGAATCTCCACTACAAATGAAAATATATACCCTGATTTTGCAGCATATGGTCCACGTGCTTATGGCTGTTTGCTCTAATACAAACAGAACACATTACATGATCTATTCATTTGTAGAGTAATGGATTCAATTATAACTTCCTGTTTTATTTTGATAGTCACTATTTTTCTGTGTCTGTTGCTACGTACTTCCTTCTATTGTGTGTGTGTTCCCCCTCCTGTCATCGCTGCCCTAAATGTGTTGTATCTGTGTCTAATTGTCTCGCCCTCCTTGTGTATTTAGCCTGTGTGCTCCCGTCTTCTGGGTCACTTCGTCTATTTTGTTACCAGACACTGTTTTTGCTACTTTGTGTGTTCCCCTGTGTTCCTCCTGCCTTTTCTTTCGGATCATTTACCACCTGTACCTCATCTGCTCAAAATTCTGTTATTTTCATGTGTTTCATGTGTGTTTTCATTGGTCTGCATTGGGTCGTTCCCCTGTGTACTTGGCTACAGTTCTGATGCTCTCTGCCAGTGTAAAGGACGCTCCTGGACTTTCCCTCTGCTCCCAGTCACCTGACCTTCCCCCACCCACACACAAACCTGTTACCCCAGTATTTTCCCAGTCTGTATTTATGCCAGTCAGTCACACTTTCCCTCTGCCAGGTTGTGTGTTACTCTTCATGCTGTTTGTGTTGTGGACTCCAGTTCTTGCCAGACTGCTTTTTACTTCTCTTGTTATTGTTCTTTTTACCTGTCCCTGTTTCTGTACCAGCCTGCCTGTCTGCTGCCACTCGGCCTGGAAATTCTTGCTGTTATCACCATTTCTCCATTTTAAGTCACTTCTCTGCATTTGCCTCCTCGATGACTGCCTGCATTTGGGTCCCAGATTGCCTCATACAGTGTCATGAGATTTAGGGTGAAGATTTGTATCAAAGAGTGACGTTTCCTTTCCAGATTGACAACTTAAACTCTCCATTATTTTAACTGTGAGTGTCTGACTCATAGGCCAACAGGATCACAGGTGACTGACATGGTTGTTTCTAGACTTTAAGGACGGCCTGGACTTAGCCTGGCTGGACTGAATGTAAACTTAAAGATGAACTGAGGATAAGCTAAACAACTTTTTGGCTACCCCGGGCTAAGGTCAATTACCCTGGGCTGAAGCATCTGTAAAAACTGGCTGGCGTCGCCATCGGTGATTGATACGATTCAGAATTTACTTGAAGCATAAGGATGCTTATTTTCTGCAGTAGCTGCTGTTGTAAAACTGTTTTTAGCCAAGACCATTTATAAAACCTTATCAAAGCAGCTTGGTAGTTGACATGATTTCACTACACAACAAGAACAGTGGCCAAAAAAACCTAGGTAAAAAAAAAATCTCTCTTAATAGCTTTGAGTGGGCCAGTGGTTAAGCATTTCCATTATTTCCAACAAACCATCTGCTGCTCGCTCACTCCCACTGCAAATGTAAATCTGCATTAAAGATGCAACGCAGTGGCCCTGTGTAAAAAGCTCTTTACTAAACTTTGTAATTACTCCACTGTTGTTGCTATTAAATCTTTGATCACATGAATGATAACTGGAGGTGTTCTAGTGTTAAAAACCTGGTACTATATCAAATATCAAAGAGTGTAACGTAATTGAAAATAGAAACGGGTGAGAAGTGCCTTGAAGCAGAATCTTGATTAGATAAAAAAAAAAAAAAAATGGTTTAAGGCTCTTCTGGCTCAGTGTGGCGAAAATAAACCGTCTTGGATGTTTGTCATTTGTGATTCTTTGCTCGATCTTTGCTTGAAAATATCTGATACTCAAAGTGGTGGCAAGGTCACCCTTCTTTAAATGCAGATACCCATGAAAAAAGGAAAAAAAATCAATGAAATTTAAATCAGGTTCCTCTGAAGTTCCATATCAGTCATCTAACACCACCGTGGTGCAGAAAATTTCAGATACCTCTCTTGTTCAATGCAGGAGTTAAGATGCAAATGAATCCACAGAGTGCAGAGCTCTGAACACAGGCCGACAGAAGGGCTCATCTTAAAAAGCATGCTAGAAAACACACATGGAAGAAACACACACACACGTCCTGACAAAGTGAGAGTGGACAGACTTTGCACATTATTCAATCTTTTTTTTTCCTGTTTGGTCTCTATCACTCACTCTGTCTCCTTCTCTTATTTTCCTTCCTTTTCTCCATCCTGTCATCTATAGGCGTTTAGTCTGTGTGGAATCTTGCTGCAGTACTCTCTCAGAATGCTAATATGCTGAGCTCATGTGGGTCAGGACTTAATCCTGTAGAAATGAATATCACTGCACAACTGGAACTTCTCCTGTAGGATATCATTAGCATTCTGTACTTTTCCACTGCACTGCACTATCATTTCCACCACCAAGACAACCACATCACTCCACAGAATCTGGAACAATCAAAACAAAATGTATATGTTGCATTGGCCGACTGGGAAATATATATGTATTTTTCACATTTACCATGTATTCATTGGCAGATTGTGTATATGTGTGAATATGTATATGTATTCAAGTAGGAATGAATGGGATATAAATAACTTATCAATATTATGACACAGGAATGAACAAGATGGAGCTGTATGAGACATGATCAAAATAAAATTAACATAATTTATCCTTTTAATTTACATATTGTTCAATGTGCGTGCACAGATGATTGATTACATTTGAGTTTTCTATTTTATTTATTTTATCTACAGCAACACGCTCCCAGCAACTTAAAATTCACTGACTCTCTCGTCTGACCCCCTGTGGACACTGATAACTGTCTCAACAATGTAAGTGTCTTTTAATATTGTATTTCAGTCGATTAGTACAGGACAGGGCTACTTTTTTTATGAGAATAAACATGACATCCTGGTCGTTTGTCCTCTGATTACAAGCTGAGTGATCAATTTAATGATATCATGCATGATTTGGTGTATGAACCGCAATGTTAATCTGTCAGGCAATGCTAACTAATGGTAGTTTCAGTCTGCTGGTGTAGCTGCTCATGTTTTGTGTTGTCTCACTGTCATGTCTGATATTAAACACACATCAACAGGGATGAGAGTCCAAGGGCAGTTACTGTATATATTACCTGTCATGGAAATATATACAGGAGCAGTGGAGAGGGATATGTGGACAATGATTTCTAATTAGGTGTGTTTTTTTGTCTCCGTTTGCATTTATATGTACACGTATATGTACATGTGTGATCACTGGTGTGCTACCTGCAGAGCACCGGTAATCTGGGAAGTGGAAAAGTTATTTGCTTCAAGTGGAGTTATTAGGTTATTGAGTTGGAAATAATCTCAGTGCATGCTTGATTGTGCACATACATGAAGGAAGAGAAAGCCTATAATAGGCAAAGACAACATTAGTCTGCAAGTTCTGATGCACAGCCTATATATACGGTAAAAAGCTGTATTTTTCATTGCTTTCACTAACAGCCACTGAACATTAACTATAGCCATAAAGTCAGGCCTAGCGTATTAAAAATATGCTTACTCTTAAATTACTTTCAATATAAGTATCACTCACCAGTGAATAAGGTGTATAAAGGGAATGAAACACAATTTACTTTTAATACTCAAAGGAAAAGTAACAAAAGACAACATGGAGGAAAATAAGTCCATGTTAATTTCACTGCTGAACTTTGCCGAAGCACAATGAATATCACTGTTCATACATTTGCCTCAGATGAGGGTTGTAAATAAAAGTATGTATGATAACTACTTATTTACCACTTTGCTTTCAGAGAAGATTTCTTTTTACATATTTACTCTGGGAATAAGAATCACAGCAGGGAAAGAGTAAGATAAATTGAAAGAGCGATAGAGCCGGAGGGAGAAAGAGTCTAAAACTAATGTGCAGCAAAGAACGTGATGAGGAGGAACACCATGAAAAAACGAAAGTGACAGATTACTTGTGAAACACCGTGTGATCTGATGGGCCTGTTCTACTGAGGAGTACAAGAGATAAGGTCACAGGAGTCCATGTAAGCTTGGCTACACTTGCACATACGTAACAGCAACTCATTTTCTCATTTTCCAGTTGAGAACAAAGAGTTGTAATGGCCCTCTTTGGCTGAACTCAGTGATGGAGTCCACTTTAGCCCCACATTATGCTCCACTTGATCCACAGCTGTTCTCAGTCTGCCTCATTCTTAAAGGTCACATAGGAAACTGCCAACACACAAAAGGTCATGTTATCTCTAATAGGGGTGCGCGTGCGATTAGAAAAGCCAATGAGTAGAAGAAATATTAAGTGAGAAGAAGAGAGAGGGAGATTAATATAGTCGCGACTGAGTAGAGTGAAGTTGTGTACTTGCCAGGTATCATCAGTCGAGTCACACCTCACAGAAAAAAAACATGTTCTTATCTTGATGCGTCTATAAGTAGGAATATAAATTAGACAACAGAATAAGGCTGAAATGATACAGTTTTCATCTAAAAACATGGCTCAAACCTTTGGTTTTAGTGACGTACACAAGTCAAGCATCAATGTTTGTCCATTCTGAGCTACAGTAGAAACATAGGTCCACTCAGCATGAAAAGATCTTTTTTCTTAGTTTCAAATGATTATACACCAATAAGAATATTAATACGGATATTATATTCTATGTCTGCCAAAAGATCTCCCTAAATCCTACACACTAAGATTTTCAAAAGGGCACAATGGTTTCATAAAACAGGAAAATAATGAAGAAATAAGTTGCATGAGACAGTAAAATAATAAAAACAACTAATAATTGTAGAGTTCCAGCAGCTCAAACAACATTTTAAATCCAATGTTCATCCAGATTTTGCAGATTTCTTAAAAAACCTCGAACCACAAATGATGAGCTCTACCTAGAAAGCCATACATTGTCAGTAGACAAACAAAGATGTAGAGGATTAAAGTGAAGAGTCAAATTCAAACAGTTTTGGTGGCTGATGGACGTGTGCAGACTAGCAAGTCCAAACAACAGGCAGGTTCTGGTGCCAGCAGGCAGCACTTGACAGATGGTGAGAGCTCTACAGCAATTTAAAAAACACCTCCTCTGAGTGTTGAGATAGACAGTGACAGCAACCTGAGATGAAAGTAAGAAAGGAGAGAGAGATGAGATGACAGACAAATGTCTAATAGTCACCATTAGACCTGGCAAAAAGCCTTAAAATTCACCCTGACTGACATGAAGTCCCAATAATTAAACAACAATACCGTTCAGTTTATTAGTGGCTTCTACAAGGACTCATGCACTTCTTCCATAAGTAGTTTCTCATTGGCCACCACCACAGTTCACATTTATTGCCATTTAGGAACCTAAAACTATTTATTTAAAGTTATTGAAAGAAATACTGGTGTCATGATTCAACACAGTGTATAATACACCACTTCTGGCTTAGCCACCCAAGATAATCATATATTGGTGTTTACCCATTTGAACAAACAGCCAGTGCTGAACCATATATCCTAGAAATTATGTCCTATTAACGGAACAGTTTTCCCTTATTATGTTGTTGGCAGCATAATTGCTGGCTGGATTATGTTCAGAGGAAACACTGTTTCCTTTGAATGAATGAGTGAACAAACTGTTAGATTTATTAACAGCAGTTGAGTCTTGAGAAATGACTGCGGTTAATGCTGGGTGTATAAAGTGTTCAGTTGGTTAAATGTAAATAAATACATCGTGTCTTATTATTCTGCGGTATTGGATATATGTATAGCATATAGCATTGGCGCCTTGCCAAACAATATATCCTCATTATGTTAATATAGAATCTAATCAATTTACACTTGTGTTTCTTACAAAATGTATTTGCTGTTGCAAATTAGCTGCATATAAACACAATTTATAGGAGTTGAGTTTTGGTATGGACAATGTTCTGATTGGAGAGATTAACACTTAAAAAAACAAAAGAAACATCTCCCGCTTAATTCAAACCTCCCTATAATAGTAACATCTTATCAAAATCAAAGCCGTTTAGAGTTTTGTGTGATGCATGGATGGGTTGGGTTAAGAACAGAGCCCTTTATGTTTTGGTTCGAATCAAGAATCATAATTACATGCACCATACACCACATCTCTCCACTGTGCTCCTGAAATACAGATAAGGCTGCAGACAAACACAACAGTTCTCTAGTCATATTATTAGCATGAGTGATGTACTTGTAATTCTCATCAGGTTCAGTCAAATATTGAATCTGAATGCCAAATGGTGTCAGACTTCAAATTTGAAAAGAGTGTAATTTGACATATTTAACCGTGTCATCAGAGTCAGCGCTGCCAAGCACATTTATCAGACTCTGCTGTACAGTGTCCCATGAGCAGTCAGAAGAGGAGTAACTTCTTTGTTTTCTCTGATAAAATTAACAAGTTACAGTGGTTCATTTCAGCTTCACAGCTGGATAACTCAGCTTATAAAAACATCCTAGAAAGGGGCTGATTCTTGACAATATCTCATTATTAAACAGGCCAAACAAGGCTGCACGGGTGGCATTTGGCACCACCATGTGAATCTAATATTTAAAAACAGAGGGATGTGTTATTAGCTGGGCCAAAACTTATGAAAGATGTGATTGGTTTGGTATATTTTGTGGATGTATCTCATTTTGTTGAAAAGCAGCAATAAAAATAAAAGAGATCTTGCCTCAGATAAGTTAAGGAGCTTTCTCCCCATTGTCACAGTCTGTAGCCGGACACATAAAACTGAGATAAGAGCCCACAGAAGAGGAAGCCAAGGCAGCGAGAACGCTGGCTTTTATCAAAACCAATCCATACTCCTAATCTTGCATAGACATTGAGTCACCAAGATCAATGTTGGCTCAGTATGAGCCAGTTAACAAGTTAAGTGGTTATTAATGACAGCAAGCAAGTGTTACTGTGATATGTAGCCACAATTATTAGCCCACAGGGAGGTCTGGGACTAAAAGAGTTAAAGGTGAGGTTGTGATTTTAGTGTAGTACTCACATGTTGTATGTTGATTTGTTACTGGATTTGTATTGGCACCAACACTGACCTTGGACAGATCTTAACGATCGTATAATAGATGGCTTCTTTGAGGTGTGGTTGTGACCTTGTGGTTCAGGCTCGTGTCATATAACGGCAACAACTCCAGTTAAATCTGTTGAACCTCACTCTATCTCCACACTGTCAGAGACATGTCATTTTGTGTTTTGTGAGCCCTTGTTTCCCTTGTTTTTTTTTGTTTTTTTTTTAAATTAGATTGACAGACACCCTGTGTTGAGGTTTCAAAATCAGCACCAGAAGAGAAAAATGTTGGTTTGGTTGCTGCAATTTTTCCTGATTTATCTTTTTGGCAAGACAAGGGAACTCCGCTGTTCTTCTTCTGTACAAAAATAACTTTAGATAAAACTAATATGCGGCTTAAATCAGTCTGATTCCCTGATTCTCTGCTGTGGACCAGCAATCACACGCACACAATTTTGACTGTTTGACTGTTTTTGTTTTACATTCAACAGCACCAGTGAGCCCACAGACAGTGGAAAATGAAAATACCTAATTTATTTTGAGTTTCAAAACTATGAAAGCATATTGTAATTACTGTCAACGTCGAGCAGAAATATTAAAGTCCCCTAAAATATTACCCCTCTATATTATCTGTGATGAAATAAAAAATATTGTAATGGACTGTGAATGGACTGTTTTAGTTTATCTTTGGTCATTTGCCCAAATGAAACAAATGGAAACAGTCAGTCGAGTGGAAAAAACAAAAATCTGAAACTGAAGTGAGAACAGATCTGCAATGTGTAATGATATGTGCTCTACTCACACTCTGTTGCATATATATATATATATATATATATATATATATATATATATATATATATATATATGTAACTATGCAACGGAGAACACACATAAAACCCAGCTGCATGCTTATTACCTAGTAACCCAAGAGTTTTTTTCTTTTGTTTCAAAGGGGGTAATTATTACCATTGAGGGTAGTTATTAAGGGAAGTATAGCTGGTACTTAAAATGCCTATTCTTCCATTGTTTAATACTAATAACACATTTCAGGGGTTGAAGAGAGTAGTTAAGGGAGGAAGGAAAGTAGTGGGGAGGAGAAAAGTGCAGAAAAGAGGGGAGAATTTGCAAGGAGAGGCTAAAATAGCTAAAGGAAATGAGGGTTTTTCACATCCTTCCACTGGGTAAATTGCAGTTTAAAAAAAAAAAAAGGTTGATCTGTTTTTTTTTTTTTCATTTCAAATTTACTACAATTACGCTTTCATTCTAAGCATTTTCCAGAGCTGAACTGAGAAAAAAACAAATAGTGTCAAAAAGCTGAGTTCAGCTCACTATTCTTTCTCTTAAGCGTTCCCTCAGGGTTGCACAGGCCCCCGTTAACTTCTACTCTGTAGAACAGAGTCAGCAGCAGCCATTCATCGTCAGTGCAACAACATTTATGGTAATTACAAAATTGAAGATAATTAACCGCCTAAAACAGTGTGTTTATTCATGAAATTATGCAAATGATGCGCAAAACCACCTCTATACTGCGTCTGCTGTCACTCTGCTCTGCGATATACATTTTCATGAAATGTGTGATGTGTGACTGTAATGAGGAGGCAGAGAGAGGGGGGGTAGAGAGAGAGAGAGTGAGAGAGAGAGAGAGAGAGAGAGACTGACAGAAGAAAGTGAGTGGTGAAGGGAAAAGGAAAGAAGAAAGACAAAGATAGAGAAAGTCCATTAACACACTTGTAAATGAGTCTCAGCTATTTACCCCATGCTGGGACCTCTAAAATTACTGACTGCGTTCAGGATGCAGATTGCAGATGGCAATTAAAGATGAACAGTGTGCAGAAAAAGATATGCACGCAGCCTCACATGCACTAACGCAAGCTTGCATATACTCTCCCTACGGCAGCAGTTTGGTGCAGGTCTACTGATCTCCATAGCAACATTCACTGCCGTGGGCGATGGTGACATCATGAAGATTGATTGTCAAAAAAAAAAAAAAAAAAAAAAAAAAATCAACAGTACAGTAGATGGAGGGCAACGGTAATACAGGTCTTAGCTAAAGTGCAACAGTGCTCCTCTCTGTTGGATAAAGTCGTGGCCCCCAGCTGGGGGTCTTTTTTGGTTAATGAAGAGCAGACCTATGTGATGGGCCCCATCTGGTCCACAAATACTCATCAGCAGTGAGCATGACGAGGTCGGCTTATGCAACATGCAGAAAGAGGAGAAAGATTTAGAACAACTGTAGATAACTCACAGCTCTCTGGGGTCCAAATACTCAGTGTGGTCCCTCTCCTCCTCCTTCTGTTTACCCTCCCTCCTCCTCACTTTCTTTCCTCTGCATCCTTATCTTTTCCTGTCCGACCACCTCCTCTCAACCTTCCTTTCTTGACTCTCCTCACACCACTGACTGAGCTCCCTCTCTTTCTTCTAGCTCTTTTACTCTTCACTCAGCAACAGAGCTTGGTGTGGCATGGTGACTAACTCCAGAGTCCAGATACAGCCACTCGCTCACCGGAAGCATCAGAGTGCTGAAGTTTGGAAGTTCTGTCTCGCCTCCTTTTTTCTACTCTCCACCCTGCCTATTTTTTTGGCACTTGTTTTTCCTTCATTTTTCTGTTATGTAAGACAGACAGAAGTGGAGCAAGCTTCAAAGTGAATGGCAAAGCCATCTTTTCCCCTGCTCACTTTACCGTTCATGCATGTCATCCCAGTGCCAGCTTCCCTCTCCCCTTTCCCTTCCATCTCTCTTTCTAGCCTCATCTTTCTTTTCTCCTCTCTTAGTCTTTTGCCCATCCCTTCTTATTAGTGTCCATCCATCCTTCTCTTTCTGCCAAATGGGTCAATTTCTCAATTTTTTCACTGCACGTAATGTTTGTATGTCAAGTTGCTCTTTCAGATGATATCCCCTGACCTTGTCATTGCCACCTTGACCAATCGGAGGCAGCAGTGACAGAAGGAAGAGGATGACAGGGCAGTTTCTTTGAGCTGAGAACCTTTGAAAAGGAGACGATTCTCATTATGTCTACCTCTTGCTCCTGTCTGCCCTTGTTGTATCAAATACGGAGTGATGCAGGGATGAATGGGGTGCTCCTTCTCTTTGATTACCTGTCAGTGTGCCTGAGCGTCAGAGGCAGACGAGGTAAAAGCTACCATTACCTAAATCATCTCTCTTTAAAGACATCCCTTGGCTTAAAAGGTGGAGAAACTCTTGACTGTGACTGATTTAACACAACTGCTCAGGACCTCTTGAATAATGCTTGTGTTATAAATACTGGCAACCGCACGGAGACACGCATGTTCAAACACATGACTGACATAACTGAATACACACACTGACAGAAAGCAGAGAGTTGAGCTCAGGACAGAAAGAGAGAGAAAGAAACAAAGCAGATCTGTTGCCTCTGTTTGGGGCGGATCTCATGGACATGACACACTAAACTGAAAGTGCTGACAGGCACGGACTCATGCGTCACTTCGCATCGCTTCAAATCTTTTAAGTGGCATTTGAACACAGAATTTACACAGCAAAGCCAAAAGCCTACAATCAAGTGACAGCTGATGTGAATGCACATTCTGCACGTACGTGACAGGAAACAACAAGTTGGTGTTCTCGACTCTATATCAAAAGTACTTACACAATAATGTACTGTACTGTACCGTGCATCCGTACCTATAGTTTTTGTCATATCGGTAAAAGTGTAAAAACAGAAAAAAAAAGCAACAAACAACAACCTAAACCTTCAAATAAACCCTCATTAAATAGTTTCCACTGTCTTCAGCATTGGTGAGTTCACTGACTCACTTCACACGGAAGTTGGATTTAATTATATGGAACACAAGTCAAATATGAGGCATTTCCCTCACAGACTAAATTGGACGGAGTTGAGAAGGTTGGATAAAGTTGGCACTGTCACTGCAAAAGTTTTTGCTTTGCTTCATAATGCTGCTCTGTGCTCTTCTGCCTGCGGAGGAAGTAATAAAGCAAAAAAAAAAAAAAAAACCCGAGAGGAAACCTCAGTGAACGGATGAAATCCCCGATTCGCTGGGCTCAGTAGCTGGCCGCAGAGCTTTTTCCCTTAGTGACTGTCTCTTGATGCCAATTCAACTTGCTGAACTGGCTGAACAGCTGCTGATAAGGTCTATTAAAAACCATCAGAGCTGGACACGCCACTAAAACTATAGCTGCTCCAAGACGGTACCTGACAGTCCAGCGTCAGCTTTATTGAATCTAAATAAAAACAAAAAAAAAAACCAAAATAACAAAAACGCAACCAGCAATATGATGCAAAACAAGACGAAGTTCACATTGTTCTTATATCTTCTGAAAAACCTCACTTGCTGCAGTGAATGACGTCAAAGATGGCGATAAAGCAGCTGTATGGGATGCACAATGGGTTGTTGTGTCAGTTTTTATTGCCTTCTCTGTGCTCCTGTTTCTGTCTCCCCCTTTGTGTATTTTCTCATTCCCTGCCTTTCTCCCTCTCCCTTTCCTGTTAGGCATGTGTAGAGGCCCTGTTAGTTCATTTATCATACAGCAGACTTCTGCTCTCAGCCACCAGACTTAGTGATTAATGACGACCGTTCACACACTTAAACATTAAGCTTTGTTTCGCTGACACACTAGTTACCATACCAGTCACCATGGGTTACTTAATGCTGGGTCACTGTGGGATGGCATCCAAACTGAATGACGACACACACACACACACACACACACACAAAAGGGAAAAAAAAACCTTTCCTGCATCTACAGTGTGACCTTTAAGGGCTGATGGTTTTCTTTGTGATTTTTCTTTCTCCACTTTCAAATATAAATATGTCATTTATCACGAAAAATTAATTACACAGACACAGCCAATTGAGGAAGTCTTTTGTGGTTGTTCTTCGTGAAAGATATAGTTATGGTCTCAGACTCCTGTACCTGTACTGTAAATGTACATGTATTTGGTCATTTCCACTCTCAATTGATTTCTTTACACAAATGAGTCATGTGACCTGTTGGACCGCATGATCATGTCTCTTTCATGGATTATCTGTCACCTGACACAGGAGGTCAAATTCAAACATGTGCAGGCACCACTATGACCAGGCTGTCACCGACACTTTAATACACGACACGGACTGGGGAACTGTCAGAGATATGGTGTTGAGGTGCAGGCGTGAAAGAGAGAGTATATGTGTGTATGTGTGTGTGTTACAGACTGAAAGAGAGCAAGAGAGAGAGAGAGAGAGAGAGAGAGAGTAATTTAGTGAAGTGACTCCATGTTGACCTTTAGTAACTCTCTAGAGCAATGTCAATTTCAATTTCACCCTTCCTCCGTGGTAGGGTGACATGTCTGGTGTCACAGCTAGGTGTTCGAGATCAAAAATGTCTTCAGTGTTGCAGACATGAATAGATTATTAAAGAAAAGAACAGAAGACAGGAGAAAGGAAATGAATTGGAGACTGAATTGAAGTATTAACCACTTGGACAGACTGAAGTTAGCAGATGTTCAGTGACAAATCCTTTAATCTTCATGCAGGTAGAGATCAAAAGGAGACGCAATGCAGGGAGACGAGAGGTGAAGGACAAAAAGGAAATGGAACAAACACAAGAAGTGTTTGTTCCATGAATACGAAGTTAGAGACAAGAGAAAAGTGAAGTGTTTCAGTGAGTTTTACACTGAATGTCAAGGTTCCCTAATGCTCCCTTTGAGAAGGTAAATCGATACATCTATTTTAAATAATAAAGAACCATGTGACCACATTTTAATATCTATTCTTTAACTTGGATGTTAAACAATACATCCACAAGAGGGAAACTCAGAGCCAAATGTTTCTGACATTAACAAACAAAACGTAGCAGTAATGTATTGAGACATATTTAAAATGTCCCTCTACTTTTGACATTTATTCATTTTGTCCTATGGTTGAGTCTCACTTGTGCAATTGGTACATTGGTTGTTATTGGTCAGTGCAAATTTGTGTGTCAACATCAGTTAGAGTTAAACTTTACCTGAAGCCCTGTGATGCACAAATTGCAGTGATACAATTAAAACAGAAATGGCACTAAGCAGAGAGCATCCTTCTGGTGAGGCCTTATCCCACAACGTGAAGGAAAGTGCTACAAAACTCCTGGATCTCTCTTTTTAACCTGAAAAACAGTTTAATAGCTTATTTCCTGTCCCATGACTCACCCCTCCATCAAGTTTGGTTCAATAGTTTTTTTTGTGTAATCCTGCTGACAAATAAACAGTCACGGCTGAAAACATAACCTCCTATTCTTTGGTCCAGTAGATGGATGTTTCCAAATTGTGAGGGAGGAGGACGGAGGTAATTGGTGGCCAGGGAAAGCCTGGGATCAGAATGGGATATCTACACAGCCTGCCTATTTTTTCTGAACTTGTCAAAAACACATTTCTAAAACACCAAGAAAAACAGGCAGGTCAGCAACTTTCAGTGTCAGTTTGTTACAGATGGCCACTATAGACGGTGTGAAAACTCAGCACATGTGTGCTGAGTTTGTGACTTTACACGGTTTATGCTGAAATGAAGTAGGTTTAAGAGCCATCTCCCTCTTGCTGCCCATCCCATGCTGTTGGGTCCTGCGCTCTGAAATAATGGATTCTAATTCCTTTCCACTAGAGTGCACCCATCTGCTGGCTTTGGGGGACAGTAAAATCCTCAATCAGTTACAATTATCCCACGGTTACTGAGGACTGCTCAGCAAGCATATGTGTACGCATGTGTGTGTATGTGTGTATGACCTGCCCATCCCAAGTGTTGTGAGGGTGTAATTTCTGTGTGTGTGTGTGTGTGTGTGTCTGACGAAAGGGGTGAGCTTGCGAGACAAGAGAGATGCTCAAAGTGGAGTGCTGCGTAAGCGTGAGTTGAATCTCTCTACCCTCTGGGACTGCAAATCCATGACAAATCGTCCCGAGGGAATCAACACTCTGTCAGTGAGTCTGTGCATGTGAGTGTGTGTGTGTTTTAAATTCTGAGATATGTGTAATATGTCACATAATATAAGTGCATTCGTGTGTGTGTCTGTATGTATCCCTCCCCTCCCCTCCAGCACATAGACACAAATTCAAACCCCGCAAAATGAATCATCCACCTTTTTTCTGGAAGAAGTGGATGTGGATTGCACCAACTCACCACTGGGGGACAGCAGTAAATCTAGCAGAAAGAAAAAAAAAAGACTGGATAGCTACTGTCAAACCATCCTACGCAACCTTCATTTTGTCTCCTTTGAAACAACACGGAAAATGTCAAGTTGTCCAGGAGTAATATTTGCAAGCCTGCTTCCCACATTCACACAGTCACACGTCCTCAGAGACTCCTGACGCTCTGAAGCTAGATCTGTGATGACACACACACACACACACACACACTGCTATTTGATGGTGGAGTTGGGGTTCAGTATGAGTCTGTAGCTCTGGGGTTTGGGATCTGGGTGCAGAGAGAGACTCAGTGGCAAAGATGTACATAGAGACCAGAGCAGGGGACACTCTGATGAGACAACCCTCTCCTAAGGGGTAAAAAAAAAAAAACTCCCTCTGGTGTTGCTGTCTCTCTTTTCTTCGTCACTTTTTCCTTCAACAATCCTCTTCTCTGTCACAACCCTCTTGCCTCTACGACCACTCTGACGTCATCTAACTAACTAATTTTATTTATTTATTTATTGTGCTTTCAATTCCACGGTGTTCTTGTATCCTCACTCACTTTCCTTTAGATGACAACTGTATATCCTTTGCGAGAGATTATGCAAAAATATGTTATTTATTTACGTCTAGAGTTTAAAGCTGGCAGTAATGGTGGCCGTCTAAGTCTTGAACTGGATGCAGCAGCAGCAGAGGAGAAGAAGTGGGTCTGTGTTTCCCGACAGTGTTGCAGATTTATCTCTCTGCTTACGGCTTTGATTTTACTGCCCATCCACTGGCCTCCACTGGATCCCATCTCTTTCTTTCACTCTCTCTCCCACTCGCCATAAGGGACCAGCTTCTCTCTATGCACGTTCTGGCTACAATAAATCTGCCACGTTGCACCATAAAGCTGCTTAGGGCATGACTCAACAAATATTAAGGAAGAGGAGAATAAATAAATAAAGCTAAATAAAAGAGAAACTCCCTCTGGAGAGAGAGACAACTTTTCTGCACACAAAATGGAGCCCAGCAGTAAAATATTTACCTCAGTATGTCTGTGCTTTAGACTTTCAGCTGGGAGTCTGTGGAGGCTCGCTGCATGACATCACCCAGACATTTTCGTTCTGTAACATCAGAGGGGGGGCTTCTCTGTTTTTACATGTTCTGTCTCTAGATCATTTTTTAAGTCATGGGGTATATGATGTCTGACTTATCTTCCACATTTTATATTGGGCTTAAAGACTAATTACATGACACACAGTGGACATGGATACATGCATGTACAGTATCAGGTAAAAGGATGCAAAACTTTCTCTGCCAGTTTTATGAAAGTGCAGCACTAAAATCACAGAGCGCATCAACCCTCCACAACACACGAAAACACTAACACAGCAAACACAAGACAGAGCTGACAATGAGGCTTTAAATAACTGCGAGACAGTTTCAAAGGACAAAACAACCCCTTTCCTCAAAATCAAGAGTGAAATCAAGATCGAGACAAATGATGCAAATAGCTGAAGGGGCTTGCCTGGCTGTACTGTGCAGCCTGTTCACACATGGCTGTGAGAACACCGACACGCGAGGCTGTGCTTGTCAGTTTATCAGCAGCAGCAATTTTTCACTCTTGATCAGCCAAGGGTGGAGACATTTTCAGTGTACTATACCTGCGTTCCAATCACATCAGATAGAAGACAAAAGGTAACTGCTCGGTGAATCACTGCACCATCTTTGTCTCTGTCCCCACCGACCCCCCCCCCCATGTCACCCTCATCCAATCCATCTCCAGTTTCCAGACCTCTTGTCCCATTGGCTTTACCATGACAGACACATTAGCCATTCACAGAATGGCAAGCACCATGTGGACAGCGGACTGTGCCCAGAAATCAAGCAATATGCTGTCAGAGAAAAAACAAATAAACAAACAAAAAACTAACTAACAAACACGACCACATGCATATAGTCGCTCATGCACGTATGCACCCATGATAGGCCCAACATGACCCCGAGTCAAAGAAGACAAACAACAGCAACAGAAAGCGGCTGCCTCTCCATGTGGCGAGCCGGCGTTCAGAACTCTGGCACCATATGGGCTCTCCATTGTTGACAAAACAGCTTTGGGGACATTAGCACCAACTATTTGCATATATGAAAAAAAAAAAAAAAACACTTTTACAATAGTTCTTTTTTTCCTTTTTCTTTCCCTCCAGAAAATAAAAGTGCCATCATCAATCTGCGTTCATTGCCTGGAGGGATGTTGGAAAGGATTTGAAAAGTCATCCATTTCCTGTCATTTGACACAGACAGTAGTGACTGGCGCTGGAAGAAATCCCATGATGCTCTTACCTAGCTGCAGCTCCATATTGCTAATCTTGTTTTCCGAGGGAAACAGGATCTTTGGCGGCTTGTCGGTCAAAGGAGCTAAAAAGGAGAAAAGAAACAGAGACATAAATATGATAGAAAACAAATAAACACTACAAACATCAAAGAAGAATAGACAATGATTTCAAATTCCACTGTTTTCAACTAATGTCTTTCTGTTGCACTTGTTTCATTGACAGATGTTATCTCATAACTCCCATTCAAATATAAATAAATGATCCACATGCTCTTTGCAGACACATTGCTCTGTAGTGTCTATAGATCTTGGGTCCCATTCATCTGACCCACTTCTAAGTGAGTGTGTGTCAGAGTGAGAGGGAGCAGCTGATGCTCTAATGATGCTAATCATCCATACGGTGGATGTCAACCATGCTGCTGAAGTCTCTCCTCTGGGGAATACAGCAGTTTCATTGTTGTTAAAAGCCTTTGTGTGTTGTGCAAGAAAGGCTGCGCTAAAGGGTTAAAGGGTTGAGAAAACATAAATGTGGGTCCTGTTGATACATGACTACATGGTGACACGAGGGCAGAGAAATAAAGAGGTTGTGTCTATGCAGAAGATGTGGAATTTTACTTCTCACTCAGAGAGATTAAATCAATTTTCAGTGCGTGAGAAGCTTTTTTTTTATTGAAAGGGATCTCTATCCTCACCCTCACACAGTCACACATATTCGCAGCAGCCAAGCGTCCACTGCAGCATGTGGCCATGCAGCATTGCCACTGAGCAACTCCACTGGATCAGTGGGGGTTTAGTTCTGAACTGAAGCTCAAAGCTCTTCCACACAGAGCAGTGAGGTCGATCGCATTTTATCTGCGTTATGTCGGGGTCAGGATTAGAACAAACGGTATCAAAATCTTGTCTAGACTATTAAATGTACATAATCAAAAGAGCTCCAGGTGGATTTGTTTTATCTTTATGAAGTTTTTACTCACACATATGTTCTTTAATGCATGTTAGCAGACTATAAGCTTTGGTTTATGGCGGTGCTGCTTAAAAAATCTGGACAGCTGCAAATTTGTCAGCACCAGATCAGGTAAAGGTGCTTTCTCCAATTTACTTCACTTAAGACATCATACGAACTAAAGAAAAGTCAGACTCGCCTGTTGTACTTGTAGACTTATAGTTCAACAGCTGCATAATTACAGTGCTGTCTGTGCTCCCCTTTACATAGGAGGAAAAAACTCAAGTCATGCACATGACACTTTGCTGTGCAATTACATTGTGAAGAAAAACTGGGGCAAGTTAAGCTCACTGTAACCCACATTTCAACGCTAGTAAGCATGACATGTTTGATATTGTGAAATTTCCTCCTCTGTATTAATATGAGTGCAGAACTTCACCATTATAATCATATTGCACTGCTTATAAAGCCAGACGGGCATAAAACAGGTTAGATATAAGGTCCAGGTATTTTTCATGTGTACAATGAATTTATACATTTAATTTTCATTTTCAAGATCTTCATGCATTATATTTTATTGTAGGTAAGTAGTCATATGCAATGAGAGAGGCAAACACTAATTCTGCACTTCCTAAACCAGCTGTGAAAACAATCATTTATTAAATAAAAGCGGAGGGTGCTCCCTATAGCAGACCTTTCAGGCAGTCTAATTATTTAGTGCCGAATTTGCAAAGGCGACTTATTCAGGCTAGTTTGTTGCTCAATGCTTTTATGAAGATATTTCCTTAGAGTGTCCTCACAAGCCCTCTTATTTTTTGCTTTATTATAAGACCTCTCTAACAAGCTCTTTGAAAAGCCCTGCACTGTTTTAGTGTCTATATTTGGGAGGAACAAGCCACGCGATGTTGCTGCACTAAAGTCATTCAGCACAAAGCGTGTGGTCTTGTAAAGCAGCTTGGTTTAAAGTTGAACAACATCTTATTACTCAAGCTGTCAGAGACAAGTTCGATAGTGAAGAGATATAGGACAAAGTGCTAATGTTCTTTGTATGTAGGTGTTTTTGTTTTTGTTTTTTACTCATCTGTGGCACCTGCTGGTATGTAAATACTGACAGAGAAGCACAGTGACATCTATGAAAGGGGCGGTCACGGGCTCTTAGGCACAACTGTTTGCACTGTTAATAGGTAATCACACAGCACAAATTACACTGGATACTGATACAATTTTAATTACATATCAAACTGCTATACATAATTACACAATGGGTGATCCTATAGCTAATTATGCACTGAGCAAACAAATGAGGACAAGCTGTGGATGGGAGTCGAGAGGGGAAGCAGATGTGGTAAGGAGAACACAGATAGGAGGCAAACATCAGTAGACAGAAACGCCAAGCTGGTGAAATGAAGAGAATAAAAAAAGTGTGAGATTGGATAGAAAGGAAAATTTATAAAGCTAAAATGAACCAGTCAAGAAACATGCTCCCCCTCATTTTGGCATGCAACGCTTGCTTCTGAAAATCTCATTATCTTAATTACCAGTCCTTTATGGGAAATACATCAATTATCACGGTTCAGGAGAAGGAGGGTGGGGTGGGGGGTGGGAGGTGGGGGCACCATTAAAAATATGGTGGATTGGGAGCAACTCCTAACAAAGGAAAGAGTCTCTGCTTGCCATTACCAGGCAAAGTCTTGAATTAAGTAACCACTGACAAAAACAGGTAATTAAACATGTAAATGCATCTAGTGAGCTGTTAACTTGGAAATAGATGTTTTATGTAGCAGGTTTTATTAGCACCAATATATGTCTATGTCCTGCTACAAATGGCATAATAGACTAAAAATGACTGGGATTAAATTCAAATGAAGATGACCTCTTGACCACATTGATTTTGTGACATCATTATGGTTTATTCATGTGATAATTGCATATTGTAAATGGTCCATACCACTTGATTGCTATTTGTTGGTATTTTATTTATTTATGAGGACAAAACGCATTTGAACTGCAAAATGCTTCAACAACCATTACCACGAGAACATTTACAGAGACGCTATCAAGACAAAAGCGCAGGCTGTGCAGGTTGGCCACTGAACGCTATTCACTACTTGGAAGATGACAAATGGAATGCACTTCTAAATTGTTCTTCTAACATTCTGACTCGCATTCATCTATTCACACTCAAATTGCCATGAAAGACATTATTTTAACCTTCATGGAAACTTGGTGTCCATCCACTGTCTTGCTGAATGACACTTTTACAAATGCAAAGCAAGAGCTGTGGATCGAACCAACAGCCCACCACTAAATCAGACATGTAATGGATTTGGATTATATGACCTAGATTGATGATGATTTCCGCAAACATGTAGGAAACTTAGGTAAAGTTTTTCTTGGGTAAAGAGATTTGTGTTCAAGCAAGTGTCTTTGCTGGTAATGTGCAGGTATGACAAATATGACATAGTTATCTTTAGGGGACCAGAATGACCAGGCTGGTATTCTTGTGCAAACACACTGTGAGAAAAGTGATTCAACATATGACATTGACGTCTGAGCATCCACAGGGTAGAAATATTGTCTATTCTCTGCAGCAAACCAGGCTGAAATCATCTCAGGAGGTGACACAAGTTGCAAACTCTTCAACCACATGACAGTGAGGCTGCATTTCTTTACCTTTGGGGGGAACGTACTGCATATGTATAAAGTTACTGACATTGTGACATATGGAGTGGAAAATGACTGAGCCTCTGCTTATGCCTAATTGTGTGAAAAATGCAGTATGTAGTGGGTGATTTCTGAAGTCATTGCAAGCATGGCTGAGTTTGTGTTGTCAAAGCCTTTGACACATGACAGTCAGTATGAAATGACTTCACTGTGAGTAGGTTTAAGTGCTATTGAGGAGAGGCTAAGTCAAGCTTTGTGTGTGTATGTGTGTGTGTGTGCAGACCTACATGTTGATACATTAATACAGAGTGGGACTCTGTGGATAGAAGCTTTGTGATCAGTCATCCACAATCCCATTTCTGCTTGGTGGCGGAAAAGCTCACTGGACTTTCCAGATGGATTATTCTGGGTGACTGACTGTTGGGAAACAGCACATTAATGAATTAAGGATAGGGCCGAGATACTTGGATCACTGGGCTTTTTCTGTTAGTCGACTCATTTAAGGGGGTCGGGGTGGGGGGATTTGCAAGAAATAAATGTGCTGTCGGCAAATTGGTGACGAAGGTGAACAAATCAGACGCATGAAATACAGCCAGAGGCAGGAATAGGGCGTGTAAGTTCCTATAATCCAGGCATACACCTGGATGTGGCACGTATGGACATTCACTCACACTCACAGTCATGCATGGGCAGACACAAGCACGCACATGCATGTGAAGTTGTGAACAAAGGTCTGCATTGTCCTTTGGTCTCAGGAAATTGGCTCCCAAAGGTTTTCAGTATTTTACCAACAAAGACGGTGAAGCTGGAGCAGAAAGGCAAAAATAGAAGGGAGGAGACCTGAGTGAACTAAAAGTCCTTGTGAGTCTCCCAAGACTGCTAAGCTTGACTAGAGAAGTCTTAGTTCTCCTCTACGGCTGGTAAACTCTTATATTGTACTGCAGGAGATCACCATATATTAACAGTGACCTTCCTCTGTACTGTTGTCACCTTTGAGCCAGTTTCATTACATTTTTGATGGTGCAATAACCATCCTGTATGATTCCCTTATAAAGTCACCTCTGAGTATACAGAATTCAATTCCAGACCTGACCATTTCCCACATGAGAGAAGCTCAGCGAGGAGCTGCATGGTGTCATCCAGAGCAGGGTAATAAAAGCAATTGTATTCATCCTAAACCACATCACGCTTTTTCACTGTGCACCACTGTTGTGCTCTCCAAGACTTCTGCCTCTGGCAAAGCTGATATACTTCAAAGCAACAGGAAGTGCGTGCCCTATCCCTCAAATATGACTCGACAGGTTCCTGCCTTGTGGTCACACGCTTTGTTAAATGGTTATCATTGGCAAAAGTGAGAACAATTGGCCTCCCTTGGCCAAGTGGTCAAGTCAAAGCTTTTCTGACCAGGCAGCTCTCTAAGCATCAAATAATAAAACATGGCAGTGATCACGCTGTTCAGAGAAGGGTTCCCACTGTGAGTTTTCAATAATCCACATCCATGTGAAATATTATGAGAGAGGAAATTAAAAGCCAGAGCTTGCATTTCAGCTCTTTGCTCATTCTCAGAATATCCAGTGGAAAATACACTTAACAATTCATTACTCAATAAGAACCACATGGAGACTAGTTAAAGATGAATCTGACTAAAAATAAGACTTAGAAAAATTGAAGGTAAAGAAACAGACAGAGTGAAGGGAACAGACTGAAAAAATCTTGGGGTTTTCCCCGTATGTGTGTGTGTGAGAGTGTGTGTGTGAGTGAGTGCACGTGGGAACAGTATTAACATTTGCATGTGTGCAACCACACATCCCCTCTCCCCCAAACATTTAACGGGCCTTTTACTGTAGCTCCACATCAATTAGCCAAAGTATCTAATTGAGTCAAGCTTCAAGTGGCTGCTCAGGAAGTATGCGCCTCCATGCTATATAATAATGTATCATTCTCTACTTAAAAAGCAACCTCATTAGGACTGTCTTAATTTATGCCTGAGCCACTCAATGAGGATTATATTTTCTGCAGGTTGATAGAATAACTTGAACTGTATTCACAGCAAGAGGTTCAATTAAACAGTCAGGGAAAGTGAAAGAGTGTTTGAAATGGATGAGGAGCGTTTTTTTATGGGTCGCTGTTTACGGAAAGAAAGAGAGAGAGAGAGAGCGAGAGAGAGAGACAGAGAGAGAAAGAGAGTCCAAGGTGTCCTCAAGATTTAATGGTCTCCCCTGTGCATCAGACTCAAGGAGACTATTGAAAACACTTGAATTCAATTATACATAATCACAAACACGAAAACATGAATTTCATCGTCAAATTCATGGACTCTATATTGAGGAAAATAGTGATAATTTAATGATGGGAAATATTTGGGTTTTGAGACAACATTAACTTTTGTCACTCTCACAGGGTTTTGATCCTTGTTCTGTGATGTGACATATACACAATAAAATTCTGGTTGGATCTTTAATGTCTTAGAAGCTTCCTAAATACCTGTTTCAGAAAACTATTTTAGGGGTGGGGGATTTTAAATGCATGGTTTTGCACCTATTTGGCATCTTTTCGGGCTTAACTGGCAACATCATTATGAAATGCAAGCACTTGACACTGATTAGCTCCTTCACTGTCACTCACATGAATGTACCTTTGCTGGCTTTGTATCATAGACACACCATCTTTTTACAGCTATTTGATATCACAGTGGGGGGGGGGGGCAGTGAGATACATTTTACATCACATACAACCATATTTGAAACTGACTCATTTTCTAGTGGACATTTCTAAAAGAGGAATTTCTATGAAAAGAAGATGTTCAGAAATTTTAGCACTTTTCATGTGTTCCTGAATGTGGCTGGACGACACACGTTCTTCAACAAAGACAAGGTAAAAACGTATTTTGATTCTCTGTCACCTTTAATGAAACTAAATGAAAGCAATTACGCTGATAAAGTGGACACAGTAGCAGCAAAACTTCTGGCTTCTCTCTCTAACATAACTCACTACAAACTCACACAAACAACTTGCCCAATCACTGCTCCTCACTGTCCGTGGGGAACTGTGACACATATGGTGTGCTGCACTCCATCATGTTACGGTCCGATATGACTCTTCCAACTTTACCACTGCCAGATGTTCAGTGCCAAAAAAGTTGTGCTCAGAGTAAAGAGCATGATTCATGGGGCAGTGATCAAATAATTTTAATTTAATCTTCAGAAGTAACACACACTTTAAGAACAAAGACATAAGCAAAACCTGATGAATTCCTAATAGATAGAACTGTGTTTGTGTGCAAACGCTCTGCAAGTGAGAAAGTGGATCAGCATGATCCAAACCCATGGAAGTCAGTGTTTGAATGTGTGCATGCTTGTTTGTTGCATGGATGTTTATTTGAATGTACTGGTAGAGAAGACAGGCATCTTCAGGTGTGTGTGAGAGAGAGAGCAGTTATGTGGCTGTGAGGGAACACACACACACACACACACACGTAAATAAAAATATGAAGGTGTGTACACTTGTGATGTAATTCAAAGTTCAAATGAGCATGTATAACTGGGAGGACTAGCCATGTGTATGTCTGTGTTTGTTTCGTAAGCAGACGCTGAACGTTGGCCGCTGGGACCTCAGCTGCATAAGAAGTGGAAAGAAACATAGATGATGGTGAAAAAGGACAAAGGACAGTGGACAATGAAAGGACAGAAGAAGAGCACAGAGAGGAGAACGTGAAGGGGGGAGAGAGGATCCTTGTGTTCACACTTACAGTCTAACCAGCATCAGTCCAACCTCAACTTCATCTGTGGTATCAACGATCTGAGTAGGTGTAGCTTAGCACGGTCTGTTTTGTGCCATCGCACAACACAACAGCTCACTCTTCTCATCTGTCTGACTCTTAAACCTCTTTCACTATAGCACAGAGTGTTATTTTCTGTCATTCTATCTCAGCAAGAAATGTGGCCCCTTTCTCCCTCCTTGTCATCTTTTCATCTTTTTGTCACCGTCCCAGAATTGGCCCCAACCACACTGTTTTTTACCCTTCAGTAATTCTTGCCAATTCTTTTCTTAGCCTGTTTTCCTCAGTGCTCAACCTAACTTATGCCCCTGCCTCTCTCCCTGGCAGCTTGTATGTGTGTTTTTTGCAGTGTATCTTGGATAATATCACTGTGAACTTTGATGTTCCCCAATGGGTAGAGTGTACACTACACTGTTCTTCCATCAGGGCTCAGCTCAGAAACAGCGTGTACACATTCAATAATGCAGGCCGGTGCTTAACGTCTGCCCGTGTGCAAAATCGGCATCCGCTCTGGTGTACCTGGTGTTGCACACAAACACATACACACAGAAGTATTCGTACAAACACATACACAGGCTGTTGAACGTAGCAAATGGTCTAACAATCTAACAGGCAGGCAAAACTCGCTCTCATACAGTGCCCACACTTTCCTGTCCGCCTCAGATAACAGAGCCCAGCGGTGGAGTGGTGATAAAGAAGTAATTCCTGCTAAAAAAAGAGTATAACGTACAATAAACACAACTATGTGAAGCTTAAGAAGATAGGTACAGGCGGAATCGACAAGGAAGATGTGCGACAGATGACCAGGAAATACAGAAAAACATTCTCAGCGGTGGCAAATACTGACCATCAAAACATCCAGCAGCAAGTCCTACAGCAATAACAGAGGATTAGCTCTCTAATCAGCGCCGATCTCTGCAGGCGATTCAGAGGGAAGCCCTAGTGGCCTGGTGTCCATTCTGTTCCTCTGTCAGAGGAGGACAAGACTAACCCAGTCAACTGCAGGGAAGAGCCAAAGCAGGTGGACGCGCACCTGAGGGACAGGATTAACACAGTCCTGGCACATTACAATCAGCATGCAGCGAATAATCCAACTGGATATATCTAGTTTCTTTTTTCTTTTCACCTCACTGTATAGTAGCCTCAGGTCTATCCAGGTGTGTAAACACACTGGTAGGTGACACATATAGGGCTGAGATTTACATGAGGCAACTGAGGAACAGATAGGCAGCCTGCAGGGTCACCTCACTGCCATCTGCTCCATCAGCTCCTTTTGACCCATCTCCACAGCCACCTCAGCAGCTCCCAGAATCCACTGTTCCCCCTCATCTGCGTATAATAACTCTGTGCACAGTTACACAAGAGACCAAAATACTTGTCATTTCAGTTATTTTTTGGGAAGACAAAATAAACACGGAGAGACATGGCAGTCAGGCAGGGATGTCGATCACATCTTTTTTTAAAGAACATTCTTGAATACATTTATTATTATAAGATCAAGCATTATATTGTTCACTCTGCAATCTGGTACATCAATGTCAACCTTGAATTAAAGTAACTGAAGAAATGCAAACAGCAGCACTACAATGCTATTTAAACAAAATAAATCAGTTGGACACAAGACTGTATCATATCTCTATTTTATTTCATAGTAAAGCAGTTCAACAGTACTTTTATTGAGCTGGATAATCTGTAAACTCTTATGATGTATTAATTGTATTTTAATTATCACTATCTATTAACAACAAAAATCAATTAAAATATCATGAACAACAATAACAAGAGGGGTCTGTGATTATGTGATCGTGATAAATTTCAGGTCCATTACGGTGAACAGCTGTAAGTCTACTCGATCAAACATGGCGGAAATGTGCGTGACAACAGCCAATCAGGGCCGACCTTTGTAAGTTGCTAGAGAAGTTGAAGTAAAGACCTCGATCAGCGACACGACGGGGAGGTGGGTCGGACTTTACCGACCGTTTTCTCTGTGATCACATTATTATAAAAAAATTGCACGTTGCAACTACAGCACACGCCTGTGTGTGTGTTCACAAGAGAGAGAGAGGGAGACGTTGTGAAACATTTTGTTTCACATTGGAAAAAAATAAATTAATCAATTTGTAGCCGCCCGTGTTGATTCTGTGGAGGCCCGCCACAAATTGATCATTATATGTGAAACCCTGCGATCATTTAGTGACCGTTTCGACTGTGTAGTTTCATTCACTTCTTCTATTCTATTTCTAGACACTATTGATACGCTTCTCCCGCTGATGTTGAACTAATCTCTAGTTTCTTTAGTTTCCAGTACAGATGCTTTAAAACTGGCAGTTTAAAAACAATATAAAGAAATAGTAACAATAACGATATGAAAAAAATATATCGTGATCTTTTTTTTTTGCCATATTGCCCAGCCCTATAGATATATTATTAAAGTATTTCAAAATGTTTCCCCCTGAATGGGTCTGAAAATACAGGCTGCTTTTCTTCAGTGGTTCAAAATAATATTTAATAGAGTCCTATAGTAGTTTCTCCACTGTATTGATCTGTTGTCTCTAGAAGGTTTGAGCAGGAATTAAACAATGCTGTTTTTCTGGAGGATTTCCGCATTTTGGACTAGTCATTTAAAATATAACTAAAAAAAAAAAAGCAGCTTCATGGATTAAAAACTTCAACAAGTGAACAAAGCAATTGTGTCGTTATTCAACAAGGGAGAACTGTTTGTAAGCGGAGCCAGTTCTCTCAGCCGACACAAATGATTTTTATATCTCCCTGAGAGAAGCTTAACTGTTAATTGGCACCATGTTGGTTCTTTTTTTCCCAATAGGGCATGAAAATGGATTTTGCTCATGTAAAACAGGTGGTGATGTTAGAGAAGCTGATGAGGACAAGGCACCTTTCACTAAGAGAACGGTTGTTGAGGGGCAGTGAGGAGATGAAGTGGGACAACGGGACTGTCCATTCTGCTGCAGAAAAAAAAAGTCAAACAATAACTAATAAAGCTGTGAGATGCTGGTTAAAGCAGTCATAGATGACATTTTTTCATACAGTACTGTAAAAGTTATAGGGCACCCCCCCACATGTTTTGTTTTGATGATTCAGACTCTGGCCACCCACAGATTTGTTGCCCCAGCAATGCTTCAGTGACCCAACAATCACAAGGAATAAGCTGATAACAAAGTCATTGTTCCACACCCAGATCACCGATAGACATGTCTAGTCTGCCAGAAACTGCTGGCACATCCAGATGTGACAGGGGTCTCGGGATCAGCTGCTGACTTTACTTTGGCTAAACCCAAAAGAGACACTGCAGTGACAAGCATATTGACAAGACATTATGTAGTGGGGCCCCAAACATGCTTTAGGTCTCCCGTGACTCTCGTGACCCTCTTTATTGTTCACCGAGGGAGGAATTCTGCCCTAGTTTGCCTCATCAGGACTCTTTGGATATCGTCCTTTGGCCACTGGCTTCCCTTTTTGACCAAGGTGAGATCGGCAGCTGATGTCAAGACCCCTGTCACATCTGGATCTGCCAACAGCTTATGACAGACTAGACATGTCTGTCAGTGATCTGAGTGTGGAACAGTGACTCGGCTAACAGCTTACCCCTTGTGTTTGTTGGTCACTGAAGCACTGCTGGGGCAATAAATCTGTGGGTGGCCAGAGTCTGAATCCAGAATCATTAGTAGATTTTATGTGTCTTAAATACTTTGTACAAATTTCCTGTATTTTATTATTATATCTGCATAAAGAAAGTGAGAGATAAATATGTATTGGTCTTTACAGCACTGCTAAAACAAAACATGTGGGGTGCCTATAACTTTTTACACAGTACTGTGTATATTTTAAATATTGCAAACTGTGGTTGGGTTGAAAAAGGCCCAACATCCTAAACGACCTAATGCAACCTCATGAAATAACCCTATAATGAGACAACCGGGTTTCTCCTCCCCTGATAATAAATATTTTGATGAATATTGAGATGAGCTGTGTGCTGATTGGTTAATTAACATTGAAGGCGAAGAAGGTCTGCCATTGCTGCAGTGGTCAACAACAGGTTTCAGACTTAATCAGTGAGTTAATCAATGAGTTAATCTTTGAACCATGGAGCTCCAACTTCTCATGTTTGAGCCTGAGTCAGAGGAATTGATTGATTGATTGTAGAAAGCTATCCTCCTGCATAAGTAGATTGGCGGATGCAAAAGTGGATGCAAATTTTAGGGGTGAAAGTGATGTCAGAAGCAATGACGTCCTATCAGAGCTTGTCCCAGAACTGTCCTTTTTACTGTGGCTGTTTTGGAATTTACATGTAAAGGAGGATGTGGATGACGTTTGAGGTTCTGTCCGTTCGACACTAAACTGTCTTAAATCAACAACACCAAAGTAAACTTGAGTTTGCTTTCTGTGACCCCTTCAAAGTCACATAAGTAGCAGTAATTAATATGAGACTAAAGGAAGTCAGGGAGGATGATGATTAGGCTACAAGAGGCTCTTTTCTGTCTCCATCTCCGTTAACAGTCAACACTGGGTTTTTAAAGCACAACCACAATCATCCTCTAACCTTAACCATGGCTTTATTATTGTTACCATGACAACACCGCTCCTGTAACCACAAAGTATTTAACCCAAGCCACAATGTTTCCGTATCCTTAGTGAAGGCACAAATGATGACTTCTTCATTGTCGATAAAGGTGACAGATCAGAAAAGATCTCTGTGTTTCTGTAGAGAACTGGAGCAAAAAACATATTTAATACGAGTAGTTTATTGGATTTAAATAGTCAACGCTATAAAACACAAACTAACTAGACAGAAGAAACTAAAAGGTATTCCCGTCGTGAGACACAAGCACATACTGTGTTGTAGCATGAGTGTACCCACTAATGCTATACACACTCCCTCTGCTGATGTTAGAGCCACTATAAATTCTAATTAGAGAT
Source organism: Polydactylus sextarius (assembly GCA_016801845.1). Classification (NCBI taxonomy): domain Eukaryota; kingdom Metazoa; phylum Chordata; class Actinopteri; family Polynemidae; genus Polydactylus; species Polydactylus sextarius. The sequence continues at coordinate 5,649,920 of CM028912.1, read as the reverse complement.
TAAATGGCCTCATCTACACAGGATGTGAACATACTGGTACATTCAATACACTCAAAGTTAAATACACAAATACATATTAAAAAAGACACATGGGCACACACAGGCAAAAGCCTAAAGTAGACACAGGCATAAATAGAGCAAACAAACATATACTGGTTTCTCAAACACTGTTACTGGAGAACAGCAATCATCAGCATAACACAACTGATGGTCTGAAGTGTCTCTAAGCTGCGTTTTACCAGCCGACTCAAATGAAGTCAGTCACATAACACCAGTGCCAGGGTGAGATCTGCAAATCATGTGTTTGTTTGCTTCCCCCTTTTTCCAAAAGCCTAACGATGCTCTTCTCTCCCAGTCTCCCAAGACAGATGGAGATCATTAGTTTCTCTCACCCCTCCCTCCCCCACCCCCCACCCTCCACCCTCTCCACCACCCCCTTGCTTCCTCCCTCCCTCTCTCTATTCAATCTGTCATGTCTAAACCATAGGTGCTCTTTGTCTTGCCTTCTCACTCATCTCCTCTTCTGTTTGGCCCTCACTCACTAACTCTGCCCATCTCCCCTACCCCCCTCCTACTTACACAGATTTATATCTAAAGGTTTCAAACTCCGGCAGAATCTTACAACTTTAACAAGTGCTTCATCACTCTTGTCAGAAGTAGTTACAGGAGTCATGACACACACTTCTCCAGACAGGAGGAATTGATGAGAAGCCATTAGAGTCTGCTGATCCTAGAGTGAACGGCAAGGCCTCCATCACCGCATCCCTCTGCTCCTTGACACAGAAGCATGGACAGCATTAGATGTGTGTCAGATGCCCCATTTTTTTTGATGTGCACTAAGGGAGGTAAGAATTTAATTTTAATGACGAACTTCACAGCTGCGATTGCAACATCTGCCAAAAGGTTGAGACTGCAACTCCCCTGTAAATTGCAAATCTGCCAACGGCATGTAGAATCTATTATTTATTATCACACGTCAGTCATTGATGATATTATTAGGTGACATGGGGGTAAATAAATACCACAGTGTAGCGATGGAGGTTATTGTTGGCGCTGTAAGTTTTTGCTGTAGTGTTGTGAAAAGTTTCAAGAGAGCCTCTGCTGTCCTGACTGCACCGGTGACCATCTGGACTTTGTTGTACTACAGTTCCTTGGGGGCTTTGACTCCTAATTTCTCATTACAACGCCATGGTTGTGAAACCAGCTATAGGAAGGGACATTTAATCACAAGCCGTAGGGTATGCGACTAATGGCTTTGTGGAAATAAAAATGTTGTTCATTTGTTATTTTTCCAGGTAATATTGATGCATCCGTACATCACCTCTGCACTAGTATTGAGTCTTTCCTGTGTGTGTGGTAACATATTGTCAGTAGCGTCACAAAACTATAGAAAATCACTTGATCAAACGATGGTCAAACTGTCTTTAATGCCCAAGTGATTATAAGGAAGCTGATGATAATCTTTACAGTGCTGACCTGATGTTATTGCTGTGTGCAGAGGCAGGAAAGGAACATCTGTCACATGCAGCCATTTGCTGTTTCAGGGGGGATTGAGGCAGAGGTTAGTTTTTCTTGGACTTGGAATGATTAGTTTTAATATTAGGGCAATCATCTACACTCCATGTGCTACCCATTGAATAGCTTTTGCTCTCTGATTTGGGTACGTATCAGTTCAAAGTAAAGTCTGTTTTTCTTCTTAGATTTGTGCTACATAGCAAAAGCTGCCATTTTAGTATAAAAATTAAGTAGAAGAAACCACAGCAGCTCCAAAGCTGGTCCAATTATATACTGTAATACTATTATATTAATATATAACAGCATTTCAAGGGCAGACTTTAGTATTTGGCTATAATAGTGGCAAATGAGTATTAATGAACTTTGGAAAAGCTTTCAGTCCATATGGTCGTCTAGATTTGAGCAGATATGAGTGCTAAGTATTGTAATTAATTAATTACTTAGAACACAATTTGTGGTGTTCAGATTTGCACAGGTGCACACACGAAATGCAAGGGTACCATCTTCTGGTTATATTGAATTTTAAGTTAGTAAAAGTAGTGTAGCTGATTGAGTGCTTTAATGTCCCCGAGGATGTTATGAGGTTAATCGGGTGCAGGGCTGGGTTCTGTTTCTCAGCTTTTAAAAGCCTGGCATGTTCCCTGCAAGTCTGACCCTCTGTGACCACAAAACAACCGCCAATTACGAGCCTACCCACTCAAAAACACACAGCTCTACCACGTGAACCAAAAACCAAAAAAAAAAAAAAAAAAAAATTAAAGGCAAGGCACTGGATTTGTGAAAGAGGTAACTTGTAATATCAAGAAAGGTGTTACAAGGAAGAAGGGTGACGGTGAAGAAATAGAAAAGAAAAAGCACGGGGTAAATGAAAGTCATGCATGTGAGGTGTGAGCACAGAAGAGGCCAAGCAGGTATAAATAGTTATTTATCTTTCCAATCACTGTATTTCACCTCACTCTGACCTAAACGTGAAGTTAACACCTCTTTTGGTGTATAATCCATCGGTGTATAACTCTATTTCTGAAAACCACCGAAAAAACATAGTGATTGCAGGTGTCGTTGCTCTGATGTTTCATTCAGTCTGCTTCACTCTTTTTTGGATATTGTTAGTGAAAAAACAAATGAATGAGCTAAAGGTGATTTATAGTCCTCCACACTAATACATTCACTGGCAAGAAAATAGTGCTTGAGACTTAAGGTCTAAGTGGCAGTCTTGTTGTTGGGATGTTTTATTCTATGGCAGCATGTTTGCTGGCGTCTCATAAATAAGGTAAGTCCCAGGGGGCTGCAAAAAGCCCTCTTAAGTCAATGCTTTGTTTTCAGGACAAAGCCCCTTTTTTATTTCACATGGAATAACTTGTCACAACACAGCTGAACCCCAAGTCGCCATCCTGTCAATTCCCATGGCAACAAGGGCCGAGGCATTTTAAACGTCTGCCCTTTAACGCACAACATTTGAACAGTTTTGGGAATCCCATATTTGAATATATGCATGTCTCTTCATCGTGGGCAGGACAAAAATGTGATGTCATGTTCAACCACTCACATCTCAGATGGACGATAGAGAGATGAGAGAAGAAATTAGTGAACACACACAGGAGGAGACAAATGGTTATAACATTCCCGACACCCACCTCATTCTGCTATTTGAATCTAAATGTGATAACAGTGGATCTCTGCATTTATAATTCCCTCAAAATCCCATGTGAAATTAAGAGTCACTGACAACAAATTCTCCTGCTCAGATAAAAGGGAATAAAATACCAAACACCAGGCAGCTGCTCCATAAAGTTACGTCTGAGAGAGGAAGCATCAGCACTCTGCTATCACTTTCTCTAGAAGCTAAGAGACGTGAAAAGGATGTAACATTATATGTGTATTATTTGCATTTCAGTTTCAACCACCTGTTAGCTTCAAAGCTTAACAGCAGAGAGGAACACAGAGGGTTTGACAGTAATGACTAATCATGAACCAATGATACAAAGCGGGCCTCTTCACAGGGAGCCTTTGATGCAGGTGAATCACATCCTAAACATACTTATTAGCAGGAGAGGGGGAGGAGAGTGAGGGAGGAAGGGTGAAGAGAAAAGGGAAATTTGTTCCGCACGTTAGCTGGCATGCTTGGGTGCACGAGAACAGAAGGTTGGCATAATGAATTCTGGCGTGCAAGTGGCTGTTAATGAAATAAAGAACCCCACCCCGGCAGAGGTGTGGATGTGGGTGTGTGTGTGTGTGTGTGTGTGTGTGTGTGTGTGTGTGTGTGTGTGTGTGTGTGTGTGTGTGTGTGTGTGTGTGTGTGTGTGTGTGTAGGCATGTGGGCAGAGAAGAGGGAGAAAGAGTGATGGAGAAGATAAAATCAGACGGAGGAAGTGGGAAGACAAAGAGACGGGTGAGGACTTTGTGAGTTAAAAACAGATGAAAAGTTGAAGAGGGAGGTTTTGAAACTCTAGAACTATTTACTATATATATATATATATATATATATATATATAGCACAGAATGAGCAAAGTATTATGTATTTGTGTGTGCTTCTGTGTGGAACATTGCTCCCTTTAGCTTTAGATGCACTGGTTGTTTATCTCTGCTGTGATGCATAATAAGGGAATAATTTAGAACAACAAGAAAAGAATTTCTGGCCATGCTGATTGGATGCTAATTCTGTTATAGTCTTTTGTTTGAGAGAGTCGTGGGACAAAAGAGTTCTCAAAAACATAAAATATTAAACTGCAAACAAAACTTACACACTTAAAAGGATAAAAAAGGGTGTTGAAATTTACTTTGCTCATGACCGAGGTGAAAAAAGCAAATACCCCAGATGAAGTTTTATAAGCTACCAACCAAACAGACGTTCAATACAACTTTTTCTGAGAAATAAGATGTGGCAGACAAAGGTGTGAGGTATAAGTTTATATGCAAGGGACAAACAATATGTTCTCACTAGGCCAGGTGGTGGATGAGTCTCTGATGTAATTTTCAAAAAGTCTCTGAAGACGGTGTGTCCCCACCCTCTCAACACGGGTTGCCTAATTGAGTGTTAATTTGGTGCTAATTATGTAACATGTTATCCCAGTGAGACGCCCCAGATGCCACGAGACGAAGGTGTGTGGAAGAGTGTGCAGAATCGCAAAGCAAAGCATTTAGGACGACGCTATGTGTCTCCGAGTCTGCATCTGCTTCCTGAATTTACCGAGTCACGATGCAGAGGGGGAAAAAAAATACCCACATATCCCAAATTAAGAGGCATTCAAGTGAAAAGAAAAGTCAACCCCCTCACATGATCAGCAGCTGATAAACAAATATTAATCTCTACAAGCAAGACTTGTTGAATCGATCATTCAACAAACATTTCCCAGTGAAAGTTCAGCCCAGGCATTAAAAATGCATCTTTTACTGTGAAAGTATTAAGGATTGAATATGGGTCTTTGCAGACAGTGAGTGGTTGGACCAGAGAAAGTGCTTTGGTAGTGATGCTCTCTGCTCTGTTCCTCAACATAAATATAGCATGATGATTAAGAAGACCACTCTGCTCTTTTATTTATAAGAGTCATAGAGCCTTATGCAACATTCACTGTAATACCAGCAGAGTGGTACCAGAGTGGGGTTTTAAGGTTTAAGTATATGTCTATGTAGCACCAACTCATTGTATAAAAGTGCGTGTTGTTATTTGTGTGGCCAGCTGACAGTCTTGTCTGGGCCCAGGAAGAGATAATCTTGATTGTCCCCCCCCCCCCTGCGCCCAGATCTCTCCTTTTCCATTGCTCTTTTCCCAGGTCCCCGTCTACCCTTGGCCCAGGACAGCAGACCTGTTTGCCCCCATCCCCTCATCAACGGCCGTGCTTGACTGTGTGTATGTGACACTTGACTCAAAGGGATATTGCTGTGATTTTCTATATTTCATATTTTGTTTTTTTTTGTTGACAAAGAGGCCATAAAAAGACCAAACCCATCACTGTGTCTCTGAACAGATTCTGACATCTCTGCCCCGTCCGTTGCTCTTGGCCAAAAGCCACAGTTTTCAGACACAAATGTACTTTTTCATTAAAAAAAGGTGTCTAGACAGCGTGTTCATTGTGTGTGTGTGTGTGTGTGTGTGTGTATATATATATATATATATATATATATATATATATATATAAAAGGTATGTATGTTTTTGGTTGTTTTAAGTGACATTTGCTGACAACCAGAAAAACAGAATATTTCTAACTTCCTAACATCCTTTTATCCTCAAAGAGGTTTTCCTCTCTACATCCCAATTAGATATAAGAACTAGCTCCTTTATCAACTGTATGTTTTTTTTGTTTGTTTGAGGTTTTTATTTTCTTTTGATAGGTGTGTGAGAGAGCATGGGAGACAGAGTGCATCACTTGTTTCACTGCGAGCGCGGTAATGGCAGGGGAGATGACTGTAGTTAGTTCAACACGAACAGAACTCAGCAATCCCTCATTCAGCGCTGAGCCCTCTCTGCATTCACTAATAGATTTCCTATTCTTGTCTAATTAAAAAGGGAAGCCTTTTTCCCCTGAAAGGCTCCCAGAGCTATATCGAGGGGTGGAGAGGTCGCTGAGAATCCATCAGATGTGATGCAGTTAATCAGCATAAAGCCTGCTCCACTGCACTGCTAAACAACAACTGCAGGAATGGACCCAGCCCTCACACTGCACCACACTGGGATTCAAGGCAACACAGACATAGAGGTGAAATCAATTTTAAAATGACAAATATGGAGTATTTTCCAAATGTCTTTGCAAAACTTCAGTTCTTGCTAGTTTCTCTATATTCTCAAAAATGCTAATTAGAAGGGATTTAAAAATAATTATACAGACAGCAATATCGAAAGAGAGCACAAGAGAGAGAAAGAGAAAAAGAGGTGATGAGGTTTGTGGAAGAGAATATAAAGAAAATGAGAGGACAGGGAAACAGCCCTCACCCTCAGTAATTACCCGTCGCTACCCCCTGTCTTCCAGAGCGACAACAAAACAAGTTAGGAAGAAAGTGGTGGAGACAGGAGACAGGTGACAATGAAGGAGACAAAATCTGGACGACAGGAGAGAAAGAAAGAAGGAGAGCTGAGGTGAGGAGAGGAAGAATTTGTGAGCCAACACAAGAGGGGAAAAACTGGTGTAACATCGCTGACACCTACATCATTCTGCAGCAAACTAGCAAGTCAGTAATAAAGACTGACTCAACCTGTTTTTTTGCTACGTACATTTTAACTTGTTTTTTTTGTTCTCCGCACCTTTGATTAAAGTACCTGGTGTTGAGACAGACACAGCGAGGAGAACAGAGGTGGTCATGGAGACAACAGACAAGGTACAAAACACATTTCCTGTTGTTGAGAATCTGACTAGATGGATAGAAATGCGTATGTGTAATCTCAGTTAGATGAATGTTGCAATCAGAAACAACAATCGTCAATTTGATCTCACCCACACCAACAGCCTACATAATCTTCAGGCAACCTGTAGTTTGGCCACCCAGCACCTAATCATTGCAACAGCAAAGAAAGCTGCTATGTGGGCTCTGCTGGCACTGCTCAGCATCATCTCATCCATTCCTTTTGGTGCAATGCCTGCTTCTGAGAAAACAGCTCTTCTTTTTGGTTGAGAGAAGAAACCAGAGACTAAAGTTACATCTCTGTGTGTAGAGAACTAAGGCAATTGGTTTCAGGGATGAGCAGCAGGAAGGAAAAAACACAGTGGTTTAGTCCCACACATGAGGAGGGGGGGTCTACTTCTCACAACTCCTGATGAACTATGTCACAACCTACAGGTCGCACGCAGGTAATAGGTCCAGTCAGATGCTGCAGCTTTTCCTCCAGCTGGGAACCACCTCTGTGACAACACAACTTCGCTCTAATTTGCTTCATTTCACTGACACCTATGTTGTGTGTTCAAAGAATGTCAGATCTGTTATCTCCTGTGGGTTTATCTCTCTAAGGGGATGCAATTTATTTGATCTACTCCCTCTGGAAGATCTTTTTTTCACATATGGACACAAACACTAATTTCCGGCAAGACGCTGTAAAAACAGTTTAATATTGTAAAAAGGCACATTGCCCTTCAGCATTATTTTATTTGTAACTAAAATACTGACAATGTTTGCATGCGGCATAAAGTGTATTATAAATGTTATAAAGTATTTTTCTTGTTAGTTTCTGTGTATATTCTGATAGTGTCAAGGATGTCTCCAGAGTGCTGAGGTGTTTTTACCTTGATGTTATGTGGTATGTAGAAGTGGAGGTATGTGCTCAACTAGATGAGCTACTGGTGAAGTTGTATCCACATCTCGGATAAGTAAACACAATCCCTGTATCTTTAAGAAAATATTTCTCATACTTTGCTAACAGATTGAAAACAAGCAGGGGTGTTAACTGGACTGTTAACCAACAGGGTCTGAGCCAAGAACATCAATTTGTTACAAGATACCTCTAAGACTTAGTTGTAGACTCTTTCCCTGCAGTTATTTTGCACAAGGACCATGTGTTTTTGGTTTGCATACCTCAAATTAAAATAAACATCCATAACACAACAGAGAGTTCACGAACAACAGAGTGCTCAAAGTAAACACGTAAAATACCAGAATTTGGTTGTAAAATTATTATCGATAGAAAAACTTCATATGAATCACTTCTTTTCAACTTCTCTAACTTTGTTACCTTTCAAAAAGAAGAAAGTAAAACTTTAGTCAGTTAGTCTCCTTTAACAAAACAGCAAAGTTGGCAGAGAATGGTTGAACATCCTGGTTCTGTGATGTGACATACGCAATAACATTTTGTTTGAATGTGTAACACCTCAGACGCTTCATAAACACCTCCATCAAAAAGCTGTTTTCGGGTGGGGGATTTTAAACGCATGATTTTGCATCTATTTGGCATCTTTCTGGGCTTATCTGGTAAAGTCATTATGAAATTGTTTCATTTGTAATTGACCCATTTTCTAGCAGAAAAGAGGAATTTCTACGAAAAGGAGACGTTCAGAATTTCTAGAACTTTTTACGTTACTGAATGTGGGTGGACACCGTTCTTCAACAAAGACGAGGTAAAAACGCTTTTTGATTCTCTGTCACCTTCAAGGTTAATATTAAATGAAAAGACTGACTTTATTTTCTGATAGTCTACGAAAACATTTTATGAATAATTTATTTTAGTCACTATGTTTGCCAGTGAAATATACACATTTTTATAATTGTCAAATGTGAAGGAAGCCAACATTAGTATATCGTCAGCACGAGGGTGATGATGTCTGTGCTTCAGCTTTGGAACCTTTATCAGTAAAAATTCAGCACATATATATATATATATATATATATATATATATATATATATTTACATTTTCCCCTCACACTGACTGACTGTGTGAACTAGTGTTTGCTGTTGCAGCCCCATCAATTGAAGAACTGACAGAAACGTGTCAGATACTGAAAGGTGAGTATTTCCACATATTTTCCTGCAAACCTCTGATTGTGCTTGCTTCTGTTCAGTGAAGATAAAATACAACACTCCATAGAAAAATACACAAATACAACATGGCCATCTTCTTTTGCTGATTTTCACTGACACAGTAACAAACAGCTCAAAGTGGAGGATTTTCTTTTTCAACTAGACAATCACGTTTGGAATGAACTGTCCTTTTTAATTCTGTAATATCATGATATAATACAGTCAACACAAAAACAAAACAGCAAAAACAAACAAACAAACTGTGAAATACATTTTAGGTCAAACCACCTGCCTCCGCTGGCATCCACAGAAGAGTAAATACAGTACACACACACTCACAGGTGTGTACATACAGCAGATGTACAGCTGCAGTGACACACACACACACACACACACACACACACACACACACAGCAGAAGCACAGACACTGAAAGCTAAATTGTAGATGCTGACACTGGCTTCCTGGACAGCGTCTCTAACTGAGCAAGGATGCCAGAGGAGAAAAGGAGAGCACAAGGGAAGCAGCAATGCTGCTGTAAAGACATCATTTCCATTGTGTGCCATGGAAAGTGGTGGCAACACAAAATGGTAATGACAGTTAAGGCATTTAGTCACGGTCTTACTGGAAAGAATTGAAAGAGGAAAAAATAAAATAAAAAAAAAACAACCTCATTTTGACATAACTGACATTCAGTGAGTCATTGCTATTGGGTCCAAAACAAATATGATGTAGGACATACACACTGTATGCTATTCAGTGCACCTGAGGAGAGTGGGCAGGATAATGCAAATACAAATATGTGCGCACGCAAACACACGCACATGCCAGAACGACACTAAATACACACAGTGAGAGCTTTTCCTGTGCAGATAGCTTTAACAGAGATCTCTGTGTGTCTCCACCCCAGGGCTGCAAGGCATTGACTGCACATTTTATGTATGATTTAGAGCACTGAGTGACAAGGAAAGGGTGAGCGTTGCATCAACCTTATGAAACTCCATAACTCCAGGGGGAAAAAGAGCCAAAGGCGGGGGTGTACGGAGAGACAAAGAAATACAGAAAAAATGGGAGTACAGATGATGTCAGACATTTGACATAATTGAACCTCATGTATAGTCGCATGCTTTATTTTGGTTTGTGCAGCGTTGACAGGAAAAACAATTATCATCTCCTCACTGGAAAAAAAAACAAAACAAAAGAAACCCAAAAAACCAAACCAAACAAAACAAACAAACAAAAAAAAAAAAAAACTGGGGAAAACAGATACCTTCCACATCCTCACATTTTTCCACACTGTCTGTAAAACACATTACATTCACATTCTATTGCTGCACACATATATTATAACATATGCCTCCAAGTGCATGCAAATATACCCACGGACACACACACAGCAGCCCTTCATTAATGTGGACACTTCAGGGCTTAGTGAAGAGCTGAAGAGTGTGTTCATAGCTGCTTCGCGGCTCAGATCAAATGTGTGACAATCTCTCTATTTTCTGTCACCGTCCCCTGTGGTTGTTAATGGTCACCTTCTTATCTTTTAATTGGAGGGAGGTTTTTTTTTAGTGTTCTTTTCTTAAGGACACTGTATAATGAGAGGGCTAGTTAGGGCCCTTTAATTGACCTTCAGCCTTTTCATATCCTGTCAGGGAACCATACTGGAGCTGGCACTATTCTGATAATAACAGAGCTGTAAGCAAACTTCTTCTACTGAAACAGCACCTACAGACCCACAGTTTGGTGATCACTGACTGGAGAAAAGGAAGGAATGGAAAATAAAGGAAAGGAATGGAAAGGGAAGAAAAGGAGACATAAGGAACATTTCTTCAGGGAAATGTGAGTTAGGACACGAGGGGCCAATTACCACCGGCAAGGAGAACAGGGATTGCAGAGAGATCAGAGCAATAAAGGCCATAACATGAGCTGTGTCAAAATGGCCAACATTGTATTGCGACTTCATTAGTGAACACATAAGAGGCAGGGAAACAGTGAATGGGAAAAAAAAGTCACTGATGTAAGTACAAGGTGTTTTATGCTCACCCACAAAACTTCCCTACTAGTCATTCAATTTAAAGCTCACACTGAGGTCATTAGTGCGGCTGCAGCTACTGCTGTGTTCAAAGACGAAGGTATAGAAACCAGAACGTTTCAAATTGCACAGTAATTCACATGTAGGGTTCAAATTCCATGCGTGTTATTATTTTGGATCAGTTCAGGTCAGTTCAGTTTTATAAATCGTGTGTAGGTTGATTCACAGGATCAGTGCATTGTGTTAAACTAGGAAACAGGTCAGCTCACCAATAAGAGCACTCATCATAAATATAGAACATAGGATAAAAGATTTAAACAACGTTGGGATGAGATACAGTATAAATTAAACATAAGACTGTATACATATAAAATGAGGGTTTATTTATAAACATAACAAGTACATACATTAAGGCTGCGTGTGGGTATGTAGCAGTTCTAATCCTGGTTCAGTAGCAGTGAACTGAAGACATGGCAGACTAGCAGGTAGGAGTGTGGACCTTGTGTATTAGGACTTAGATCCAAAAAAGAAACTAAATTACTTTTAGAGAAAGTGCTTGAAGATGCACATTGAGGTTGGTTGCACAGCTCCAACCCTGCTTTACGGTTCAAAACTGTACAGTAATTGACATGTTGGCTTTGAACTATGTGTGTGCCACTATCTCAGCAGACAGTTCAAATGAACCTTATCTTTTTGAGCAGAGACTGGATATAAGATTGAATCAAAATTATAGGTTTATTGAAGCTGCTTGAGCATGTGTGTTAAGATAATAAGCTACATACTTAGAGAGAGAGAGACAGAGAGAGAGAGAGAGATTTATCCTCTCCAGAGGCAGAGGATTGAAAGCGAAATGATGAACTAACATGGGCGATTTGTGTTAGGAGGAGAATAGCCTTGTTTTTTCTGTTTTTTTATTTTTTATTTTCTGTTAACCACCGCTTTTTTGTATCTCACTAGTGAGTGGTCGGCCTGCAGAATTTAAGCAGATCTCCAAGGGTAGTCCTCATGAAAATGTTTGTCAAGGCAACTTGGCAGATCGCAAGCATTTTGAAATAGTTTCACAAACCTCAGCTTAGTTCATAATTAGACAAAATAAATAACTATTCAGAGAAAAGTTAGTGAGGGCATAATATTGAATATTGAAATTATTCATTTTAACACTTAAGTTAAAGTTCAATATTTAATCTTCAGATTAATCTGAATCAAAATGAATTCCAAGTGCTCTATTGTTTAATTGAATTCTGAGTATTTGAAGAAGACGGCCTTCTCCTGACCTGTAAAATCAACTCGCTCCATAAAAACTGAAAGTATCTCAGAAATAATACACATTCCATGGTCACAAAATTAAAGGAGGAGTTAAATACTTAAATAAATTATTCACTCGCTTATTCACTCACTTGTCAAGAGTTAGATAAGAAGACTGATGAAACTCTCATATTTGTCTGGTTATATGAGTCATATGAGCCATATGAGTCATATGATCCTTTTACCAGAAATACCAATAAATAGGATATAGTGTCAACTTTAGTGTTATGTTTTTAAATGCTACTGGGAAAGAAAGCATTATATTTGTGAAATATGATGATGGTGTCAGTTAAAATTCTTGTCAGCATCAATAATTTCTTTGGTTTAAGTCAGTCACTGTTCCTTAAAGAATATTTTTACATCCAACACTAGAATTTTTTTTTCTGAAGCAAGATTAGTGATATACAGATACTGATGTCTTTCAAGCAGAAGAGGAGATTTTAAGGTGCTCGTGTTATCAGGAGCTGTGTGGCATCTGCAAAGCCATGACCAGTAATGTCAAGTACTTTTCAAGATATGTCTGCTACAGTAAATACAGCTACTCATCTCATCTGTATTACAGCTTTTCAGCAAACAGAGACTGGTGTCTAAAATATAAGTGTAAAGCATCTGTTTTGCAGATATGCGCAGGCACAGAGAAACACTGTTTAATCATTGACCCGCACTTCAAAAGGCACCATAAGACAGAATTGTAATTTTAATTCATACCCGTAGATAATGATAATAACCAAGAGACTGAGGGCGTGTGAGTGTATGTGTGAGTGCATGCGTGAGTGTATGTGTGGGTGGGTGGTTGAAGGAGTGGTGGAGTCAGGGGTAGGTCAGACAAGATTAATTGTGGAGAATGTAAATTTCGTTCATCACATGCAGACTGATGTCAATTTTAATTGAATTAAAACAATGTGAACCCTGGCCTGCGTAGAGTCTTAGAGAACTGCTGGTGAATAGAGATGAAGCGAGTTGGAGAACACTTGAGAGATGGGATGAGGGGGAGGCAAGGCGAAGGAGGGGTGAGGGTGGGGTGGAGAGGTTAGGGATGAAGAAGAGAGACATGGAAAGAAAAAAGACTTTAGTTATAGATAGTTGACCTCAAATTAATGAGTCATGCTGCTCCACCCTACAGTGGTTAATACTGATTTCACGAGAACGTCAGCTGCTCATTAAATTTATAGGCTTCACAAAGGAATGGCCATACGTGCTCCATATGCATCCTCATACTAGACTATATACATGTTACACTGATGACAGCAGGTTGTCTATTCACACTGTGTGCACTGGCCCCTCATGTGTATGATTGATGTGTGTGTGTGTGTGTGCACACAAGAGCATGAGTGTAGGTGGAGTCAAGAAAAGTCAACTGCTGGAGTAGCACTTATCTCAAGTGTGATTTTATCATTTTCTCCCCAAGGACATGTAGCTGAGACCGAGTGTTTAGCGCGAACACGACAGGCCGGCACATCTCAAGCGACACAGGTGCGATGTATTCACACAAGGCTCAAGTATATAGACTGAGAGATGGGGGGGTTTCAGTGGAGAGCAAAACCCCCAATCTCATTTTCTCACCCTGCGCCTCTTATCTCGCCCCACTTGTTCTTCTTCTCCCTGCTCTCTCTTGGATAATATCAGCGCTAATCGCTGCCTCTCCATCCATCTATCCACCTTCACACTGTCAGACAGGAGAACAGATGGAGGAGGCGTGGACGCCACAGTCCTCTTTCCTCGTGTGTCTCTGCTGACTGCTTCTGCCTCCGTCTTCTATGGTAGTTTCAACATCCACTGTGGTGAGATTAAGCTCAGCTGGTCAGGGAGTGTCATGCTATCGCCATAATAAATAAATAAATGAATAGATAAATAAATAAATCACTCAGTCCTGCTCACAAATGTGCGCACAGGCAGTAACATTTTATAAGACTGTAAGTGTCCGTGCTTCTGAAGGTGACCCTGCAGCAGAAGAACTGTAAGGAACCTTTTACTGCGATGAGACGATGTCCTGGATCACCTCTCCACACCTCGTTCTTCTCATTACACATACAAACAAGATCCTTCTAACACACGTACACAATCCCCCGCATGCACCGCACATACAGTATGCATGGTGTCCTGTCTCAAATGTGGGATCCAGCCTGGAGAGGCAAGGGCAGTCAGGTTACTACAAACCCTGATGGATGAACTGTAAGCGCTGAACACATTTCCATTGCAGAGAGCAGGGAATAAAGCAAACACCACTCGGAAACAAATGAAACACCCACAACATTCACTTCTTTTATTTTCACACATAGTATATATTCATCCACAGTGCATACTAAGCTTCCCAAGCATCTCCCTGCTTACTGTGGTTATTCTACAGGAGGCAATGTAAAGTACATGATTCCTCTCCTCGATTTCCTCTTGCCCTCTGTACCTCCAATTCGTTGTGCCAAATGGTACATTTACATTGGCCATAACCTCAATCACCAAGCTTGCAGGCTATGCCGAATGTGCAGACAGACATTTCTACAATGAGTGGATGCAGACAGAGGTATAATGGGAGCAATAGATAGAAACCCACGCCCGAGGCATCCATCAAACCAAACGACTCCATTACAGTAAGTCCGACAGAGGCAAACGGTAATGTGCACTGTGATAAACACTGGGATAATAGTCTGTTTATAGTCCTGGACACACTGTTTCCGCCGGGAAACATTGGCGACGAATACAGATAAGATACAGGAGCAGCGACTGCTCTATCTTTTTCATTCTTTCTATCTCTTTTCCTCTCTCTCCTTTGCTGTTATCAGTCACTTTCACTCCCCTGTTCTCTTTATCCTTCTCAGCTCTGTGTATAATATTTTCCTTCCTACAGAACACAGAAGGAGCCGCATACATCAGCCGAACAGCGCTTTTATCTGGTGTTACAGTATTGTAGCATTACCATCGCAGTGTTTGAATGAGGCCTGGGAGAACCATAAAAGGTGCCGCAGAAATGATTAAGATATACTATTAAAAAACAGACATATCACACCACACACTTGTAAGCATGCACATATAACTTTAAGAAGACAAACACATAAGCTTGTACAGTGGGTGGCCCATACTTTACATGCATGTATCAATTAGTCATAACTGGGTTGTGGTTTCAGTTGAGGTGTTGCTTTGCATGTCTCTGATAGTAGACAGAAGTAAACACAAGAGTAGACTAATCTGACCATACTCTGTATTCCTCAAGGGAACTGGGAAATAGAAAACCTGCCGCTGCTATGAATCAATTATAACAGTACACAAGAAAGCACTCTCTGTACAGATGGGGGGTTGAGGTGAAGGTCTATAGAGGGGAAAGAGAAAACAAATCCCTCCATCTGTTGATAATAGCGTTTTTATTTTCAATACACACCCCCTCATTTCAAAGACTCTTCCTCCTCATTGCCACATGCTGAAGGTAAGACCAGAATATTTAAATACACCCTGACATAAACTGGAAAGAACATAAAATAAGGCGAGGGGTCGCTGTTTCTTTTACATTTCTATTAACCTGGGGAGCATCGGCGCTTGATTAAGGTATTCCTGGATCTGGCTGATCTGGGCAAGTCTGTGTTTATGCCCATAGTTAACCTCTATTACAAGACTGACCTCAGTTCAGATAGCAGCTCCTCCACTGCCTCCAATGGAGGCTGTTACATGGTGCAACAGGGTCAGAAAATGAGACACACACACACCACGCACACACACACACGCACACACACACACAATTTTGCAGCAAGTCAAAGCAAAGGCCAGTTTCTATTGCATTATATTTAAGATCAGTTAAACTTAATGACCTCCTTCATCCTCTTGGCCTATCAAATAAACTACAACATTAGCCCTTGGATCGCAGACGTAGTTTGGCCTTTTATGCTTGCTGTCCAGGCAATGTCGGTTTTAACAGGATGTGATAAAATGTGGATAATCTCACACCCACTTGAGAGGATGATGGTGTAGGTTTATTATTAAAGGAGCCTATGGTGAGGATGAGCTGATCTAATACTAGCAGGATATCATAACACTGAAAAGGGCTGGAATGAACTGATACAGGTACATGTTTAAAAATAATGTGTCTACATACTCAATTATCTGTTGGTTGCAACCTTTCTACTGAATATGGGACAATGGATCAGTTATATTTACACAGTTTACAAGAACACTGAGCCTTGTCTTCATTTGGAAATGTGCTTCATGTAAATTATTACATGTACCATGAAAAGAGAAACAATCTAGGGATTCCCACATTAATCTGCTGCATTATACCTATAGAACATTGTTCCTTGTGTGTCACAGAAATTCCTTCCAGTGTTTTTGATGATTTATAGACATTTTCATTATGCAAAACATGCACAGAGTGGTTACTCTGTGGCTCTATATCAGTGTGCAAGTACACTATAAGTGTGCATGCATGCATGACTGAGGCATACAAGAAACTACGATGGAAAATAAGTTCAAAATGAGAAAAAAATCAAATGTAAAATTACTTATTTCTTTCTCACTGACTCCCTCGTGTTCACTGCTCTTGCCCCTGTTGTTCAGTCAGGCTTATTGTATATTCACACCTCGCATTACATACCAGCAACATGCAGGACTCATATATTGAAAGAGAAGGACAATTAAAGACTAAAGACTTTCACTTGACCAGTGGGTTTTTTCTCTGGTTCCCGTATCTCTCCCTCCTCCTCTCTGTACCATCACTGTTGACCATGTATATTTATATACACAATAAACTTTTTATGGCCGCCATCATTGAAGAACATTGAGGTCATGGTGACAGGCAAACAGACACACAAGGATGCAGCCTAAGTACATACAACATATAAATAACATGGTTCTCAAACTCTTTTATATGCACACACTCTTACATATTAAATATGTTTACTTGCATTCACATCACAAAACAGTTTACAGACAGATATCACAAAGGTTAGGGAGGAAATTACGCATCCTATGAATTAGGCGAAGCGCTCCTTTAAAGTGTGACACATAACTTCATAATGTTTAAGGACCCAGTGGACCTACTGCTGTTACTGGCCTCTCACATTTTATATAATAATAATATGCCCCTTCCGTATGTCCCAAAGCAATTTCTAATTTAGGTTATTTACAGGGAATCCTGGAAATGCTGAGCACAGTAGTACTCTACTGTGATGGTAATGGTGATAAAATTCCATCTGCTGCATCTACCTCCTACCTGCCTCATACTTACTGAACGTCCGCGATAAAATGCTGCTCTATCAATCACAAGATCAGCCAATTTCAAAGCCACGCCCCCCTTGAAATCACATGGTCACCCTATCCAACAGAAAGCCCTGCTCTGGTTGAAGTATGTACAGTATCTCCCTGGTTGATCTTTCCTGGATGGCAAATAGCCCCATTACCTCACACTGCTATCACCACAATATCACACAAGACCAATGACCAGTTACACAAATAAACACACAAGATACTAATCAACGATTAAGTTGCTGACGATATAGACTATACACACATCAACACTTGGACTATCCACACTGTTTGTTGCCATATAATCCCAAAGTTGAGGTCAAGCAATGAGCACAATGTCACCACAATTTGCATCACGTGATATCATATGTAGCTTCAAAAAGACAGTGATATGACAGAAAGTAGAAGGGAAAAATGGTTTTGACCTTTTCATCAACTGTGATCCAAATAGTTGACCTGGTAAAATACTCACAGTAATAAAGAACACATGAAGGCATTTATTTATGTGCTC
The DNA here is from genome assembly GCA_016801845.1 of Polydactylus sextarius. NCBI lineage: Eukaryota > Metazoa > Chordata > Actinopteri > Polynemidae > Polydactylus > Polydactylus sextarius. Next base: position 5,631,893 of record CM028912.1, on the reverse strand, counting down.
ACCTTGTAGCTGTGCAAGACAAAGAGAGAGACAGAGAGAGAGAAGGAGAGAAAGGGAGATGGATAGAAACAGAGAGCAGACTAAGTGCACAGTTAATCTCCTGACCTTGGTCCTTGGCTCTTTAGCTCTCTGTGTGAGGGGCTTTAGCCTATAGCCTTAAATATTTCAACACTGCTTGGATGGCGAGAAAGTGCTGAGTTAGATGAAGGGATAGAGGCCAGACCACAGCATTCTACCTCTCCCAGCAATTAACACAGCAGCAGGACATCGCTGCAGTGCTTGGTATTGTGTGTGTATACGTGTGTGTTTGCTAACATCTATTTCTTTTCTGCAAAAGCATTTGACAGTTTTAACTGCTGCTCTGCTCACATAATCAGTACAATTTCGAGTAGACTTTCATACGCTTTTTGGTTGAATGTTTCTTTTTCTACCCAAAACTTACCAGTTACTGTGAGTTCAGTCGTCCTCCTGACCAAAAAGCCACCAAACTGGATTTCGCAGGTATAATTCCCAATGTCATCTTCCTTTACTTCCTGGATTGACAGAATGTCTCTCTTCTGGATGATGCTGGCACGCCACTGCTTTGGACGACACTCCTGTGCATTAAAGAAGGACAGGTAGGTCAAAATCTAAACAGCTACTCAAAACTCTTGTTTCATAATGAATTAAAATCTATAAGATTTGAAACAGTTTGAGCTGGACACAAAAGCTTCCAAACGTCACTGAGCATTTAGAAAGTGGATAAAGTGGGAGGGTCTCATATCTTGGCACGCTGACATAAAACCACATGGTAAAATGATAAAGCTTAGCCATTATCCTACTTATCTGATCAAGATTTATTGCACTGAACTGAATATTCTCCATTCAATACTTCAGTTTAGCCACAGAGGACAGTGAATGTTATTTACAGTATTCTCTGTTGGCAAAATAAGTGTATTTGTGTTGCATCTGTGTGCATGTGTGTGTGTGCTGGCACAATGAGTGACTATGACATGATCCACTCTCGAGCCCCTTGGTGCTCTGGTAAGGACAACGATGGCTCGGTGGATTCTATTCCACCGTTGCTCCCGGCAAACCTTCGAATTCAATCAATGTGGCTCCACAGTCGTCCAAATAACTCTGGGTTCCAGCACTCCCAGTCATTACCTAGACCATAATTGAATTCTGGAAAAACCTAGAGGTCGAGCCCGGCCAACTAATCTACTGCTGATCTGCCTGTGATTAGTCGGCCCCGAGCCCTTCTAGGGATGCACTTTGCTGTCCGCGGGCTGTGCCTGACCTGGGAAAGGCAAGAATCCAGGTGAGAGGGGAGAAGGTGCGTGCTGAATAAAGATCTGGGACTAGGAGCATTTGGAGGACATCCTCTCATTCCGCAGGGCACAGAGTGACATTGCACAATTTTCTCTTCGTACAAGTTTTGTGTTCATTATAAAAAGCCATCTCTGTGGCTGCCCTCTGCTCAGCTCTTATTCTTTTTTGATGACTCTCACAGTGGCACACAGCAAACGTGGCTTATGTAATTCATTGTCATCATTTGCATCCACACGTAATCTGCCAAGTGATCTGGAACAACATTTCCAACAAGGCTTTTAAACATAAACAGCCAAGAAATTAGATGAAAACAAACCAATGAACCATTCAATAATATTTCTCAGTTGTATAATCACAAAGACAGATGCCCTCCTTATTACTTTTCTCTAATACACAGAAAATAAGAGTATTCAAGATAAAAAAAAAAAAAAAAACATGTGTGAACCTTCAGGCATGTGTATAAATGATACAGAAATCGCACAGCAGAGGTGATCTAATGTGACGGAGCTGCTCTGTCACATTAGACCACACATTAACAAAGATGCTCAGTGAGAGAAGCAGCTCACCTTGTACCAGGTGATGGCCGGCTCTTTGCCAGGTTCAACATAGTCATCTATGTCAGGACAGAGAATATCTTTACTCTTGCTGAGCTCAGCCTTCTCAGCTCGTCTCATGTTGGAGTTGTAGCACAGGTTTGTGTCATTTTCTGCCACGGTCAGAGACATGGACACCTTCATGCAGTACGTCGAGTTCCTGTGGGAACAGAGCAGTGATGTGTTACTTGTCTGATACTGGGGTTGAATGAGAAAATGTCCTTATGTAAAGCAGAAAAAAGACTTTCTCAATTATGTTCATTTACACAGACAAAAAACACTTATAGTCTTATGACACACACTCAAACAAGTGGGATTTTCAGTATATTTTACACTTTTCCATCCCTCCTCTGCCTCCTTCCTCCTCTCATGTTTGTAGCGTTGGCAATAACGACGTGTTCAGCAGCTTTACCGAGTCAATGACTCACGCTCACGACCATTATTGGATTTATGGGGGGAGTCGGCCGGGCCTGGGAATGCTAATCAGAGAAGAGACAAACGCTGAGAGCGGCCTTACGACATGAAGGTAGGGAAAGATGCTTGGTCATCACAAGGTGATGGTCCCCACTGCACATCTTACGCCCCCCTCGTTTCCCAGCAACCATCAGCACACTTCACCTCTAATACACGTGAGCTGACAGAGGTGAAGGATGTCTCTCTTTATCTCTCTCTGTAATTAAAGCTGTCACAATCATTGCCATTAACCACCATCACCCACCATTATTCCAGAACTTCTCATCACTGACACAATGCCATCTCATTACAACCTGCTGCCCCCAAAACTGACTGTGAAGAACCCAAAGTATGTTGACAAATTTGCTGCAATAACTTGTCTTGTGCAGCTTTATTACTGGTTGGCCACTATTGTCCTGTCTTTACAATGGATTTTCAAATTCATCCCACGTTTCTACCTCAGCACTGAGATCAGATCAGGCTAGTTTAGTTCTTCCAAAAAAAAAAAAAAAAAAAAAAAAAAAAAAAACCCATTTTGAGTGGATATTATCATAGTGAGACAGAAACAGGCCATCTCCAAAATGTTGCTACAAAACTGGAAGCACAGCATGACATAAATTATCATTAGAGACCTGGCTCGCACCATGAAAACACAGACCTAAACTGAAAACCTTCATACTGTCATAATATAAGTCTGTCTGTGTTTTTAACCTTTGCCGTCTGTCTGAGCCTGGCTGTGATCTGACATAGCTGGTCCCCCCTGTTCGTTCAAAATGGGAGGCTGTGCAGTACAGGCCATATGGGCTTTCGTTTCATTTCATTACATTACATTTATGGCTCGCCAGATGCTCCCATTCACTGTAAATGACAGGGTTTCATATGATCTACTCAGGTTATGGAAGCAATAAGGGAGTCACCCTCTCTCGTATAAACACCTCTGACCCCCTGGGGCCATAAAACACAGATGTAGACACACAGACACATGCACGCACACATACACACATACTTAAGAGACAAATGTGGCTACGTGCAGCTGTGGAAGACTGGGTAAAGATAGCAATAGGAGGAGCTGAGGCAGAATAGCAACGGCATGTGAGGGAGGTAAAAAAAAAGATGCAGAATGCTTCTACTATATAGAAGATGACTAAAAGGGCATCGGGAAAATGCTGTAGGAGGCAAAAGTAAGATACAAGATATTGCAAGAGAGCTATGGCCTCTTGGTGCTGAAATCTAACATTATCGACTCAATGCCTCCTATCTAGTGGGAACAGAGTTGGAAGATACTCTGCTGTAGGCTTACAAAGTACACTTGGACAATATATTAGTTTAAAGAGGAAACACAACCACACAAGCATACACTCAGCAGTACAAATGAGGACACATAGATGTACATGGGCGCAAATCCATGCCCAGTAACACCCCCAGTCCCCCCCACCACCTCCCACCCCCGTCTCCTCTCCAACCCCCGAGTCGCTCGTTGACATAATGGGGAGATGATCAGAAATGACCTCTCACATTAGTGCACCTGAGCCATTTAAGTCCCCAGGGAGCCCATAGGAGACATCTCTACATGTTAAACATTCGCAGCAGGTGCCCTGTGGCATTGTGGTAAAAATGTCAGCGGGGGCTGCTTGATTGATTGACAGCTGGGGGTCGATGCACAATCCTGTGGTGTCTTTCACGTCTATCACAATCTGTTTTCAGTGTAGGTGGATATTAGTTGTGGATATTAGCCTGTGGCTCACGTTAGCTGCGATTCTCCACACGTTATTATCCTACATATTGGGGAAGGTAATCATAGAAAGAAAAGACACATGGTTTCACCCACATCAGAGCGCAGACTCTTTACTAGAATTATAAAAACATAAAATAATTTGTCAGGTGAAACATAGAGGGACTGTGGTGTCTACGTATGTGTGTGCGTATCTGTTACAGACCTCATGCGAGATGACAAGCACAGGAAGGGGAAACGGAAAAAGCACAAAGGAAAAGAAGGGAGAGGGGGGGAGAGAGAGAGAGAGAGAGAGAGAGAGAGAAAGCACATGGAGATTGATGTGTAAATGAAGTCACCTTCACATAAAAACTGGTTGATTGGTCTCAAATTTCCAGGCACAGAAGAATAAAGATAACCACTCATATACATTGCACACACTAAATGCACACATACCACACAAAAAGATACACACTTAAGTGAATCGGTGTGCCTCCATATCTATTTCTGAGAGAAGCATCTGGAGGGCTTCAGTGGAAAAGCTGAACTTAACACAGAGGGATTTACCTACATTTACACAACACACCCAGAGCTACTGGAAACTGTCCTGCCTTACATACAGTGTAGACAGAAGGTATTAGGACAGTGACACACTTTTGATGTGTTGGCTTTTCACACTTCAGCGCACTGGACGTGAAATGAAACAATGCCTGTGACTTTAAAGTACCGACTATCAGCTTTAATTTTAGGGTGTTCACATCAATATTAGCTTTAACTGTAATACAATAAAGTCATTGAAGCAAAAACTGCAGTCATCATCGTTTCTAAATGAATCAGTGGCGTCACTACTACTCAAACTGCTGGCATGCATTCTTCATACTCTTACTCTTTTGACTCAAGAAAACACAAGCATCCCAGTATGACCAGTCACATTCTGTGGCAGGGTAATCTCTGAGGCAAAGCACATTAAGTCCAACATCCCCTCTGGCACTTTGACAAAAACACAGATAATGAAATTTTCCTTTCTGTGCTGTGGGTAAGGTGAATAACTTTTGAAAAGGAGGACCAAATTCAAGATGACTATAAAGATAATGGGGTGACAGACATCACTCAGTAAGTTTGTTTTTTTAAGCTTTGTAGCCACTTTCCTCTCAAATAGCCATTATTTATTGTATCATGTAGTCTGAGACTGTTAAAATGGCTGTGATTAAATGAGGTGACTCACAATTTTACAAAAAAAAAAAAATCTAATATTAATCTTCACATGCAACATGCAGCGCATGCTAATGGTTTACTGAAGCCACTTAATTAGAGCTTAAACAATTTACAGTGATATAGTGACAATAATAAAATATCACACATTTTCTTCAAAAAACTCCTGTAAAGATTCCATAGGTTGCCTGTACAAGCAGCTTATTGGAACAAACAGTTAGTTCCACTTTATTGTTAGGTGACCTTTGGCGGCCGTAGTAATCAGATGATATGATATACTGAGTGACAAAGTATATGTTAGGAGTAAATCATATAACTAAATCATATAAGAAACCAATAAACAAGTTTTGCAATAAAGACAAGCTTTATAAATCTTATATCTTACAATGTTAGAGAGATGTCAGCTTAGTTCTATAGTCGTATGATTTTGCAGTCTTTGTCTATCCTCTGTAATTTCATTGCAGGTTGTTATAATCTTAGGTTTAATTCACATGTCTGAGGTCTGGGTAAATGAAATTGCTGCGTGTACTGTATACAATCCGCTTGGGGTGAACACAAGACTAAGGCGTATCTTTCCTGTCTTTGCCTGCAGGGAGTTTCAGGGGAGAGCTCTTGGGTCACATGTGCTAAAATGTGTGACTCAAAAGCTTACACTCTAACAAAAAGCGAATTGATTTCAGCACAGAGGCAAATCTCTCACAGTGTTCTGATTAGGGTATCTGAGAAGTCTGAAATCCCCCAAGCTCAACATGAGCAGGCTGCGAAACACAGAGCTGGGGGCACTTTTTGCTACCGCCGTGCTCTACAGAATTACTGCATGCTCTGAATTTCAAGCACAACACTTGAATAGAAACAAGGCCTTGTTAGAAGAAAATTGTCAATAACAAAAGAATATTAATTTACAGTAAGACAACATTAGAAAGTATTAATGCCACATTAGTCCAACAGAGTGCATTAATGAAAAGCAATACAGGCTGGGGTACCATTGCACACAAGCACACTCCCCCCCAGGCACACTAAGTGTACCCTGCAAGCATCTCTGGGTCTTAAAGAGGCCTTTAACTCGGTTTATTAAAAAGTCTCTGAAACGAAGAGCTGCAATGAGCTGTTTATTGAGGGATGTACTCCACTGTAAAGGTTAATAAGTTACTGACATATAATTATGCATCTTCCATTAGGGAGAGTCTCTCTGTAACGGCCCACAAAAGAGTGTGTATATGTGGGTGTTGATGTTTTTTGCTGGAGTTTGTGCTCTTTTTGTCACTGTGTCTACCCTCGCTATTTCACAATAGTGAATGATAGTTCACTGCACTTCAACGATTTGAGGATTAGATGAGAGGATCACTACCACTCTCATGTCTGTGCATCACAGACAGACAAAGAACTGAAAGGTGTTTAGTCTAGCTCACATAAAGATTGCCAGCAAGGGGTAACAGCTATTCTGACTGTCCAGATTTCTGCAACAACATCAAACAGTTTTACACATTGTATCTGTGCAAATAGAAATTTTATGGGGAGTTTTGTGCTGCAACTATTTCATCAGAAAACAGCAGGCGAGCAGTAACCTCTTAAATTCTCCTCATCACACAGATGCTTGCATGTAACTTTCCCTTTTAACCCACAAGTTGTTGTTTTTCATTTTTATTCATGTTCACATTTAATGGCGTGTTAATTAGGAAGTGTGAGAAGTGCAGTTGGGTGTTTCCTAGTTTTCTCATAACTTATTAAAATCTGATTTTCAAAGTGTCATCCTCAGTGTGTTTTTCACTTTTCCTTTCTCCTACCGCAAAACACAGGAGTAGAGTCCCACGTCCTGGAGGTCAGCAGGTCGGAACCAGATCGCATCCTCCTCCTTGCTCATGCGAACGCCGTCAAAAGAGATGGGCTCCTCGAAGTCGCTGTGTCCAAGGCCAGAGCTGCGGTACCACATGAGGCTGAGGCCCACACTCTGCGCCTGGCTGTAGTTGGCCCGGATGTAACCATAGAACAGAGCGCACTTCAGCCGCACAGGCTCACCCTGCAGCACCCGGTACTTCAGGTAGTCCACTGACCAGTCTGTACAGCCGTCCACTGTGGAGAAACAGACCCAGAAAGGAAACAAGTTCAACAACACATTACAAGACTGACAAACTAAAATAATAATAATAAAATATGAAGCACAAACAGAAATTATTTCAGTGTTAAGTTTCACTGTTATTATACATCTTCAAGTTTATGCACAATAATATATGCAGTGGAACAACAATTCTTTTATTTATCAAAAAAAAAAAAAAAAAAAAAAAAAAACAAAACACTCCCTAAAAATAGCTTTATTAGTAATGAAGCACCAAGCTCTTTACAGTCTGCAAGTAGAACAATATATTGAGATGCAAAGAATGAATATGAATGTATCAACATATTTAACTCCATAATGTATGAGCTTTATTGTGTGTATGTTTCTGGAGGATCACAGTTTCTCTGTGCGCTGCCAGTGGTAGATACATCTCCTGTGTTTTACAGTCAACTTGACACCGCTCACACATTCAGGGCACGTGTGCCACCTTTGTCTCTGCAGAGACAGCTTAGAGGGCTCTGCTGCAATATCCAAACATGAAACCAAAGTGACATTTGGGAATGAACTGTAAAATATCTCCATAAATGAAGTCAGGCTGATCCAAGTGCTGAGGATGCAGCGCTCTGCAGCTCCAGCGCCAGAGCGAGTGCAAGGCCAGTTCGTTAAATCAGAATATGCCTCAAGCTCTTCAAACAGGCGTGTTCCTTGTCTAACAATTGTATGGACAGATATTTTACCTTGGGCTGTCTCACAGTTTTGTGTTGCAGAGCTAACAGGCTATAACTAAGCTATATGCTACTCTACCCTAACCTGACTGAGATAGATTGGCCTATATGTCCAAGTGGGTTAGTGTGTATACTACAGTGAAAGTAGAGTAGCTCATTTTATAGATAAAATCACAACATAACACGTGTGACACAGATGGAAACTGTATCTCCCAGCCTAATTTGTGTAATGTATACTTTAGCTGCTACAGTACAACAAAGCAAGAAGAGGACGGAAAAAAAGAAGGCACAGTGGCTGAAAGGACATTTGACAAAAATCAAAACCAGACCCTCAGGTAAACTTGTCTGTTCTAGTTGTAGGGAGCAGATTTCGCTCCATTCCTGAGGTATGTGAAGTTAACCCATGGCCAACGATCAGTCTCTGACTAATTAACTACCATTTGTTTATCCAGCAGGTGTGTATTAGAGAGTACATGTGGGTGCATGTGTAACTGGAGAGCTTGAGAGAGTGAGAGAAAGAGAGGAAGTGATGGTGTGGTGAGATAAAGTAATAAGGACCCTGCTGCGTGCCAGTCTGTGAGTGATACAGAGCCTCATGGGGACAGCTATGCTTGTAATTAATACTCTTAATTACCAGGGAAGTAATGTGTGTCTTTCTATGTGTGTATGTGTGTGTGTTTGCATGAGTGTGCATTCCCTATACGAATGGCTGTCAGCCTAATTATGTCTGTTAATTACCAGTAGGCTTATCCACCAATGTGTGCTCGCTTGTGAGGGAATGTGAGAGAAACAGAAAGTGTGTTTGAGTGTGTGTGTGTAATGTGTGAAACCCTGTCTAATTATCACTCCTAATAACGAGAGCAGAGCCCCTATAGATGCAAACAGTGAGCGTGCACTTCCATGCACACCTGACAGTTTTGAACTTGATGTTAAAACTGTTAAGTATCTTGTAAAAAAAAACATCATCAACAATTGATGAGCCTTTTTTTATCAATCAAGGTACATTTTAAACCACTTAAATATCACTCCAAAGGAAAAAAAAAAAAAAAAAAAACAAACAAAAAACTCACACATTCCACTTTCAGTTACTATTATATCGAACATTAGAGTGAATTTCCATTGAAGGCAGCAGGTAACTCCGCTGCTCGCTCTGCATATCAATCTGCTAATCAGCAGGGACAGCGACTGCTTCATTCAGCCCTTTCGTTATTCACCATCTACACCTCTAACAGATATGACCTCTGCCTCTCTCTCACACACTCCATTTCCAACCTCTCTGTCACAACAAACACTGTTTATTCTAATGAGCTTGTATTCTGATTCCCAATGAAAAAACATTTATTCAGATGGAGGCTAGAAAATGAGCACATAGGTCATCTGTGCAAGCGGCTTATTACGACCTTGATGGGTCTGGGTCTCGTGGCTGTAGCAGTTATGATGAGAGCAAAGGATTTTTTTTGTGTTAAAACTTAATTAACTCAACAGATTTAATAAAAGCTATGTCCCAACTAAAAGTTTTCATCATTCAAAGGATCAGTCCTATGAAGATCTGGACTACATTGACATTAGGGTGTGGACATATGGACAAAACATATATCCTTAAATGTTACAGTCTAGCTTGGAGAGAATTTTTTATTTACGTCCCAAATATCTTTATGTCACGTGCTACTCACGTCAACTTGCAACCATGACATCTGCACATCCACATCTCAAATGTCACCTGTGTGCAATGAATCTTGAGACCCTGAATCTTGAGGTTGGACTGTGAAGAATCCAACCACTATATCCTTTGCAGCCAAGGAAAAGAAAGATGAATATGCAGGAACCTTTGACATGAGAAGCCTTGTCACACACCTTTGACATATACGGACAATGAATGTGGCCTCTGAAGAATGTGGCTCCTTAATTGAGTTAATTGAGACACCGCTCATGTTTTTTTTTTTTTTTTTTTTTTTACCGTGACAATAAAGGTCCCATCGTAAAAGGCTGTATCCAAGTGTAGAGACCAGCGACCTGTGTGGTCATTTATGTCAGAGGACTTGTTGTCACTGTCTGAGAAACAATCTCCACATGTGTGAGGTTATGCACATGTAAACACACAAAACAAGGAGCCATTTAATTCCTAACAGACCTCCCAGAGGGAGTTATCTAATATGTTGGCCTTTTGTGGAGGGAAACCGTATTTATGTCTGAAACTCAAAACGGTTTTATCAACTCAATTAGAGGCTGACATTTCCCTCATACCCACGCTGGGCTGGAAAATCAATGCTTCCTGCTAGAGGAATACTGCAGTACCTAACTCCCTCTCTCTCTCTGCTGACAACACACTCACATCTACACACACACATGCAGGATCTCTTTCTTTTGCTCCACACACCTCTGGGAGATCACACCTTTGTAGCGATTTTGTTCAGCCACTCTTAGACAAGCCCATACTGTAACGGATGTTTCCATATGGACACATTCCCACATGGCTGTCAGGACTGGCCTCTGCTCCACTGAATCTTACTGCAGCACTGTAAAATGCAGCCACGGCTACTCTGCTGCTGAGGCCCCGGCACTGCTACGTCACATGGTGTGTAGGGCATATGTATGGCTGGTGCAATGCACTGGCAGGGAAAACGAATGTCAAACCACAGGATAAGTGTGTGTGTGTGTGTGTGTATTGGTGTGTGTGTGTGACATAGAAAACTTATTACCTTCTGTGTGGAGCCAGACCTGTCCTTCTTTGTGTGACACTAAACCAAGGCAATAAATACAGACCCCTGAGCTAGAATAAATTTACCCATATTCATGCACAAACACACAGACAAGCAAATGCACACTTACAGCAACAAAACCACATAAACACACACACACATATACACACACACAGTGGGCTACTGCTTTTGTTTCCCACATAATCAAATTCCCATTATCCTTCTACAACTGTATATCACTCCAGTGTGCCTCTCTCTCCTACTTCATGTCTCTCACTCACTCTCGTGCTGCTCTCAGTCTTCAGGTTCTCCTCTCTCATCACTACCTGCTCTTCTAATGAAGTGTAATTATCAGATGTTGAGTGGGCGGCAGGGTCCTCGCAGGCCATGAAGACATTCAATGATCTATATGTGGGTAAGAACTCATAATAACGTTCTGTCTCTCTCATTTTCTTTCTCTCCTCCTTAGTTTACACCCACTCTGCATACATGACTGCATCTTTATCTCCCTATCCAGCCGACTCAATCCCTCTAACTTGGCTTGGTTTGTGATTTTCCTCCTCCATTGCCTGCTGCATATTTTCTAACTGGTTTTTTAAAACAATGTGTTCACTGTTGTGTAGAATTCACTTTCCTCTGAAACAAATCATTACTGCAGAGAATAAACATCTTGTGTAACAAGTAACCTTAGAGGCAGAGAAATTATCAACTTTGTGTGGTTAAGACTCACAAGGTTCTGATCATACCTGACGTTAACATGCATCTTGTGCGATGAAAACACGCGTGAACAGCTCTAACTACAGGTGTGAAAGCACCATCAACATCAACACAAACTACAAGAGGTCTGTTGGTCTGGGTCACATATGTCATTCATACATTCTGTCAACAGAATATTTGTTGAGTCATCTACCACACTCTGGCACCGTCTGATTTGTCCCACCACATTTTCATAATGACCCAAAATAATATTTTTCTACTTGTAACAGTGTTTCCCAAATATTGATTTATTTGAGCTGGTCCAACACAACATCAACACTGACCATCACTTATTGATTTTCTATTTTTTTCTATTTCAAATGGGTAAAATGTTTTCTCCTTACCCATCTCTCTCTATATATAACTCTCACTCTCTCTCACACACACACACACAATGACAACCAGTCTATTAATCATAGTCGACACACTAAAAGCAACAATTCATCTGGTCTTTGTGAGTAGAAATGATGTGTTTTTGCATGCATAGCCAGGAAGTGACATACGACCACAAGTCATCACTCAAGATGCACGTGGAGACACATGGAGACACGTGTAGATTTTAATACCATGTGTGAACTGCCCAGTTGTAATCAGATCACACAAGATGCATGCTAACACTTGGTATGAACACATGAACTTTCAAGTTAATGGTGCAGAATCCATGATACATTATTCACTGCATTACTAAGCCCTGGGATAACATTAAATCACCACCTTTAACCTGTTGGGAAATTATATTAAGTGGTGAAAGTGCAACAAAACATCCTCTCTTAGTCCTCAAATGGGTTCAGGTATCTACAGTGTCATGATTTCTTGTTAGGCTCATTACCTGTCAAATCTCTCAATCCTCAAGACTAATTAAGGATCAACTCAGTTAACCATAGCTTGATTCAGAGCTGTCGGCCCAACTTCTATCCAGAAATAAAGTCTGGGCTCTGGCTAGACTTACAAAAGCTGCCTCAGATTGGGCCTACTTTAGGCAAATTAGAAATGAATATACAGCAATGGTAAAACAAGCCAAATCTGACTACCACCTCAACATGCTCTCCAGCTCCTCCTCAAATCCATCACTTTTCTGGTAAGCTTTTAAATCTATCAATGGTAACTCAACCGCTTCTATTCCCACCTCTGTAATGTCTGACACCTGTAGGCTTCAAGATCCTATAGAGATTTGCTTGGCCTTTAACAAGCACTTCTCTGTAGTTGGCCACATCTTTGAGGATAACTTGGGGTCTTATCACTTCAATATCAGTCATGAAAACGCCCGTCCTTCTAGTATTGGCCAGGCAGGCACCTCACACCCTGCTGCCTCTTTTTCCTTAATACCCTTTACTGATATTGAAGTCCTCAGGGCACTTAATACTATGAACCCTAGGAGCCCTGCTGGTGAGGACAATTTAGACCCTTTTCTTTTTAAGTTATCTGCCCCCCTTATCGTGGCACAATTAACTCATATTTTCAACCTCTCAATCTCTTCTGGCATATTCCCACTAGTTTGAAAAATGGCCCTTGTAACATGTAAGTGGGGATCAGAATGATTTAAATAATTATCGCCCAATTTCTAAACTACCCTGTTTATCAAAAATCTTAGAATCACTAGCTAACTTAATGAAGATGTTGGTTTTGATTCTAATGCCAGTAACTGGTTTCAGATCTATCTTAATGACAGGTCCCAGTGTGTAAACTCAGGAATTGTTAAGTCTGACTTCCTGCCATTAACAAAAGGGGTTCCACAGGGTTCTGTACCAGGACCTGTCCTTTTCATCATTTACATTAATCATATAGCCTCTTCTCTCAATAACTGCCATGTCCATCTCTATGCCAATGATACTTTATACTGTATTGCTGACTATTAAACTCACAATTAATAATCTGCAATTGACTTTCAGTGATTTACAAGAAGCCCTTTTTGATCTTGAACTGGTTTTAAATGCCAATAAAGCAAAATTTAAGTTATTTACTAGAGCAAAGGACATAGACTCAAGTAGCTTACATCTAAGCACCTTAAGTGGTTGTAGCATTGAACAGGTATCAGTATATAAATATCTGGGCATCTGTCTAGATGAGAAACTCAATTTCTCTTTTCATATTAAATGTCTTGTAAAGCAGCTGAGGCAAAAGATTGGGTTTCTTCACAGAAACAAAACTTCCCTCCCTATGTCTTGCAGAAAAGGGATTATTGAGGCCGTTTTCATGCCTGTGCTAAATTATGGTGACATAATCTATAGGCATGCCTACCTCTCCTCACTTAAAACCCTTGACTATAATAATATCATTCTGCCATCAGATTTGTAACTGGTGCTAACTATAACACCCATAACTGCATTCTGTATGAAGAAATTGGTTGGCCTTCTCTAACTGACAGGTGCTTTAGACACTGGGTTCTGTTCATTTATAAAGCTATCATAGGCAAACTCCCATCATACATTTCCTCCCTGTTAAATTGGCAATCAGGCCTCTATCATGCCCGCTCTACTAGTTATCTTATACTTACAGTTCCTAATGTTCGTACCGAATTAGGTAAGATAGCCCTGTGCTTTGATGCCCCCATGTCTTGGAATTTAATCCAACGCACCCTTAAGCTCGAGTCTCTTATGAGCAAAATCTTATTTCTTATGAGCAATTCAAGACATTAATTACAAAACTCCCTACCCCAGTCTGTAACTGTTTTCTTAAATTTTTCAGTGATTACTGGTTTTACTTTTGCTGGGAAAATTATATATTAATTACTCTATTTATTCTATCTATTTGATATTATTTATCTTAACTTCATATTTGTATGGCCCTATGTGGGTGTGTGTGTATACGGACAAATCACTATAAAATTGTTTGTTTTGATGTTATCGGTTAGACTATGTTTAGCCCTGATCGGTTATGCTTTTATTTAATCGATTGTATCTCGGCTGCATTGAAAAAGAGGGCTGCCCTCAATGTATTTTTCCGAGAGTTAAATAAAGGTTTCAAATCAAAATTCTCCTTCTGCAGCAGATGTCTACAGAAATCACTGGCTTTTTCTTTTCAACCAACAATTGCACTCAGAGTGACCAGGTGTTTCACTTGATGCGGGACTGCACAGCATTTTCATCCCTTATGCCACTATCCCACATATACAGACACATGTCCTGATGTCCCACATTTAGATCAGTTTGAGTTTTCAAAAGTCAACACTGGGACAGATGCTTTTCTAAAAATCTGTCTTTTATCTAGAGGCTGTGAAGAAAACAGGGAAACCTGTCACAGTGGGGATGTTTGATGTCAATCAAACTGAAAACACATGGGTCAACTGCAGCTTAACCTGTCACCAACATCTTTGGTGCCTATGCAGAGAAAATTGCAAGTCACCACAAAGTTACAAGCTATGCAGATTTTGAGATGGAAACTGACACAAAAAAGGGGGAATGCAGCTTCAAAAGTGTGCGTGAAATTCTGTTTAATATTATGGACAGAAGATAGGATGGACAGAGTGCATATGAACACATTTAAAGCATTGGAAAGTTCTTGCTCTAGATCTATTACTCTTCTTTTTGGTACAACTATTCTGGGCTCGGCCTCAATTTTATATGCCATATACCCTTTTTAAAGTGCCGGTAGTATATGTGAGAGAGCGGACGGCGTGACTTGAATCCTGTGTCAGCAGCTGTCTGTTCTGTTTTACTGTCAACAGTTTTGACACATTCACATGTACTTTCAATGGTTATTGAGACTAAAAAACTCAGTAAAAGCAGACTATCACATAAGATCATAAGAAGTGTGATAATTTCCTTCCTCTCACACTTACTGTGTTTACTTAGCGTGGGAGTTGGAAAGTGGCTTCACATGCTAAAGGCCTTATCTGTAATCAGCATAGTGTGTGTTTATTTTTATTTTTTCTAGTTGGACAAACATTACAGCAAAATGTTAGGCTACCTCTCAGTACTTGCAATGTGTCCGTGTCCCACACAAATAAATTCTTATAATAATCAGCATCTCATAAACAGCTGATAGCCACAGCTGTGAGTGAGCCAATGATTGTGACTCCTGAATGAAACAGTCGACTAATGCAATCACGGCTCTGCCTCAACTAACAACAATGCTCCATTAAAATTTGTCCCGTCCTATGTTTGTTTTAGTTCTAGTTTTGTTGCTACAGAAATGTATTCTAAAACTCACGAGGAATGATCATTCTTATTCCAAGCAGGACAGTCGGCTCCGTTTATGTAAATACTTCTCTGCTAATTTTCAAGTGATTCAGTTCAGAGAGAGAGAGAGAGAAAGAAAAGCTCTGTTTTAGCCCGAGGCCTTTGAAGTTGGTGAGAAAACAAGTTTCTGTGTCATTCGTCTTTGTTGACTAAGACCGATATTACAAGTACTAACCCAATAAATGCAGCCTTTATTGACATGGTCTGAAAAGAAAAATAAACATTAATTCCAGACATTTATAAATTTATCAAGTCAGACAGTACATCAATTAAATGTTCATCTACCTTTGCAATACTGAGTGTGTTTTACTCAAGTACATTTGTGTGTCAGTGTTTTCATATGAACGTTTACTCCGGCTCTCTCTTGTGTCTTTCACCTTGTCTTTGTAACCACTCTAAGTAACTTGATATCTGAGTTTTTCATCTCTCCTTCTTTGCTGCACCACTCCATATTTCTGTCTCCAACATCATTCTCTTTCATTGACAGTTCACAATAGTTCATTTATATGCAAATGTGGACCAATATAGATAATTTCTCTCTGAAGATGATGGTGAACTACCTTTGCTGTCTAACCAAAAAAAAAAAAAAGAGTTAACAGCTCTGAACAGCTCTCCTTTTTATAAAAATCTTCCGTCTCCATCATGACTGAATAAACAATATTGTAATAAATAATTCCTTAAATCTCACATCTGATCTTTTCAGTATCATATAATGTGCAAAAATCGTATCTTTCTTTTTTAGTAACACATCTTGACATTGTTTCACTTGTGTTAGTTTATCACACACCAAAGTCAAATATTGTGTCAAATTTGTATTTGACAACGATGATTTTATTTGTCGTCGTCCTCATTCAATTTCCTTTTTGTTTCTTGTTATTATTTCCTGTTTATCATTAATTTAGGCTGCGTGGAGGAATAGAAGAAATGTGCTCTTGTTGCTACTCGTTTGTAGCTCGTGTGAATATAAATGAAATCCAAATATTTTCAAAGCGACGCTTCTTATCTGGAGGAATACAAAGTATGAATATCCATGCTTAATTTGATGTCATCTGGATAGTGTGTGTGTGTGTTTTTAAATGTATTGTTTTTTTGAGCTGATGGGACTGAAATGACCAAGTGTAAAGAAAACAAAGATACTGTTAAGATGTTTAAAGGGATAGCTGCATGCTGATGTTTACCGATATTTAACAGTCAGCAGCTGCAGCAGCAGCTGTGATGCACAGCTCATGGAGGGAATCATGGTATTTTAAATCCTTTAGCACCCTATTGCTGCAATTTGCATAAAAATCATACTTGTCTCCAAGTCATTGCCACAGACTGCATATAGATGGATGATTTGACAATTCTGGAAAAGTAAAGCTAAAAATGCCTTGATCGCCCCCTGGTGGCTGGCTACAGTATGGGTTATAGATACCACCCCTTCCTGTTATTTCACTTAAAATAACAAAATATATATTTTTTAAATAATACATTGGTTTTTAATCAGTTATTTGGTGCTATAAAAACACAATATGACTACATGATTGACAGTTGAGCCTAATTGTTAATGCCAATTAGATTTTTTTATGGTGCCACATAATAGTGCAACACTGTACTTCCTGTTTACATTCCACCTAATGCTCCCAAATTATATTAAATGTATTTTTCAACACCTGTGTATAACACAGGATAATAACATGAACCATAAAATTAATTTGACCTCTGGTAATAATTATTTCTGTTCTGATAATGTCCTAATAACATTCTCATGCATGTTTTGGAAATGTCCTATTACCTCAACCTTTTGGAAATGTGTTAATCAACTCTGGATAATTAACTGGTAGCCTACTACAATTTAATTATGTTCACGGCTCCTCCTTGTGTCTTCAACAACAAATCTTTCACTTAATCAGCAAAGCCAATTTCTCACTTTACTCCTGCTATCAAATCTATACTAGAGTCTTAGCTGGTGTGATGATGTAGAGAAGCAGCCATTTCTGGTCTTTGGGAAGCCTGTGGATCTTATAGGTGTCACTGAATGAGTAAATGTATATAATATCTGTTGTAATAGCTATATGCTCTGGTGGCTGTGTGTCATTACCCCCTTTTCTTTTTGTCTTTTTCCACTAATTTATTATTTTTTCAAAATATATACATTGATACTGGTGTGTTTGGTAGTTAAGTGGAAAATACAACTAAAATCTTCACAAAATTACTCAGCGTATCTGCTTTTACATTGCTGTTATATTGAAGCCATTTTACCCATTAACTTCTGTTCGGAAAACATATCCTGGTCATACCTTTGTGGACGAGTGTTTGTGTGTCTCCACATTAGTATGATACACACTTCATCTTTTACTGTTTTGCGAATTAAAAAACAGCCTCCAATTCTCTGAATCTTGCTTTATTGGTTTTTTTCCATCTTGAAATGATGTCTTGTGCAGTCATTGTAAATTGTGCTGTAATGCACAACAATGTTACATTAAGCTACTGAACCTTTATCTGTGGACCACACAAGAGGATGCGGAAATGGAGGAAATCTGATGTTGAGATTTACATACATATTGACTGAGTAATTTCAAAGGCAAGATGAAGCTTTGTGATATAAACCAAGAACAATTTCTAAAACTGAAGCAAATCCACAACATTGAGATTAAAATAACAGAATCTAAGCAGGTGTTAAGAAGGAAATGCAAGCAAATGTTTGTGTCAATAATTACAATATTTTAAAAAATGGATAGAATCAGTAGGGCTCTATACTGTGCATTATAGTAGACAATCAAAAGTAGTTTACAAGCAAATCAAACACACTTTCAAGTTAGCCTGAAGGTGACAGACCTGTTTCTGTTGTTTCATATGGAAACCAGGGTGGGTTTGTTGCCCTTGACCAAGTTCAGCACAGCTCACATCCTTTTAATAACTCTCCAATTGACTTCAAATTAAGCAGAACCCATAATAGAACAGAAATTTCCCCTGTTGTGTGAGAAAGGGTGTCACTGAGACATTAGCTTTTTGACTTTCCTCTCTCTCTCTCTCTGTCTCTCTCTCTCCTCATCTTTCTTTTTCCCTCGCTCATCCTTTCTTTCCTTTCTCTTGATGATAAAGGGTTCTTTTTAAGGAGAACAGAAAGCTTGTCAGGAATTGGCCAGCTGGAGAAAGTCATTTGAGGCCCAAATTGATGCGCTCAGGACTCTCAATAGTATCTCTCCAATAGTGGGGGCAGGATAGAGGGAGATGTGGCGGCCGGGACATTTTTCCTCGTAAATGGTTCTTTATTTCATGGGTGAAGTTGGGAAATGAGCAGCACCGTTCATGGCACAGGGGAGGACGGCCAAGCGTTAAATAGAACACTAAGAAACAGGAGCTCCTAATATCTTAACAAGTAAAAAGTCTACGGTTCACCTACATCATGTGCAGTTTTACTGGTAATGGGAACACATGCAAATAAAATCCCCTGTAAGTTATAAAGTCAATGCCATGTAATGTATGATCACCATCCATCATAGTAGTGGGATGTCGATAGGATACGTGGACATGAATCTATGTGCTGGCCCTCTGGACCACGAGCATGAAAAAAAAAGCCTGAAAAAAGAGAAACATTTCAAATGACAAATCCCAAATGCAACGTGTGTGTGCACAGATGTTTTCCTATTGGAAAATATCTGTTCCTATGCAGGTGTCAGTCTGCTATGTTGTATTAAAGTGGCAGTAATTTCTCCTCTCTCTCTGTCTGTCTGTGTGAATGTGTGTGTGTGCATGCGTGTGTGTGTTCTTCATTGTGCAGCTGTGATCCATGAGATTCAGGCTGAGCTGTCACTCCGCTAATCTCCCCCAGTAGAAATACAGCTTGGAAAATGTCATCCGAACATTCCGAATTGTGTTTACACTCGCTGCAGGTTCCATCGCTTCTAATTTGACAAGTCATTATCACCCATGCCCCCCTCCCCACTTCCCTCTCGCTGCCTTAGAGACAAAAATAAAGAGGGAAGGATGAAGGAGACAAAACAAGGGCATTAAATTCCACTCACAGACACACACTTGCGATCTCAATAATCAGGTAATCCAAACACCTAGGCTCCAATAGGAAGGATTAGAGTAGCGCCGGGATGAGATTTTCACAGAATGATAGCAGTCTCTGGAAATATCACGGTAATTATTCACAATGATTATTGCTCCTATCAGTTACAAACTGAGGAATAATTTACCTTCTTCGCTTAAGTGCTAATACATAATCACCAAAATAAAATCAGTAAATGTTTCCAAGTGGTGTTAATGTTGTAGCTGCTGTTGGAAACACAATATAATCAATTTAACCATTGATCATTTTTTTGTTGGTTTTTTTGTTTGTTTGTTTAGATCATCAAACAGACAGTGAATCATCATTTATGTTTTTGCTGCTGGCAGAAGTGTTGGCTACTGCTGTCAGCTTGGCTAGTTGAAACTGAATCCTGATCTCAGTAAAACGACAAAGGCAGAATAAAACGCCCAGCAGGCAGGTCTCATTACTTACTGATCTCGTAGTAATAATTTCAAATGAAGGTCAGTTTTGAACCCTCTCAGGTCCCAGAACTCTAATAGTTGGACTGGCCACGGAGACGACCGGGACAAATACTGGTGGGGCACCTGCAACGGACGGCTGGTGGACCGCAAAAAATCCATTAAGTTGGACCCCAGCAGATAAGTTCAAGGCCAAATTTCTGTCCCATACTGATCATAGCTCACTACATAGAGTGAATACCGAAGTTCACTTTTACTTTGGTTTCTGCCACTGTTTCTTGGCTCTTTTATTTTGGTGGGTAGGGTTTCCACATCTACTTTGAGTGGTTTCACCTTCCCACATTTCCACTACCTGAGTAAAATTGATGTTAAACTTAAACAAAGCACTGTCCTCTTTCGGTTTTGGTAGTATGGTGGCAGATGTGCTATAAACTGAGACTTTATTTTTCAATGAAATTTCCCACCTGGCTGACAGAATTACATAGTGAAAGCAAGTCTTACAAAGGAACCAATTTGAATGCACATAGTGTCTTTGTTATATAGCTTTTACACTCTCATAACTGGTTTAACTTCATGATGTTAAGTTAAAGCAGGGTTAAAAAATATGTTTTTTTTTTATGCATTCATCCACTCCACTCCATGTCCCTCCGAACAAGTCACAATTAGTATGGCCACTAAAATGCTTGTCACTGTATAGTGTACATGTCCTATTTATAGAAATAACACATTAGTTTGTCAAGATCAGTCTCTCCTCATATGATGGGTTCTATCTTACTGCAGATGCCAAGCAAGTTCTTTTACTATTTTCAAACCGACACAGTTGTCATTTTTATGTCCTGCAGGGACATTGTTTAAATAGTAAATGTGCCCATGGGCCTGTCTTATGAGAAGGTGTGATAAGGTGCGTTGTTGCTGAATTTCTATCGTGAGGCAATAGAATGTGACTGTGCAACTGACCAACAAAAACCTTGTACTGTTTCCTTTGCAGAAAAGTATTTTTATTCTTACTACCTGGCAAAATCCAGCATTGTATTTGATACTATATACCAAGGTACACCTGGCTTTTTAAGAGGATGCCAGATGGCACTAACTGATTTACTGCATCCTCGCCTAAGACTAAGTACAAAACTGAACCATAGACTTAGGTTGTGAAAACAGAAGTGTAAATATACACATTCATGGCAGAGACCTTGATTGGGATGTTTGTTCACTTGTCATGTCTTTGACATAACTTTGTCTGTCCTGATAAAAATTCAGACAGAGAACTCAACCGGGCAAAAAAACTTCCTGAAACTGTCCAAGCGTCTTCAAAAGTTTAGTGGGACATTAGATTTTGTATCCTCAGGATTTGTGGACGGTCAGTTCCCATGACCTCTATTAACCAGACATATAACTCATGGCTTGTGGGTAACCACAATATTCAGCTGCAGGCAACCACACTAGAGAGCAAATAGGGTCTTTGAGGAGACACAGCTGCAGCTAATGCTAATGGTGGAGATTCTGCTTGACTGTCTTGATCCCTGCAGATCGAGCCTTTGATTCAGATTTATACTCTTACTGTGACTGCATCAAATGGAGATATAAAATCTGTGTCAGATCTGATGCAGACCAAAGAATACAATATTCATGATTATGTGCATTGGCCTCATTTGGCTGTCAAATCAACTGGTATGTTACTTTGGTCATCAATGTGCATTTTTCATTATTTACCATGTTTCATAATACATTTGGATGATTTATTTATCTGAGACATAAAGCATCTCAGTGATGGTGTATATATTTATATATTTATATATGTACTCTGTGTCAACATAGCAGCTTTTTTTCTAAGGAATTAAATGCTCATGTCTACATTTGTCTCTGCCATCTGTTTGCTTAGACAAAATAGTATGAGTTTGTTTGCGTGGAGTATGTGGAGTATGCGCAAGTTCAATTTTGATCCAAGTTAGAAAATTAGAGTTTGAACATATATGTATGTATGTTATGCATCTCTTTACTCAGAAAATCTGTGCATCAAAAAAAATAATTGGAAACCTGATGTTAAATCAAGGTGATGGCTGAAGGTATGTCAGTGAGTGAGAGAGAGAGAGAGAGAGGGTGGGAGAGCAATGGAAGCAATGACCCATCCATCCATCCAGTCAGTAAAGAGACATCTCCAGTGAGAGTCGGCACTTGGGGCCAGTGGAGTTAATGACACAGCGCCCAAGGCCTAGACCTGGGCACCATGCCCAGATCATAAAAATACATACACATACTGTGAATAGATACACATTCACTCACACACATACACACACAAAGCAGAAGAGAATGTGACTTCTCTTCTAGTTTTTTTTTATTGACATGCCCCCAAAGAAAGCAATGATGAGGCCATGATGCCTCTGGGACAGGTGGCCTCCACCATGGCTTTCACTCCCTGGGTTTCTCTCCATGACATCTTCCATCTCGTACCCAACACTGATCATTATTTGACCTTTTGTTTGGCGATTATCTTGAACACATCGTCTCTTCGCCCCTGTACCAATGAACTAATTAAGTGACAACATTATGAGTTTAAGAGGAGATCTAACCAGACCATCAAGTAAAGATAACAAACTAACACAAACTCTTGAGAGACAGAAAAAGTGGACACTGAATGGAAAAGCAGAATAATGAAGATGCACTGGGCATTGTGTATTGCTGTGTATGATTGCTATAAGTGTATATGTGCTACAGTGTATGTACAGTATGAAACCATTTATATTGGGGGTGGGGGAGGCATAAATGAGCAAGTGCTGAAGATGAAAGAACATTTTCAATTAAGATGAGTATGAAGCCTGGTTCATTAATAATGCAAAAATCATTACCCCTATTACGATAGCGCCCCAGTTTATAGACACTGTGTATGTGCATGTATTTGCTTGCCAGCTTTTGCATGCAAGTGTGGTTCTGGTATGTAAGTAAAATGGATTCCCCAAGTGATTTGATGCCAATAATTCATTCTCCTTAATGGCCAAAGGAAAAAGCCGAACAGCTTTTTGAGAGAGCTGCACAGCTTGTGTGTGCTTGAGCATACAGAGAGTACATGCTTTGGTGCACCTTCATGTATGCACAGGAACAGTAGGGAAGCAAGTAAAAGAGAGAGAAGAAACAAAAGAGATGAAAAAGACGGAGAACAGTCAGATAGGCAGACTTGTCCGATGCGCTTCTCTAAAATATTTATGTAGCTGGAGATTTCTGTCCCTGATTCGGAGTCCAATTAAAGCTCTTCTCTAAATGAATGTGCTTGTGCAGGAGCCAGGAGAGGAAACAGCAGCAGTCTGCAAGAGCAGCAAATACAACACTGCAATTCTGCCAGTAAATCTTACTGTCTATGTTTCATAAACCGCATGCTCTATAACCACACTAATATACAGTAAGAATAAATGCAAAGACAAAACAACTTCATCCATGAATGAAATACACTTTAACAATACAACATCATCTGCTTATTTGCACCGCTTGTGGTGACAATATAAATTACTGTCTGTGTTTAATGCAACAGCAAACTCTTGACATTAACCTGCTAGCCTGGAATTAAAGCAATCCCCTTTATGTCTGAAACTGCTGAATTATTCAGCAGCTTGCCAATAAGGAGTGGTGCTAGAGAGGATAGGGCCTTTGGGTGGGCATTTCTAAGACAAATGACACAATGCTAACATGCACTGTTCTCCAGTGGCACGGACATTACTCTCATGAAGCTACCTCATAAAGATCCAAGAAAGAACAGAAGTGTGGCAAATTATGGAAACTCAAAAGATAAACCTGCCAAGAATTCACAGAAATTACACAACTAACGTAAAGTGCATTTCTTCTCCAGTTGTCTCTGAGCTTCATGCACTACTTCAGTCTGGAGAGCAGGGAGGGCAGTGCCTGTGCGGCAGCTTTAAATAGGAATTAGCAGCATTTCATTGTGATAGTGATTGAGTATGGGTCCCTGGGGTGGGTCTGGTCATTGTTACAAGTCTTTGTAAATCAACAGTAATCCTCCCAGTGCAGGCCACAGCCACACACATGTACACACATGAATATTGCACAGACATGCATAAGTCCTGCATGTTAATGCATGTTTATTTTGTCTGTTAAAAAAAACAAAACAAAAAAAAACAACGACAACAAACTGATTTTCAAAAATAACAATGATCCTCTAAACCCACATGAGTAGGAGAACTTGTGAATTTGAAATTTTGTATATCAATCACAAAATCATCATTTTTCTACCTGGAGTTGTCTTATGTGATTTGTGTGAATGTGATTATAGTATGAATATAACTGTGTGAATATTATAATATTAGTGGTAAACATAATAATTATGTTAACCACAGATTCCTTATACCAACTACTGTTCATGCTACTTTATCTTAACATTTGCCTCCACCCACACAAACACACAGGCACATGGCCGGTGAGGCAGTGAGAGTGCAGAACGAGCTCCCAGCTCGCTGACTCCAACTCTTGCAAGTTTCCCAGAGTCAGGGTTCATCTGTCTATGCAGTTTACATATTTTCAAATCTAGCAGTGGTTTGTGAACTTCACTGAGCCCTGCACAAAAGACCCATCTGAGAGCCCAGTCGGCCGAGGTTTGGCAAGCAACCAGCATAAACTGGAGAGTTGAGAAGAGGCAGCTGTACAGTCCTCGATCAGTACACGGTGAAGAGGACAGCAGCTTTAGGAGAGCAGCATTCAGCTAATCCCTGCTCCTTTGTGGGTTAGGAGGCAGAATAAGAATGCCAAGCTAAGATGCTAAATTAGGGCTTAACTGTTTAATTATCATAACATAAACTGACCCCACATCAGATGATATCAACTGAAAGGTCAAGCTGAATTCAGATCTTAAACATTTAGCTTCACAAATGTCTACTTTGTGCAGTTTATTACATTAAATCATATATTAGTAACTCCACATGAACACATATAGTCCTGGATTTAAACATTTACATATGTAAAATACACAGGAATCATCAAGCACTACACTTTTTGATGCTGCAGCTGCTGAAGGCTAAGTTTATATTTAATACTGTTGGTGAAAATGAGATGGGATCAGAGGATTCCTTTCTTAAAACTGAGTAGGTTTTTATATTTTGCAACTGAATGTCATAGCCTGGCTGTCGCACCAAGCTCGTGGACAGAGGTTGGTCTGACAAAGATCCCACAGACAGGAAGTTAGTAATCATGTTGAAACCATACCGGCGTAAAAGCTTGTTTTTCATTGGTTCCCAATTTTTCAGGATCAGGACAAGCAGAGAATAGCAAGGCTGACTTGAATGCAAAATTTTATGTAGCGTCACAGGCAGTATGGGCGGGCCTGGGCTGGAATGTTATACATGAATGCAAAACTAATCGCCATCTGTTTGTTAGAAAAGACCACAGAAAAATGACATCAATTTCAAATGCACTGAAAAATGTATTGCATTGTCCAGCCTTATGTCATTTGAAGCAGAATATAATGCATTTGATACAAATACATAAAAGAGTAATAAATTCAGTCGTATATTAGCATGCCCTGCCTTCACATTTATGCGCATGGACTCTTCTGTGCCCACAGACACACACAGAGCCAGCACATGAGCCCACACTGAGAAATCGTATCTGATGCTCTCTCAGGCATTTACTTTATATACTATTTTCATATTTAAGTGCGCAGTGGGTAAAGGCTTCTCTCTGGTGCACAGTAGGTGTTGTGGAAATAAATATTTTATACTGGAATCTAATTGCATTTTGTGGCCCTGAGCGCCCTACCAGACAATCTGCAGTACCGCTCTAATGGCTATGCTCCTCATTGTGTGTTGGAGGGCGGACATGCACGCATGCACACACACACAGATACACAGACACACACACAGACACACGCACGTACAAACGCACACACACACTCGCACACACACACACACATATGCACCACCACACACACACACACACACACAGTTTAAAGACTCCATATCTGTGTAACT
This sequence comes from Polydactylus sextarius, assembly GCA_016801845.1. Lineage (NCBI taxonomy): Eukaryota > Metazoa > Chordata > Actinopteri > Polynemidae > Polydactylus > Polydactylus sextarius. The sequence goes on along the minus strand of CM028912.1, from coordinate 5,605,760 downwards.
TAAACATCACACCAGCGGCCTCTCATATAGGTCTATAGGTCATGGAGCAGTGTGTGTTTACATGCATGTATGTAGGTTACTGTTTACATATTCAGCAGAGGAGGGATATGGCAAGTCTCTGACAGAGTCTGTGAAGCATTCAGTTGTATCACAAAGGACTGAACGTGCCCTTTCCACTTCTGCTTATTGACCGGAATGGCCTAGTACATCCCCCATGAGGGGTTTTTGAGGTTAAGCACATACAAAGGGTTATAAAAATACATTTACATATGATCTAAACATGATACAAGTTGAGATGATTGCTTTTGTACAACAGTAATGGGATCTATGCATCCTAACCGTGTCAACCATTCAGTCTAACTACCACAAACAAACACAGATAACTAAATCCTTTGGATACAGGCCACAGAGATTAAGAATTGTCCTCCAATGATGGCCATATTGACAATCGACTTGTATAATCTGAAAGAAAGGCCAAATCAATATCCACCACAGGATCCAGCACACTAGATGAAGGTTTAACCCACTCAAAAAGGAGCCTTGAAAAGCTCTATCAATATCGGAGGCCAACTACCAGACAAATCCCAAACCTATGGTTTTAATAAGAGAGTCAAAAATAATCTTCAGGGTACAGTGTGGCCTTGGCTTTAAATTTGTATCCTTCTATAGGCCTGATGCACCCCCAACCGACCACACACACATACACACCGCACCACACAGAGCAAACAAATAGATGGTCACACAGACAAATATCATCCACTAAGGGTCAGGATATAAAATAAAACTCAGATAATTTTAAACAAACATAGAGCATCGCAAGTAGCTACTAAAGTCTGCTGCATCCCAAACTGTGTCCAAGCCTACTGCAGACATCCACAGAAATCCCTTCAGGATTACCCGGTATAGCTGTATGTGTATCGGTGATTCACAGTTATAGGGTGGGCTCAGTGAAGCTCGCAGCTCCGGTACTGATTTCTGCTGGCACATAGCCAGCATTTACATATGAATAAATATCAAGAAAAATCAAATAAATAAAAGGACAGCAGGGAAAAATAATCCTGTTAAAGATCAAACAGCAGGCTTCCTTTCCCCTCCCTCTGCCATTCTCTCCTGCCTCACTCTCTCCAATTTATACCTATATTCCTTAGCTTGTCTCTACTTTCACCTTTTTCTCTTTTTTCCTCACTTTCTTCACTCATCTTCTAGGCTACTACACCTTCAAATTCAATATTCACTTCTAGCTGTCCTCAACCGCTTTCTCTCAATCTTTTCTCCCTATGCCCCCATCCTCCACCCTCCATCTCCCTCTCGATGTCATGGCAAGCCATATCTTTAATCTTCTTCTTCCCCCTTTTCCCCTGTCCACTGCTCCCTTGCCTCCCTCCCTTCCTCTCCCCTCCCTCTCTCTTCTCTCCAGTGCAGAACTAAATGGAGATTAATGAAGGGAGGAAGATGTGTCTGTCATCCAGACAGTCTGATGCAGCCACAACCAGTAAAGTCGTGAAGCTATTCACAACCCACGAGGGGAAAGCTCTGCACTAACACTGAGAAAAACTACAGATTAGCCCTCCACTTCTATTTAGATGATTTGTAAATACTAACCACACCAGTGAAGCATGCATTCCTTTCTACACTGATAGGAAACATTTGCTGTATGGATGGATATTTCTCTCCTCTCTTACTTTTATCCTATCATTGTAGAATATTCAGCGTGCACACCCCAGTGTCTCATTTCCTCCCTAAGTTTAAATCCTGACAACTGATGGCCGCTCGCTGCTCGCACGCCAGTCAAACGGCTGTGATAAGCCCCGCAGGAAATTGACTCGTATTTTAGAGCTTCATCTCCCACATCACATCCTTCCACCACCCATCACGCCCTTGGTTAGAGGTCAAGCAGCTTTCACTAATCTCATATGCAAATTTTTTTTTGCACGGTTCTGTGTGAACGTGAGGGTGCTGCATGAACCATGTCCATAATTCATGAACCATTACCAGTGACAAGTTTATGCTGATATTAGTATTAGTATAGTTAGTGCTGGACACAGGCATGGAGGAAGCTGTTGGTGTAGCTGCTTGTGCGTAGAGCACAGAGTGTGTGTGTGTGGTCAGAAATTTTATCTCACAAGGCTCTAATGCTAACAAATAATCTTTTTTTCTCTGTCTATCTCCATGATGTTGCTGTGCTGTCTTACTGAGGTGATACAGTATTTAGTGTGTGCATGAAGGAGCAGGGGACCCTCCTCTAAACACGATACAATTACAAGCAAACATTCTGATGAAGATGATACATTTACTCAAAAGGCAATTATAAATGTTAATTAAAACCCATCCACAAACAGGCCCCATGTACACCACATTTAAAATGACAGTCAGCTGCTTATACCCACACACTTAACAACGCTCACACTAGCCTGTATGGATTAGCGGCTGATGGCGTACATGTGCCATATATTCATCTATCTATTGTGCTCCTTTTCTCAGCCTGGCTGGCTGGTGGTTTCAAGGCGCAGGCATCTCTAGAGTTTTTCTGTAGCAGTGCACACGACAGCCAGGCGAACGCAGCGGGGGGGACCGGGCTCATGTGACTCTACTACTGGTGAGAAAGAGGCAGGAAAACTGACAGGCTGGCACAAACAACTGGGGCCCGCAGTTAAGTCGACAGGAAGACTCCTGTGAAGCTGCTGGAGATATGCTCAGAGAGAACTAGAGCTGAATTACATGAAAGCATCTGCCCAGTTAAAACAAGATTCACATTTCTGCATCTGTTTTTTCCCAAAGTCACAACAAAATGAGAGCTTTTTGCAGGTGGACTGATGTGACCTGAAATCAAAGACATTGATTTACTTAACAACGTGGGCCTGTTTAAGACTTTGACCTAAAAAAGCTACAGGAGAAACTGATGCTTCAAAAGAAATCTTTCTGTCTTTCTGATCCTTTTTTAAAAAGCAATGCTGACATTCATGTTTTTTTTAAACAGCTGTTCTCTCATTTCCCAAGACTATTTTGTTTCCCTGACCTCTTTATTCTTAGTGGCCACATCAATACATGAATAAAATAAACTATGAATTTTAAACAACTGAAAACTAGTTTCATGGAGCGACTGTGAAATTATTTGCCGAATTTCCTTATCTCATCCTTACAACCCTAAACCCAACCTCTCTCTGTCACACACACACACACACACACACACACACATATATGCACTCATTAAAAACCATGTACTTCTCTTATAATTTTCTCATAACACTGCTCCTTTTATTTCTTTTCTTTTTTTTCAAAAATGTCACAACAAGAATCATTAATTGTCATGGAGTGATCTCTGCGTGCTGCACCACCCCTCCACCCTCGGTTCATTTTTTCCCCTACATCCTTCATCCCTCATCCTTATCAGCCTGGGGTTAATGTCCATGTCAGGTTTGCTCATCTGTGACTCTTTACATGGGAACTGCTGCTACCCTGAATCCAATCCAGATATTGTACACTTGTATGAACGTATACAACCATATTACTGTTTCAGTCTGGAAAATATGCACCATACTGGTCAAACGTTTCAGTATTCAGTGTTTCCAGTTATTATTCATAGTCTATAATTCAATATCCTGCTGTTTCTACTATCAAAGCTTCTGTTGGACTAAATCCAATTCAAATTTTAGACTTGTGCAGAAACCAAACACACTTGATATGTTCTTTCTACAATGAAAATTGAATATTGTCAAAAACTTCCTCCATACACTCTTACAGAAGTTCCCCTTGCTGATTTCTTTGCTTTCACCATCTGCACTCTGCAGACTGTGCTGGTTTTCCATCATATGAAGCCACTATCTGGTTCTTTTCTTCTTATCTTCTAGGTTATCATCTTGCAATTGGGCGTTCCTCCGACCAACCAGTCTGTCTTCCTTTGTTACTTGCCTTTTTCTCACCATTCTGAGTTACTTCCTGCATTATTGTCCTAATAATACATTAGTGGATGTAGTTACACAGTTTGTTCCTTCACTGCCTTTGTACAGATGGAAGGTTTTCCAAGTGTTTGACAGTAGATGGTAGTCTATTTTTTTTTTTTTTTTTTTTTGGCTTCATTTATTTCTATAACATTTCCATGTTTTTGAGTTTTTGCTGGTTAAACTCCACAGCATGCCTCTCTATGTTTAAGGGTTTTCACTGGAAAATGTGTCTAAAATCAGAGTGTAGAGGTTGGTTGTGATAAGGATTTTGCTGTGGGCTTGAAGGCTTTACATAAGATGAGTCAGCTCCAATACCTTGCATAACTGACAGAGGTTTTTTTAGAATTCTCCTACTGAGGGAACATTTATGTTTTACAAAATACACATTAATCCTGTTAACTATCTAAAAACCTTTATGTGACAACTTTTATACAATACAACAACATCACTTGACAACCGTACTATAGCTTCATAGGAATTTAACAAGGTAAACAACACAATGATACAGCAAATTATTCTCAAGAACGCAAGTTCAAGTTAAAGAAAAATCAATTATCAAACTGGACTTAAGACAGAAATTTTGACTCTTATGTATCTTTATCTTTTGGTGCAATAACTGTGAGATAAATAGTAGAAATAGAGTGATACTTTCACGTCTTCCACCATGATCGGAAGTGTGCTTGCACATATTAGATTGATAATGGAACAGCTTGGCGGGATGAGGCTGTATTACATTGAATCAACTTTCTTTTTTTTTTTTTTTTTTTTTAACCAGCGCCGTCAACGTTGAAATCCTGAGCTGCTGAATCTTCTTTTTCAAATATATAAGTCTGAACCAACTGCAGCCTTGCTGTAACTGGCTGTGGACACAGCCTTAGACCTCAGTGGATAACTGTAATGAATACACAAGCGTTCCCTAATAAAAATGTTCAGATATGTTGGCTTGACTGGGGATTACTTCAAAACCAGGCAGATCATTTAATTGCTCATGCTGCTCGTCCTGGTGGACTTCTCAAATCTCAGAAATGAAGTTGATGAGTACACTGATAATAAGGACGACAGATAAAAGTAGACACGACATCACAAAAAAAAAAAAAAAAAAAAGAAAAAAAGAAAATTTGAACTAAAATTGACTTCCGTGTGACTATATTCCCATACCAGCCTGTCAAGTTACAGGTACATCCATGGCTGCTGGGACTGTTTTAATTTTGTATTTTGTCATAATTAGCACATGAAGGCTTGAGTTATGGCCAAACCTGCACTTTGGGATCTCAGTGACCTTGATCTTTGACCTTTGACCACTAAATTCTAATCAGTTCATCTGGGAGTTGAAAAATTGCTTTCTTCCCATTCGTCTTCACTTTATTATTTACCCCCCTCCCCCCTTCCTCCATCAACTGTGTGAATATCGGCATTCCTCTTATTCCCCTTCCCCCCATCCTCGTTCTCTCGTCTTCCCCTCCTCTTTTGATCTGTGAGCTGAATTATTCAATCTTAGCTGGGCTTTTAATTCTCTTGATTGAGCCAATTACCTTCTGGCTGGATCAATGTGGGAAAGGTAATGATTTAAATGGCTGCCGCATAAAGCCACATAACCACTTCAACTGGTGCAAAAGAAAAAAGGGAGAACGAGGGGGTGGGGTAGGGGGAGTGGGGGTGGAAGAGGAGGGCAGGCAAAGGAAGGTGGTTTAACAGAGGGAGGGAAATGAATATCTTCTCTTTAACACAACTGTGCATGATTCAGCATGTACATTTAAGTGCTTCATTTTGTGTCCCTACCTCTACCTGCCGTATACCACAATGTAAAACTATGCAGGAGACGCAGACTGTGCATACCGAGTTTTCCTCAGGGATTATCTAAAATGTATGGGCTGTGTGGAAACTGGGTCAGTCTTATCCTAAATGGTGCCATCATAGCAGAAACCTACTAAGTCAATATCCTTCAGTATCCAACAGTCTCTCACTCGCTGTCACATACATGTCCGGTTCACGTAACATGTACAACTCTACATGCATTTACATACCATACACACTAACACACACTCCCCCCATCTTTGTGACTTGTCATCTCCTGTTGAGCGAGCTGTCCCATCCTATTTGGCCTTCCTCCTTCATCCTCCTATCTATTATTGATGTAATGGAGCATTGTATCTAAATGCAGCACTGCCTGTGACAAGCACTTCAGCCTGGAGGGAACCAGGGATGCAGGCCAATGGTTGTGAGTTCCTACTGGGTTCGCTCTGGGGGTGAAGTCAGTGAGGAGATGGATGAATGATTAGGCAGGTGGTTATCTTGGGCTTGGACTTGTCCTGACACACACTCACATGCACACACAACTGGGAAAGAGTTTTGTCCACCTTTGTTTAAGCTTAAAAACACAGAATATGCTATATCACTTTCTGTTTTTTTGTTTATTGAGCTGTTACAGTAACTACTTTTTATAATTCCACATAGGTGTCCATTACACTGGTTATTTAAATGTTCCTTATGGCTTCACTCAGACAAAAAAGAACATTGACAGACAAAGTCACGACTCAAGAAGATGTGGTGTAACTGCTGGTAAACTGCAGTAAGTTGAAAAGTCATGACATGCAGAAAGAATAGCGTGTTCACTTCTCTTACGGTGAGTGATTTTAAAAATGTATTTTGTAGCTGAAAAATGAAGCATGACACACTCGACCTGCCGCTCAAAATAACCCATCTAATAAACTTCATCATCATGTATGTCTGCTGCCTTTAGTAGCCTGTCAGTGCTCAAGCATATAACGATGAAACTCCTGTTTAATAACATACTGCATTTGTAAAGTATCTGGCTGGATATCCATTACTTCAACCACACACTTCACATGGATTAAAGTTCAAAAACATAACATAGGGATGAAGACAAATGATCTTGTGAATGCAGCTGCACAAAGTTTTTTTTTTTTTTTGCGCTGAGGGAAAGAAAAATTCTTATGCAAACTGATTAAATGCTTCTACAATCTCCTCACACTGTTTTTTTAACTGACCACTGTTCATTTTTTACTTTGTGCTACTGTGTCTTTCATATTATTCTGACAGCCTTCATTCAGACACATATCCCCAACCTACAGTCATGTTATTTTTGTCTAGGTGAGCATGGCACTTATGTAGTTTTGTTACTGTTTTGTCATTTATGGACTGAAGTGCTAAGCTAAGCTAACAAGGCACAGGATCCAACTACATTGTTCAATGTACAGACTTGATCTTCTCATCTAACTCTCAATAAGAAAGAAAATTTGAGTACATTACTCAAAATGTAGAACTATTTAAACATATTTCTCAAAATGTAGAACTATTCTTTTAACATCCCAGAAGAGATATTTGAATATCAACTCTTTTATCACCTCACCTGAAAATAAACGAACACAGTACAAAGATCACAGGTTGTTATTCTCTTTGAGAGGCTGTTCATAGGTGCAAAAATAGTATAAGTGTTCGAGAGAATCATCAGTGATAGAGTGATGACACAACCTGCAGCTGCTGATACTTAACTAATAGCTCTGTTTTTAATTAGTCAAAGCAAATGCAAATGATTGACAGCAGTAATTAATTTACCGCACCATCATTGTTACTCCTTCAACTTCTTGTTCACTGTTTCTTTCTCATAAAAACTGAGCAAGTTTACTCAGGAGGTTTGGTTACTTCACTGTAGGTTGTTTTTGTTCAGTTTCAGTGGCAATTTTATTTTTCCTTTTACTATCCCATAGACACAGAAGTAAAGTCCAGCTGCACACTATTGTATTTGATGACAGAAACTGTGAGCTCATCTCTTCTTTCTACTTGAGGCATGAGAATCATGTCCCTCTTTTCAGATCACATGCTGACTTAAGTGCAGGACCTCCGTGGACCATTTGAAGTTAAAGTCCACCTGAACCACTTATCTAACGACCAAGAGGCCAAAAGCAGATTTGGTTACCACAGCAACTGCGGGCCAGTTCTGTCAGAGGGGTCAGCAGCGATTGGTTCCCTTCAGGGGAGATGATGTTGAAGAGGTTGTGGCGGCTCAGGAGTAGTCAGAGTAGAACTGCTGCTCCAATCCCTTCTTTCTCTATCTCTGTTCGACAGGAGTCCAGGTAAATAAAAAGCCATAACACACGTCAACACCCTCTTTCTTTCTTGTTTATGATTTTTGTTTCTGGAAATGTGAAATGTGAATACATCATGCTCGTATGAAAGTAAATAGTGACCTTGATGTTTTTATGTGCATATTCAATATCTGGATGAATATAACTCATAGAATACTTTCATTTTACAGCATGCATGTATTATGTATTGATAACTTGACCTTTAAGTTAGACCTGGACGGAGATGCTCTGTTCCACTATGTTTGCTTCTTACATACAACTGCCACACGATTCTTTAGGCTTAGTATTTGCATAAATATAATATTTATTTTCTTGGAAAGCCAGTTATTCTACACTAAATCGTTAAATATCTCCCACTGTGCTATTTTATTTCATTAGACTACTGGTATTTGGTGATTAACACGTTTTAACTTTTGTGTTTTATGTGTTTCACCATTTGTTTCTGTATTTTGTTTGTATACAAAATTAATTACTTTATCTTAATGCTTGTGTTAAGTAATCTATGTCTCTGTTGTACAGTATGTCTTCACTTGTAATTACTTAACCTTGCTCACCCTGATGCAATTGGCTGCATGTCTTGTATGAAAGATGCTATATAAACACAGGTTTACTTAGAAGGTGTTTGACAACGACAGGGTTAAAATACTTTGGAAGCTTTGGATCCAGACAGATAAATCAGAGATGGTAAATTACTGGCAAAGTTTCAGAAACACAAGGGTGGCAGCAGTGGTGAAATGTTGTGGTCCCAAGTGACAGTTCCTCTAAGAAAAGGAAATGCAAGATCATCAAGACATATTAGGGTTAGAATAAGAAACTATAAATAATGCGTGAATAGTGACAAAAGTAGGTCAGGTGTTGGTAGAAGAAAAAAAGGGGATGAGCTTCTGTCCACATCTCTCTGGCTACATTTTCTTCTCTATTGTCTTCACATTCAGCAGAGAGCAGGAGATTATGCAGGAAGCAGCTGGGAGGCCACTGTAAGTGAATAAACTTACATTAGGCGACTGATTTGAACTTTGCTCTTGTGAAATGGAAGCAGGAGGAGAGAGACACAGACATTTGAGAAAGAGCGAGCGCAGCACTATTTCACTTTCCTTACAAAAGGCAGCCAGAATAACTAGAAGGTTAAAGTCCCCCACTGAGTTTATGTAAACTTGCTTAGAAGAGCAATAGGAGGGACTCTGACTGGCCACGCCACCGACTGGTGAGGCTCACACAAAATACACTGTAACATATTGCGCTGTGTAAAGGCAACGATACTGAAACTCATGTCTTAAACAGATTGACCTCTGTGACAAAACTAGTAACTCAACCCACACTTCCAACTGTATTTATTGATTAACAATCAGCCAGTTCTCCTGACACAACTACAACCACAAATTGAGCCGGTGCAGCATCGCCACATCAGGATAAACAAGGAAGGCAACACTAAACATAGACATTAGTTTGAAAGATACAAAAGCAACGTTTATCTCAATTTACATCTCAGATGTGGCTGTAGTAGGCTGCTGTCTCTGGAAACTTAAGTTGACTTGACTGCTGGCGCTTGTATCTGTCATCTCTTGTTTTTGTGGGCGTTAACAAAGCAAAGGGTTAACATCAGTTTTTAGATAAAAGGCCATAACACTCGTCAACACCCTCTTTCTTTCTTGTTTGCGATTTTTATTTCTGGAAATGTGAAATGTAAATACATCATGCTTGTATGAAAATAAATAGTGACCTTGATTTTTTATGTGCATATTCAATATCTGGATGAATATAACTCATAGAATACTTTCATTTTACAGCATGCATATATTATGTATTGATAACTTGACCTTTAAGTTAGACCTGGACGGAGATGCTCTGTTCCACTATATTTGCTTCTTACATACAACTGCCACACGATTCTTTAGGCTTAGTATTTGCATAAATATAATATTTATTTTCTTGGAAAGCCAGTTATTCTACACTTAATCGTTAAATATCTCCCACTGTGCTATTTTATTTCATTAGACTACTGGTATTTGGTGATTAACACGTTTTAACTTTTGTGTTTTATGTGTTTCACCGTTTGTTTCTGTATTTTGTTTGTGTACAAAATTAATTACTTTATCTAAATGCTTGCGTTAAGTAATCTATGTCTTTGTTGTACAGTATGTCTTCACTTGTAATTACTTCACCTTGCTCACCTTGATGCAATTGGCTGCATGTCTTGTATGAAAGATGCCATATAAACACAGGTTTACTTACTGGCAAAGTATCAGAAACACAAAAGGCAGCCACACAAAATAGTGGATCATCTTTGGATCTTTTATGTATCTAGCTAAAGCTACCTACCTACCTGTACCTGCTCTGAGGTCAGTGTATATATACACGTAATTTTCAGTCAAAACAAAAATTAGATTCAGTCAAAAATAAATTACAAATAAAACAATGATGATTCATTATCTGAAATTAGTTTGTCTTACTAATCACATTTGTGATGATGAGGAGTTAGTCTGTATTATGTAACATTTAATAACATTTTTATTTAATGACACCTATTGCAGGAAAAGCTTTCACAGGCATATTTATTCAATTTACCTATTTAAGCATAACAACATTACCATAAATACAATTTACTTTCTGTTAAACTGTCTGTTGGACTGCTGGACCGTTGATGACATTTGTGTTCTGGTGATGTTTTAAACAAACAAAAACATTGTTTTAAACAAATTCATTGAGGAAATAATTATTAGATTAATCAATTATAAAAATAATCATTAGTTGAAGCTCAGTTTTGAATGCGTATTGCACGCTTATTAACATTTATGCATCATTAATATAGTGTTGATCGTGTGGCCATTAAATATGTAGTTAAATCCTTCCTTCCTTTTTATGTATGAAATGGCAGTGAGGTATTTAAAATTTAAATCTTCAGGAGTCTGTGAGCACATCACCCAACAATACCTTTTCTTCTTACATGTGCACAAATTCAATTGTTTTCTTTCATTAATTCAGGAATCCTCTCTGTTATGCATAATCCTGTTTTGTCTCCCATCCAGTCTCTCATTTTTCTGTCCACTCTGCAACTTCAGGCTGATCGCTCCTTAAGCATCCCTTTTCTCTACTCAGCATCCAATAATCCTGCAGCACACATACCTTCCCACCTGCCTGCTTCCCAGTTTTACCCCATTGCCTAGCTGCCCCCACACCACCACCACTTCCTTCTCTCTCTCTCTCTCTTTTCCTCCATCTCTCTCAGCTCCTGCCACTTGCCCTCAGATGGCATAATCCCTGTCATATTGTCACATTACAGGAGTTCAGATGCTAATGGCTGTACTGCTAATCCAGCTGCTGGCAAACCTGGACCGCTGCCCGTACCCGCTCTGCCCAGCTTCGAAACAGCTGTGCTTTGCTCAGTCATGCCAATGATGCGGTGGGAATCACAGACACAAAGCAGACAGACTGACAGTGGGAGAACTGGAAGCTAAAGTAGACATTACAGGGAAGACAGGAAGGTTTAAGACATGGGTGGAGCTGAAGAGAAAGATATGTGCTGTACAGATGTGGAGGCAGGAAAAAATATTGTTCAGAGGTGGTAGGTCAAGGGCGTCCTAGGTGCGGACGCCCTTGTGTCAAGGCTGTACCTTGAAATGGTATTTCGAAGTTTAAACAAAAAAAAAAAAAAACATACTGAAAGGGAGACAAAAATGTCACAATTCACTTAAGGGAAACAGATACAACCAGTAGGTTATTGAGCTGTGGATGTGAATGAGCCTTGGCAGGCAGTTATGGTCATTACTGTCTTTTTCAATCTTTGTGAAACAGAAATTTCCCATTTTACGTGAAGCAGTAAGTGTGTTTAGGCTCCAGAGCATTTGCTGTTTGTTGTGAAGTTGTCTCAATAGCGCTCCCATCTATCAGAGGAGGAAAAATCAGTTTGCCTGTAATCCAAGTACAACACTTATCAAAAATTTTAAATGAATTAAAACCTCCTCATTTTCAATAAAATATCTGCTTGAAAGCAGTATCGCATTAGTGAAACGCAGGCGTTGGGCTACTTCAAAACAATTCAGCTAATTTAGCTGAAACCACAAGTTCAATTATTGAAACCTACATTATAAGAGCAGGGAACATAGAGAGCCGCAAAAGAGGACTGAATTACATGATCAGAGAAATGAGGGCTCTTTTGGGAGGGGTGGTGTTCATCTGTGGAGAGGAGGCGTCCTTCACCCTTCCACCTTCAACATTTCACTCCCCTCTAACAAGTAGAACAACAATGAGCTGAGATGGATTCACAAAAGCATCCCCTCTGATGGTGACATTTTTTTTCTGCCTGTACGCAGCATTGAGGAAGAGGGGGTTGTAACAGCAACCCCGTCTTGCAACAACAGATGGATTGCAACAGCAGGCAATTGTCTTGTTAATATATGAGTATAGTAAATCAAGATCAATTTAAGATCACATCACAAACTGGACTGCTCTGTTAATTTCATTAGTGTGTGTTGGGGAAAAATCAAACCTAAACCAGGGACGAGCAAATCAAATCCCACAATTGAAACATAATTATTGGATATCATTAGTATAAAATCCGGAAGCACAGCTAATCTCTGTAATCTCTGATTTCAAGACTGGCCTGACAGAAGGGACCCAGACTGAATTCCATCCATAAACACACAGAGTCTCATCTCAATCTTCCAGTGTGTACAGAAGAAGACCTTTGACCCCCCCCATTCTCAAACAGAGTAGGTTGGGAGAGTGGATGCGCAGTCGGTGTATTCAGCTCTTGTGCACACAGTGGTCCGTCTCCTGTCTGTGTGTTCATGCTGTTTATCTTTCATTAGACTTCGAGATGTGTCTATAACAGCAAACCCTCTCGAGTAGTAGTGATGTTCGCTCTTCATCCTAATTTAGTGCTCACTCCCTAAGATTTAAAAATTAACAAAAAGATTCAAAAAGACGCAATGTCTGTGCTGTATTTGTAGAGGGGAGATTATGCTAGTCCACTTTTTTTTTTTCTTTTTTCTTTTATTGACAAAGGAAATTAATGTAAGGGTGAACAATGTGGCAATTACTTATCCAAGTTATTCAGCTGACATGTACGTGTGCATTCACCATTACATATACAGCTCTATGTTACATCACTATACAGTGTATGTTACCTAGAAACAGCAGTATGGAGCCAGTGGACAAAATGAATATGCTTCACAGAAATGAGCCAACTGTGATGTGCTCCACGAGTCTCTGTCTGTCTTCTGAACATTTCTCTCTCCCTGTTGCTCCAGGTTCGTTTTGAATCACCGAGAGGGGCCTCTGCTCATGAGTGACAAGGCAACGTTCACCCTGACAAGTGTGTGTGTGTGTGAGTGTGAGAGAGAAATTCAGAAGGTTTCAAATAGAAAATTGCTGAGAAAATCTAGATGAAAAGAACACAGAGGGAAGGAAAAGGGGTAAACTTGAGTTCTTTCCTCTTGTTGTTGAGTCTTTATTGCAGGCTTGAAGAGAGTATCTCGAGGTCAGAGTGCTTGGGATTGTGCGCTGAGAGGGTTGAAAGAATGAAATGCCGTCCATGATTGGCTGAGATTCCCAGAGGAAAATCAGTGAAGCTTGAGGAAGCCTCTGAGGCTAATCTATCATTAGCATTCTAAAGGAACTACCGGCACTTGTAGAGAAAAACACAAACACACACACACACACACACACACACACACACACACACACACACACACACACACACACACACACACACACACACACACACACACACACACACACACATTAGCTTGATTGCCACATTATGAATATTTTACCAAAAAAAAAAAAAAAACAAATACACACAATTGAGAACAAGCATTATGTTGAAACAATGCTCACACAAAAAAGCAGACATCCGAATAAGTAAGTTCCCCATTAAACCCCGAGTGAACCCACAGAGGCAGTAAATGTCAAGAATAATTGACTAATTTTTTTAAGTCATTTCACAGGAAAGCTCACCAAACACTGGATGATTACAGTTTCTTTGATTGTAATATTTGCAGTTTTTCCTTGTTTTACATCATAATAAATAAATACATGGCTTTTAGGGCGCTGGTCATACAAAACAAGACTTGTGAAGATGTCATATTGAACTCTGGGAAACTGGGATGGACATGTTTAAGAAAATAAATGAAAAAGCCTTAATTTAATCAGTGCGAACTCAATGTACTCAAAAGGAAACAGCAAAGGGCTATGCTAGGGCTATGTAGAAACATATTATGTAAGGCCAAGAGAAAAGGCTCAAAATGAAGATAATGCACAAACAAACACGAGCTGACAAAGACACATGAACAGAGTTCCCACTAGTCCATTGTATGGTAAACACAATGAGGTCTGTTCCAGTAATGAGGGAACCCAGAGCTGTATTGATCACATACTGTGGATCAGAGGACCTCTGTCAGTCCCTCAGAGCCCACTTTATACAGCCAGTGAACGCAACTCAATCCCCTCTCATTTAACACTTTACATCTCCTTCTCTCTCCTCTGCCTCTCATGTCTCTGAATCACAACTTGTCCTCCTGATCCATTTTAGAGGCATTCCTTCCTTCCTGGTACTCTCACTTTTCTCCATCTTTTGTTGCTTCATCTCCTCTCTTCTTTGCTTTCTGTTTTCTCTCCACTTCCATGTATCAACCCCTTATTTATGTAAATCCATTTGCTGTGAGAATGAAGCTTGTCTAATGTCCTGAACACTGCTGGATTTTATGCCATTTCTTCCTGGTAACGGTAGAATAATGAAAATGTAAATAGCGTTAAGCTGGGTAGCTTAAGACAACCTCTTAATGAAGGCAGAGAAAGAGAGAGAAAGAGAAAGAGATGGAGAGGGAGAGAGTATGGGCATTTTTAGCTTCTAAAGAGACCCGACGTCACAGGCTACAACATCGCAACAGCAAACCACTGAAGCATGTGTATGGGAACCAGCTAGAGAAAAGACATTATAGGGATTCAAAATGTTTGGTGAGAGCTGCCTTCAAATAAAGTCCAAAAGAATATCCTTTCAAATGACATTTCATCTGGTATGCTCCAAACACCAGTCATGTGTCTCTCTCACTCTTGTTGTTTCTTCAGGCTTTTCCTGCGGTTGCCAATCAATCTCGAAGGAACAATCCTGGGCTGTAATCTGAGGAGATGTTAATCAGGCTTTTGTTTGCCTCCCTCTGACATGGCTGTCCATTAGAGGGATAACCCTGAATATTTAGTGAGCGATAGTGATTATATCAATATCTCTCTCTCTCTCTTGAACACTCACGTTGCTTTTTACACATGCTCTTATCCTGGAGAGTGAGTGAGGGGGAGGCAGTTATGTAACAGGGGATCCAAGAGGGCTTCCCTTGAGCTTTGGATAGAACGTGAAAGAAAAGAGGAAAAGGAGATGAACGCGGAGTATTTGAACGAAGGAAACAGGGCAGAGGTTCACAAAGGTGACCTCTCATGTTCTGCTGATGAAAAGATTTGAGTCAGACAAGAAAGAAGAGGAGGGAGGGGAAAGGAAACAGAATAAACCGGAATAATTAGTGATTTGAAAGAGTGATTAAAAGAGAGGGAGTCTTGCAAAGGGAAACAATAGAGGCTGAGAAAGAATTAAAATGCAAAATGTACTGAAGTGAAACAGAGGTTCTGCTTTTGTTTCAGTTTTGCTGTCACCTTTCTAAATGTCCCATGTCTCTTTATAGATTGTGGATCTACATAGACCGCAAAAACAGCATGTGTGTCCTTGGTATGCTGCTCAACCTTGGGATAAGTCTGCATTAGCACATCAGGCTGTTAAGTCAATCCCAGAGCTACTCAGCCAAACAGACCATTGGCTTGATCTTTGATTGTAAAAGCCTGCCAGGCTGGCAAGTTAATCCTGGAGTGCAGTAGGCCAATCAAGTTGTCAGGCCAGGCCCACCGTCAATAACACATTTAGGTCAAACACAAAGGCGTGGAGCGGACTCAATCATCTAGACATACCTTCATCAAACCATATAAAAAATATCAAGCAGTTAAAGTCTGTACTTATACGCATGTGCAGAGAAGTATGGGTTTAAAAGCTCCTTAAAGAAAATCAATATAGGATCTGGAATTTTGTTGGATAACTTGTTACAGCTGCCTTTTTTATTGATCGCCATCTGAGCTCAGGCACTTCACAACGTAAAGCGGTAGAAAGGTTATTGTGCAGTCACCAGAACCACCCACATCTGCAGTGGCACAGAAAAATGAACTCCGAGCAGAACAACTAGACAGGAGTAGAAGAAACGGCAGCAGCGAAGGACAAAGGGAAAGAGAGGGAGGGAGAGAGGGATGTAGAGAGGGAAGGGGAGCTGCTGTGGCAACAAGAGGGGAGGAAAGAGAGCAAGAAATGTAGAAAAGGTAGAAGGAAATAAAGAGTGATGGAGAGAAACAGAGAAAGAAAGACTCAGAGGCAGACAAGGAGACAGCACTATTTACGGTAGATTAGTTGTTATGGTGATAAGCAGAAGGGAAAGGAAGGGATGTAGTTGTCAGGGTGATGGGGCTGCATTGGGCTACTAATGATATGTAAAAATAACTTTGCTTAGAATTCGCCTTACCTTCAGAAAAAAAATGGTAACACACATACACACACACAAACATGCTCAGATGAATACACACAAAGACAAGACAGTCTGTTGAAACAGGCTCGTCTCATTAGCATTTGGAGACGTACTCAGATTCCTCCCCCACAGTCTCAGCATGCAGCTCAATTTTTTGTAAGTTTTTACTTAATGAGGGATGGTAGCTAGCTACACACAAACACTGGGGATGCATCCGTGAGTGTTCATTGCTGTGTGTAACACTTGTACTTCTGTGCTTCTAAAGCTCTGACAACAGCAACTGAGAGCATAGCACATTGACAGAGGGAGATGACAGAGGACTGCGGGTAATTGTAGTTTAACTAGCCTGAAGGGGTTTGTAGGATGCATGTCTTTGTAGTTTTGCTGCTTGTAGGATGACCTCAGGGTTTTCCAAAGGCATCTGGGGTAATCAAAGACACTCCTCATACTTATGTCAATCAGTGTTCATATACACCATGATGGACTACAACTAACTAACTTAAAAGCTTTTATTTAATTCAACTTTGAAACATGGTTGTGGAATAAATCACAGGTTGTTGTTTTTTTGTTTTTGTTTTTGTTTTTTGCTGTGATTTACTGGGCAGTTTTGGTCATTTATTTAGCTAATTTAATGGTCTGGTTTCTTGATAATTCAACTTGATAATTAATTGACCTGTAAAGCTCAATTCAAAGCTTGCACTAACTGGAACTGGCAGTTGGAGTTGGGCCATGTTACACACATTCTTGTTGCACTGATTCTTGTCCTTCACAAACACTGGCTGGTTAGCATGTAACTGAAATGAAGACAGAAGACGTGCTTAGAGCAAAAGTTAACACTGGTGTTGCTTTCCAACACTGGAGACAGCTCTTAAGCAGAAAATTAATGAAGTCTGATGCCGAACATGGTGGCATTTTTTGAAAAGCTCCTTGAAGCAATTCAGCCTTATTATAATTAAAGATCATACATATGTATAAATATATAGGCAACAAGCGGTTGTCGGCCTGACAGTGGCCAATGGGTGGACCCAGGTGTTGTCCTAACCTCCATCGAGATCCCAGTTTGGGTTTGTGCATCTGAGGGATGTGCTAGAAAAAGCCAGATCCTTCGAAACCTCGACTCACAACCCACAGGACCCAAAAAATCTGCTGCACGTGTCCTGGTGAGGAACATACACATTATAAGGTAGGTGATTTCAATTCAGTGGCTGATAAGTGATTCAAGAAAAAACACTTCTGCATAAACAGACATCACAGCATCCCTACAAAAACAATACACACCCTGCCGCTATATCATAACCATTTAATGTGGGTTGAATTTCCTCTATGTCTATAAAAGCATCTTGTGGCACTTCTCATTTACCAACATTTAATTACCTTTCAGTCTGTTTATATAAACCCACTCACTTAAACATATACACCATTACAGCAGTGCACACACTGAATATCACTCTATTATTCTGGATTTACTTGTGCCACAAACATAAATGATTCCCTGGCGTAATTGCTTCATTATCAGTGAAGACCAGAATACACATATCACACCACATGTCCCTCTCATAATCTGTTCACTTTCGTCTCTCTCCATCGCACACCACACCCATTACACACAAACACATACACAATATGCACATACCGCATCACACATTCATACATTCAATTTTCCTGAACATACATTAACCATGGGGAGTAATATCCCACACTGTGAGGGTCTTTAAATGGAAACCATTAGTGAGGATTTTAAGATGTAGTATATAATTTTTTTTTTACTATCATCTGGGTTACTTAGGTGTAACCCTCTACTGAATCCAAGTGTATTGTAGAAAACATTTACACACATTTGATACTGTATTGAAAAACTTCTGCCTCACTTTCACACACTCATGGTTCACAACAGAGGAAAAAGCTAATAATATAACAATTCCAGTCTTTGACAGATGATACAGTCAACAATTTTTTTGTTTACTTTAGCGAGCAAAATAATGAGGCGGGCGAATGTAATCCTATACGATAAAAATCATAATATTATAGCTTGATTGCCTCCGTATGCTGGCCTATCCCGAGGCTCTGCAGCTGTTGTGAAACGGGCGAACAAAAACAAGCTCCCTACGTATCCACACAATGCACCATCCAGGGGCAATCTGGCTCTCCACAAGAAAGCCATTTAATCTCCAGTAGTCTGCATGTGATCAATCTCCCAGCACAGTGTTACTGCTGCACAGGCCATTCCTCATCATTTAGAGGGAGAGGTATTGACCAGGCCAGGATGGCCCCTGTAGTATATTTGTGTGTTGTGAGCAAACAGCAAAGAATGAACAAAATTGTCCAGTAAATAAAATACATCCTGTTTTTTTTTTTCTCTCCTCAGTGTATGCATCTGCATCGCTACCTGTAAATGTGAATGTGGTTTTTATGTTCACATCCCTGTGGGTTAGCTGGTTTCTGTATTGATGTCTTGTGGGCTGATATGGGCAACCTAAATCTCCACTTATTATCAGTACATCCCTGCTTAGTGGCGTTGCTAATGAGCATTAAATGCAGTTGGCTTAGGAGAAAAAGAGACGAGGCAGATGCTGCTACCGCTCACAAATGTGCAGCATCATTTTAGACCTATCAAGTTAAAGGTTCTGGGTGATCAATCGTTTAACTTGAGACTGGCTGCCATCACACATTAGAGTGTGCAGATGTCAGTGTGGACAGCTGATCTGTCAATAAACTATTACAGTCTTTTCCTCCTCTAGAAATGAGAGGAATGAATGTTCAATACAAGTATCTAGGAAGCCTTGGGGGTATGAGACAGGCATGACAAGTAGAGACTGGGTCTCACTACATCTTATTTGTATATGCCATTTAGCCCATCTGCTTGACAGAGGAAATGTATAGACAGGCACATATCAGTTTTCAAGTGTCAGAGAAACTGCAGCAGTATGATTTGTGAAATGAAAGAGGAACGCCTTGACAAATAAATTAACTGACTGACTGCCTGGATTATGTGTTCCTGTCCTCGCACTTATCATGAGGTTATTCAGGCGTCTGCTCCGTGGACTTCATCCCCCACACTGCCTCGGGACCATGTCAGATTTACTGTTATCCATGATGGGCTCTTATCAGGAATTTGGAGCGGGACTTTGCAGAGTCATCTAGAATATGCGATGTGTCGTTTTTTTTATCCACGCTCAGAGAAATAGCAATAGGCCACGGATGGGATATCACAAGCCAGATGAGGAGACACATTCAGATAAATACAATCACACAGTGTATAACCACACACACACACACACACGCTAGGATCACTGGCACTGGTCGGAGTATGTCGACAGCAAGCTGACTACAGAGGCTTTTGGGACACAATGCAAAAACTAGTAGCTGATGTTAAAACACTCATAGGTAACACGGTTGTGTCCATAATTAGACCCTATATTAAATGATACGACAATCAGTTGCAAAGTGTAAGCAGTGATGTGGAGTCAGGAAACACATTAAAGCCATTTGATTCATCTCAAGCACTCTACATATTGACTGTAAGATGGTGCCTCTATTGGGTTAAGTGTAAGACATAGGGAGGCTCTCGTTTTTACATTGGAGCTGAGTGCAGAATGTTGTTTTGCACTGCAGCATGTTCACTCATCCCTGCAGGCGGTATTTAAAAGCCATTATTCCAGCTAACAGACCGGTCAGCAGGCCTTGGATGTGTTTAGTGATGTGTATTGTCTGGCTCTCTCATGACATTTGAAGTGCATAAATGGACAAAGTGTTCATGCAGCATTTTATGTTTTTTTGTCTGTGCAGAACAGCAGAGGCAGCAGAGGCTACAATGCTGCAGAGCTGCAGCTGTGAATGATCAGGACTATTGTTTGTTTATGTCCTGGCAGTGAGTCTGGGGCAAAAGACAAGACGCACACAGGGTCATGTGAAGCATTCTCACGACAATCAGCTGAGTTAAACCTATAACCAGGTGACACTGATTGATGGGCAGGTCGTGAACATGCCAGCACACAGCTCAACCTCTGCACATGGTGAATCATCAAGAAAACCTGTGGCGCCTAAAACTGGTTGGGAACCAATTTAGATCTCTGACCATAACTCCATGGATTTTAACCTAATGATTTTAAAATACATTACTGCATCACAGCTTAAACTTTATATAAGTTTGAGGTGAGAAGTCAGAAATGTAGACCGCATAATTCTGTTACAAGTTTGTTTGAATTAAGTTGGCGAGTTACATGGTGTGTTAACTAGTAGCGATTGCTGAGCTAATGGAGATAATAAGCTTTAATGTGGTGCCTCCTATTGTAACAATATCAGAGAGAAATCTCATTTTGACACTTTATTAAGGAATGTTATGCTCCCTACTTTCAGCTAAAATTACACAAGTGGTCCTTCTGGGTCACATGCAATTATGTTGACAATGAAATTGCACAAAATGACATATGAACGCTGTGGCTCACAATGACAATCAAGAGAGTGAGTTAAAACTAAGCCTCCAGGTACAGTTCTGGCTGTGTGGCGATTTTATAAAACTAGCCAGAACCTGAATCGTGGGTCATTTAATGAGTTGGGCATTGGAAAAGACTCAAAACATTTAAAAGTTTCAAAAAGCTATGTAAGTGGGTTTTTTTTGTGTCTTTTAAATGTGCATTGAGTCAGCAATAAGACTCCAAATGCAGAGGCCAGTAGAACTGCAGAAAGCAGCTTTCACTTGAATACATTGGGTGTCATTTTATAACATGGCATCCAGCTCTCTTAATACAACCATGGTTAATGGTAAAATTTACAGCACAGCTCATATAATCCCCCTGCCTTTAAGCTTTTTTACCACCAACCCTGAGCAGACACGCCAAAGCATATGATGCTTGTATATCATGACCATAACAATCTTTGGTGCGGTCATGCACAAAAAGCCATATGCCCTGAGCACAAACCCATCAAGGCCGAATTAAAGGCTTTTACTGAAACAGTATCAGTTCCACTGTGTCTGGTAAAGGACCATTGTTATGATGCACCATGGTCCGATGGGACTTCACAGTTGTGTGTGTATTTCAGGGGCATGGATGAAATGTCACAATTTAATGCCTCAGTTTAATGACCATCTGAATCGGTCAGGGTTCGGTCATTCTTTTGGCACTAGATTTGACGGAGGGAAAATTCTCTGTGCCACTCGTCTGCGAGAATGTCCTTGTTTTTAACAAAAATCTCACACACAGTACACGTCTTTTCAGGTTTCAACTGCCTGTGTTTCAAAGCCTGGTGAACAAGGTCCTTGATTCTTTGTCATGTAAATGTTCGCCCCCTCTCAGATGAGATAATCAGGGTGTAACCCAGAAAATTGTGCAGTTGGGCAGGGAATGTGTCTTTGGATGAAAGCAGGCATGTTTGAGAAATGTTGTCTGCCCAGGCCCTGAAACTAAAGAGGAGATGCGGATTATTTGGTTGACTGAATACACCACTTACTGCCACTTCATCCCAAATTTCCCACAGTGATCATTTCTTGACTGATCTCTGCTAAAAATTTTTGATCCAGTCCAGTGAACACAGTAGAGCCAACAAGTGTCTGAAACAATTCACAGAGAAATATGTCTTTGCTTTTTGTTTTTGTTTCCACACAAGCCCAAGACTTTTTTCAGTTAGTCTAGTAAAACAACTACAACAAACATATATTAGTGTTTTCATCACTTCTGAGTGGCATCTTTAAATGTGACAGCATGGGATAAGTGTTCTGATTGAAGCTAAGTAAAGTAAGTTTATCATGCTAACCACGGCACCATTCACCACATCATCTGTGTGACACTTCAAACTACCTGCTCTCAAACTAACACATCTCATCTACTGTACCTTTACCACTTCTTCTGTGTCTATGTCTCATCCAGTGTGTGCAAAAGGCGTCAAATTAGTGTGCACACTCCATGACACAGCCACCTAAACACTTTCTCATTACTTTCCTCACAGGGGCCACTGTGACACTGTGGGAGACTTTTGGCTCAGTAGAGATGCTCATTGCTCCAACCTATACTTTTTCTGATATACTTGATGTTCTTGTATCAATGAGTTGATTGTTCCTCACTCATAACATTACGTGCAGATATCAAAAGTTTTTGAATGAATGCTTCAAGAGTTTGCAGCATCTTCTGGCACTAGGCAGACAGCACCAAGCTACATCTTCACAGAACTTTGGCCTCAGTCTAGTGATATGTAGTGATATCTAGTGATATGTAATTACATTTACCCCATTAACTGCCTTTGGGTGTGTTTATCCTATATATCTCTACAAAAAACAAGACTATTTTAGTCAAACAATTGTCTGACTGTTCATATAACAACGATACCAATATACGTTGGAAGAAATCTAATCGAAGACAGATCACTGCCACACATACTAGACAGTTTAACTTGATGAAAGACTAACTGACTGATCACAGTTGTCATAGATTAACTTTCCATTGATCCAACCCATTTTTCAGTACAACTTAAAAATACTTTTTCCAATTTATATTCTTTTGCAATCCTCACATCTCATGCTCCAAATAATGTTTGACACTGCAATGTGTCAAACCACCAGGCTTGTTCCATCTGAAAGTTCTTACCCATATTTAACAATTGTCAGTGGACTTACAGCCTACTGCAACCAAAGCTGGGTTTGCAAGCTGACCGAGGCACCAGCGAGAGAATCCCTGTCTTGTCTGATTAAAGTCTGGGTCTTTATGGGCTGATTTCCAACAGAGAGGCTAGAACAGGCCAGCTCAGGCTTGATTGGGCCGGGTCGGACCAAGATTGAGACAATTGGAGTCTGATAGATGGATCCTGACAGCTTGTCTCTGTCAGAGACCTGCTCAGAGTCCCAGAGAGTGAATCTCACTCAGCATCAGCATGGCTTTGGTCCACTGCACAATCACACCGAGGTGAAGGGACACACTGAGCTGAACGCCTAAAGTTAAAATCCTTATTTGCAGCAGCGGAGCATATACTGTCCAAGATGTTGGTCAAACACCAGCTGTATATGAAGGGCGCATAAATGCATCTGTAGAGTGTGCACTTACAACAACATTCACAAACCAACGACAACAACAATTTACTCCAGTTGATACCCAATTTAGTAGAGCTTGACTGGCAATTAAAACCATGAGTTGAACCGAATGTGGTACAAAGAATGAGGGAATAAGAGACTCTCACAGCCTCCACACCTTTGGGAAACTCATTAGTCTGGGTAATACAGGCCCAAGCAGACTCCACATTGAATTATTATAGGATTTCACAATGCTACAAACTCTGGGAATGCCATAAGGATATTGGGAGGGAAAATCAATGGAATAGCTGCTTTATCCAGCATCTCTTGAGGACTAATCAGGCGCTCATAGCTGATCCTTTAACCATAACTATTCAAGGTTGTGAATTCATATTCCCAACACTTCCTTCAATCCTACAGAAACAATACAGTATTCCCATTTGGTACCAAATGCTACACAAACAATTCAGTTGAGCAATGATCCAAACAAAGGTCTGATTCTTTGTCTCAGACTTCTTTGTCTCATTGAGTTGCATTAGCATTTTTGGTTTGGTCTCAGCAATAAAAACTTTCTATGAATGGCTTTGACATGGGTCAATGGTAAATGGCATTTAAAGTGAATTTAATGGAAGTCATGAGAATCCAGCCCCTCGATCTTTTTCTTCTCCAGCACATGAAGACAAATGTCTCAAACATTTGACCCAGAAAACAATCACCCACCAGGGACTTTATCAGCCAATTAATCTTCTTTACTATTACATTTAATCTTGAACACAGGCAATCTAACCTTCCTACTTTCTTTTCAATTTGTTACAAACTAGTACTGAGAAGAAGAATAAATGGAAGTGGGGAAATTATTCTGTCTGTGAATACGTTAAGGCAATATCAAACCAAAATCACAACTCTGACAGTGTCCACAGGCTGCAGTACCTTCGTTTATAATTAGAGGAACTCATGTGGAAAAACAGAATTTTATTAAGCTATTTAAATACCAAATGAGACCTCAATTTCACGTTAGCGACTTAATTGAAATCAGAATTTTAAGTTTATACATGTACCTCAATTTTTCATATTTCTGTAATAAAAAAACACTATTCATCTGTTTATTCTATTTTTGTTGTTTTCTTGGCTATATTCACTGAATCTTTGTTTGAATTGTTTATATGTTGAACGCATCTACATGTTCCCCCATGTGTATACAGCACTCTATAAACATATTCAAGAGGCTAAAGGAGAAAGTGACAGTATCCATGTCCCTGATTACTAGCTCATCTGATTTTGCTTGTGCCTTCATTTATAATCTTTTAGGTGGACAGAAGAAGAGTAGCCTTTCAAAGTGGTATTAAACAGCCAAACTGCCTAGTGACACTTCATCACCTTTGACCCTGCCGTTAGGGGGTAATATTGACTTTACTGCTATCAATATTTGACCAAAAGACCCAAAGGACAGAGTAGATTGATTTGATGTGCTGTTCTGGCACTGATCTATATGGAAATCCTCCACGGACCAAAGTGTAGCTACTCGGACAGTCTTGTTTGTGCTGTGTATGTGTGTGTGAGCACATACAAAAAAAACACACAACAACATATGTGCACTCGAGCAACAACATGCATTTACAAAATCCTCCTTAAACCACAACACAACTGTGATTATACAAAAAAAAAAAAAAAAAAAAACTACTGAAACATCCACATGCAGTCAATTACACGTTAAAAACATTTTGGTTAAACAGAAATCAAGTTAAATTTGATTTGTACACGATAATCACAGGGCAATAATAATAATGATGATGCAATAGATTTTCACACTGCAAAATCACTGAATAAATTACATTTTGATTGATTAATTGATTTATTTAAGTAGCCTTAGAGGCCTGATTAAAATAAATCAAAAACTTTAACCTTGTGACTTAAACTTTGTTTAACCAAGCTCAAGTGTCAATCTCCATGAAAATCATCTATACAGTCTTTTTGCTTTTAAGGACAATGGTATTAACTTTAAGTGCATATACAAAGCTATACAAGTTCTCTCGTCCAGTCCTTTGATGCTGAATCAATGTTTGACCCGAACTTGTAGTGTGGTACGTTCTTGATATCTAAGGAGATTACAACATCTTAAGTGTTCAAAATGTTCAGTTAGGAGCTAAAGGAGAGAGGATTTCACTGGTCCACTGAACATTTCAGTGTGAAACTAAACACA
The DNA here is from genome assembly GCA_016801845.1 of Polydactylus sextarius. Lineage (NCBI taxonomy): Eukaryota > Metazoa > Chordata > Actinopteri > Polynemidae > Polydactylus > Polydactylus sextarius. The sequence continues at coordinate 5,579,961 of CM028912.1, read as the reverse complement.
CTGTGGCAAAACTTCTTAAAGGTAAGGGATGTTAAAAGTGGACACCTGAGAGAAGAGAAAGGAACAAAAAAATCCCACATTTCAAGAGCTGGACCAAACTGTTGGGACAAGACCGACAGTTTTTCAAGTGGACCTTGTCCAGTCCTATGAGGTTAGAGATAAGATGAGATAATCCTTTATTAATCCCACACTAGGGAAATGTGCAGTGTTCCAGCAGAAAAGACAATAGTGCAGTAGTGAGAAACATAAGTAACAGCAAGATATAATAATTAAGAGGCTCAAAGATTGAAATCATATTGTTGCACAAAAGGAAATATTGTTTTTGATCAGTTGAGTTTACATTGAGATCGCACATGAGTGAATTTGTCAGTGTTGGTGTGCACTGTCTGCTGGGAACATTGCTGATTGTGAAGTCTGACAGCAGCAGGAAGGAAGGACCTGCCGTATCTTTCCTTCACACACCGCGGGTGGAGCAGCCTGTCACTGAAGGAGCTGCCTGGTGCTGTCAAGAGTGTCCTGCATAGGGTGGGACATGACAATAACGTTTCCTCAGAGACACCATCTTTGACTTCTGCTAGCACTACCAGCTACTCTGGGGACCGGAAGCTAAATGGTGAGTGCATATTTGATGTACAGAGGTTGATGTCCACAATTCAAATTATGCACATGTAAGCGCTTCATTATATCAAATATACAGTAAATGTAGCTGCAAGGGTGGTTATGGTAACTGCAGTCTGTAGTCTGTGAGGCACTGATAAATTATTTTAGGGCCATAGCACTATAGTTACGACCACGGGTGTTTTCTTACCATCACTGAACATTAACTTTGCCATTGCATTGTTCAGAGAGCTGTTATTTTTTTCATGGGCTGAAACTTCCAACAACACATCTAATTATAAAGAAGAAGTGAGCCAAGAACTGCAGCTACAAACACATCTCCTGATAAAGAGGCCATTGACGCTCCACAGAATAGAAGCAGCAAGGGCTATAAAGGCCCAAGTGAAGGAATCAGGGGGGGCTGGCCAGTCCTGGGGCTTAAGCACAGAAGCACAAGCCAAAACTATTAAGTGGACAGTGGGCTACAGGCGTACGTGGCCCAGCAGAATAGGCAGTTACAGAAAATGTATGAGACTGGGCAGAAACATCAAAAACATGAATCTAAACCCAGTTGATTCAAGCCCAGTGGCAAGCAAACTACCAGATATTTATGTCCTTATCAGCATTAGTGCACACAATTACCACATTGAATTCTCCTAATGCAATGAAAAACTGCTATGTAGTCTTTATTTTACTCACCTGCGCCAGACCATCTTAACAGCGGTGCATGAAATGATTCTGCATCTATGTTTCCATTGCAGCAACTCATACAACCACACACGCTGAAGCTTAAGTGTCTCAAGAACCAACTAATAGAAAATGGTTGTTTCGCTTTCGCACAACAAATGTGTATTTTTGTCATGCAGTAAAATGTGCAGTTCCTTCCAAACAGCAGTCAACAGTACTGTATAAGATGCCATTTATTGCCACAGACCTTGCATGGCACGTCTTTTTTTGCAGTTGTTATATTACCGAGCTATAGCCTTGACAATTAGGCAAAAAAATATATTTTAGGTCTCATGACCCCCTTTTTTATTTTTTATTTTGAGGTACTTGGACATAATCTCAGTTGTTTTTTCTCCTCCATCCTAATACAACATGGCTATGTTTTGTTGGATCTGTATTCGATGTCAGTGACCATCTTTGCTGGTCAATGCACATTATTTATTGATAAGTTGCCCTTCTGCTCTTTGTGTCTGTCCAGTGAGTTTGTGTCCTTCTATATAAAACCTTTAACTAAAGGTCAGTCCTTAAATCTTGAAACATGCCTGCTCGTATATACAGTACAAACAAACGCAGGCACAAACACATAAATCCAAATATGTAAGGACACACACACACACACACACACACACACACACACACACACACACACACACACTGATATTTAAACTGTGAATTTTTAACAAACCCAGTATTTAACTTATTTGTGAAAACTGACCGAAAAAAAATAACAATAGATAAAACCTACTTTTTTTCTACAATAGCTTCACAGCGCTTGAACTGCCCGTTCGCATCCTTCTGTATTCCTATCATGAAAAGTTCCTACCTCCAGTGTTTTTGCTCTCTATTTTCTCTTTTGACCTTTGCATTTGTTCACAATTGATGTTCAATTTGCTGGCATTTAGAGGCAAAATGAGTTTCAGATTAACCCTTAGTGACCCAGTCATGAGAAACTGGATCATTTGGTAGCTGTCACTCTCTCTTAATTGAAGTAGGTCTGGCTAATTCTAAGAAATACCTTGTATATCTTTTCATTCATTTGAATTCTCTTCACCTAAGACACAGGCAATGCACTGCACTTACAGATAAATTGCTAAACCATGCTCCTGATTTTCTGTGAGAGGCAGTGGCACAACGCCAAGCAAGGCAAGCAATGCTTGACCAGTTAAAAGCTGGAAATAGGCATCCGTTAGAACAATGCTGAAGTGGAATATCTCTTTTTACATCTTTTACATAGCATTTCATCCTATAAATGATCTGATGTAGTCTGTTTGCCTAAATCCTGTAATTTACTTCCTCTTCTGGAAGCTAGATTGACTACCAGCCACCTATCTACTCTGTATTTATTGAATATGTCTAATATGCTTCATTTCAGTCATTTTTATTTTGACATTTCAGAAAATCAGAATCAGAGATATTTAAATGATCCCTCTGGGGAAAACACAGTTACACTGTGGATAGTCCTAGGATCTTTGATGGGTGATTAGCTATAGCTAATTATTTTCTTCCTAAGCATTAAAGAAGCAGCAATGGCAAATAAACAAGCAAATTGCACCTTGAATCATGCTGTAACTTGCTTGTTTTGTTTGCCATGCAAACATAATGGCCACATTTATGTAGAACCCAGTTCTCAAGCCAGGATACTTTTTTCCTCTATCCTGTATCGTTTTGTATGTTTACTGTCAGTTCAAGGAAATAATCCTTACACTTCTTCAGCCATGAAAAAGGCTGAAGCATTGTGGGTGGGGGTGTAGCTACTTCTTTAGCTTTGCCTATCTCTAAAAGTCCCCACACACCACTGGTGAGGAAAGAAGGGCACCAGTCATTTCAATTACCTGTCTATCATTTTTTTCAACACTTTTTTTTTTTCCAAAACACACATTGTAATACACATACACACACTCTTTGCAGTACTACCTGAGGACAGCAGAATCACGGGGTAAAGCTGTTCAGTGTACCATGAGGTACAATGTTAGCGATTAACAATAATTACAGACTTTTTTTTTTTTTTACCAACTAAACACAATCCAATAGTGGCAATAACAGCAACATAAGTTCTAGGCTATTAACATTTAGTGCAGACAGAAGTTCACAAAACAACAGCACTAAAACGATGAAAATGCGTCAGAAAAAAAAACAAACAGAAATCCCTCAAGTACGTCAGCGATGGCGCCAGCCACTGACGGTTGGCGGCTACCATTGTCTGAAGAGAAAACACTAGAAAACACTCAATGCGTACATTTAAACAGTGACTGGCAAACAATGACCAACAGGAGGTACATGCAGAGGCTGCAAACAAGATGTGGGAGGATGAAGTGTGTTAAATACCTGAGCCCCTTTTAGAGACCACCTTCACACTCTTGGACAGCGTGATGTACAGCAGGATCAGCAGAGGGCTGGGAGGTCTCATCTTCCCCCCGTCCTCACAGCCTGAAGACATAAAAGAGAGGGAGTGAGAGGAAGAAAGAATGAGTCACTGCTTGTACATGAGATCAAGTGGCTCCTACTAGACAAGAGTGAGTGTCAGTGCGGCGGGATGTTCTGTAACAACCCAAACACTAGAACGAGCAAGCAAGTACGCACGCTCCTGTACAAACATTTGCACGACGTGCGCACTTGGACACTCACATCAACATAACAGTTTCCACATTCCCCTGAGGGGGTCTTGCTTGTAATGATTTTCTCTCATGATTGCAACTGAGACGAGTTATCATAGCAGGGATATATTTCATGAGAAACCATTCCCTAAGATGCTGACGAATCAATAAAGAAATAATTACATGTGTAAGAAACACCACTTTTAATCGCCAGCTTCATTAAAAACTGGGAGACCTTGAAGGGAATTTCAAATTATCACCTTGTGACTCTCTGAGATGTAGCAAATATCCCGCCCATATCCCTTATCGACTCATACATCAAATTAATTGATGGAGGTAACTCATTCTCTACTCCTCATATTCTCGGAGTAAATGACATAATCTAACATGTAGTAATTCCCTCTAATGCCCAGCTCCTGAGATAGAGCCAGTGCTGCTGTATAAATTTGATGTTAAATGGGAAAAAAAAAAGAATCAGCACTCAATAAAAGAAACAAAATACCCATCAGGGAGACTGTTTATGTCCATAACTGTAATACAAGCTTTGCAGACAAGACAAGAAGCAAAATATATGAATGAGTAATTAGTAAAAGTTCAAAATGTGAAACGTGAGGAAAAATCCATCATGTATAATATGTGATACTATTATCAGCAGCTTCTTTGTTTAGTTAAACAGAAATACTGGAAAGCATTTCTTAAACTATCACATTAACATTTCTTAATCACTTCCTGTGGCCTCCACTGGTTGCCTAGAAAATGCTTCAAGTCAAGAAGTAGTTTGGCACATAATCCTCCATAAAAGAGCTAATTGTGATTTTTTTTAATAACAATTTTGCATGAATTAAACAAAAGAGAAACAATTAGTTAGTGAGCTATAGAGTAACTGTATGTAGAGTTTTGCTACCTTTGGTCAGAACCAGGCTGTTTCTCCCATTTTGAGTCTTTGTGCAAAGCTAGTGCATATTTACCATCAATATACACACACGGTGTTGATTTTCTTACCTAATAATGTTAATGTATTTTCCAAAAATCAAACTTTTTCTTTAAATTTCATCCATTGCCTTGTGGTAGAGGAGATACAATCAAAACTCTTAGTTAATTAAAGCTGCCAATAGCTTCAGTCCTTATATGTCTGTGAGGTAAAAGCACAAGGTAACAGGAGAAAAAGAGCAGATACACTGATAGTCAGATCCATCTAACTATGTAAGAGAAAACGAATATAGCATATGGCAAATTAACCCATGAACCAGAAAGAAGGAGATGGGACCCTGGCCTTCAGAGACAGAAACTAAGAGTGCCAGAGCCAAGAGGGACCCTGGAGTCTGCGGCAAGTCACGTGCACTCCAGATTAGCATAGCTAATGAAAGGAGCCTCTCAGTGTGTTTACATGACACTCGCTAGGCCTGCTCTGAAAAGAAGTCTTTCTCTCCCCTTCGATCACATTCTACTAGGAAATAGCATTCAGTCGATAAACACCACTCTGCCAATAACATTCTGGCAAATGCCAGAGCTGAAGGATTGGCGCGTCTTTGTGCAGCTAAAAGGCATTTTAAAACACTTGCCGATAATCTGGCCAGTTCTAAATGTTGGTTTTTAGCTGCAGCTGTAACCCAGAGGTCAGTTTATGGCATTGCGCACACACAAATCACCAGCCAGAAATGCTCTCCAAAGTCCAAATGCTTTAGTTGGTTGATACAGACTTTTGGAGTTCTCATCCTTAGTGAAGATAACGCCATTTTACAACTTGCAGTAAAAGATAAACACCATATTTACAGAGACAAGCAAAAGAAAGAGAAGGATGTCTGAAGGATGTCCACTGTGGATTTTGTAAAACCAATGACGATACTATATTTACTGATCGTGTCAGTTAAAATGAGGCCTGAACAAAGTCATACTGCAAGCATTTTAAGAGATATTGCAATTGGAAAAGTAACAATCTTGGTGGTAAAGGTATTTTTTTAATTTAATTATCACAAAAAAAAAAAAAACTATTAAAATGATGAAAAGATGATGTGATTTTTATCAGCTGTGTTATCCTGCATTTAGAGAACATGATTTGTAGGCCAGGGCATCTCAGTGGCTCCACAGTGTTTTATTTATAATGGTATGTTTTTGGCTTTTTCAAAGAAATTGCGGTTCTTGGTATTTGGATAATGTTTTGATGTATTGTTCAAATGTCAAGATCATTTCATTTAGCCTGGAGTTTACTGGGTGCCTTTGTTCTATTTCTCTTCACTCTGTGTTTCCTGACACTATAAACTGTCCATTAAAGGCTTTGTGCCAAAAACAGATCATTTTCAAGCTGTGGGTACAACTTGATTTTCTTAACACAATCACCGAGTGATTGGCATGTTGTGTTACTGTGACTGCAGGATGAAGAGCTGACCCCGTCACAGTCTGATTCAATACAACAATGTCAGTGACCCTCCTAAATCATGTCACGCCTACGTAAGCTCCGTGAGCTCTTGGTCCTGCCAGCCATGACATCACCAGGCTACGGTCCTCACTCACAGAGGAGCATTGTGCATCTGAAACGACCAACCGAACCCCGCACCTCGTCACCTCTCCTTCTTCTGGTTGAGTTAAAACCAGAATGTCAGGTCAGTCTGACTTCTGAGTGTACTGTGATTCTGTCCATCAATAAACAGTTTGTTCTGTTCAGTCGGGAGAAAAGCATTAACAGTGAAGCAGCCTTTTCAACTGCCTCAATTTAGGACCTGTAAAACATGTAGCTTTTCAGCAACAGCTTTTCCAGCCAGGAAATGGAGAGTCAAGCTATTTTTAACCCCACCACCACCCCCCACGCCCCCTCCCTCTCCCTCTCTCTTTGTCCACTTGAAGATTCTTTCGTTTTGTCATGCTTCAAAAGTCCATATACTGTTTTTGAATAATATACCGGTCACCTTCAAGGTTGATTTGCCCCCAAGGCCAGCATACTACAAGTATAGTCCCTTTTTTTATTTAAACCATACAAGCAAAAATCAGCCGACTATAAGTGATCTATAATCTTATGGCCTTGTCTGAATGCATTTGAACATCACCAATAACTTTTATTTTTTTATTTCCATAGAAACCCAGAAAAACATGTGATGTGATGAGCTGCGTCTGCTCAAAGTAACTGGCTAAATCGGTGACAATAAAAATCTTAATGAGTTTAGCGAGTAGTGTGCAGAAGTAAAAAGTAGTGCACACATAGCTTCCCATCATAAAATAAGATTCTTTGCTTGTGTGATTAACCGCAGCTTTTTCTCTGAGGCGTCAGGACCAGGTGTGTCTGAGGAGGCACACACAGAGGCATAGCGTGATGTCCACGCTTCAGCGATGCATGAAGCATGCACACATCATCACACACAGAAGCACACATGCCATTTGCCTGCTGCTTTTTTACCAGAAAATGAGGGGCATGGCCCAGCACTTCCTGCTGACTGGCCCCAACAAAGGAGCAGGGGAATGTACTGTCTGTGACCATTGTTATGGGACTGTATCTCCCAGGATAGCTGTATCTCTTCTCGTCTTCCCCTAATGTTTCCCAAATTCAATTATCACCTCACGCTATTTGTTGCTAACCCACTCTCTCTGCTGTGAGCCTGCGGTGTTTGTATGTGTGTGTGCGCGCAGTGGACTCAGTGTATTTTCTTTTTATATTCCAAATTTTTTATCTCTGGAGACCACACAGGGTACAGATTCACAAATTACAAACACAACCTAAAAACAAAAAACAAAACACTGGTTTTCCAGCTCTGTCACTGTCTAACAGAATGCAGTTGTGTCGCCTTAAAACAGAGAAAGAGGAGCTCCGCCATCTTGGCACAACAAGCTGTGGATGATTGATCGTGTTATTTAGGGATTTAATCCAATTTAAAGGCAGCCTTTGCTGTGGTTTTAGGTAAAGTACATCTTCATCGCATTTTACTAGACATGGCACTGTGCCCTGACAGGACCAGAGATGCCGACAACGAAAAAAAAGTGCATCTGAAACATTTCGCCATTTCCTTTGAGTCATAACATTTGAAATTTTATTTCTCTTAAAATGAAATAAAACTCCTTACTTATTCACAAACTGTTCATTCATCATAGCGTTTGATGAGAGAACATAAAGCTTGTAGCTCAGCTGATGTAGCGATATGAAGACACAGATGTACATGAATGTACATGGCTGTAAATGCAACAACATAAACTTCCACTCTCACACACATTACAAGACCAGTAGTGGTTTCTGATCAATATTGCATGAGTAATAACCGCTGAATATCAAATGAGAATTCAGCAGGTGGAAAAATATTCTTCAGCTGAATTTAGATAATAGCCCTAGTGTCATAAAATGAGAATATACAATATACAGTATTGCAGTATGTATACCATCCTCCATTCTTTCACGTATTACATAATTTATATGCTTCTAGAAGCCAGCGACTGTACAGAGTAACCTTTGAAGCTATCTTCTGAGAGACACATAAACTGACTGATAATTTTGTGCAGGCTCAAAGCTGGAGTCAAACACTGCAATTATAGAGACAGTCAGAATTATTCACAAGCACAAGTTCTGTCCGCAGATGCTCTTCTTTCACTTTCATCGTTATTCTTTCTCCATCTGCTTTAGATATACCAACTTCAAAAGCAACGATTTGCAACGAGTGGAGCAGTCAGAAACAAAGGTAAAAAAGTTGTGTTACACCAAAAGCACAGACCCACACACACACACACACACATAGACAAGACATATGCAGGCAAACACACACAACAAGCAAGTGAGTCATAGGTGTCTCTGTGTGTCACTGTGTCAAAGAGATTCATGCTGAGATTGCTCGTAAATGGCGCAGCACACTGCAGCTACGCTTACTGTACGTCTACCTGTTCCTGCGGCTGTGCCATGTGCCATGTGTGTGTATGTATGTATAAGTGTGTGTCTCTGCTATTTGCCAGATGTGTCACAGTGTGAGTCAGGTCCCATGAATATTATTCTGTAGCAGTAATGCGAATCACTGCCTCAAAAAAAAAAAAAGCTTGGCGGTAGACTGAGTGAGTATTCGTTAAAACACGTTTGACCGCTTTTGACCATGGGCAGCTCTCGTTAATCTCCAGAGGCTGGCCATAGGTGGTTAGAGTTAACGAGCAAGGTGCGGTGAGCTATGCCCTGCTTCAGTCCCAACATGCACCTCTTCACTGAGAGAGATTAATTACCACTGATTCTGAACCAATCCACCCCCCCGCTGTTCTCCCGACCTCGAACGTAGACACACAGGAACTGTACGTACACTTAAAGAGCACATAAAATGCAACACTGTGTACATAATTAATTAGAAAGAGCTTGGAGGCAAACTAAAGCCATTTGCACATGATTGGTCAAGAGCAGAGCTGTGGGTTGTTGTGAGTGAGCTCTGGGTTCAGACACATGCCACCAGCAGTGAAGCATTTTCCTCCAGTTGTTGTTGATTGCTTTCAGCTATGTCCCCAGTTCCCAGGCCCACTGTCAGCTGTCCAAGGATGACTGGCTACAGAGACGCTCTCATGCTTCCAGTCAATGCTGCCTTTGATGGAGAGCAGGGGCCAACGCTCTCCTCACCCATTTAGTGTACACAACCCACCGGGGGCAGCCAGACCACTACTGACACACACACAGACTATAAACTTTGTTAGACACAAGCACACAGCCACACATACACACAGCACCTTTAATCTTTATAAGGAAGTTAATGTTTTATTTTTATGCTTACATGTTTAGATCATTTCCTGCATTCAGATTAGCTCTTTGAGTTGGTAATAACTCTTATTGTAATCATGAATAGGCCAATTTAGGATACTTGTATTTAATAAGTGCTGATATTTGAGTTTACATGCTCACACCATGTCTGCATGGATTTTCCCCAGGTTCTCCAGCTTCCTCCTCCCAAGAAATACAGTTAAGGTTAAGCGGTGACCCTAAATTTCTTGTCGGTGTGAATGTTTGTTTCTTTTTAGATGCCAAGCCTATGACAGACATTATCTGTCCAGGGTTGGACTCCACCCTTGTCCACCGTCAGCTGGGATTGGCTCCAGATGCTCACCATTACCCTCGTAAGCAGTATAAATAATGGAAAGGTGGATGTTCTGATATTATTATAGTTCATACAATAGCATGATGTGAGATTTGAAAAGTAATAAAATAATTGTTGATGGGTTTAGTAGTAAATCATAGATGAGGTTGATTGATCAACTTGATGTTTACTTTGGATAAAGATGCATTTATGATACATACCAGACTTAGTATTTAGTACATTTCTTGTGCCTTCTGGATTGTGAGTACACTGGTTTAATACACAAGAACATGGGGATTGATTAAATAGGACACAGGTCGAACCAAAGATACTCCCAGCAGACTACATGGCCTTAGAGCTTGAAATATGGCAGAGCACTTCAATACATAAATTATAGTGTAACTATTGTTAAGGTAATATGTTATATGTTCACCACATGCAATACAAGCACAGAAAATTATGTACAACCTTTTCTTCTTCAGTCTTGAAGCAGCCTGAAACACACAGCCAAGACTCATAAGTGGGAGGACGGAGGTCAGTCTTTACAATAAAATAACTTGCCCTTTTGTTCTGAATAATGTTTCCAAGCAACATAGCCAAGGATTGTTGTTGCAGATTTGCTAAATTGTGTCCTCTCATCAACTTAAGTAAATAAAAAATTCTTATTGATTCATTTAAATTGATTCTTATTTTATCAGACATGGAACATAATGTCCTTCATTTGCCAAACTGTAGTCTGATATTGACAGCTGCTGTTTGATGGTCTCCAGGATTTCAGTGTAATGCCAGCACACCTTCCAAAATGTATAATTGCAGTTTTCTTCAAGCGGTGATAACCAGCTTAACAAATGTCCAAAGTTGTACCTTAAACATGACTGCTTTGTTTGGAGAAAATGTGTCCTTCCCTCCTGCATGTGCTCAGGTGCATCACATTGTTTCCCTCTCACACAACAAAACACTCTGAGAGTTGTTTCTAGGTGATGTCACTGTAACAGACATTTCTAAATTGGAGTTTTTGTTTCTTCATCAGAACATGATTAGAAACAAATTGCATACCTGGGGGGAAACATGTTCTTCCATGTGCAACACATCAGTACAATCTGGCTACACACACCAATGTCTGGGATAAAGTCAGAGCTGCCAACTTTTCCAAAAACCTTGGTGTAAAATTCTGGAGGGCCCACCCCTCTAGTGGGGGTGGGGGGGTGTGGGGGTGGAGTTAAGGCTAGAAATGTGTGCAAAAGCAAGAAGATTTGATAATTTGATTAAGATTTGACTTTGTTTTCTCAGCTCACAATGGCTGACTGAGAGGATGAAATTGATTTTATCGCAGATAAACTTACAAAGCCATTTTCACAACAAACTTTTCAAGAAAACAGCTACGTGCACCTGTCAAAGTGTGCCGACAATGACACCAGTACATTTCATTATGACACATCGTTCCCATTAGCTCAACTAGTAAGTAGATACACTCTAAAACCAGAAGTCCAGATTTGTCTCCTGATGTTGGCTGTCTCCGCTACTACTATGTCATTTTCTTAAGGCAGGACACCACTGAAGGCCCAGATGTTAAATGCACAGCTCAACACCAAAGAAACGAACACCGCTTCTATTCTCTTTGTGCCAGTTCAGGATAAAATCAATCAGTCAAATTAATAGATCGCAAGTCGCGTTCGTCAGGCTCAATGTGTAGATCAGATTATAGATAAACTTCTTTTCAAGCGTGAGAAATGATGTGGCGTGAGAGCTTGTGAAGGCATTCACAATTATGTCAACTCTCACGCAATGGACATGAGATTTGGCAGCCCTGAAAAGTGTAGCTAGAAATTCAGAAGCTCTCCTGAAACCCTCGATTGTAGATAAAGAAAGAGGGCTGTGATTGGCTGTGCTCGCTGCTTGAGCCTGCTAACAGACATACAGCTGCTACAGAGGAGCAGGGTCCCCTGATGAGAAATGAGCAGTCTCTGTTTACAGTAGAAACAAACCACCATATGTTGCAGATTGCAGAGAAACTATGGCGGTGATGAAAAACTGAAATGTGCTTGCAATGAATAGCACAGGGAAAAGCCCATACATTTGCTATATTGCCAGTTGTATCTCACATGCGCCTGCGAAATGTACTGGATGCACCTATATTGCTTGTTTATGGAAAAGGCACTGCGGTATGTCCTTTCAAACCAAGAGGGTCTCTTTTTTTAAACAAATCTCCCCGAGCACAGGAAATGCTGGCCTGAGCGGTTTTAAGCTGGAATGTGTATTTACGCTTTGGTATCCATGACAGAGTCTATCCTATTGTCTAGAGGAACTATCATGGTGGCAATGGAGCCTAAATGAGGCCAATAATGGTTCTCTGCTCAGTCCCCAGAGTCTTGCCTGTTTAAAAATCGATTCTCTGGTTGACTAGGGACAGGCAAGAACTGGAGAGAACTGGGAGAAATGGGAAGGAAAGAGGCGAAAAGAAGACATAGATGAAAAAGGTTACAAGGCATAAAAAAGATACCAAGAATTCCATCGGGTAAATTGTAACTCATAAATGGAGACAAAGCCATTATTGTGACAAACATTATTAAGTTATTGCCAAGGTTTGACTGAGTTACAGTGAACAATTAAACTGGAAATTGTTTTTATGTACCCAAATAATAATTTGTAATGATCTAAAGCAGCACTGTTTGAGATTGTTGTAAAAACTAAAGTCAACACAACTTGTATATACATACTCACATTTCTGTATTACATATACTGTACAACTTGTACAGTTTTCCAAAACGAAATGATTCATTATACTGCACCATCTTCTCTTCAGGTTAGAGCGTGTTAACTATTTGTTGAAGCTTTCATTTTGTAGAAAAGACAATCAAATCAATGAAGTACAACGCAGAACAGGGTCTCATGTCTCATCCCAGCTCTCACACAATATTTCTGAGCACACACATTAATATGAAACACTGACTGGAACTTTATGTCCCACAACTTTACGATCATTCTGATTAAACCCTGCAATAATTAACTCCTATTGATAGATTACTTTAACCAACTAAATTTAGCTTTCATAAAACTACAGAAATTACAAAACTGTCTTCAATCATGCAATGAACAGTGTGGAGATGTAAAATCCCATCCATGATAACTTCTGGTGGGCTAACCAGGAGCCACAACTTACTTTGCTTATACTAGTAAAATAAACCAACTCATGCACCACACACACACACACACTCCAGCTCAACTTACCAAAGTGAGGTCACACCTGACAATATATCACAGGCTTGCACTGATTTAAAAAGTCTTCTCTCCTACACTTTGCTGCCTACAAATTAGCTGCCCAAGATGCTGTCAGTTTTGGCAGAGAAAGATATATGAGCTTCATCAGCAACTGAACCAATGAGAGCAACTTGTGGGTGTTGCAGAACAATAGCTACAGCCAACTGAAAGACCCACACACACAAAGAGAGCAATGGAAGGTATATCAAAACCCTATTACACAGATGAAGTCTTGTTGTGTGGTTAGTATCACATACTCACTAGGGATAAGTGGATGTATGGACAGAGTGAGGACGGGGAATCAAACAATGTTTAATTCAACATGTGCTCTCCTCGTTATCTTTTATTTACACCATCCTTCCACCTCGCTCCTGCTCTCCTGTGGGTGAATCGCAGCCTGTGAGCACATCTCACTGACCTTCAACCACCTCTTGTGTTTCAACCTGACAAGCTCACCAGTTTGTCTTCAGCTGACCCCTCCTGTACACTCTGCCATGTGACACAATGGGGCTCAGAAACCGATAATTCAGAATAAAGCACAGAGATTGAGGTGAAGCATTCAACTTAACTACAATAGACAATACATTCCTATAGATTTCTTCTTGTCTAGCACAAACAATGTCCAGCAACCAGCAAAGAGGCAACCAGGACTGACACTGAAAGTCCAATTGCTATGTCTTTTATATACAACAAGGCATAGTGTTACACTATTTTATGAAAGATATAGGAAAGATTATTTCTTTGTTATCTTTCCTCCGTATTGTCTCAGTTATGTTATGTTACGCATATTAATTCATGTGTATTTTTTTTTTTTTACTTTTTATAAGTGAGGACAAAAGATGCAGCAAAAGCCATTGGGTTTGTTTCAGATTAACAGTTTTGTCCGATGACAATGAGAGAGGCTGTCAAACTTTGATATCTAGTGTCCACTTTGGCCATTGATTCTGAAATTTTATTTAATATCCTGAGTACACAGACATGTACTCACACACACACTCAACATCATTGATTGTTCTCAGACCACTGCTTTATCCATTGTACAATGCAGCTGCTGTGGGTTTCCGAGACGGGAAAATGCCCTGCAGGGAGCAGTCCAGTTATCTCAGATGAAATCTTATTACAGGATTTATGTGAACAGAAACCGGACTGTAAGACTGCATGTGTGTGTGTGTTTGTGTGTACGTGAATGTGTGTGTGTGTTGTAAGGATATCCAAGGTTTTGTCTAAGAAATGTGAAAAGGGCTTTGTCAATTGCTATCCTGGCCTGTGAATAGCCTCAGCTCTTCATAGGGCTTGTGTTCAGCATCTTTTGTGTGGCATATTATAATTGGGGACATAATACTACCATATTACTGTCATATGATAGCAAAGTGTTACAAAGAGAGCCAAAAATGAGAAGGAATACCAGGAGAACCAGGGTGAAAGTCCAGTCAGCTCGCTTTCTCTCTCTCTTTTTTTTCCTCTGACACCCTGCAAGGCCCGGGCAGCCTGATCTGCACTGGTGTGTGGATGGAGGGACAAAAGACGGATTGGAAGAGGGAGGAGGAGAAGAGGCAGCAGGAGAGAGCAGGGTGGGGGTGGGGGGGCATGGCAGGGTCTGCAGGACTAGGAGAAGTGCCAGATAACTGCTGGAGCCAAGAACAGGACTGACTGGGCCTGTGTGAGATCAGTGTGCACAGGCATATAGACAGACAGACCCACACACACACACACAAACATATGCAAGATGAACAGACACATAGATGTCACTGACCTTCGTCAAACACACTGCAAAGTCACAGCTTTAAACTGAGACTCTTCACTGTCTTCTTGTAAAGATCCACCATTTTACACACTAAAAAAGCACTTTACCACATTCAAGCTTGTTTATTATGAACTCTCTACATCCCAGACTTTCAGATTGCATCTGTTATGTCTACTGCTCTTGTTGCTGCTGTATGCATGCTCCTTCCAAAACTCAAGGGGATGGATGTTTAAGATTTAACATTTTGGCTTAGACTCGTAACCGCTCATTACTGACCAATGGCACTAATAGCCATCATCCTGAGCACAATGTGAGTCGACATCAGAGACGGCTGTTCCACCAGTACAATATTTATCGCAGTCCCCGCTCCCCGGAGACTCATTGCACCATAACACAGACCACTGCAGCTGACAAAATAACAGGCCAGGGTGTTTTAGCTTTAGGAAACAGTAGAAATACCTCTCATTCTCTCTGTTCCTCTCACTGATTTTCTTTTGTCTCTCTCGTCCTCTCTCCCTTGCCAATTCTTGCATGACCTCATCTGTGCTTTTGTCTTCTTCTTCTTTTATATCTCAAAGCTGAGGCCATCTAAATGGATTTCAAAGACAAGTTGGTGAGCCAAGCAACAGAAAACTGAAATAAAGTCACTCCTCTCTAAAATCACAGCTTACAATTTCACTGTTGTGAGCAAATCTGATCTTTGAAATTCTGACAACTTTCTTACAAGAGCCAGCTCAGAGATTTTCAGTATCTACATCTCAGAGGAATGCTACAACAGCAACTCACTTTAGACACCAATTCTAGAAAAGAAGAGAATGATTGAATTACACCTTAAATTTCAATTTCATCCTGTAAGACAAGGGAATTATCCAAGACTAATCTTGTATCTACATGTGTGTCCATGTGTGTTTGCGTGTCACAAAGACAGACTGCATTCCTCTATGTTACATGTTACTGCAGTCTTTCCATTTCTGAGTACTGAATGGGCACATGTGTTGGGACTATTCGTATCTCATTTCTTGCACGTTTGCCCATGGGACATTGGCAAGATTTTCACAGAACCAATGTGAAGTGACAGCTGAGACAATGATTCTATTACTGCTGGTGTGGTCTCGCCTCCCTATTTTATGACAAGGCCAATGGCAGTATGGAAACTGTGAGAGACAGACCTAATAAGAGTAAGGCCAGAAGAAAGGTCTATTCAAGCTTCTTCCCTTACCACGCACGGTCATGTGAGGTATAATTAATATTGTCCAGAATGGGGATTTTTTCTCCCTCCTAACTGGCTTAGTTGTCATTTTCATTAATGCTATAGCAGCTGAGAGAGTCTGGGAGCTGCAACTTGAACACTACCATCTTTATGATAAAGGTTTGGTTAAGTTTAGGTAACTGGAACTAGTGATCAAAAAAAAAAAAATACATTAGAGTTCTGGGTCTTCCACTGGAAAGGTGTGGATTGTCTCCATCAGGTTGAGGATGAGCTGCTGCTTCCAGTAAGGGAGTTTAAATATCTCAAAGTCTTGTTGACAAGTGAGGGTAGTGTGGACAAGGAGACTGATGAGTGGATAGGTGCAGTGTCATCAGTAAGGCAGATGCTGTCCCAGACCCTTGTGGTGAAGACTGAGCTGAGCTGAAATGCAAAGCTGCCAATTTACCAGTTGATCTATGTTCAAAATGTCAATTATGGACATGAGCTTTGGGCAGCAACCAGAAGATCAAGTTTCCTCCACAGGGACATCGGGCTCAGCTTTAGAGATCGACTGAGGAGCTCAAACATCTGGAGGGAGCTCGGAGAGATGCTGCTGATTCGTGTTGAAAGGAGCCAGATGTAGCGGTTTGGGCATCTGACGAGGAGGCATCTTTGGCATCTTCTATTGGAAGTTTTTCCTGACATGTCCACTTGGACGGACCCAGGACATGGAGAAATTATATATCTCATCTGGTCTAGGAATACCACAGGATCATCCTGGAGGACAGGGACATCTGGACTACCTTGCTTGGCCTGCTGCAACCGTGACCTGAACTTGGGTAAGTAGCTGGCAGGAGATGGAGGAGTTAACAATGTTCACTATTTGTAGTAAACAGAGTCCAAGCAGTGTGCTGTTTTGTCAGACATACATTTTGGTTACCCATGAATTCAACCCAACATCTTCCAGAAGAGGTTTTATTAAGCTGCTTCCACAAGACAAACAATAATCATCACAAAAAGTCACAAAATGCCACAAAAAGTCATCATTTGGAAAATAAAACCAGAGGTTGCTGCATCCAAAGATAAAGTTAAGAGGAAAAATCAATTTTGGTATTTTTTATTATGAGTCTTAGAAAGACAGTCTCATTTAGGAACAATGATTTGTGATCAAACATAGCAATAATAAAAAGCGGAGCAGCCACCACAATTAAGTGAACTACTTACATGCAATTTACAATCAATTTCACGGCCCAATTTTAATAGAGGATTCCCCTCAAATGTATAACATCTGCTCTTACCAGTCCCTTTGTGAAATTGCCCTTTTGAGTCTCTTGCTCACTTTTGTTTTGAAAAGACAGATTAAAGGCCAGTGGAACAAATAAAAGCCGTAGCTGTATAGCAAATAAAAACAAGTTTGAGCACCTATTTTTCAATTTATTCTATTTTTCTAATCGTGTCATCTCTACATTTTCCTTCTCTACGTTCTGCCTAAACCATCCGCTTTTTCCCCCACCTTTCTTTAACCTCTATCTGCTTTCCTCTATTTTTCACTTCATTGTCTGGCTCCGTCCTTCACTGTAATCTTTGCATAAATGTCTAATCATACAGGAAGAGTTTCACCTGGCAAATAAAGTGATTTCAAGAGAGAAAAAAATCAACACCACTTTATTCTGGCTACTGTAAATGCTGACAGGTTACTATTTTAAGTGACTGAATTAAAAGCCCATGCACATGAAAATGACTCTGACAGCCCTGACTTTGTTTTGTTTACCACATCAACAGCTGTCAAGGTAAAGTTAAAGAGAGGAGTGAAGTTTTCTCAGAAAGTGCTCAAAGTGAAAACTTTGCACAGGCACAGAGACAGAAGTTAGAGCACAAAAGAAAGACTAAGGAGAGTATCTGTGAAGAGGGAGCTCCGCTGTGTGCTGAGACAGCAATAGTGTCAGAGAGGTTATCAGTGAGATACCACTGGAGGTGAACTCAAGCATCTATTGTCAGGTATCCTTTGGTGTCCTGCCTTCACTTTCGAAGTCTAGACATCACCATGCCTTCAGATGTTCACTTTATTTCCCGTAGCTGTAGTTTGTGATAAAAAAGTGGCTGGTATAGCTGGTATTTCAGGTGAGCTGGTTGTTGCAGAGACTTGGCCCTAATTCATGTGTGTTAAGACTGATAATAGAGCAAGTAAATCAAACGAAAGTTAGCCTGAAAATGCAGTCAATCACAAATTAAAAGGTCCTCATCAGGTTCTGATAGAAGCACTGCCAGTTAACGATCTCTCTTCATTACGACTGGGTCAAAACTAATCTAAGACATAATATGTCCAAATCTCTACCTGGATCTTGAAAGTCACTGCTGTGCCATTAGTCCGTGGTTCCCAACCACTGATCTACAGACTGATACTAAGCCACAGAGCATTTGCTTTCATGCTGAAAGGAAATTGACCAAAAGTATGAATAAGACAACACAACAGGATACATTCTTTGACTGAAATAAACCATTAGTGCTTGAGATTATTAGTCAATCGTCACCCACTTCATACTTGATCTGTGCTGCAGAACTAATACTATTGTGATAAGCTAGCTAAAACAAGTAAACAAGCATTTTACAAAGGATGTAAGGAGAACATGAAAAAAAAAGCATACACGTGTGTATCCAGCATGTGTTAATATAATTGGGGACCTCTGCCCTTAACCTCTGTGCAATCAGAGGATTTAACTATCATTTATACAGCTGTACGAGCACAAACGCCTTTAAGAGTTCAAGCATAAAGGTCTTCAAACCTGTATCTAAATGCCATCGTCCTAATTTGTGAGATGGAACCCTGATTTATTGCATATGTTTGATTCTTTTGAAGGGCAGTTAATCAAGTAGCATTCCCTCTGTGCTGTTTATTGTTCTTTTATTGTCAATCAATGTGACAAGGAGGAGATGGTCTTTTAAAAAATGACCCTCCTTCAAATATCAATCCAGTAGTTCAGTGATGAAAACAATATGTATGTGAGCGGATGTGTGAGTGTGCGTGTTTACTACTGAGTGAATTAATGAATTAGCTCTCAACCACAAACCATCCTCATCCTTTTTTTGCAACCGAGACACAAATCACTGACCTGTCCTCTCTGCTGTGCTCTGAAGGGCTTTATCCAATGACAGAAAGGCTAAAAGACCTCACTCCCTGACACTACTCTGTATTCTACATCTGTGTTATTATTATGCGATCGTGTGCCTCTGTGAATAATTGAACATTTTGAACCTTTGAGCCAATATGCCTCAAATGAATCCTCAGCTCCCACATCAAAATGATTATTTCTAAACAAACCGTGTTTAATTGACTGCGTGCCACTCTCCATCTGGAGGATGCTGTGTGACAGCTTCCCTTAAATTACAAATATCAATCTGCCACAGTGGGAGCTCAGCTGCCAGTGGCCTCATGGGGGTACACGTCAAAGCAAACAGCCTTCAAAACAAAGCCATCAAAACACAGAGCTCGCTAGATGCTTTGTTCTGCAACAACCACGTCTGTCACCTGATCACAGCTCCACTGAGATCACCAAATAACTCAACAGCAAGAGCTTGTGACCCAGGATGGAGTGAAAAGACCCTGATAAAGCAAAGAGAAACAGCTAAGCTGAGCTGAATTCAGTAACGAGGCTGAACTGAACTTGGCCCAGTGTGTGGTTCTGGGTCAGCTTTGTGTGGCTCTATCCCTCCCTCCCCCCGCTGCAGGGACCGACAGACGCTAGCACCAAGGGCTCCAATCTGCTGTGTGATCAGTGCGACTCTCCCTGAGCATGTTCCCCCTCCTCATCACCGGCTGTCTGCCCACGGCAACTCTACCACTTACACTCCATCCACCCGCTTATTGATACACTTCACTGCAGGACCGCCTTCGAGTGCTCCTCGGGAAAGCAATGGGTCTGCAGGGTGGCCTAATTCAATCAACGTTAAGGGAAAACACACACACATCATTCATCACCAACATGGGATCGGTCCGAGAAGGACCAGAAAGACTCTTCCAGCTCTTCATTCTTACTAGATGACCATTAACACGCAAACAAATCACTCTGTTGTGGTCCCATGGGACACTGGGACACTTAGTAAACCTGGTCCAGGTTCCATGTGCAGTGTTGCAAATATTGGTACAATTGCAATCACACAAAAGCAATACAGTCAATTATCAGGCACCGAGTAGGGTTAAATTGATTTTCACCTGGGCTGCAAAATGCTAAACAACTATGTTTATAACAGGCATGACATGCACCCTATAAATTATTAAAACTTAAGAAGAGTTAACCCTTTGGAACAGGAAAAGTAACTGCAGCAGGAGAAATGTTTTTAGTGAATATAATTATTGCAATTTATCATGAAGCTCTAGTGAATATGATAAATGTCATGTTCTAAGAAAGAATTGAATACTGGCAAAGGTCTAAAGCTGTCTTCAGACGACTTATATATGTTATGTACAGTTAAGATGCAACCAGGACAAAAACTAAAGCGTATTCTATGATTGAATTTGCACTAATTATTATCATGAATGACATTTTTTCTTTCAGTTAAATATTATATAATTGAGCACCATTGACAAACATAACGGATCCTGAAGATATTACAGTTCTGTTTGCCTCCAGCATCACTTCATAATGATCTAATGGACTTTAACATCTCTGTGTGTTGTGCATTAATTAAAACACAGGGTGCCGTATATATGACACGAAGTGAAACAATGTAAAATGATGAGTAAGGTAATGGAGCTCATTATTAAGGACTTCCCTACACTGCTTCCCTATGTTTACTTGCGACATGCTCAGAAATGCATACGTGCATGCGGCTGCTCAAATATTGAAACATAAAATAGTAAGAGGGAGCGCAGCCGCTGAACATTTCAACTTACAAAATCAGCTCAGAGTTGAACAAAGGAGCTGTCTGTTTCAGCACCACAGACAGTTCCTGTCATCTTCCCCCTATGAGGAGGTGCTGCTGGCAGCAGCCACGGCCTGCCACTTTTATCTGCTTCACGTTGTAACATCACACACAAGTGACTTTACGAATTCATTAACGCGAGGCTCTTCTGCGCTCATAAAATTTACACCGAAAATCCATACTGACGTGGAGACATTTTTCTTTCATGACTTTCTATCGGTTAACAAACGCGAAGTGACGATGTGGCTCACCTCCAAACGGCCTCTGGCACGCAGTCTCTGCCAGCGCAAAATAGATATAGGTCAGCTGACAAAGTAAAAGAAAAAAAAATACACACGATGTGCTCTGATTGACAGTAAGTAGACTCAAGTTTTGGTGCAGTCAAGTGAGCAACCAGCGACACAACATTAACTGAGTTTAATTGAGGTTTAAGCAAAATAAATACCCTCTTTTGTTATGTGCGTGAGAGAGAAGGAGAGAGAGAGAGACGATCTTGGCACGAGCGTGCGCTCACATACAGCACATGCTCCAGACTGACCGACAGACCACCAACAGTCTCTCTTCAAAGCCACTTTTCTTTGGGTCGTGCAAACTCGTTTTTTTTTTTAAGAATCATAACATAATTCCTGAGGGTTTCCACCAAAAAGAAAACCACTCAAAGTGATCCAGAAGCAAACCCAGAAATAGGATCATCATCAATCATCGCTCAGACACCTGCGTCATGCGTCGGCATTCGCGCGGTTCCACCCAAGGGACCGGCGCTGTTTGTCCCCACGGGAAAACTCGTACAGTAGGTAGAGAACGAAAAGACTCGGTGCCTGTTAGAATGCACGCTGATGAAGCATAGGACTGTCACTCCGCTTTAAATGGCCGTGATAATACGGGATAAGCGTTTTCTGTGCCATAAAAAACAGGCAACGTGCGTACGAGTTTTTTTTTCTTTTTCTTTGCTTTTTTTCTTTTTGGCATCTCTCTTGTCCAATTTAAACTCTGTAAGTACAGTGACGCACTCTCTCCCTCTCTTTCTCATTCTCCCTCTCTCTCTCACACACACGCAATCATTTCAAACTCGATGACTGTGAGTGCACACGCGCACGCACACAGGCAAGTTATATTTATGGCGCAACCATTAAAGAAATAAACTTGGGTTTATTATTTGGTTACGAAATCGTTGCCTGAGTATCAGCAGCAGCATCTTTCTTGTCCGACGTATAAAGGCCGGATTGTGCGCATAATGAAGCTCACTCGTAGACTTGTCTTCAGGCAAAGCTGCCGCTTCCTTTTACACCTTTATCTAGGCTAAATCCTCTCCTTAGTGAGCTCCAGTGAGCCCGGCGGGCCGGTGTGTGAGTCTGCACTGCAGAGGGCTTCTCTGGCATCTCCATGACTGAGCTCATGAGCAAACACAACGCGAGCCAAATATTTAAAATAAAGACACTCGGTACTGAAAAAAAAGCTAGACACTGAGATTATCTCACGCTGCCACATATACAGTCCAGACTTGGTTATTTTACCGTTTATTTTCAACGTTTGAAGCCTGAAATGATCTATATTGGATCTCATCTCTCTGCTGCAACAGTAGCCAGTGCTGAACTTCTTCTCCTTAAAGCATTTTCTACCGTGTCTTTCTTTTTTCTAGAATAACTGCTGTAACTGTCCGAGAGAAACCCAGAGTCACAGACGATCAATCCATTGCCGCAATAAGAGAAGAACCAGTTTAAATCGAGGTCTGCGAACTTTATCCAATGATCTGGGGGTTAAATACACCGTTTTAGGTCGGAAAAAGCCAAGAGGAAAACTGGCCTACCTTCAACTCGATTCCAAAATGGTACAACGCCGTTTGTCAGTCAGTGGGGAAGGCTTTGGACATCACAACTCCAAGTCAATAGAGAAAACACGTTTCCATAAAATGGGTGCAAGCCAGTGATAGTCTGTGTTTCAGCGAGGTCACCCATTCAGCCAATCGTCCGGTTTAAATCCAAACAGAATAATGGAGATCTCTGTCTCTGTCTTTTGGTGGAAAGAAGTGCGCCAAGCGCTCTCCTACGCAGATGTGACTTTACGCGCCTGAAATAAAACGATGATGGATAGGAATGGAGAAAAAAAACAACACAACAACACTACAACAACCAATGAAAAATATACATCAAAAACGAATGGGGGCGAAGCTGTGAAGTGGTCATCTCCCCCTAAAAATTCTGACAGCTGACTTTTGCGCAAAACGAGCTTAATTACTTATCCTCTCTTGGGGGGCTTGACCATCACAGACGCACTGGTTGGTGCGATCCTCTGCACTCAGCCGCGTCGCGGTGGAGATGGAAAAAAGAAATGTATGGATATAATGGCCAGATCCGATGGGGGGTTTCCTCCACAGCTCCGCTCTGTAGTTGCAATGCACACGACTAGAAGGATTTCTCCCTGGTCCTAGTGCACCACACACAGTCCCCCTGCTGGCTCCAACACACGCCGCGGCTGCACCTGCACTCTGTCATTTTTTTATCGATTTAACAGAGAAATGGATGAAGGAGGGGAGGGGGATTCCAGCAGACATCTATAACTCAACTCAAAGCGTCAGCGTTGAACAGGAAGGGGGGGAAAGGATGTATTCACTTGTTGGAAGAGGAAGAAATAGGGTGGGTGGGGTGGAGTAGCTTCAAACTGGAAGCCCCCAACATAGTGGGTCCCGCATACTGCTGCTGCCCCTGCCTCATGAGAGAGTTAATAGAAAAAAAAATAAAGTCTCATTTCAAATTTCATTCATATTAAATGTCCGTGCAAATTAAATGATTCAGTGTGAGGCAAGTTCAAACACTTTCCCTGCTGCAGTTCAGAAAAGAGCAAAGGCAGGGTTGGACACTATGATGTAGAGAAATAGAGAAATTAAGTTATGTATTTATGGTTAACAGAGGTGACTGATGTAATGAGAGATATGGAAATCAGGACAGTTAAATGTTATCATGCAATTATCAAGGAACCCTGGATAAAAAAGTGGATGTAAGGGAAAATACACAGAACATATTTACACTAACATTTGGAATATTTTACGAGTAAGTAATGGTCATATTTACTAGTAAGTAATCCTAAATCCTGAAAATACTAGCAACAAGACTGTAGCAGAGCAGAAAAAATGTTCATTGTTTCCACAGCAACAAGAAACCAACAAACAGACCCACTCTAAATGCTACTCCTCAAGATTATTTCAGTAATTGATTAGTTGATTTTGAACACAGATGACTGATATTTCATATATCCAAAAAATAAGATAAATACTTTTATATTGTGGAGAATAAAATTTATTCTCATCTACAGCTGCACAAATATTTGGCCCATAAGTCCAACTGAAATTGAATTAAACTGTTTTGTTTGCTGCAGTGAAGAGGTGTAAGAAAATACTGATATAGTTGAGAATTGTGATATTATGTTTTGTAATAATGTGTTGATTTTTAATGAACTTTGTTATGTTTAAACCCCGAACCACTAGGGAGCAGTGTTATAGTCCATCTTTAGATATTTGAACCTTTAGACAGATCAACTGAGACAAGAAATTGTGTGAGGTTGTCCTCATCCTAATGCTATCGTAAGGAAATTTAGCTCACTATTAACATTACTACCAACTACAGAATCTGGAAAGAGTCTGACCGACGAGAGAGATACTGTTTGCAAAATGAGCAAAAACAAATCAGAGAGCAAACATAACAAGACATAGTTCAGATATACAGCTAATGTAACAGCAAAATACCTATGGAGGGTAATAGAATCCCTCTCAGCTTATCTCATATCATAGACATATTTCATATTTTTCAATTGATATAATGTTAATTCCTTTACTCAAATTGCACCAAAAGAAGTCTCTTTAATAACCAAAATTTGGCACAAAGCTTATCACACTGTCTAACATACAGAAAACAGCACAAGAGTTACAGACTTTAAAATAAAATCCATGTCAGCTGACCAGCTGCAGCATCTAATAAACGACATGTAGTTTTCTTTAAGTGCAGTCCTTACACATCAGAATAACTGCCCATTACTTGTAGTCAACCTACATCAAAAATTTGTTCACTTAGCATTGTTCATTTTCTCCTTATCTTCCCTTTTCTTGACATTGTATTACTACCTTCCTCTGGATTAAATCTCAGTCCATTTCTTTTAAAGTGGTACCATTAGTCCAGTAGCTCTCAGCATAGCAGTAGAAGTGATGGTGAATCAGTCAGCACCAGTACAGCCTCCTACCATTTCTAACATTTCAAAGACTCTTTTCCCCCTTATATTCAAATGGACCACTTTTTTAATAATACATTTTAAATCATGTCAACATTATGTACAAAAAGCTCAAAAAGCTGTTATACAAAAGTTGTACAACAAGCTTGTAATTATAAAAGCTTGTATTATAAAAATAAGTATAAAAAGAGACATTTTGTATGTTCTTGGTGGTTAGACCTCTGCTGATGACTGTGTAGGTGTGTGTAATGTAGATTATGCTTGATTGACATCTCACTGTTACTATGCAGCAGCTTAGTAAGTGCCCTAACTGTTGATGAGTAGATGCATTGTACTAATGAGAGTTGTTGCTGAACATACCTGAACCTTTGCTGGATCTCGCATCTCCATGTAAATGAAGCAGCTGTCTTCACTACACGAGAGTGACCAAGTTATTTTTGTCCCTCTAACTGTCATTGTCAACATAAACATAGACATATACAATTGTATTTTCTTACCTACTGTTTTGTTGGTAGGAAGTAAGGAAGAGGACTGTTGTATTAATCATGGTCTCCTGCCGTGCTGCAATGCAGGAAAGCTCCTTAAAACTAGTTTTAACTGAGTCATGCAGGTGCCATGCGAAGCTCTCATGAAATGAAAATGACAGCTGAGAGAGACCATCTATTTGGGAATTAAAGGACTTTTCTATTGTCTGTCAGTCACTTAAGAACACATCAAATGCTAGTCATCTCAATAGTAGGGATTATCAGGAGGGTTTACATATTACCCAATAATACCCATAGACAGCTATTGTGGCAATAGAGTTACAAAAAAAAAAAAAAAAAAAAAAAGGCTAGAAAAAGAAAACTGAAAATAAACGAACGTTGTCATGTATCTGACAGCACATGGACACACTGCACACACGTCACACACACACACACGTCTGTGTGTTTGTGTGGCAATATGAGAATAAATCCCCCCACCTCTCCTCATCGTATCCCATCATGATACGATGGGATACAAGCATCTGTAAACTATATAGGAGAAAGAGAGCTCTCTTGTATAACTGCACTTGCCCAGGGCTCAGGAAACTCGTCACAGACGTATCTGCCTCCACACTTCTTCCTTTCTGAGTATGAGTAGGTACCTGACCGTTATCAGTCTTACAGAAAATATAGACACTGACTGATATGGAATAAATCCTCCTCTTCATTCTCCTTTAAAAAAACTCACTCACTCATTGCAGCCTGCTGAATATTCAGCAGATAAATGGTGCATGAGTGATGCCATAGAAACTGCTGGGAGATCACATCCCACTCCCACTCTACTACTACTGTTTTTTAATTTTTTTTTTTTTTTTTTTTTTTCTTGCTGCTGCTGCACTGTCCAGTTTTGACTAAATAGCTCTGCACAGCAGCTTCTTTGTCAGTAACACTAATATAAAAGCTCTCAGTAAGTTCAAAAACCAGAACTAACTTTCCTTTAAAAAGCAATATCTTGAATTAGCATCGTGTCCCACTTTCCCACACAGACGAAAATAGACTTTGCATTAGGATGCAATCAGATAAAAAAACAATTAATTCCCTGGTTGAAATTGAAAATAAGAAAAAAAAATAATAATGTGAATTCTCACTGGAACACAGACTATACCATCACAAATGTAGCACTGACTTGTGAAATATGCACGTACCACAACATTAGACCGCACACAGACAATCTGATCCGCAGATCTGTTCCTCTTCTAGATTCTCATTAAAGTTATGATCTTAACTGGATACGGACTTTTTTGTCATGCCACAGTGTAAGTGATTCACTATATTCAAATCCACCAATGACTACTAATGAACTGTGGACTAATGCTGAGACATTACAGTTTCTTCTTCTTTGCTTTTTTTTATCCATTTGGTGGCAGCACAGCTGATATTAACCACAACACTGACATATTTTCACTTTATAAAGTTGTCATGGTGACTGTGTTTACCCGACACCCAGGAGACACTTTCTCCTTCTGGCTATTTAAAAAACCAAAAATTAAAAAGTCTAAATTAAAAGTCTAAATTTGCTAACATTTTAATGTTTTTAGTTGGGTTAAGCTAACTGACCCTGTCTGCTATTTGCTGTTGAAATGGTAAACAGAGCTTTTTTATTTGTTTTTTATTTATTTTTTTATTATTGCTGTTGTTGAAAATGGACGCCCGCCGTGTCTGGAAACAAAGCTGAAGGGAGCAATGAGACGAAAGCAGAACAATAAAGTTGAAGCTGTAAAACCCAATCGATGCTTAAAGTTGTGTAAAGATGTGAGGAAGTCTCACATTACATCGAATGATAAGTGGTCATTTAATCAATTATTAATGTAAAATATTGATTACAATTTAAATGACTGGTTGCAATAATAAATTATTGATCAGAAGTCATATGTCTTCATACCCTTGTTGCTGCTCTAGCGGCTGCAACTGGTTTGTTTGAGGCACATGTTCACAGGAGGATTAGATTTAAATGCAGCACACGTAACATGCTCTCCTCGCAGACATTAAAAGATCATAGTACAGTGAAACCGGATGTTCGAGAATAAAATAAAATCAATGATAAACGATTCTGCCACAATCATACTTCCAAACCGTAAAACAGTCCGTCAGTTTTGAGATAATTTTGTCAAATTGGACAAAGCTAATAATTCTGTATCTCAGATTAACAAAATTATTTTATATCTCATCAATCTGATCCGTTCCCGTCTGTCATTTTTCTGTCTAACTAAATACATCTTTCTTCCCGTGACATGTTAGAAAATGGACTAACGCGCATGCACGCGAGAGCGCACAGACAAGCAGATGTTTCACACAGAGTGCTGACTGATACATGCCCATTGCCTAATTGCAGGTTTATGAAATCTGCAGGTTGTGGGTGCCAAGCAGTTTCCAAATGGATGCCAAGCGGTTGCTGTGACAGCAGGTCATGACCTTCCTGTAATTGTAGAGATGATGCCATCTCCCCTGCTCATCTGGTATACACATCTGTGCCAAACACAAACCCACTGACAGCCAGAGCACATGACGTGACACGATAAAACCAATACTCTTGAATGAGGTTTTATTCGTACTACTACGTCCTACTACATGCTACTTATATCTCTGACAGAGAAAACATAAAACACTAGCTCTAGGGTACTTGAAGATATTCTCTTGTTCTTGATTATTCTCATTGTTTTGGTTGATTCATCGACTTGATACTGTGATTATTTCCATTGGCGAGTAGCAAACAGTTTCCTTCCATCTCTCCATATGACAGTGTCTCACAGGGGAGATAGGTTGAGAACTACTTGTCTGAATGGGTTTACACTACGCACTGCTGGATGTTCACAAATCAAAGACACACATAATGTAACAGCCATTATGGCACTGTTGAGAGAGTTAGTCATAATGGAAGATCCTGAAACACATTTTATGTGTTTGATATGTTAATGTGACCCTTTTCATTGTTCAGCCAAGAAAATACATAAAATTTTCCCTTGTGTGTAAGAGATCCAGTATACTTCCTCTTTGACAAAATCCACTAATCCTGTGTACAAAAATTGTTTGTTTCTGTAACAAGATCTTACAGGAATTATCACTATATTGGTCCAAACCTCTTTCACTGCCTTGTTATTTTACTTTGTGTTCAGAGTTTATGAGGAGCTGGAGTAACATTCAAGCCACTGTAGACAACAGTAGTTTCTTTCCACATGCTGAGTACTGCTAAATATTTCAACAGGGAACTAGAATTTCTCCCTCTGCAGCTCACCAACAAAACATCTCCAACCCACAGAAATTATCACAAGAAATAATAATAATAAAAAAAAACGGTGAAAAAGAAGAAAGAGAGAAGATAGAGTGAAGGAAAGGGCTCAGTGACTAACTCTGAAAGCTCTTCTATGAAAAGGCATTTACGAGTGTCTGTGGTGGAGATGCTGAGACACTTAGGAGGAGCACAACTGTATCTCACATAGGTGCAAGGCTACTGAAAAGCAGCATTGATGGGTAAAAACCTCAACTTCAAAACAACTAATCCATTTCAATAAACAAGAGTGGGATTGCGGTTGCATCATTGGCAAAAGAAAAATGTTTAAAAGAAGTTACCAGTAAGCTAAGATAAGCCATTTAAAACCTGCCCAAGGACAATAAACATCTCAATGCAAATAAGAATTCTAATAGCATACACTTAAAAAAATAGGAATTGCAATATATAACAATTCTTTCTTTTTTATATTATTTTGGGGGTGTTTTTGTCTTTATTTTGAAAGTGGTAGTGGTAATAGGTGACATACAGTAAATGATTCAGGCTGGATTCAAACCTGAGTTTCTGCAGTAAAGATTACAGCCTTTAGATATAAAGATATACACAAAAATATATACCTTAATATCTTTTTATCTAGCCGTCCTATTTCAAATTAATTTTCTTTGCATAACAAGTGTGTGAGTCTGAAGAATGTGATGCAGAAACCATTTTTAAACTTTTTGACCCACCCTTGTCAAAGTGTTGTTTACCTAAATGAGCTTGTGGTATGAGTGAGTGTGCGGGAGTTACTCTTTTTCATCAACGCTGAGAAAGCTTGTCAACATCATTAGCCAGTCTCATTAAGGTCTCCCATCTAACCTGAATTATACATCAAGCAGCCAATGAAAAGCCTGCATCCAGAGCCATCATGGGAGCATTCCCGATGATTCCCAGTTGAGGATTTTTTCCTTTAATCAGAAGACTGGAACAGGATCAGCAGTTTTCCATCTGTAAGAAAAGAGAGAAAGGTAAAGAAGAAAAGAGACAGAGGGGAGAGAGAGACGTAAAGAAGGGAAGAAGAGAATTAGAGATGTGTGGCGCTGGAAATCCACAGGTGAAGTGAATATAAAGCTTCACACGTACACAGTCTATCTATACGTTCCCTAAGGATCACGTGGGTGTTTGGTGCGTCTGCTTGTCTGTGATGGTGGTTTTTATAGCAGAAAATTAAATATATTCAGTATATAAACTAGTTGATTTTTCAAATCTTAACTTTTAACAAACAAACAAATTGAGCAACTAAAAAAATGACATTTAGGGTTTAAATTAGCTGCTTTTGTTGTTGCAGTTCTTTAAAAAATGTGAAAGCAGACAAACAAAGAGTGTTAAATTCCTGTGGGTGTAATATTGGATTTTATAAATATGTAAATGTTGCGAGTGGTGGATTTACAGTCATGTCGCTGCCAACAGGTTGTTAAGAGATTTCACTAGAATCACAAATCAACCTACAATCTCTTACTGGGAATTAAAGCTCGGAGGCTTTGGTGAGTTTTTTTTTTTTTTAACAACAAGGCTACTCATAATTACAGTCTGAATCATATCACATCAACACTCAATGAGAATTTAACAAATGAGCAGTTAGCAAGAAGAGGGCTACTTGTGAGCACTTTAGCCAGAATTTAACATCACAATAAAAGTTGGCGAAGGGTTTTAACAATGAGATTTTCTCCTTACCAACCTTTAGCAGAGATGCTGTTCTCATGACATCTGTAATATGTGACACTTAGGCAGAAAGGTGTCAAAGTGTCAAATTTGAGCATTTTTTTTTATATGAAAGTAAAAGTAAAATGTGAAAAAATGGACCTGTGGGTGTATTTTGACCACCTGCTTTTATAGAAATGTTTTAAAGAAAGTAAGCATGTTGAAAAAAGGGGAAGAGGCATGAAAAATAGATGATAGATTTGAACTGTGTCACAATAAAATTAAACCATTTGAAGACATTTGTATTCTCTAAGTCTTTTATTCCTCTCTCTTTTCATACAAGGTTACTCAACAGCTTTTTAATCACATAACTTCTCTTCGGAACATCAACTTTGTCTGAAAACAACTGCACCCCCTCCTCCCCGTCCCTGCCGCTACCCTTGCCTGTAGTGTTCATTAACATAGAAATTGACGAGCTACAATTGATGCTCCAAAGCAAAGTTCAGACAGCAAGGTCAGCCAAGAATCAGTAATTAAGTCAGTCCTTAAAGTGTGGCGGATGTGCTTATTAGAAGTGGAGGCTGAGACTCATTCACATAGAATTGAAAATGGAAATAAAATCCATCTTATTCCCAAAGAAGCCCACAGGACATCAGCACTCAGTGTAAAACAATTATAGACTATTACACTGGGCAGAGAGGGATGAAAGTGGCCTCAGTCTTCTTGCCACCAACTGCCTCAAACCCTGGATTTTTTAGTGACACAAAGGCTCACTTATATACACACTATGTGCTTTGATACATATGCTTATATATGTCAGAATAAGTTTCCCACAGACACACATCATTTCATATCTAATGAAGTATATTTTACAAGCCTCAAAACAACAGGGAGTCCTTGACCTGAGCCCCACTCAGAACCAGGTCTATGTTCTGATGTGGTACTTAGATATGCCCACTTACCTGTCATTTCAAGCTTGATTTGGAAAGAGACAGACAAAAGCTGCTATACTAAGTTTCTCCTTTCTCCTGGGTGTCTCTGCCTTCTACTCTTTAATACTAAACAGAGATAACAGCAAGTGTTTGGATGGTTCAAAGGACAAAAAAGAGTTCTTTTAAGTGCAGCAGAGATGATTTATTCATTGTTTTAAGCTCCATTGTATCAGAGGCCCTACAGCTGGAGGTAAGGGAATGCTAGATGTGCACTTCAATTGTCTGACACAGGTGTAGGCAGGAAACTACACTCCCTCTACTACTCACTGCGTATCGGCCATGTCCATGTTTTTCAATAACATAGTGCAGTGTGATATAGGCTGATTTTGATATAAGGAAATAAACATGTTACTGGAGATTTTCTTCTCATACGTCTTTATTAATTTATCTCTTAGGCCCAAGGGTCTTCATTTTCTTAACAGCTTTTACTGCTGTTAATCCACCCTGACCCTTTGCAAACTGCAGGACGGATAAACATGAAGACTATGAATTATTTATTCAGTCTATTGAAATTATACATAATAAGCAGTCATTCTATCGATCTATCTATCTATCTAGTACTTTTGCTACTCTTTGATGTTTATAGAAGTAGGCCTTGTACACAGATGTAACTACATAGTAAATAATAAGTCTAGTTGCGCTTCAGTGGTATGTAGGCAGGTGAAGTGGTGACATCTGTATATCTTTTCCCCACAGTTATGAAGAGTAGACAGACAGAAAGAGAGACAGACAGACAGACAGCTGTGCTTTGCTGACCACAAAGCAGTTTTAGACAAACTTGTCATGTACACTTCCTCTGGGAAGGAAGAGTTGCTGTAACAGCATAGAACAGCAGAAATACATTACAGTAAGAATTCAGCGACAAAGCAGCAGAACCAACACAGCCATGGGCTGGACTACCAAATCCAGCCCCTTTATACTGTGACAGGTCAACTCTCAGTTCATGCCACGGTTGCTCTATAAAGAGAATGTTTAACCCTGTTGATCTCTTTTTCCAGGAGACTTGGGGTCTGGTAACCTCTAATACTGAGTAATGTTATTATATTTCCAAAATGTATGTGGGATTTAATGTCATTACACTGTGCCTTTATACAGTTTTATTCCAAAAAAAAAAAAAAAAACACTTAACCCCCAATGCACCACAACCCATCTACAATTTGGTAACATAGTGGCGTTCACCTTTAAATCAATAAAACTGATTTTCTTTAAATCTGGTGTATGAAAGTGAAAGTAATTTAATTCTCAGAAAATGCATTTGTGGTGAAACTATTGGGGTGTACACACTGTTTCATATATATATCTTAAATAATAATTGAACTGTTCTGGAAAGTTAACCTGATTCCAGTTATTTGGTATCAGGTACAGTATCAACTTACCTGTGGTTGTGTGCTTGCATGTACTTTGTTGGTTGTGTGCTGGCAGAACAGCATCTTGACGGATAATGCCACTTTGTGTTCGACAATTCTGACCCAGGTTTAGCCTTTTTTTTGTCAAACTCCACTACATTTTCTTAAAAAAAATGTTTTATTTGTTTATGCCAAAGCTCTTGGCATTCACACTCAATCTGCATCAACGGATGGAGAGGTCCTATTCAGATAAATGTGATATGGAGGCAGTTTTTTTTTTTTCCCACAAACAACAAGCACACTGAACTTGGATTAATTCATTGTAGCAACTCATTTTATAGGCTCCTGACTGTGTTTGCGTGCATGAAACAAACAGTCCTACAGAAACACACAATTCTCCTCTGAGTAAGTGGCCAAGAACCTGAGGACAGCTGCTGCAACATCTGTTTGTGCTGTGTCACTCATGCATCAAGTGTTTCCAGTTCATTCTGGGCTAATGGTTGAGGGAGACAAGCGTAGACACAATGTTGGTGCAGCCAAGCTGCCAGCTACATTTTCAGTAACTACAGTGGAGAGCAGTCAATGACGCTCCTCTCTGTCACTGTTCAGCAGCAGCATCATTGTGACACATTTCATGTGTTGCAGTCGTTCTCTGGTCAGATGGGGAATTCAAACAGTCACAGATGTCGTCGAGACAGCAGACATCCAGGTTTTTTGTCTTCCCAATGTTTGCATGACCATTTTAATCAAGAGTCTGCTGAGATACACAAAGCTCAATCAGGCTCAGCTTAGAGGCACTAACTGAGAGAAAACTCTCCACTGCACCACTATAATATTATAGAGCACTAGTTTTTCAAGGGCATTCAATTAAAATATTGGTCTAACACACCTTTTTATACATCATCAAAACACAAGCAGCCTTGGATCTAATCAGTTACTGTAGTGACTTCTCTGTCCGGGTAAAAACACCAAAGTCACCGACTGTGGCCACGTACTGGAGAAAAGAATGAGAAACGTCAGCACGGTAGAAAGGTGAGGTGAAAGCTCTAATCAACCAACTGGAACAACACACACACAGAGGACAAATGCAAACATGAAACATGGTGTGGTCATAGGAGGCGGCAAGTTATTGAAGGTCGTAAGACCGACACAGAGAGAAGGACAGAGGGAGAGCATGGTTAGCCTGGAGTGACAGGAGGAGTGTTAGATGGTTTCTGCTTTATCATTTTACTGTGAATGATTTTGCATGAATTTGTCTGATGAGTCATGATACGCTATGATTGATTTTCTCTGAAGCCAAAAGCTTGTAATTAGGCAGAGAATTTTTTAAAAAATCATGAAAAAAAACATAAAAATCTACCAAGTGGATGACTTTCTTCTAAAGGTCAAAGTAGTTTATTGTTTTAATAACTCTGTTTTCTCTTTGAAAGTGATTTTGTTCACTTCCTAATAAAGAAGGTTTTTCTCTATTCACGATCATAACAAATCTCTTTATTTTATCTTTATTAGACCAGCGATTTAGATCCATACTCAATATCACGTCTTCCTTAATGCACGTCAGGCCTGTTATACTCTTATTGTTGTGTTCATTACAATGGGATGGAAAGCCGGAGAGTGGGTGTGTCATTAATAGTAAGCTGATCTGGAGTGAGGGAGCAGAAGTCTCCACTGCCTCGCTCATGTTTGACAGCGGGAAGATTAGTATGAAGGATGTTCTTCATTTGTTAAGTGCTGATACTAATCCCATCTATCCACGTTATGAAGTGACACGCTGTCTTCAAGATCAACACTGACGGAAATTAAAACCAGAACCTGCTGCCCTCATCCAGCTATCAGTTATTCACGTCTGGTTATTCTGTGTCATGTCTGCAATGAGAAAACCGTGTTTTACTTTTGGAGGACAGGTGTGCGTATGCACATAACACAGGGTTTAAGGGGAGATCATGTAACTTCTGAAGAAAGAAAACGGGCTATTTATTTTCCCTCACTTGCTTTTAAATGCACCCTCCATGTTCACCCTTATTCAGTACACGCAGGGGTTAAAACAGAGGCTGAACTTTTTAATAAACTGTATTAATATTTCACTATGGCCACTGAAAATGTAGGATCTTGATTGGCTGGTAAGTGTGGATGAACTTCTCGTGTAACCGGACACCTATAATGCATGTGTTTGCTTCTATAAATGAATACAACCATATTAAACTCTGGAAGGTTCTTTGTCTTTGTGTCATCTATTACAACCATGAAAAAAACTACACCTTACTAGAAGCCCACTGGTTGTCTGAGCAGAAGCCTAATATGACTGGAGCAATTATGACAGGGGCAGGTAAGGTGATGTAGCATACAGAGCAATAAAATCCACATTAGGGGGTGGCCTGGCACACTTCATATTCTGTGCAAAACCAGTTCTCTATGATGTTTCCTGTGATCTATTAGAATTTGACAACAATAACCACGTTTTCATTATGGTAACCATAACAACAACATTCATATAATGTTGATGAGGAACTTATTTTAACCGTGACCTTCACTAAACCTAACCAAGTACCTTTTAAGCCTAAATCAACCAAACCATAATACTTGCATAAGCTTCATTTCAAGTTTTTTTTTTTTATTGTAACTGTGATGATGAAGCTCCAGTGAACCTGCAGCTGTTGAGGTGCTAATTCAGAAGATGCTCCTATGGTTAATATCAAACAATAGGGACACTTGACCTATGCACCTGTTAGCCACAAGATTAAAACCACTTACATTATGTTGTGGAGGTCACTCTTGTGGCACCAATCCATCTATATTGAGATCTGGGTGGATGGGAAGGTACCTTGGACTCTTTTTCTTGTTCACTGAGCCATTTCTGCAGTGCAGCATGGTGCATTGTCCTGCTGGGAGCATAGCATTGCCATGGGCTGTATGTTTGTTCTGAAACTATGTTTAGGTAGCTTGTACATTTCAAAATACTTACTTAATGAAACCCAGTGTTTCCCGGTTGAATTTTACATTATAAAAGATGATCAGTATCATTGATTTCTGCTGGTAATTTAAATGGTTTCAATGTTGTGGCTAATCAGTATATTGTTGTTCAGGTTGGAGGACACAGTGGCTACTGTTGTGTTAAAGTATTTTATGTTAACTATTTTGGTACAAATTATAGGACAGTAGTGTATAAGTTATTCTCCAATGTGAGAATTATCCATGGATTTTGAATTGAATATATCTTCAAAACTGTTGCTCAAACAGAAACAACACTTGGGCACTCATAATTAAAGGCTCATATTCATCATAAGATTAAATGACAATAAAAACTGATAAAACCAAAGTCACATAATGATAAAAACAGAGACATACAGCAACTAAACAATGCTGGCAAAACACAAGACAAAACACCAGAGCATCCATTACTTCAAAATGTGCACGTTATAGTTCCAGAGGGACCATAACATTTAAGGAACAGAGGGTGTTGGGATGTTGATGTGCCGAACAATGGAGGTGGGTCCATAAATAGCCTCATACTCTGACACACTGAGCTGGCTGAGGAGGTTTGCAAGGATGGTGAACTTGGAAGCTCCTTAGTGAATGAAAGTTCAGAAAGTGGCGAGGCCCTCCTCCACTCTGCAGCCCACACAGCCAGGCCTTCACACCACTTTATGTAACCACAGATGGAGAAGAAGTAGAAGCAGCGAGAGGCAGAGGAACAGAGAGGTGGCAAAGAGAGAGGTAGGAAGAGGGAAAAGATGCAGTCATAGAGAAGAGCGATAAAAGTATATATAGCAAACAATGAATAATAAGATGCACTTCTTTAAACCCTACACAGCATGATTTTTTTAAAAAAAAAAAAAGGCAGAGTCATTTTCTGAAACTGTTGGATAGTGTGGTCTTTAACAAACGTAATTAAAATCAAATAAGAATTAATTTGTTGGTGACTATTTTATTGGGTTTTGCAGTAGTTTGTAACAGTATTATCTATATGGTGGCTCTGAATAAACTGCAGTACACGTGATCTTTTTGTCAAAGTCACTTGGTGCAATGTTGTGAAGGTTTTAAATTGATCAACTGGATAAAGAATATTGACAAATTTTATCAGGGTTTGAATAGAGGCTGTTACCTTCAGTATAATGTACATTAAGTCCCCAAACACAAACACTACATGTCCTCAAGAGATGGGCTGAGGATTTATGGAGTCAACAGTCTGGTCATTTCCAGAGATAGAAGACTCACACACACACACACTCTTACAGTCTAAGTGGTGATGGGGTGTTGGGATTGGGCTAAGTGCCAGACAGCTCTCTGCCTGAAGAGATAAACTTTTCTGCTCATGGTCTCTCCACTTACTCATCAAACAGTCCTAATGATCCCACAGTGGGTGAAGTGAGGTCATGTCTGTGTGTAGTTGTAGTAGTAGTGATATTGTATGTTTGTGTGTGGTCTCTGACAGGTCCAGGGGAATGTGGAAAGTTGAAAACACTCACATTTGAGCATCTGTCTCCACGTATTTTCATGGAATTTATATAACTTTGTTATCCACACTGGAATTACAGTACTGCGTGAAAGTTATAGTTACTTACAGGTTAGTTACTTACAGGAAATTTGTACAAAGTATTTAAGAACACATAAAATCTACTAATGATTCTGCTTTCAGACTCTAGCCGCCCTGCACATAACTGTAATTATGTAACAAAAAAAAAAACATGATTGGCTTCATTGCTTGTTGTCAGACATCTTCATCAGTACTAGTGTTTTGGGTGAGTCATAAATGCTGTAGGCTAACAGTAACTCTTGGGTGACTCATTTTGGGTCCTCAGTCAAACTTGTTATTTTAAACTTGTGCAGTCACTTGATAACGCCTGTACTGTGTTATCTCCATAAAAACACAGGCACAATAACTCATCCCAAAAGTAGTTGGAGGTGGTATGAAGTTGGCTTCTTCACATTGTTGCTCTGTGATGTAGTCACTCTCATATCTGACAAACCAGCTGTGTTTTTAAATAGAAACTGATCCAATATTAGACACATGTTCAAATGCTCCAAAATCTTAGTTTTCTGATGATGGAAATGTGAGATGTAGTGTTGTCAATAAGGTGACCTTTAGGACAAAGTGTCCTTCCTCTTATTTGCAAATGATTAGATTGCAATTGGGTCTTCAGACACTGCCAAACAAT
Organism: Polydactylus sextarius; assembly: GCA_016801845.1. Classification (NCBI taxonomy): domain Eukaryota; kingdom Metazoa; phylum Chordata; class Actinopteri; family Polynemidae; genus Polydactylus; species Polydactylus sextarius. The sequence continues at coordinate 5,541,777 of CM028912.1, read as the reverse complement.
CTGTATGGGTTGCTGTAATAAAACATTTCCATGCAGCTGTTAGGTATGTGCGCTGTAAATATGTGTTCATGTCTGCAGCAAACACTGTATATTGTTTGAACTAACAGGAGGCAAAACCAACCTTATGTAAGGAGAGATTGATAAATGTGGTTAAACCAATCTGAACCTATACTGTTTTTTAATGAAACAGATTTTAAATGTTTTTTTAATTAAAACTTTGACAAATGCTTAATAGGAGCTTTAACACAATTACGGATGCTCCTTCCATGAATAATTTTACCTTACCTTGAACTTTTTCATTGCTGCTTTTGTAATGCTAATGTACTTAGAGCTGGTTTCAAAATTTAAGAGCTGCACTGATGGGAAGATTAGAAATATGGCTACCTTGATTCAGGATCTTTTCTTGAAGTTACCATCATCAAGACCTATTTTAACAGATGCTTGTGAGCTCCCATCATAAGCTGACCACTATAACTGGGTCATTTCTTGAGATCAATTGCTCCACTGTTGATTGTTCACTGTCTTTATTGTTTTATATAGTAGTTTACAGGAAAGCAGGGTGGGCACCAGAGCAATATTAGCCAACAATACTAGGCACAGCACAAGGCGTGTACCAAACAAAAGTGAACCTTCCTATATAAAACCAGCATCTTGTGCCTTATGCTGGACACACTGGCAGGTTGACTGCACACACAGGAGTTAATTTAATAGCAGCTTCCACTGACAATCTGTAAAGGTGTTGAGCTGCAAGTCCTCCACAGCTCAACCTTCTAATGCATCATAAGCTCTGTAAAGTGGTGATGAAGAGCAGGAGTCATGGTTTCCAGTGCATGGAACAGAAACATTGTCTCCACAGAGCCCTAAAAATAGGTCATGCTCTGCTCTCTGATCTACTCCGCACTGTTATATAAAATACACTCTGCTTTGTACCAAATCACAGTTTCTTTCCCCTCACTCTCATGTACACATACAGTACACAAACATTATCCAAATGTAAGTAATTACAACACATGCAGCAAGCTGCATTCATTACTGCGACCTTATAAATGTGAAGAATTTACAGTAAGCCACTATCGAAAAAGACACCACTGTACTTTTAATATTAACACTTGGCTAAAGATAAGTGTTATAATCTAAACACTAAAAATAGCAGCTACACTTTATCACAGGTACAGTTTGATAAATGCATTGAAATGCAGCATCTGTTTGTACAAGGTTATGCAATAAATTTTTCATTTGAGGTAATGGGATAACGTCAAACATGGCTGGCCAGTGATGATGACTCATGCTGATATGAACAATATTACAATGTAAAGAGTATCTGTGCACTTTTCAAGGACCATAAAGGCAACATCATCATCAATATTCACTGCCTCTCACACTGTCGTGTGTTTTCTAGAGCCTCACTGTTTTCCTGTTCTTTTACTCCTAATATCCCTTCCATTAAATAAGGCTTAAACACTAATCACAGCCGTAATTGGTATTAATACCATTGTTTGTTAACAGATGAAAGCCATAGAGATGAGAGGCCAGCTTAATGCCACCGAGAAAATATCATCTGAACCCTTCAACCTTTTCTATTGATTCCTAAGCAACATGACGCCCACTGACTATCAACATCTGATAGATATACACAGTTTGATATGCCACATCCCAGAGACAAAGGAATTTCCTTACTGATCCAAACAAAATATAAAATGCTGTTATTGTGTAATCTTAACTGCTTGGTTGGGTTTACTTTCAACAGTGTATTGAAATTTGCAAGTTGCTACGAGGTCATTCAGCCGCAGCAGCAGATTCAGGCTTGTAGGATGATTTTTTTTTCTCAGACTATTGCCTTTATTTCCTGTTGTCACCCTGCTTTTTTCACATGATCACACATGTGTGGGCATCATTTTATATAGGCTGTGGATTTTTTTTGTTTTCACAGAGGAAATGACAATTGTTTGGCTGACATTTTTACATCTTTTCCATTTTTTATATTTAATTTCACCTGCTGTAAAATCTGGAAAACATGTATTACAATGTATCTAATGCCGTTTTTCATAAACCTGTCAAAACACTAATTGTGTGTTGTATTCCTGAATATGATGCCAAAGACAGAAACATCTGGAACAAAACGTTCGAGCATTTGAGCCTTTAATCTTCAATGATAAGTTTGCATTCATTGGTTCAAGTTTGCGTGTGTGTATGCGTGGGTGGATGTGCTAATTTCTCAAGTACTGGTTTTCTTTTTAAGCTTAACACAGCTTTATAAGAGGTCTGTTCTGTTTTCTCCTTGACGATGATGCTTTGGAGAAGATCTTTGACCTAAATTGCACATTAAAATTGGAGAAAACTATGCGTGCTGTGCACTGCTTCTTCCTCTTTTTTTCTCAATCCCTTAATGTGTGCCAAATATATGTAGCCCTTAATCTCAGAATAAAAGCTTGAGTATTTTAAACCTACACACTCGTATATGCCTTTAGAGGATTCGTGAAATACACAAAAAAAAGATACATTTTTAAGAGCTGACTAATGTAAAAACCTCATTACTACGGGAGATAAAAGCAGTGTCTCCACTTTGTTTCATACCGTCCTGTTGATCCAGAAGCAGCAGTATGCAGCAAGTGGAGCAGCAAGTCAACAGTAACCCCCACTCCCCCACCACCACAACCCCCAACCTCTCCATACTCACCCCAGGCAACCCCTCCCCTCGCCATTTCTGTCCCTCACTTCTCACTGCAGGTTCGATTAACAGCATCTGCTTTGTACTGGCTCCCTGGGGCTAGTCCTATTGCAGAGTACCTGTGTGTGTGTGTGTGCACGTGCTTATGCTTGTGTGTGCATATGTGAGAGAGGGTGAGTGGTACGCGATACAAGCATAGAAACGAGTCTTTGAAGAGAAGAAGAGAAAGCGAGAGAGGAGGGGTGCCAGAAACGGATAAACATGAAAATACCAAGGGACAAAATAAACCTGTGCCGTTGAAGTAATTTTACTGAGAGTAGAGATGATGATGAACAGTTTGAAATAAATAACAGCTCTGCACTGGAACAACGACGTAGGGATCAAACACAGTGAGGGCGGTGGTGATGGTGGGGGGCATGGTTGTGTGTCTTCTGTATGTGATGACACAAACAAATATATAAACACATTTACTATTAATGCATGTGTAGTTCTGCGCTGAAGCTCATAAGAATCTCTGCTTGGAATGAAAGAGCTGACATGTGATCACATATCTTGTGGAGTGAGTGAGTATGTGTGTGTGTGTGTGTGTGTGTGTGTGTGTGTGTGTGTGTGTGTAGCTGATGTAATAACTTGTAAGGGTTATTTACTGGTAATACTACACACACTCTATCTGCATAGGTTGTTTTATGGGCAAGATATGCACATATAGTACTTTTTTATACTTGCAATATCAACTATAAGAAGATATTTTCTCCCCCCGTAATGTCCACAAAGAAATGCAAATTGGTCGATAAAGCTGCATACATACATGCTTCAATATAAGTAATTGTATATGTGGGTGTATGTGTGTGTGTGTTTATACATTTGTGTAACACAGGAGAGTTGAGCCAAACATTTCAGTAAATGATGCTGTGTTTGACCACCTGCAGAGATATCTCTGTTTGTTCTATAGAGGCACTGTTGGCCATTTGGTTACTGACACAGCAGGGGGAAAAAATAGAAATCCAAGAAAATGTAGAGAATCACAAGTACTTCACTGTAAACAAGTGTTATCTTTAATGCAGCTGCAAGTAGCAGCAATAACACAAGTATAGTGCCTGTTTGAAAATGTGTCGGAGCTAAACGATTAGCTTGTGTTTATCCAGTTTGAAATTTTTTAGAGACAATTCACTCAGCACTGTACTTTCCTAGAGTTGCCATGACACACGTGTGTGCCCCATCTACTCCAACAGAGTCTGGGTGATGGTGTGGAGAATAAACTACAGCTGAATTCTTCTTTTTTTTTTACCTACACCTACTTCTTTTTAATCAGCACCTTGTAAGTTCACTAATTCCCCCATGTGCTTTTCCCTAGGATGGAAAAGTATAACTCATAATATTCTGCCTCTGATTGGCTTTTATTAGTTGCCTTTGTCAGTTCAGTGGGTTTTGGTTTAAACAGTAGAATGACGGAAAACTATCCACTCGCACAGTGAAACAATAGCTGTCTCCAATATGCATGTATGGATGGACTAAGGAATAAAGCATTGTTCATTTTAATGCATAATTATGTTTTTGTCTCACCCTAAAGTCTGTGAACCAGTATTGATTGAAAAATTTGCATCTCTTCTGTAGCTAATGCTAATTTCATTATGATCCTTACTCCCTGAAGTCAAGCAGCAGAAGTTAAGTGACAATGTAGAAATACTAGTGGCCCATTTTTTGGTTGAACTAAATATGCAAGAGAAGTCTTACATGTCGCTCTTTATAATACAGGCAATTTATCCTTTACCGGATATGCCCCCTTTAAAAAAAAAACTTTTGGCAATAAATTACAATTATACCCATTTCTCCAGGCGCCACTACACCACTAGTTTCTCCCTTCGTGTCAAGTAACACTTAAAAAAGCAATATTTGAAGCTTTCTTGAGCACCACTCAACCAAAAAGCTTCACAGTCAACGGTACACTTCTTTAGGTCCTCGGCAATAAACCTGAAAAGTCTGAAGTCGATCAAATTAGTTGACATAGATTCCTCCATTTTTGTTGGAGAGGTACCTGTTGTTACATCTAAACATCAACTTAGTGCTCACCAGTTGCATTTCAGAAAGAAACATCCCATCACCAAGCTTAAGAATCTGTCACATGAGTTGCTCACAAGATAAGAGAAAGATTGGTGAGATAATAGTATTCAGCTACAGCTGCGCATTTTGTTAACAAATGCAAGGACGAGGCATTTTTCTTTGCTAGAACTAGAACTCTGCAACTGCAACTCTGAAACCACTTGAGACTGGAAGATGGAAGTCCATGTAGACGACATGAAAAAGGATAGAGATCATGCCCACCCACAACACTGAGCTAAGAAAAGATTATACTGTGTTATCTACCCTGTATTTTCACTCAAAAGGATTATTTGTAGTTGGCTGGTCTGGTACAAAATACATGAAAATAAGTATTAAACATAGAAAATGTCTGGACTCATGCCATAGCTTTAAAAAAAAAGACACATTACAAATTTACAGTAAGCAACTCTGGAGAGCATTAACTTTGCTTTCTTAACTGGCTGTATTCAGTGTTAGAAGATCCACTTTGTGTCATTTTTTGTCTTTGTGCTTAAAAAAACATTAGCATCATATTGTTAGCCTGTGGCACAACACACTGGGCTGTTCCAGTCACCCTTAACGTAGTGAGATCCACACTGTGGTGTAGCCTCTTCTGTTGGAACACAGCCTTTATATAACTTGATGTGCAGCCTACATTTTGATCGGCTGATTCATTCAACTCATTTACATTTTCCCAGCGACCTTTCCTGCTCTCTCCAATCCCACGCATTCCTAAATACAGGGCGCTGTATCCACACATACGTAGGACAATAGCAGAGGAGAGGAGGGGAGGCGCATCAGTCTCACTCCACAGCAAGCACACACACGCACACACACACACACACACACACATGAAGTGTACAGGAAAACGTGATCATGCACACTTATGCTGATGCTGAACATCAAGACGTGGCCATTTTCCGCTCATTTGTCAAAACGGCACTTTTCAGAATACGTTTTACGGCACACTTCAGAGGATGTACAAGCATTTGCCTGAGTGTCTGTGAATCGTTCCTATGCACAACCAGATGTGTTGTATGTTACATATGTACATTATCACTGCTGGGCCAGCCTGGCAAAGCCTTGTCACAGTCTGACATTTCATGCGAAAAGAGGGAGTAATCCCTGATAATGTAGGTGTGGATAAGTTCTCAAAAGTGTTTTTCTCTTTTGCTTTAAGTGTGGAGTGAAAGGAGACCGCTAAGCCATTTCTAGTGTTGTGCTTTTATCCTCTTCTTTTTTTCTTTTTTCCCTCCGTGTTCTGTGTTTAATGTTTCACCCTTCCTTCTTACCTGACATACAAACTCATTTCTCCATTCTTTCCTTTGTGTCCCTGTTCTGTGAATATACCACCTTCCTTCTCTGTGCTGCTCTCTCACTTCACATTCCACTTTTTTCCCTCCAAAGCTACTCAGCTGAATCCTTTCCATTAGAGACTGTGAGAGGGAGATTAGTGTTGTATCACTCTGTGTGTGTGTGTGTGTGTGTGTCTTCAGGGGTGCAGGCCCAGGAGAAAGGATTTCCAAGGCTTTCTTAGTAACAGTAAGACGACAACCAGGAAAACCATCATTGTCTAGAGGGGTTTGTGGGGGATGTGGAGAAGCCGGCAGATGCTTTATTTGTATCTAATAAGGCTGCGCCCATTTCATATCGACTCAATCACACTGTGTAATGTTTCTCCTTGTGTACAGTATGATTATGTTCTGTAATCATCAGGCTTGACTGCTCTGCTGCTGCCCACTAGAGTAAACCAATATACTTTCAGTGTACAAAAGGAAAACAGACTCGATGCATGTGCAGATAGATACATGAGTCACGTACACAAACATGTAAATCCACAGGACCTGAATCTTAACGCACACACATGCAGCTGCATCTGCAGGGGCCATCAGCCATGAGACAGGCGTGTTGCTTAGAGACCAAGAGGTCACCACAACAACAGAGATCACACAAACCAGGTGTGACATCTGTTCCAGTGTGGTGGCCACAGTCAGCACTGGAGCCCAACCTGCATGTAAAAACACCCTATGGTTGCTCAGAAAAAGACACTTGTCAGTGAATACATTTAGAGGCACCATAGAGGTTTTTGTTCATGCTTTACTGGTCGTATCATCAAGTCACAAATCACTGGCAAATGACTGAACATAATAAAAGAGATCTCTACCTGTGAATAATTCTTTGATCATTTACTGTCACAATACTCAGTTGGGGATGGGAATGAAATCTCTTCAGGCAAACAAGACTGAAAGATAATTGCATTATTTTTTGAATGAAAAAGAGTTTTATTTCTTTTAAATGTTGCACAAGAAAAGTTCCAATCAATCACTTTTCCACCTATTGCTGTTACTGGGACTGCACATCTCTGTAACAATGTTAGCTCCTTTTCATTCAAAGAACAAAATTTACTCTTCTGATTCACAAAAGCAAAAAGGTACTGAAAAGTCATGTTGAGTCTTTTTTTTTTTTTTTTTTTTTTTTTTTGAAAAGTCGGTTCACATCAGCCTTTATTGCACTATTGTCTCTTTTGTTTTCAGCAGAACAGCTTCTTCACCTCAGGCAAACATAAAAAAAACGTTTTGCTATAGTTCATTTCCAGGCCAAATGTTTTATACACAAACTGAAAATTGCGCTCATACAAACATACCAGGCGCACTAGAGAACAAAACTGGTGCAGGGTGGATTTAACAGGAAGAAGAAATTTTGCTTTTGAAGGTTTTTTTTTCTTTTGTCAGACTAAACTACATGATCAGCCTCCCTTCAACTTTTTAACCATTTTAGTTGACAAGTTCTGCTGAGGCTGATTCAAGAGAGTTCTGTACATTTTTCAGTAAATGTAAATGTTCGAATAAAGTTAAAGTGAATACTATTACATCATTGAGCACATGCACACAATGAAATTACCCTCTGCATTTAATCCATCACACCTTAGTGAGCAGGGGGCAGGCTGGACGGTGCTCGGGGATGGTACCTTGCTCAGGTACCTCAGTAGGACCCAGTAGCTGGTGGATTCAAACCGGGGACCTTCTGGACCCAAGTCTGCTTCCTTAGCCACAGGCAACCACTGCCCCATGTAAAAGCAATCAACCAAACACTCACATTCAAGTGTCCAAGACCAACAGTCAGATGCTGCAATCCCTCACTCTGTGCTGCTGACACAGCCCTCGACATATACTACACACAGTCTTTTGCTTATGAGAGTTTTTCCTATTAGAATACTTGAAGGAGCAGATCTTAGATCACCAAAGTTAGTCAAATAGCACTTACAGCTGCATTTAGCATCTGTTTGAGCTGGTGAAGTGGCATGCTCACTGAAGCATCTGAGAGACATCCATCTGCAGTGCCACTCCAGAACAGTGGAGTGCGACTGCAGTGACAAACGTGCTGTCATCTAATTTCCCACACACAAACAAACATGAGACACACACACACACACACATAGATATGGCCTCTTGTAATGTTTTCTTCCTTTCACCCTTCCTTTTCTGCTCCATCATTCTCTCACTTTTAATATCTGACATAATTCTTAACAGCGATGCAGTGAGGCAGACTGAAGATTCAGACAGAAGATAGACATCTTTTTCATTTACCAGCTTGTATTAAATTTAAACGACTGCAAGTGTTGGGAGAGGGTAAGCCGATGTGGGAGTGTGAAAAATAGTGGACATAACTGTGATAAACATACCATGAATATGTTTTTTTCATGGTGATTTAGAATCTTTTTCCACCTAATACACTGCTGATAATACAAGTTCTGTGGCAATTACTGCAGAAACTTTGTAATTGAGACTTATTGATTCAGTCAAGGGTTCTCATTTCTGAGGCTGTGGTGAGACGTTCTGCTCAACCCTCAGCTTTACGGCTTAAACAGCTCAGCATATATTTAAGCAGATCCTTCTCTGCCCATCCATCCGTTTCCAACACACTTGTCTTGTATGTCTTTGAACTTTATGTGAATTACTACATGTTCTATCAAAAGTTGAGCCCCGGTTTTGCAACTAAACATATGATCTTCCCTCCCTCACTTCGTCTTTCTCTTTCACAGTTTCTTCCACTGCTGTTTTCTTTCTCGCGCTCCTCAGGTGTGTTTTTTTTTTGTCCAACACTCGCCATGACATCAGACCAGCGGCACCAGGTGACCCCACAGATGGCACTTTGACACTCAGATGTGGAATCAGGTGTTGCTCTGTACAGATCTGCATATTTAGTGTCACATTATACGCTATATTAACGCACAGTGTTTTCAATTCAAGGTAATTTCTAAGTCAACAGAGGCAGAGTAAAGAAGGAGAGAGGAATAAGAAATAACAACTTTATGAATAAATTGTTTTCATTGCTCCTGTTCACTTTTCAAGGGTAAGGCTGGCTTTGGTGTAAGGAAAAACAGGAAGTGTGGCTGCTTCATGAAGAATTGTTTATAGATTTCTAATCTAGGCCAGTAAGTTGTAATTCTACCTGTCTTATTCCTGCTGTGCCGTTTCTCATTAACTGCATCACTGCTATGCTCAGCAACCCACAGCAGGGACACGAGAGACCAGGAGACAATTTATCTGTTCTTTTTAAGTAAAACATTGCGCAGCATAGACATTAAGGTCATACTGTTATATGCTGACACATGAATTAACGCCGGGGGGGTCTGAATGTCATTCACTGATCAAAACAAATGTGAGATTTAGTGAGTACCCTTTTAAATGAAGATCAAGTGAAGACACAGAGATGCAAGGTTTGAGATGACAATAAAGGGAAAGGTTGTGATTGTTTGTATAAATGGCTGTTTGTCTGAGTTCAACACAGCTCTGTTACATCTGATCAAGCCTCCTCAGGCTAAAGCTCAGCGACAAACAGCAGCAGTTTGATATAGTTTTGTACAACAAGTTGTGCAAAGCTTCACTGTTGCCTCTTGAATTTATATTTTTCATTTAAAAACTTTATCACCTCTATAATGTAGGAAATGATCTTGAACCCATGTTTGATCTTTTTATATGAGACTTCTTCCTGCAAACAGATCAATACTAAACAACCTCACTACACTGAACTGCATTATTTACAGAAAAAAGAGAGCTAAGACTCTTGTATTCCCTCTAGCTCACAGGTGTGTGCCACATTTCTTTCATGTCTTTTTTCACCTTTTTTTTAAGACTAGTCAGGCATATAAATTTAAATACATTTACACATAACGCTCACTGTGGCGGCACGGTGGTGCAGTGGTTGGCCTCATTGCCTTGTAGCAAAGATGTTGCTGGTCTGGACTAGCAAGGCCTTCCTGTTTGAAGTTTACATGTTGTGTAAACTTCAACCTGCAAAGGTTTTCTCTGGGTACTACAGTTTCCTCTAAATATGTTTTTTTAATTGGTGATTTAATTGTCCGTTGGTATGAATGTGAGTATAACTGTTTATGTGAGTCTATACGTCAGCCTCGTGAAATGACTGGTGACCTCTTGTAGGATAGCCTGCCTTCACCCAAAGTGGCTCCTCTGAGGACAAGTGGTATAGATAATGGATGGACATTTATTAAACATTAAAATTTAGTGAAACTCCACCTTAACAGAAACTCCTGTATATTTGATCATGGCCGGCGCTGACAAGAGGTTCACAAAACCAGGTCATAAAATGTGACCCATTTACACTGCTGAGGGTTTACCTTGCATCAGTGTGTCAGTTTGAAATGGGTATCACTGTGGTCTTTGAATGGGGTCAGGACACAGGCAGAAAAGAAATGGATCCATCATTTCCTGAATACTGTGGGGCCACATAGCAATTAAAATTTGATTTATTTTTCTAAATAAGTCATTAGGCAAAAAGTAATTTCTAATTTTACTTAGAAGTGACAAACAGAAATGTCAACCACATGGTATAACATGAAAAATCAGGAGAGCAGAGTTATTAAACTTCTTCACTTGCTAGTTTCCAACATTGGTCTTCTGTACAGGTACAGACACAGTTGATTTATCAAGTAAGTTAATGAACGCCATGAGACTGAAACAAAAAATAATTAAGTAAAAGAGCTGTAAACCTTCTGTTGAGTTGTGATGGAGTTTACATTGATGTAGGTTTAAAAAGGCTCATGGTCCAGAATACACCATGAGCCTGTGAAAATTAAGCCTAAGGATAACCATTGGTGCCAGATAACTCCATGATTTAGAGAGAGAAAAGAATATGTTTCTGCTTCAGAAACCACAAAGTGAGCCAAAGATTGATGAGATGATACTCTTCTGGCCATTCTCTATTGTCTTCTTCTGGCAGGCTGTATATTCCTGCCTCCCTTTGGGCTTGTAGGAGGTTTCAGAAGATTTAGATGAGAAGGCAAAGCTGTTGGAAAGACCTCACAATCACACTCCCGCTGGGTGCACCATCAACACCACATTAATCTATATGCACTTCATCAAATTACCTCAGGTGGTATTTATAATAGGAGGTGCACTGTCGGACATAGTAAGAGAAAAACAAATACTGATATTGGATCTGAAATTGATAGCTGTTTAATCATTGCATGGACAAGAGCCTTGGGCATTTGAATAGAGAAGATTTCACAAATAACCTTACCTACAGTGAGTAAGAATAAAATAAGATGCTATCAGTGGAGGTTTATTTGGCTGTTTTGACAACCCATCTGACAAAGCTTCTCTATTTTACACTCTGGGGATGGCACTCTTCAGTACAAAAAAAATCCTTTGAGTCAGTGTCTTTATACTCCAGCTCTTGGTTTACAATAGTTTTGTGGCTGTTTAAGAAAAAGACAAAACAATCATAACTTCCCTCGTAGCATTTCCTGGATCATAGATCTTGTTGTGCCAGTCACCAGCCACGCTGAAGGTTAGGTATTGGTTTGATTGGAATCTGTCCCTGCCACAGTGAACGTCACAATCCTGTCATTCTTTGATTCATGGCTTTGTGCCTGCTGTCGCTTAAGTTTTATGACCAGTATTGGCAGGGTACTTTTTCACACATTCAGAGCCATTTTAGGACCCCCTCCCTCTCTTCCTCTCCCTCCCTTTAGCTTGGTCCATTTCTGCCAGCATGAATCAGCATCCCATTCTCTTTACCAATATCAACAGCAATGCACAACAGGGTGAGGACAAGGGAGATGAAGAGGTAACCTGCTGTCTCCACCATTCACAATCCCCGCTCTGCCACCACAGTCTCAGTGTTTGACCTTTTCTTGCCTGTAAAACATGTGCATTTATGTGTAAAGCAGGGATGCTGAGGCAGGTATGCTGCTGTGTGTGTCTGCGCTTGTACATGCACTCCAAAAGCCCACTCAGCTCTGACCTGCAGTCTGGCTTTAACTGCTGTGTAAATCTGAGCAGTACTTTAATGGGTTCCTCGCCTCTGATGCTCCTGAGACACATCACCTCAAGGGACAGCGCTAGTCTGTGTGCTGCATGTCACCAACAACCCCAAAAGTAATCACATTTTCATCACTCAGCTGCACCAAACATGCGTGATGACAGACCAGTGCAACTCCTTTTTGCCCTGTACATGGGATTTGTGAGAAAACTGGCCCAGTGGGTGAAGCAGAAGTGGGAAAATTTAGGGATATCACACCAGAGGTGTGCAGGGACTTTCACGGATCGACAGGCAGGGCTGAGTCAAGGGCAGAATGTGAAGCACGCTTGTCTGTTGCTAGCTACGGTTAGCCTTTTATCTGGGATTATCCATAATATGCATGTAAAAAAAACGACTATGGCCAAGACCATGAAAATGTCTGGAACAATTGGTGCAAGAACAGGTAGACAGCCAAGCTTTCAGAGAAAATAACCCATCACTACCATGAGAGGGCAGTAAATTGCAGGTCGAATGCAAACAGGCGATATCAGATCCTTTACGGCAAAGAAGACAGTTATGATTTCCACCTCAGTATCATTCTAGTGTTTCCAACTAGTCGAGCACTGGCGACCATTTGTGTCCCACGACCGCACCACTTCATTACATATACAAGCACTGTAAGGTTGCAATACTCAAGCTAGTGGTGCTGACATGTCTGGTATTCAACTCATGCAGCTGGTAAAGGATCCAACAAGCAGTTTTGATAAAGTACACTGGCCCCTGAAGGTTCAGTGTTTTCAGTTTTTACAGGTTATCATCACCAACACTCAGATTGGCATTATGCTTGCCTTGCCAATGCAAATTTCTTAAATCTGATTACCTGTTTAATATTCATGGTAAACACTAAAAAAAATTAAATAGTTTTAAAAATCGACAATAAAAGAATCCCATCTGTAGGCTATGTAAATTTCATTTTGATTTGAATGATTGCAATGATTTCCTTAATAAATGAAAGCTGAAAGTGCTGTAGTCACTTCAGACATTTATGTCTTGTGATCAAGAGAAAAGAAAACTCATGGTGGCAAACACGGTGATGATGTAAAATCATGATGTTACAATGACAAATGTATCAGAAGATTAAAATCAATTCTCAGAGAAAGATTTAATGAGCTGGGAAAAGTTGAAGGGAACACAAAGAAGAATATAAGATAAAAAAGGAGATGACAGAGGTGTTTTAGCAGCGATTTGATGCTTTCAGTGGTTTTTGCTACGGAAATGAAAACAAAAATAAATTTCATATCTGGATAAAGATCTCCTTAGTTACTTCATTGACAAAGCCAACACATGCAGTGATGCACTGCTGTTTTTTATCATGGTTATGTGTGGCAATAACAATAAAGTATGTTTTTGTAATACACAATATAAAGATGGGGCGATAACCATTCAGCTAGTGTATAATGATGAGCTGGTTGTTACAGTCCTTCAGGCCTGAGTATTGTGCCTTCACTCCTTTCTTTGTTTATAAAAGCAGCCATCATCACTGATATAGGCCAAGAGAAAGGTTTGAAATGCCAAATCTATGCAGCATCATAGTGATGTAAAATCTAATACACTGAATGTGCACGGATCATTCTGTGAGAGGACAGAAAGTCAATTTTTACTGTCACTAATCAAAAAAGGCTTAGAGGGAGGGGCTGGGGGTTGATACAGAGACCCTGCACGTCCCTGCTCACTCTCCTGCCGACCACTACAGATCAATGACCTCTCTTTCTCCGGCTGTAAGCTCCTCTATCGCCATAAGTTGTCTTGAAATCACATACTGATGCCATAACTCTAACCCTGTGTCATACAAAGGTTAATTTCTTACATATAACAGTGCAGTCAAAATGTGCTTGGGCATGTGTACGTGTATTTTCATCACCGGTGCTTTAGAGCAAAATAGCAGGAAGTTTAAATCCTCGACCAGCCAAGAGTAAAACAGCAAGATCTTCCTCAACCAACAGCAATTCATCCGTGAGTATTTTTCCGTGACGCTCCAAAGCTCAGTGCTTCCAGAGTAGCTGCTGAGCAAAAACACAACAAGACACCAAATTCCTCCCACCCCACTGAAATCCTTAATCCTCAACCATTCTCCTGTCCTGCTGGTATGAGAGATTCTCTGTCCACTGCACAAAAAAGTAGATTTTAATCCAAGTGGCAAAGAATCTATTTCCACAGTTACGTATCAAAAATAAAAAAAACACAACACAAAACACACAAAAAAATAAAAAATGCAGATAAAGAACAGGCACCATAAGTTAAGTATTTTGGATATTCTGGACACGTCTTGAAAAGGAACCAAATTGATTTTTCAAGCTGCTTTTATTTCTTATGAAATGTGACATATTTTCTAAGTGAGATGAAATATGCCAGGAAGGTCGAGTTTTGAGATTGATTTTGTCCAGTCATTCAGGGATTTGATTTTCGGAAAGTGAGCGTGACTTTCAAAGAGGAGTCTCTAGAATAAAAAACACAGTGATTTACTGCTGAGGAGGTTCTGTCTTTATTCACACCCAGCTCATCTGCATTGTTACATCAGGAATCAGGGCAATGGCCACAAATACACTCGGTTAGAAATTTAAAGCCTCGTCTTAATTGATAGTCAAACACACATCCTTGACCCATGATATTACTTTTACTATTACTGGTTTATACAACCTCTCTAAAATTTATGTATCCAGTCAAATGTGATTTATGGTGACCAGCTAAACCCTCTCATCATGTACTATAAAACACTACTTGACTTTGCTGGCTCAGGGTCCATAAATAGATATAAATTTATATTGTTGCTCAATATCCATAGATTTATCTAATTTCAAATAGTAATGCAGACATTAAATATCTGGGATGTGCTCTGAAATGATTGGTTGAGCTAAAAATCCAACATCTATAGCTTTTAGACAATTAAATGCAGCATCTATAGGAGTAGGGTTAAAGAGAAGAACAATGAGCCGGAGGTGGTTGAACGCATGGAGCTGATGGAGAAGAGGTCTCTGACTTATCAAACAAATATCCAGAGGCAGAAAAATGTCTACTGAAAGCTGAGCGGATATCACTCTGACTTACTGCTCAGATTTAATGCATGGGGGTAAAAAGGGCATAAAGAGCATATCTGACTTCTGCAGGCATGTTAAAAATGGATCAGCAACATTCTCTTGGTTTCTATAATTAATATTCCAGTGAGACTCTTAGTCTAGTAATTAGAAGCTGAAACTCTACAGGACTCCATTACTGAAGTCAGTCCCAACACTGATGAATGATTGATCATCTCTTACTTTGTCAAGATATTTTCTTTGGTTTGCCCTTTAAAATGTCCACTGTTCAAAAAAAAAAAGTGTCTGTAGGGAGCACCTGTGTGTCCTTGATAAATTCCTACACAGGCCAGAAAAGAGTATCTGGTCCTTGAACACCGGGACAGAAGGGAAGTAGAGGGGGCAGTGAAAAATGCCCCTTGTCATCAGACACTCAATCCTGGCTCGTTTGTGGTGACATATTAAAGCAGGGACCGTAGGGAGGCCATAAATACAGAGGCCAGATGTACTGACCCAACACTGCTAACCTTTGACCCCCGCCTGAGTTCGAGGAGGGAGACCAAACAACATCTAAAGGAGAAAAGAGCCGACTGAGCTAAAGCTGTGATTACACTTTTTTTCTTTTTGTTTTTTTGGAGGAAGTTTATGAAGGGAAACAGATGTGTTCACACTTGGTGAAAAATATAACTCATTTAATTTAGAGCCATTCTGAAAGGTTGTTTATCAACAAGGAGATTTTATGACTGCTCATAGTGGTTTATGACATAATGGCTGTTGTGTGTTGAGGGTGGTAGATGTATGAAGAGAGTTGGACACGGTACAATGAACAAGCCTTGCTGCCAAGTTGTCCCCAAGTTTTTGTTTTTTTTCTCCGCTCATATGGTAGACAATCACTTTAAAGAGACGTCTTTAAAACTGCAGACAGGACAAACAAGGTCAGTTATTATTTATATATTTCATGTTGTAAGTCAAGTTGATTCCCCTTGTTTGTCCATGATTTTATTTTTTTGGGAAATAAACTTAAGGTCAATTATTACTTCTAAGATTCTATTTTTATTTAAGTAAAATCTTCTCAGAGTCTTGAGGAGATATTTTATATTTTAGTCCACGAGTGGTTTCAATCACTCAATGTCAACAAATTTAGTTTAGAATAATATTTAACTTGATAAACATTCACAAATGTCTTTACCTCACCGGAAGCAGAAAACACATTAATACCATCTCATAATGGTAAAATCCATGGACTTTTCAAATATTTCTGAAATAGCGCAACTCTCAGGAACACCATAAAACTACTTGACTTGGATGGGACACTTAATCTTGCCGTAACATAACTTGCATATAGCATGCCTCGTGACACACTGAATTCTAATGCTCAGCTAGCAGCAGCATGAACTCTAATCCGGATTACACCAATAAGTTCCTTCTTGCAGGTGGTGTGAAATTGTGTGATTCCCAAAATTCCCAGACCACAAGATTAAAAGTCCCGACACACCGAGTCTGACATCTTCTCTTAGAAGTTGCACTTAAACACACAACAAAAGCTATTAGTGATAGGCAGCAGACTGCTGACTGGCAACAATCTTTTGAACCTGAACAGGGAGAAATAACCAATAAGTCATTAAAATGAATTTGTAAATCTGTAATTTAACATGTGTGAGTCTTTACTGGTAAAGCTGCTAGGTTTTATAAAGCTGCTGCTACACTTGGTTAAACACAACTCAAAACATTCCCAGAAATTTCTCACACAGAGTATCGCAAAAACTATAACAAAACCTCATTTATGAAATTCAGTTTCGCTTCATTGTTTCGTACAGGGTTCAAAACATAAAAATAAAATCCGGCAAAGCAACATCAAAGGAGATTCAACGCACACCTGTTAAATACTTTGCACTGTACCATCTGTTCTCTTTTTGTCTTTGAAAAAAGCAGAGAAAGTGATACCTTCACCATGTAATGCAAGTGGTCTGCCACTTCTACTAAACACAAATTAAAACGAAGTAGCAGCTGTGAAAAGGTGCACAATTAAAGTGTACGGTGTGATTTACACTCGAAGGAGTGCCAAGCAGGCAAACTGTTGCATATCTCATTAAAACTGCCAAATACATTCAGAAAGGGACCGAGTATTTATTTATTTATTTATTTATTTACCTCATCTGCTTCTCAGAAAAATAATCTAACGTGTTGAATCTTTGGCTGTGAATAAGTGTGGTTTGAAAGCCACACGGTGATGATTAGTGTTTGTGGAGCCGTGTTCACACGTCTCAAATTGGAAAAATTAGAACTTTCTCCTGAAATTGTTGACTGGCTAGTGTTCATTATAAAATCACTGCATCATAGCTATTACAGAGCAAATACAAAGCTGGAGTCCAAGACTCCTAATTCACATCCAAACCTGACAAATACTGTAGTATAATCAGCCTGCACTGGATACATACACTGAAGTTATGTACTCTGTTCTGGGAGGGATGTTGTCCTCTTTAGATATTTGCAACCATAACTTTTTCAGTTCACAGAGGCTCCTTTCTCACTATTAAACCTCTTCAACACACTTCCCTGCACCCTATCTCAGTGCAAACCATTTTCTTTTGTCACTGCTCACACTCTCCGTCTTCCTCATACTTTTTGGAATTGGCCGCTTTCTTTCAGCCATATGGGTGTAGTTCACACCAAATAACAATAGATGTTTGTGTGTTCGTTGCAAGAAGTATCTCTCTGCAACATACTGTGAAACCCAGGAGCGGGAGATGGGTTAGTGGAAATGGGAGAATTCACCACAGTCGCTGGTAATCCCACAGCAGTCGACAGGGCTTTTCAGGGCCGGTCAACTCTGTGAAAGGGGAAAAGGATATGGACAGCTGAAAGAGAAGAAAAGGACCAGAACAGAAGGAGTTTACAATCTAAGAGAAACCTCTGCGGTTTATGTCCCAAAATCACGTTAAAGTTCCAGCTCTGTCTTTGTCATGAAGACAGTTTTATTGGGAAAAAAGAAAAAAAAGTTGTTTTCAACCCTCAAACCCACAGCCTATATATGATCTTTTTTATCATCCTATCACCTCAGGGTTTCCTCAAATCATCATCAGAAAAATGGAACCAAACGTTGCCAATGTGTAATAATCCCAAGAGGGTTTACACTGTTATTAGCAAAACCTCTGATAACAACTGTCATAATCTTCTATCAGCCTGTGACCCACAATAAAAATAAATATGTAAAACATTTACACGCACCCAAAATTATGGCATTCACATTCTAAATGGGGAGTCTTTAGGGAGGAAATAAGGGACAGAGTCAGCAGTGATGACATGACAGCCTCACAGGAGGAGTGGAAAAGCCTGCTGAGGAATGTTTCTAAAGCACCTCTCAAGGTGAGTGGGTGTTTGTTAGCAACCAGAGAGTGTCTTGTCTTGTCAGTGTTTTCAGTTTTTATTACCTACTTACTCCCTTTTCTTTCTTTTTTTTTTTTTGCTGTGTGCTTCCTCTGGTTTTTGCTGCCATGGAAGCAGCAGCCCTCACAAAGCGAGTGTCCATTAATGCTCATGTTTGACTACTTCCAACAGGTTCTCTGACTGAAAAGAAAATAAAGGTTGTTGGTCCCTACTGAAAGACACGTACCACATCTTGGAAAGTACCAGTCCACTTAAAACTACTGCTACTTGCCAACTAAAGGCCACATATAAAACTCAGATTTCATTTTCTCATACAACAAATCTCCATTTAAAAAAAACAAACATGAAATAAAGTTTCTGGCCCCCAGAATTTCTGTTTAACATCTCACTGAACACTGGGCGTGAATATTTGAAGAAGCCGTATGTTGGTATTTTAGTTTAAACTATTAAAATGAAGAATTAATGTGAAGATGGTTATGTGTTATATCAACATACAGCAGCTAGCGACAGCCTGTCCCATCTGGTAACAGCAGTTTATACGTCAGGAGGTTATAGTGTGTCACCGTGGTGCTCAGTCTGACTTCAGTCCGACATGACAGCATGAAGAAGTAGAAAATGTGAGTCGGCTGTAAACCTATGTCACAATCATTCTCCCCCTGCGAAGTTCTTCCACTCTTTTCTCAAGCTCATGAATTTCTCATACATGGAACCGTCACTTTGCCGCCGGTATAACAAACTCATCTTAACGCTGCTGATGGTTTCTCATCTGTAGTTTTATTCATTTTCATTCAAATATCCATATTCTCTTGTAGAAACAAAAGGGTAGACACACACACGGTTGTGGAAGACATAGAGATGGTTCATCAGAGCCTGACTGGGTCTATAAAAACCTCAAAGACTTTTTGACAATCCACCAATCCAAACACACAGCAACTAATTGGGATTGGTGATGGTTAATCCAACTACGACACATGCTAAGGTTCATTTCCTGTTTCTTATGATACATATGGAAACCCCAACTGTCTGGGAAGAAGCTGTGCACTCTTTAATTCAACAGTTAACAAATTCTTACATTTTTCTCCTTTTTAAGATTTCAAGCCATGAAAAAAACTAATTTCAATTAACACAATGTCTAGAAAGGGAAAATAAAGATCAGAGTTGTCATTCTGAACAACCATGCAGGTTGTTGGTTTCTTCACTCAGATATAATTCACAGCAGTGTATCGGTGACAAGCATACTGAACCTTTATCTTCATGTCAACAATAATAAAAACACTTAAACATCCTCCAAACACAGACTTAACCACAGTGTGTATGTGTATATATATATATATATATATATATATATATTTACGTTACCTAATGTCTAACTTGCTCGTTTCCACTCATCATAATTACTACAGCAACTAAAACATAACTATGTATCGTAAAGAACTGCTTACATGGAAACCCTATGGGCTTGTTGTTTTTATAGGAGAACAGTCTCTTAAAATCTCAGAGAAACCTCTCTGACGTACTATAAACTAAGTGGCAGACAGAAGTCAATTTCAGAGTTGCACTGAGTTCGAGCCAACAATGTTTTCTTATGGAATCTGACGTAAGCAACATCAGATTAATAACGTTGGACGTTCTCCATTATACGCAGCTTTAACTAAAGAAAGGGCTTCTACTTCAGAGCAGCACAGTGCAGTCAGTGCAACATCTAACCTGTATAAAATGGGCACACCTCTGCTACATTGATAAATATACTGTGATACATGTTCTGACATTTTAATTTATATTCTGTACGTGTCAGATCATGACTACATTACTTTACATTTCTATACAGTATGTTATTAAAGAAAAAAAACATTCAACTGGCTGTTTAATGATCCAAAGAATATTTGGCAGCAAAGTATCTACAGCATTTACTCCTTTTATGGCGTGATTTACTTTTAATGGTCACTGAGCAAATAACCCTAACAAGCAGGTTTTCATTTTTTTCCATATATTTAGTAGAAAGCTTAATCATACTGGCTTAGTGTCAAAAGATTTTTTTTTGTACACAAATTCAAATGTGAAATGATGGTCTACCAGCCCTTTCAAACAAAAAACATAAAAAATAATAAAGTGAACTGCTACACAACACTACTGAGTAAAATTCTTTGTTGTAGCATGAACTTTGGAAATTACACTGAAGATAGACTGTGCAATAACTCTGCTGACTACAAATAGCTCCCCACAGCATTTGTGATAAAGACAAGATTGGAAATGATAAATGCTCGTTTACACCCACATACTCTCTGTTGCTAAGAAACTTTACTTGCGAGCTACCAAGCTACCTGGT
The DNA here is from genome assembly GCA_016801845.1 of Polydactylus sextarius. Taxonomy (NCBI): domain Eukaryota; kingdom Metazoa; phylum Chordata; class Actinopteri; family Polynemidae; genus Polydactylus; species Polydactylus sextarius. The sequence continues at coordinate 5,520,983 of CM028912.1, read as the reverse complement.
AATCTTCACAATAACTACGCAAACACTCAACATGATCCATGAATATGAAGTTTCCATTTGTTGACAGTGTGGTACTTTATTCTGTATAAACCCAAATGTAATATATCAGGATGAAACTCTTTCTAAATGTATTTACACTTTGATCAAACTATAATATTCTGATATGATTAATCTGCTGGGGCAGCTCTAATATAAGGAAAAAAAAAAAGAGAGAGAAGATAATAGTAGCACGATAAAATTTATACAAAATTTGGAATTACTTTTTGAGTGACCTCAGATGATTTATGTGCTGATATTTTTACAAGCACACACCAAAATGAAGTAATACCGATTTTTTTCTACAAACAACAAAGCCTCAATAATCTAGTTGTAACAAAAAGTCAAAGTCGCCTTTGAAACTGCTCCTTTCTTACTCTGACATTTTGACTTTGCCGTCTTATCTGCTGAGTGGTGCCAAAGCCTGACGTTTGCCGTGAACATTTCCACTCATGATCACACTGAGGCAGTTAAACTGTGCAGCAGATGTAAGCTAAGATAGATACTGCTGATTGAGCTGTTCACCTTGCTGAATGAATAAAGAGGACAGATTTGCATGTACACGATTTCACCCTCAGCTCCTATTGCCCTCTGAAATCCATGCTTTATCATCTCTCTCAGGTAAACCCAGTGATTTGTGACAGATGCTGTTAGCGTTTTCTCCAGCACTTGGGGTTCAGCTGTCGAAGACCTGATTGAAGTTTGTACCAGAGAGGGCCGACATAACGCTGGGCGGGTGCACAGGTGTCGTACTCCAGACCAGCTGTTCACCATTGTCAGGACAATGTTTGCCCTTTTCTTGTGTGTCATCATCTCTGCAAACACCTGCTGTCCTGTCATAACCAAAGATATTCCTCTAAACGCAGCTTTGATTTCATTATGATACAGTGATGTAATTAAAATGAGAATGTTCAGGCTGTGCAAAGATACAACACAAAGATAAAACTAAAAAAAAAGAACATAATTTGGTATTTGTCATCTCTTATAAACAAATGTCATATTTGTGTGTGTGTGTGTGTTTACAGGTGAAGTGCATCTTAGCAAACAGTTAGACAATCACAGTTTTTTTTTTATGACTTTTAACTTCTTTAATATTTTGAATATAATAAGATAATAGTGTATAGGAAATAGTATAATTATAATACTGAAATCACTCTCTTCCTCTTCCTATTATATAATAAAATATTATTGATGACTCATTCTGAAATGGGGGTGTGAGAACAAAAATATCCAATCAAATCTCATTTGGGATGATGAGCTAACCCCACTAATCATATGAAACTAAACCAACCATAAGATTGTGAGTCATAATCGCTACCTAGAGTGATATCACAAATCAAGAGTATTTGTGTCTTGTGTAAAAAAAAACAGAAATTGACTCATTTTCCAAAAAAGAAAAGTAAATTGAGCTGTGATGCATCAATTTGTCTGTGTCCTGATGAAACGATATAAACGGAGACCAGTCGTCCTCTGTAGCTCTGTACCTCTACGTATTCACTAAACAAGGTCCACATGTGAGTGATCCCATCAAATCCGAAGGATATTTATTTAAATCCTACTCAAAAAAATAAGCCTAACCACTCATACACGCGTCATACTATAGAAGATAAAAAAAAAAAAACACTTCAGTATTTTCACTGCATTTGTGTATCATGAAGCAAACTAATGATCACTCTAACCCTAATCCTAACGCTCTGATGACCCTCTAACAACCTTTAGAGCGGAACATGTTTCTACCACAAAATCAACAACAGGAATATGGTGCACCAACAGATCATAACTGACATACTGCCTACGGAGAATCTGTTATTATACCAAACAGGCAAAGATGAAGAAAAAAAGAAACTCCGAGGTCATCTGGTAAAAGCGAACATTCAATTTTCAGTTTGTTCCTTGTGCTGCACTGAAATTCTGCAGAATACAAAATAGACCACTTCTATCCATTTTAAATCCTCATCTCGCATTTATGCCATCAATACCAGCTTCTCACATCTGTCTGAGTTGTAACACTCTAACCCCGTGAACATGTGCTAACAGCTCAGAGCCTTGTCTCTTCTTCTCTGCCTCAAAAGGGTAAAGACAAAGGCCAGTGATATTGCAGGGGTGGTGTATGTGTGTTCACTCTGATCCTGAAGGCATCTCCTGTTTGTTCTGGTCCACATCATTATCACGCTATGTGCAGAAATCTATACATGTGAGACAACTGGCAAACAAATATGTTCAGAAATCAAGAAATTGTCTCAGGAGCAGAAAAACAGAACACTGTTTAGTATGAAATATGATAAAAAAGATTTTAAGTAAAATCACAATGTATAAATATAGTACTAATAACAAACATGACTTTCTGTGGGAATAGTTTAAATTATTATTGTGTTTTGACCCTTTATGGTTTTATAAAGACACTGCAGCAGCATTATACACGGCTTAAAATAATACATTAGCAAATTATTGCTTGTATCTGATTCAGTACTTTGACTGTATTTTTACACTGTGGTTTAATGTACTCCTTCTGACTAATTCAACATAGTCAAAACTCATTTCACATTATGCTGCTTGCTATTTTATGCCCATGTGGAAATGGATTTGATAAAATAAGAACCTAAGTGTGTAGTCTCTCATTTTTAAGATAATGGACAGATAATGGTTCAAGGCTTGTTGGTTAAACTATGCTGAGGCTCATTGAGAAAACTCCTTTTGCAAATTATTGAAATGTTCAATGATTCAAAGCTGAAGTGTGAGGTGTTTGATCTTATCTTATCTCATTGAAAACAAATCAGTTAGAGTTGGAGCAATCCAATGTACAACTTCAATATGTGTATGTATGTGTGTATATATATATATATATATATATATATATATATATATATACACACACACACACATACACACACACAAGACGAACTGGTACAAGATGAACCTCACACATTCAATAGAATTACTCAAAAAAGAGATTTTTCAGTTTGGTTCAAATAAAAAAAAAGAGCTAGTCTTCACAGAAAGCTTATATCTCCCCATCAGAGTCCCCTTATTTTAATGAAAACAGTTTCTTCATTCTAGAAGATGAGATCAGCTACTACCAAACACAAGAAAATGTGCTGATCTGTGGTGACCTTAACACCAGAACTGGCACAGATGCAGATTTAATTAATGCACAGGGAGACAAACATATACCTGACCAGATCAACATCCCCTCTCCCTCACACCAGCACAGGAACAACTTTGACAAAACTGTCAACTGACACGGGCATCAACCGCTGCAGTTATGTCGCACGCTGGGTCTGTACATAGTCAACAGTCGGCTTCGAGGGGACTTCTTTGGTCTCTACACACACAGCTCTCCTCTTGGCTACAGCACAGTGGACTATAGTATTACAGACCTAGAGCCCCTCTGTCTGAGAGCATTCACTGTCAGCCCCCTAATACTTTTATCTGACCACAGCAAGATCACCCTATACATTAGGAAGACACCAACAGTAAACTCAACCGATCCAAAAAACCTTATAAATTGACAAAAATAGCACGATGACTTCCAGAAAGCAATCGGTCATCCAACAGTCCAAACCCAGTTAGACAATTTTATCACCACCTCATATCCCCACAGTAACGACAGCGTAAACCAGGCTGTTCAAGACATCAATTATATATTTGACAACACAGCAATTATATCCAATCTGAAAAAATCTCAGCTTCACAATTCATACTGAACCAATGAAAAATGGTTTGACTCTGACTGCAGATGTCTGAGAAAAACACTCAGGAAATTATCCAATGAAAAACACAGACAACCAGATAATGATGAGCTCCGCTTCCAGTACAGAGAAACACTGAAATTATATAGAAAAACACTGAGAGCCAAAAAGGAGCAGCATGAACAGCACAGATTGGAAGAAATTCACTCAAATAATTTTTGGAAAAAAATGGCATTTATTCAACAAATCAAACAAGGAAAAATTGGCTATTCAAAATGGGGAAATATGGAAAATATACTTTGAGAATACATACAGTACATTCACACTGGATTCAGCCAAAAAAAAAACCCAGCCAGAAACCCCTGAATCAGTCATTAAAGACAACAAAAATCTTCTAGATTATAACATTAGTGAAAGGGAGCTGCTAGATAACAACCAGGCCCTACAGCCAAGGAAGGCAAGTGGCCCTGGTGGCATCTTAAATAAAATGCTCAAGTTTAGCAGCCAGATAATCAAGACTGCCATATTGAAATTATTTAATCTCATTCTGAGCACTGGACATTTTCCTGATACCTGGAGCCAAGGGATTATCTCCAATCTTTAAAAGTGGAAACAAATATGAGCCAAACAACTACAGGGGCATATGTGTCAGCAGCAACCTGGGGAAGTTATTCTGCAGCATCTTAAACAGTTGTCTGCAAAACTTCCTCAGTAAACACAACATCCTGAGCAAGAGTCAGATTGAATTTACACTGCGACACAGAACCACTGACCGCATCTACACCCTCCACACCCTCATCAAGAAACACGTCCACCAGAACAAAAACACAATCCTTTCTTTTTTCGTAGATTTTAAGAAAGCTATCAACTCAATTTGGCATCATGGTTTGTTTCTGAAATTACTAGAAAAAGGTACTGGATGAAAAATCTACAATATTATTTAGACAATATATGTAAATAATAAATGTGCTGTAAAATTGGAATAATGCAAACAGACTTCTTCCCACAAAGTAGAGGGGTGAAGCAAAGCTGCAATCTGAGCCCCACACTATTTAATATCTACATTGATGAACTGGCCATATCCCTGGAAGAGTCAGATATTCCTGGTCTCACCCTCTCTGACATAGAAATCAAATGTTTACTATTTGCAGGTGACCTAATACTGCTCAATCCATCCAAGGAAGCTCTACAAAAATGACTAGATCACCTGCAAAAGTTCTGTCAGACCTGGGCCCTGACCGTTAATCTGGAAAAAACTAAAGTCATGGTCTTCACAAACGACCTAATAGTCAGAAAAATCAACACCGGTTCCACCTGTACTCTACAGACATAGAACACTCACACACAGTTACACATGTTTAGGACTAAATATCACATCTTCAGGAAATTTCAATCTGGTTGACAAGGGCAGAAGAGCTTTCTGGACGATAAAACATTGACATACCTGTCAAAATCTGGATCAAAATATTTCAATCAGTAATTGAACCAATTTTATTATATGTGAAGTGTGGGGCCCTCTTTGAGACTTGTCCTGAGAAATAGGACAAACACCCAATCGAAAGCCTACACACAGAGATCTGCAAAAGCATCCTCAAAGTCCACAGGAACACCTCCAACAACGGATACAGAGCTGAATTAGGCCAATTTCCCCTGTTAATTCAGATTGAAAAAGAGCTATAAAATTTTACACCTAAAAGCCAGCAAGCCCAGCTCCTACCAATACAAAGCTCTACAATGTCAAGAGGAGAGCAAAGTGAGTCCCCTCAGCCAGATGGTCCACAGGCTCAGCTCCAACAGGGCAACAAGACCACCCTCACACAATACGACCCCACCAAATTATAGCAAAGACAATTACATCAACTATTGGACATGTACAACCAAAACCCAAAGCAAACTCCAATGCTATGGGCCCTAAACAGACAATACTTCACAGCAGATTATGTGAGCTCTGTAACTGACCCAAAACAGAGGAAAACGTTGACCATGTACAGACTCAGCAACCACAGCCTGGCCTTAGAGAGAGGCCGACACACACAGATGTGGCTGCCCAGAGAGAAGCGTCTGTGTCGGCTCTGTCCACACGGACTGGTGGAGTCGGAGCAGCGCTTCCTGCTACACACATACAGACATCAGAAACCAGAAACAAACACATTACAGGCTTGATCCCAAACTTCAATAAGTTCTCAGACCAAGAAAAACTACAGGACTTACTGAGAGAACAGTGTCACTGCTATAGATGCCACAGGAGAAGAGAAAATCTTCTCAATAACAACCTGACGTGATCTCTTCTACATGAACCAGCTGATCCTCACATGGATATATTGTTAATTACTGTTAATTACTGCTATTGGTATTGTTCCTGTTAATGTTTATATATTGTTGCTATATTATATTAAACACACATAGATGCACGCACACACAGACTTGTTTTTTATTTATTTTTTTTTTTTTTTATTATTAACAATCTATGTATTCTTTTTTGTGTTGTGTTCTATTCTATAATCTGTACGCTTTGGCAATATTGTAAAACAGTCATGCCAATAAAGCTTCTTGAAATTGAAATATATATAATGAATGTGATTATAAGACAGGCTCTGAACACTCTGAATGCCACATTCTCTCTGGTTGTTTGTAATGTGATCTGGCTCCACATGCTACAGAAAAGCCTGAAAAAGAAACCAAAGACTTCATGAAGATGAGAGATGGGCACTAAACTCCCAGCACGCTACTTAAAATGAAATCTGAAAGTGTTTCTGACTTGGCATCAAGGATTATCTATGCAAACTGGTGTTTCAGTGACTGCTCAAACAGTATGAAGGACGTTCCATGAAGTCAACCGCTACAGAGGGCGTCCAAGAAGAAAACGATTACTCACAAAACTGGACAAAACTGTGAGACTAAAGTTTGCCAAAGAACATGAAAAGAGGCCTGATGAAGTTTGGCAGCACACCGTTTTATTCAGATGAGACCAAAATAAATTTGTTTGGATCAGATGGGGTCCAGCATGTTTGGTGTAGACCTGGCCAGCAAATGCATAGTGCCAATTGTTAAACATGGAAGAGGATTGTGCTAATATGAGGTTGCATGCAAGATGGAGGGGAGATGACATTTATAGATGGAAATCTGAATCAAAGTTTGTGTACCCAAACTGAATGAAAATGAAGACCGCCAGACGCCAGATACTTTGCAAGAAGCTGAATTTTCCAACTTAACAAAGACTGTGAACACAGGTAAAAAAAAAAAATAAAAAAAAATCACACAAGTTTTTAAAGGAGAAAACAGTGAAAACTGTGACTGGATCAATTATGTGGAATATAAAGCAACAAAAACCCCTTGAGCAAAATGCAGCTGAAAGGAATCATCTGTGAAGAAATGCAACAAAAAATACTTCTGCTTTTCAAATACACTATCTTCAAGACAAATAAAATTGTATTTAATGTCATTCCCATTACATAGTACTCAGTTTTGTTAGATACAGTATCTTGCACAGGGAAAGCAGCTCATCATTGACTGACCACACTTTGTCACAATTGTTACTGTTGTAACAATTGTCCAAACTTTTCACCAGTATATGTGATCATGTTATAGAATCAGTTGAAGAGATACTGTGCGTTACGGCATGTGTTTTTCTGTAGCTGTAGCTGAAAAGGCTCGCTCCGGAAGCTGCTCTATGTCAGCAAAGACTTAAGAGGCTGAAGCTGACGCAGTGCCTTGACGTGCGAGGGAGAAGAAGGGGTCACATCACCAAACAGAGGCAGGCAGATAAAGGGAGAGAGTGAGAACGCACAAGGAGCCCTGGGGAACTGAGAACATACAGGCCTGAATATCAAGTTACCGAGAGGCCTCAGAGCTTTGACAGAGATGATAGAGTCGGCTCCACATTGGCTGGAGCACACAGCAGCCATCCAATAAAACCTCAGGCATGCATCAGAGGACCTCAGCTCCAGATAAGGCTGGCAGCATTACCCTCCCTTTGACATGAATCTGTAAGCCCATTCACTTGCTTTTATTCATTTTATGCTGCACATTTTGTCAAGATAACCAAAACTATATATGAGGTAATCATTTATGGCATTTTCAGTGCTGTTGTTTTACTTTAAATCAGAAAGACTGAATGTAGAAATATGACTTGTTACAGCTAAACAAAGGTGATGACAGTGAAATGGCTCTGAGACAAACAACTTATAAAGGCATCTGTCGGCAAATCCTCCTGGAAATAAAGATTGTCCATCATACAAGGCAGTCTTGTCATCTGTCACATTTGTCTCCATTTAAATGCATTACAAGACTATTCTGCTACTATCAGATAACATGGATGAAAGACGCAAAAACCTGATTATCATCCATTTTTTATTTTACATTTTTTTGTTAGTTGTGAAATATTGCCTACAGGTGTTTATGTAGATCAATTGGAAACATACTCACTGTGTCACTGGTGACATATTTCCACACGGCAGCTGGATTTTTCACGCTTCATTTATTTCTTTATATCATGTTGGGTAATATCAGAGATTATCATAGAAGGTTTGACACTTTCACACGTGTGTTTTACCACCATAGCATATAAAACATACAGCTAAGATCAAAATGAAAGCTGGTTTAAAAGATGGGTGTGCTCCAACCCATAAATAAATCTTGTGTTTCCATCATTAAATAGTCTACAGTTGAGACTTAAAAAAACTGATTTCTAAATAAATTCAATGGCCAAGTGTCTGAGGTTAATATGGCCAATACATTAGTGAATCCAACTTTAACAATTCTTAGACCTTCACTTATAGACTTGTCTTCAAACTTAAGAAGAAACATCAGTTCCTGAGAAAACAGTGAGTCTGTAGCTCCTTCACAAAAACCTGTATTAACTATTTTTTATTTTGAAAGCTCCACTGTTAGTATAAGAGTTTTAAAATGGATATTCATTAGAAGATTCTGTAAATAGCCGTGTGACCAAAAACAGAAGTGTTGTTCTGTTACATGCTCTCATGTTCCGAGGACGATTTACCAGATTGTTTGTGGGGTAATTCTACATGCAGAGAAACTGAACATATTTAAAGCAACTTCACGTCTCCTCTGAAACTGTTAGTCATTAAAATAACAACTCAAACCTCAACCAGCCTGTTTATCAGAGAGTACAGTGGATGGTAGGATGGACAAATTGAAGTGTAATTATAGCGTTGGGTTGCAAGAGACTTTTCATCACCAGAGAAAGCACTCCTCGCAAATTATTCAGGGTGGAGAGGTGGTGGGAGAGAGAGCGCTTTCACTTGCTGATGCCAGGGAAACGAGCGCTGAGCTTTTCAGCTTCAAAAGTCTGAAAAGTGGGAGCCATTTGTAAACGGGATCCCTGGAGAGGGTCATATTTGGAAAGAGAGACTCACAGGACAGAGGGAGAAACATGTAACTATCAGATAAGCACTCAGCATTTGCACACTAGAGACGACTTCCTTAGAAAAAGACTAATCAAAACCCTCATGACAAATCACAATTTAGTTCAAGAGGCTTGAACATTATAAAAAGCGGTTATAGTTTTAAATCCTGATACTAAATGAGGTAAAGACATGAACAGATTATTAGAAAATGGCTCCCCTGGGCTCTGAGAAGGAAAAAAAGAACCCTCCTCTTCATAAAGCAGAGACAGAGACACAAAGTCACCAACAATAATATCGTCATTTTACATCTGCTTCTCTTCCTTCTTTGTAGTTTTGTTTCTGCATCTGTGTCTCTGCTCTAGTTGTTTTGCAGCTCTGTGAGGTCTTTTTTGTTTCTCTGTCTTTTAACTGTGTTCAATGACCTTCAGTCAACTCAACCGTAAATACTGGTGTCCTGTAACGATATATAATGCAACAACCCTGCAATACATTCCACCTTTATGACGTTCGTCCTATTCTGCTTTTGTTGACTGTGTCAAAGACACAGCATTGATTAAACTGTACTGTTATTCTGGAGACCACCGTATGGAAAAAATACCAATAATATAAAATATTATTATATTATATATTATAATAAAAATACCAATACCATAATTTGCTTTATTATTTCTCACAAGAGAAAGGCACAGCAAGTTTATTTGTATAGCACAATTCGTACACAAGGCAATTGACAGTACTTTACAGAGGCAAGGCAGTTTGGTAATTATTAATTTGACTAGTAGTGTTAAGTATTTTTTACACTGATGTGGATTTGAACCCTGGATTTTTGTGCAGGAAAAACCTTGAGCCTGTGTTATAGTTTTTTTTTTTGAGACAATCTGGCTTTTCTGAATTCTAAAAAGTCTGATACAGTAGAAACAGCGCATGACATATTTTCTGAGATCTCCATATTTAGGCTGCAGCTATTCTCTGAAGGGAAGCGAGAGGCAAGGGAGAACATGCTAAGAAAAGAGAGACAAGGCAGGAGTTGTGAGTGTGCTAGCATGCTGGTACATGTTGTGTGGGTTTTGCCTTTATGTTAGCATGCCTGTGTGAGCATCCTGAGAAGCAAAGCTTATGAAGTTAGAAGCGAAGGATATAACGTGGAGGAGTGAAGATGGAGAGTTTTCAGAAAGATGAAGAGAGAGAGAGTCTGTATCCCTGAGGATTGCACCGGAATATTAACACACAGAAACCGTATAGAGCTTTAATTATTGATTACCAATGACGAGTATTCATTGCCAAAGCAGACACGTGCTCCACTAACAATCAGCTGAAAGGATGTTACAAAACAAGGGGTATGAAGAAGATAGTATCAAAAAATTCAACAAGCAAAACCAGTCCTGAGAAATCCTACAAAGCAAAGAAACTTCTGAGACCCAGAACAATGCAACATCATGTGATCCACCAAGAGAAGCTCTGAGAAAGGTTTGCACACAGCACAGATAAAGTAGCTGGATATAAAAACCACCATCAGTTCTGGAGCAAAGTACTGCAATACAAAGAGTTGTTGATAAAGGTTTAGGTGCCACTGAGACGTCTTAGTTTCCATCTTACAGCTCTGCCTCTCATGGGCCTAGTGGTACTGTCACACTGCATTGTAGTGGGTGATTACTAACGCCTAATTTCGTTTTTTCTTAATTGGGAGCTAATTCTCAGGCGCTGCAGATGGAGGCTGAAGGCACTGCAGCGGCCCTGAGGTAACACAGTGGTAACCACTCCGTTTTATTCCATGCTCGAGTTCAACTCGGCTCCAGTGACTTCATTTCACACGTCATCTCCCTTCCAGTCACGTCTACACACCAACACAGAGACACACACAGACTTCATGATCACACACACAGACACAAACACAGACACACACGTAAACATGGATTTAAATGCACAAGCGAGTCCAGTTGCAATTTAAGACATTTCCAGAGAATGTCTGAGTCACGAACAATCAACCTACACAAATTAGGCTGTCACGCTTGGCAGACTAGAGCTTGATGCGTGCATTATTACATTAAACAGCTGTGAGTGTATTTTCCTTGCTGATATTTTCCTCTTAGACAATGATTGCCTGATTGCTTTTGCATTTTTTTTCCCTTCTGAAACTAAATACTAACAGCATGGCAAGTGGTATTTTAGCTACTTTAGTTCATGGTCTACAAGGGAAAAATGTGACACAATGTCAAACTTCTATTAATTTGGCATGACATTCGGTTTGAAATGGGTGAAATCTACAAACTGGGAAACCCATAAAGCTCAGTAGTCCCATTCCATCTGTTAGAGAGCTCAGAGTAGCAGGCACTTGGCCTCTGCCTGTGTCCTCATGATGTTGAGAGGCTTCGCTGCACAGCGCTCATGTTCAGCCTGACCTCGGCCTGGTCGTATCAGAGTAGATGACACTTTACAGCATGGAGCCAGTCAAAATGGACGGAAATGGTTGTGTGGCCATAAGCAAGGAACACCACTGGAATATACGATAATGCCACATTAATAAGCCTGTTGATATTTCACAGGCTCCATCATACCGACTGTGGGCTGATGATTAAAAATGAAAACATCTCAGTGATCACTTAGCATTTATATCAATGAATAAAAACATGTTCTCATTGATATTCATTTTCTCAACACAAAAGACATTTTCAATCTTTCAGGTCCATTTACACACCTAAAGTTCAATCCAAAATTCAAAATATTAACCAATTAATAACTTGTCTCAGCTTATGGCTGTCAGGTACACAACTGCTAGTGTATCTCTCATCACAAACTCATAGTAGTGAATCCGAACACTGATTCATTTAATTTCCAATGGGGAGTCTGGTGTTTCCAGAGATACCAGACATACACCAAACTAAAATTTAGAAAATTGTGTCTCTGCTCACCTGAACATGTGACAGCTATGTCAGAGGAAACGTGCAGTTTGAATAACAATGAGGACATTTCTGCCATCACTGTCTCATTCATTGATTTATGCCGTTTCACTTTTTCCAACATTCATGAAAATATATGGTCAAGTATCAAAACACTTTCCTATCCATATGTATTCACATCCCTCGATCCAGTTCTCTATTACTGTTGGCTGACAGTGTTTCTCTGGACAGGATGGCAGTCAGTCAAGCGCAGGACTGTAACAAAAGTTAACTCAATCAAACTATTCAAAGGTCAAAAACTGAAAACGACAGTATATTATAGCCAAAAAACTTTTTTAAAGTCATTTTAAAGCTGTGAGCCTTAAACCAGACATAAAAAACATATAATTTCTATTCTGCTAAAGGATAATAATTGGTTATAATGTCATAATGAATTCATTGTGACATTATACAAATGTCACAAAAAATATATTACAATTATACAAATGTCACATAAAAAATAATAATTTTGTGACAAAAGTCCAAAATTATAAATATTTTTGAAAACTGTTCAAAAAACAAAGAAAGTTCTTTTTTATGAGTAACACTAAATCTTCACCCAACTAAACTGTAATAGTCCAACACCCAGAAAAAAAGACTGCAGAAAATGCTTATTTGGTTTCCTCCTAGAATTACACAGTAAGCTCAATACCATTCTCACACCTTTGCATTAAGTATAAGACCAGGCAGTATAACTCTACACTAGACAACAGATAGCCCGGCTCATTTCTAATAAACATTATGAATCTTGTTTGTTTAATCTGTACACATAGAAGAAAAGTGCTTTTATAGGTTCTTGTCCTTGATGTACAGCGAAACACAGTGAGTCCCAATGAGGCTCTAACCAGCACCATAGCTCCACGGAAACACCATGTAATTTGAACAACTGATCATCAATAAATAGTTTAACCACATAATTCTCTTTCACTTTTTCCTGCTGCTGTGAACTTTGTACTTAAGGCACAGACACAAAAGTGGTATTGATCTTTTTTCTCTGAAAAGAGAAGGACGTGTGCATACTTCTCAAAACTCTGAACCTATCTGCAGCTAATGGGCTCTTAGAGGTGGTGACTAATTACTGAAAACACACTCAAGATTAGCCAGGTGAAATGATGGTGCATTTTAGTCACAGTATTTAACACAAAGGCTCTTACTAATGTCTTCTTGGTCTTTTGTTGTGATTTGAGGGTAGTGGGGTGAGCTTAAAGTGAGTCATATGGTGCCTGCGGCGGGTGCCCTTCAGGCAGTTTGAATGCATTTGTGTGTGTGTGTGTGTGCTTGCATGTGTGTGAATGTGTGTGTTCGCGCACGCACGTCACCACCATCTGTGGCCTGGTCACCCGCCCAGAGCTTTTTCTGCCAATGGCTCCCTTAAAGAAAAATTGTTAGGGGGCATGTTGAGAATTGTTGCCGGTCGCCCCCTCAACACACACAAACAGACGCACCGCTCTTATTAAGATACACCGAGGGACTTCTGCATCGCATCACTGCTTCTGAAATCAGAGAGTATGATGAGAGTCCAAAACACAAACACTTCATTCAGGGTGGAAGCAGGTTAATAAACTTGTATTTTCACCTTCCTGATCCCATTTGCCTTCCACTTTTCTCTCCTCTCCCTCTGTTATATGTTGCTAAATCCCAAAGCAAGACAAAAGTGTTAAGCGTGTTCTTATATCAGATCAAAGAGATGAATATGAGCTTTTAAAAGGTTTTAGTCCTATCAATTCTGTTTCAGCAATACATTTATCCAACAGCACCAAAGCTGAAGAAGTGTTTTGCTGAAGAACAGACCTCTGAAATCACTCTAATGCTACATCTTATCTAAACTTATCTTTTTACTGTTAAGGGCTACACTTACAGTATTTCATTATAGATGTTCGACAGAGCTCAGATATCGTGGTGTTGTGATGTAGCTGAGGTTTGCTGTTGAAAATGAGAGAGAGGTGCCAGCCTTGTGTTTTGAGTTTGCTACAGTATGTTAATGGCCATCTGTTGGTAGTGCAGCAGTGCAGTAAACTATCTCTGATAGTCAGACAAGATGAAACACACACAAACACAAAGTTTCACACACAGACACACACACATAAATCTAAACCTTCAAACACACACAGTGTACAACAATGACCTCTCTTCAGTCAAAGCAATATGTGTGTGTGTGTGTGTGTGTTTTCTCATGGATCCTCTACAATGCTCTGGGGTGAGTCAGACAGACAGGGGACAGAGGAGGATTGAGCTACAGCATGAGGATGAAGAGGGTTATGAATTTACACTGCTGAGACCAAAAATGTTTGGAGGACACCCACTCTCTGTGAAGGCCTGTATGAAACATCCTGCCAGTGAGGAACTGAACTTATGTACAATTCACTTTCACAAGAGCATGTGAAGGAAACATGATGCCACTTTTGTTCAGACTGAAATGTCTCAACAATTACTGGATCATAGAAGTTTAAAGGCCACTAATCACATATAACTTAACAGAGTTTAACAGAGTTAATGTGAGGATAATGTGCAAAAATAGATATAGTATTTCTGATTCTAATACTTTCAAAATTCATATTTCCTCCTTGATTATGAATCTAAATCACTAATTAAAAAAAGAAAAAAAAAAAAAAACTTTAGATTTTCTTTTGTTTATTTAAAATAATTAACGACTAATACGTCAGTAATGACAAAACTGTAATTATGAGTGACAGAAAGATAAATTATCTCCAGTCATGAGTTTTCATGAGAAAAATTAACTGCACTTTTAATTACATTTTTCTTTTCTTGGACAAAATAAACTGAAAGCTATTTGTAAGTTGTAGATTCAGTGACATATTTGCAAATTAAAAATCATCACTATCCTGTGCGTCATGGCGTTGAACAAGCAGCTGCAATTCTTTCCTCTGCAGTAATAAAAACCTGCTGGCAGTTTGTCTCGTTTATGGTTTTTTATAAAATACTACATACGAATGACAAATATCTTCAGCCGCAGTGTGGTATTTTCATTTAGGTACGTGACGATTATCGACACAGCACAGCAGCATTCACAAGTCTAAAATTGAATTTGGAAGATGGATATACTAAGTGAGATAATCCTGTGTTTGCACAAATAGAAAACACATACATGGAATTAAAGGTGTCAGCTCCATATCCATATTAATTCAGCGGTTACTGTGTCCCTGTGCAACACAAAAGCAATTCATCTTTTTCAGATTAAGTGTAAATCTTGGCTGGAGATTAACTGCATTCCAGTAAATGTTGTGGATTTCTCTAAAAATGTTTTTCTTCAGGGGGTCGAAAGGTTTCTCCTGTAAACGATAAAACGTATTTACTGTGCCGGTTGAACTTGCGTCACTAGTGTGTAAAGGACACTGCATTACAGAGTGTTTCATCAGATGCTGTCATGCAGATTCCATGTACACACTGTACAGTATGTAAGAGGGAGAGTGAGAGAGAAGGAGGGAGCGAGGTAGGGAGACAGAGGGGGAAAGAAAGAGAAACATTGTGTTATTTGATCCAAAGTCTTTATCTGTAGCCTTCAGATGGGAGGGACAGGCTGAGATCCACTGCTTCAGCTCATGTACTTTGAGCTCTCTATAGACAAATCTCCGTTTTTAAACCTTTGATGAAGCTGAGAATCTTTGCACTTGCCAGGATGTTGTGAGTGTTTTGCCTCAGTATGATATGATGAAAAAACACTACAATACATGCACCTATGAAATCAACACGCACATTTGCCCTTGTAGCCAAGCAACATGAACACACTTAAATATACTCAAGCATATGTGACAAATCAAATAATGTCTTAAATGCTAAAATAAATCTAGAAGACCAAAATTATTATTTTTTATTTTATTATAATTAATTATAATTATTATCACTTAGTAACTTAAACTTACAATGATTGAAAGAGTGTTCTTGATCTTTAGACTTTAGTCGCTCAAATTATGACAAAATATGTAATTTGTCCATATTATGTGGAACGACATTATGAAGAATCTAATTAAGTGATGCCCAGTCCAGCTATAAGTAACTGGAGCTCAAATTCATGAGTTTTGGAACAAATTCATGTTCTGTGTGGGCACATTAACTTTGACCTTTAAACACCAAAATGTGATTGAAATACTTTTCAGTGCAAGTAGATGTTAAAAATATATCTGAGATTTGTTTTTCTTATGAATGTTTTTCACAAGAAAAAAAAAAAAAAAGATTCTGAGCTCATAATGATGTTTAATTTTGGCCACCAAAATCTCATCAGTTCATCCGTGAAATCCAACTGAACATTTGTGCCAAGCCTGAAATTTTCTGAGATATTCTGATCACAAGAATGGACGTGTGGATGGACGACCTTAAAACATATTTCCTCTGTACAAATTGAAATATGAAAAAAACACTGTTTACCCACTGTTACTGTTTCATGATTATATTAGTTTATTGTTGCTTCTATGCTGTAAATGTCTAAGATATGCTACATGTTATGTTTACTGGTTATTTACTTAGTGAAATGAGGTTGCAGTTGAGTGTTGAATATTTGTCTTATAGTCACTTAAAGTTATGTGTTACATTTGACTTCCAGATTATATTTTCCATGTAAAATACAGAGGTTTTATTTATAGTAGAATCAGCAGTGATCTGTAGATGTGTTTGTTTGGATTGTATAATTATTCTGACATATCAGACTTTACAAAGACGAGCAGAGATCAAAGTACGATGTAAGTACTCCTATTTTCAGAGCTTGTTCTATCTACTTACACATGCAGGCAAAGGAGAGAAAGTCAATTTTAAGATAGATGTTATTCAGCATATTTGCAGCATTTTTTAAACTTCGCTTCATGCGGTTCTGTGAGGATGACTGGCACTTTTCATATTAAATGTCACGAGACGACTGCTTCTGCAGGCTAAAAACCTCTCAGTGAACTTAAGTTGTTACACTCTGTTCCCCATACAATAGTGTTTACCTCATTCACAGTATCTGCAACAACAACACGCTCAGTCAACTCCTTATGGCTCAAGTGTTTCTAAACACATTCAAACTGAACAACAGAGACAGAAACAGGAAATGTGGGCGATAAAAAAAAAAGTAAAATTCCACCAAGGCAGCAGAAGAAATGGAGGCAAGTATGAGCTAATTTCCCATGGTGGACTGCTTCCGTGAGCACTGCAGCCTGTGGTGGTGTTGACTGATGAAGCCTGACTCCAGTTCACCTGTGATGGCCCTCTCACCAAGGCTCTGACGCACATGCACGCACGCACGCACGCACGCACGCGCGCGCACACACACACACACACACACACACACACACACACCACAGCCTTCATTATAACTCTCGTACATCCTGGTTTCCAGTGTCCAGTTCCCAACTTGTTCCCCTATCTCTCTAGGACCTGCTATTCCCATTATCACAATGAGCTCCTCTCCCACTTTCACCCTGGCAATTTATCACATCCTCCACTCTTGTCCATTTCAACATCTAGCAAGAAGATACCTCTGTGTCTCTGGTCATTATCCCACTAGTAACTTTGTAGAAGTGATAGAAACATGAACATAAAAATCATCCATGTATAATAAGTTTCTTGTGATGTGAATTATAAGCAGATGTCATGATAATTGTCTGCATAGTTCATTAGCATTAACCTGACATGGTTAAGATTAATGAATAAATATATTACATTTATGATATTTAACAACTGTGTTTACTATTGTCACTAATATAAGTAACAATTTATATGCATTAAATAACTTCAATGATCATTTCAAATTTGGTTGCAGATTCAGGTTTAGCAGCTTTTAGCTTCAGCTTGGCTCCAGAGCTCTAACTCCCCGTCTACATGATGTGTTTTTTTACTGATTCAGATAGGTCTGGTGATGTGGTGTTAACAGCTGTCTACTCAGTTGGAGAAAAGATCAAATTAATGCGGCTCGTTTTTATGGGCAGGAACTAATGATGGGGACGTCATCTTCCTTATGTTAGTTACATAACTGACAGAGATTGTTAACTTTTGCAGTGATTTATTGGTTTGGCATCATCAGCGTGATGAACAAAAATAGACTGGAAGGGTTTGTTAAACTTTGCCAAAAGACAGACAGCTACGACTGTTTATTAATTTAGAGCCAGTTGGAAGGTAAAGGCCATCATTGTGGACCCTGAACAACCTTTGTGCAGTTTTGACACCTGCCCTCAGGGAGGAGATACACTTTCCCTAAATATCTGAAATAATTTCTTCCCTCAGCTGTTGGCTTCTTAAACAAGCTTCGATGCTATTTCACACACACTTTAACAAAAGTCCGTTGTACTTTTGCACCTTTACTATGACGGCATCTACTGTATTTTTATTATGCATGTATTGTATTTTATTTATGCCAATGATATGTATTGTATGCATATTAGTTGTCTTGACTACTGTTTGAAAACCAAATATTATGTTAATACAAGTGATTTTTCCCCAAAACACATACAGTATGTAGAAACTTTTCAATACTCAGGACTAGTTTGTATCTATCTGTTTAGATTTTAAAGTTAGTTTCAGCCAAAATGTCTCACCCCTCCCTCACTGTGATAAAACAGGCGAGACTCCCTGACTGAGGCAGCAGCTGCCGCACCAAGTATAAATAGCACAACACTTTCCCAAGCCCCAGTTAGTGTCTGTTGTGCCGGTTTGTCTCATACGCAGCCACTGGTAGCATTAGCATTAGCAACCGGCTGCAGGCCAAACACAGGTGTCCAAACAGTAGCTCTCTCCAAGGCCCCTACGTTTCCAGTGACTGACTCACCAGATTCAGACACAAACACCGAGTACATCAGTACCTCAGTGCCTCTCATAGCTGCTTAGTTCTGACGACCAGGTCCACTTCTCTGTACATTCACCACTGAATAGCAGTCAGCATCTCTGGAGTCTCCTGATCATTTATGTCACATACTACATAGACATGAATAATGATGATGATGGTGCTCCCTTTAATTATTGCTTAGTCACTCTTTAGACTGCAGTTGCTACTAATACTGGAGCTTAGCATAGCAACATAAAAGGAAGGAATGCATCCTTCACTGCTCATTGATAAATATTTTAGATTTAATTCATATGACTTGTGCAGTTTGCCCCACAGTCACGTTAGTTCTCCTTAAACTCATGTCTTTTCTTCTTGTGATCACAGTCTCCTGACTAAAAAATCATGAACTGCGAGGATGCTCGACTAAGCACGTGTGAGGAATAAGCAGTCGAGCAGTCAGACTGAGATTAGGAATTTGAAATTGAAGATGTCCTTTCACCCAACACCAGTCCTCTCAGTAACAGTAAATATTCAGCTCTGACAAGTTACATTACACATATATAATGGCTGGTGTTACACAACTAAATGGGTTACTGGTACATGAATAATTTGAGTTTTCTCTGTTTGTCATCATTTCAGTATTACTTTACAAGTTTCAGAGTTGTGTTTTTTAAACTGTCAGGAGGTTTGGTTTTGTTGTTAGGATGTACTTTGGTCGTAATCCTGCAAGCTCATTGTAGCAGTAAAAAAATAAACATATCATTTTGGCATCATAGCTCTCACTTTCAATGTGTGTCACACTCGACATGTGTCCAAATCCAGGCATCGTGTGTGTGAACCGCTAACTTGTCACGGCCTGATTCTGAATATGTATTAGTTGTGCAAGTCAGTCACTGAAGATTTGTATAACCCCACACTGTTTTTGATACCGTTTATGATGAGACATATTTTTCAGCAATTTACATTCTGCACTTACCTCCAGGCTGGACTCAATTTGCCCCCTTTCACGCAAGGGATTCATCGGAAACTCTGCATTTGTTTAATCCAGCATGACTGTTCACTCATACGCAGCAGTAACCAGAGCTGTATTAAGTTACAGAACGTTTTCCTTCACTGCTGCTTCGTATTAAAAGCATTAAGCTGGTAAAATGTGGGTGGTTTTTTTGTGAAGTAGTCTAACTCAGTGTATTTGTCAATGAGGTTAATGTTTGAGGCAGTCACTTTTTGAAAAATATGCAAAAACAGGTTGACGTTCGTTTTCAGCATGTTGTCGTGTACTGCAGTGAGAGTTAAAAGTAAAAAAAAGAGCTGTTAGATTAGCATGATGACCAGATTGTGGGTGAAACTTTTACTGGCTGACTTGACTTGACTTGAATCAACATGGGTTTGTTTGGCTACTTAATAAACATATACACCAGCTGCTCCTCTGTTGTATTTCTGACTAACTAGCTGTTTAAGTGGTGTTTATGTTTTATTAAATTGTACTTGCTCTTAATATTAAATCCACTAGAATGAAACATTAATAGTACAACCTTAGGAATGAATTCCTAGAAACTTTAGAGCTATTTATTATTCTCCCTTGCTTGTCACTTAAGTGTAACACTCACATTGACTGTTATGTATATAAACACCAAACGGCCATGTGTATCTCTGTGTGTCAGTCTTTTTGTCTGTTCGGACACTAATGAGATGTCCAACTGTGGCAGCCGTCTTAAAAGGTGCTTCCCTCATCACGAAGAGACAATTTTAGCAACTAAAAAGACACATGTCAGCAAGACAGCTGAGGGAACGGCACAAACACACACTCGCACGCACAAATTCGCATCATCTAGATTTTTGATTGTGCAGTGTGAGAGGGCAGGAGCAGCCCCTCTCCCTTTGCAGTATGTAATTAGCAGTGCCATCTGTATGCTGTGGGCTGTCAGAAACTCAGGGGTGAGGACAGCGCAGGAGGAGCACGGCTGTCCATCCTCATTTACACTCAAATCATTACTCTGGCCTATTCATCCTCGTTTTTTTTCATTACTCCTGCTCTTCTCCCTGGAAAATGCTCACCAAGATTAAGCCATCAACTCCAAACTGCTCTATTTCCAGTGCAGTGCTATGGCACCTCTCTGTGCGGTATTCAGCCTCTCAAATGTCAATTCATGGCTGCCGTTTTCTCACCGTGCCACATTCGTCTCTGCTCGGCCTCTTAGTGCCATCCATCACATTTTCATGCATGCGCTGATTTTACATCTTTCTCTGTCTGTGTCCTGCAGGTTGTCATTCTGTCTCTCTTCCTTCTCTCTCTCTCTCTCTGTCTGTCTTTTATGCTTTCACTCTCCCTCCCTCCCTCTCTCCCTTTGGGCTTGAGGCATAAGTGTTGGACTCTCAGAGGAGAAGTGCAGGTTTAAATGACGGGCTTGTTAACGGGGTCACTGATAATTCTGCTAATTAGCTGCTGTATCACCTTGAGCTCCGGTCCCAGCAGCTAGATACAAGAGACGGTGAGTGAGGGAGGTTAAGAATGAGACGACAGAAGAAGAAACAACCCCTTAGATTCTGGCAGCATCTAAAAGCGACCATCACTCACTGCTTAAATACCGTCAGGGACATAAGATATCATAATAAAGTAAGATTAATAACAACTTCAACATTGTGATAAATCTCATTATATAATTGACCGCTGTTGTAAGTTCTTCAAAAAGTTAATTACATCAGTAACTGGAAAATTTCCTTTGAACGTCGTCGCTGAGAAAATAATGAATTTAATTTAATTACCTGTTAAAAAAAGTCATAGAAAGTCAAGCTTACAAGTTAAATTAATATTTCTCTCCCCCACCAAAAAATA
Source organism: Polydactylus sextarius (assembly GCA_016801845.1). Lineage (NCBI taxonomy): Eukaryota > Metazoa > Chordata > Actinopteri > Polynemidae > Polydactylus > Polydactylus sextarius. The sequence continues at coordinate 5,499,372 of CM028912.1, read as the reverse complement.
GCTATATTTCAGTCTGTGTAATAGATTAAACGCTTCAGTAAATTTCTAAAACTTGCACTGGGGCTGTTGATAATATTGAAAAAGTTATGTGTGAACGCTAACAATTAGCATAGGTCTCTAAAATATTGACAAAGCTTGTCGTTATGCCAGAGGGTAAAATCATCAAGTAATTAACCTGTTAAAAATCAATGCGCACGCTGGATGTAAAGTGAGAAGACATGTCTCTTATTAGCAGCAGATTTCAAAGTGGATCCTCTCGTCGGACTATTGGCTGCTCAGAGAGGAGCCGGGCCTCCTATTGGCCCTGACGACTTGTTAATGAGCTTCAGATGTCCACTTCACTCAGTGGGATTATCATGGTGTTTAATATTGATATCAGCCATACTAATTACAGCCTATTAATTATGGAATAAATAATTGAAAGCAAAAACTATACTGCAGTTAGTGTAATTAAAGAAGACTAATTAATGTATTAATTGATTTTATGTTAATTTAATTTTCCATGAAATGAGAAGAATCTTTAGAGAACGACGCATGGTGAAGAACAGGCCCATACAAGGTCGATATGATCTGTCACGACTAGAAATACTCTGTGAAATGGAAGCACGGCGCAACCTTGTGCAAACAAAGCAAAGAAGAAATCACAGGGTGCAGTTTTATTAAAGAGTGATGAGAGAGTGCATGCCAACCAAGGCTGAGCTAAGACACAGTCGTGGATAACTGACACACTGAATGTTTCTTATTTATATATCTTTAGTTTTGCCATGAACTTTTTTCCTAATGGGGGACCAATGCTAAAACTGGATGGTGTCTATTCATCAGTTAGACTCCAGAGAGCATCTTTTCCAACTAGAGGTATTTTATCTCAAAAACCCAAAAACACAGAAATAGTAGAAAATTGTGGAAGTGCACAAATGAATGTTTGGAAGCAGGAATCTGAGGGCGAGATGAGGCTTTGTTCTAAAAAGAGAGAGACAGAGAGAGAAGATGAAAAACCTTCATCTGGGATCTGGGTCAGAGCTGTGTTTTGCAGCAGAGAATTTTTTTCCGTGGCTCTGCGCCGCACACTGTAATGACTGTATCTGTCTCGGGATAGGCTATGAGACGAATCTCCCTGGCAGAGCATCACTGAGTAGATCAGGCACCCACATACTCACAGTCTACTGTAATACGCAAACAGCAATCAGAATTAAAATACTCCCTTTTACACACACTCGCATGTGCACATGCTCAGCCCTGCTCATGATCCGCTGCGATACAGAGCCAATGAGGCGAGAAGCCACATCAGGTTATGAGGCGGTGAGTAGGCCAGCCGAGGCAGACTGTTCCTGCCGTGAAAAACCTGCAGCCGTCCTTCTCCACCACCCCTCTTCTTTTTCTGCTTGCACGGTCGGTTTCCCATAAAATACCACAGGAGGGATTCTCGGCATTAGCAGCTTCTTCTCTCCCTCCAGTTTCACTTCGCAGCCAGAGCCAACCTCGATTAGATTAGCAGCACGGTGAGCTAGCCAAACACCCTTCACCAAACTGCATTAGGAGTGAGCACGTCTTTCCTACAATTTTTTGCCTTTGCAGGTCACTGCTCTCATTTTTTGCTGGCACACACGCACTTAATTCACTAACATATGCTGCCACATAAACACGCGCACACTTGAGATACGTACACAAAAGCAGCCGCTGTGGTATAATAGAAGCAACACGGGTATTTGATTGACATTAGCACGGCAACTCTAGATCTAATTTTCTCGGCTTGGTGGAGAGGAACAGCAATGGGGAACGCAGCAAATCAGGCTGTCAGTCATAGCAGCTACCTGGACCCGCTCAGCTGCCATTAGTGAGCATTTTTTCCAAAGCGGAGCCAGAGCCGGAGAAACAGCAGCACAACAGGTACGTCAGTTGTGCTGTTGAAGCAGAAAGGACTAATCCACAAGTCTTCATCACTAATATATTACTTTAATTGAGCCAATTATTTGCAGCAATTATAACAACTACGGGAAGACAGCGGTATTTAGTGAATATGAACAAACAAGAAGGCGGTTATTCTTCCTTGTCAGTGCAGATGTGTTGTCATGTGATTCTGCTATTTTTTTCTAAAGGCCTCTTTAGAAATGTTTTGAATAAATGGTGTATGATGTGTTTTTTTTTTTTTTTTGTTTATTTGTTTTTTTTAAAATTAAAAACATCTTTCATCATCATCAAAAAAGGAAAGAAAAAAGAAAAATGAAACTTTATCAAAAGCAAATGTGCCCATTCATCTTTAATGAAAAACCAAGAGTCCATGGAAATACAAATATACTTCATTTCTAAATTTAACTGCTTCATACAATATGTTTCTTAAACTCAGCAGTCAGTTTTGATTCCAGATGAATGTGAAAACAATCCTCTAGTGTCAAACTGAAGTGCGTCTGAACATTGCACATAATTTTTATTCATCTTTTGTTCATGTTACTTTTTGAATGAAGGAAGACTTTGACCTCCCTGATAATAAATTTATTTTTATTCACTGACATGTTAATCTGGTTGCTGCTGTAAATAGCAGACGCACATTTATTTTTTTCCCCCATGACATGAGGTTATCATCACACTTGAAGTTTGAATGGATTGTAGGTTAAGACTGTCCGTTGATTTTTAATCCAACGGACCCTTGGGAAGGGTTAAACAAGGTATATCAGATCGATTTAGCTGCTTATAGAGAGGAACTAAGCAATGAAGAGGTGTTGCTGCGGGGCCTGAGGCAGGCAGAATAACATCTCAATGTTAGGTATCTGTTATATCTAAACTTCGCTGGCGGGAAAAGAGGTAGGTGTCACATATGCTGTTATCAGCAGAGTAGGCCTGCTTCCCATATCTCTGATATCTGTTTTATCATCACTATAAACAAAAGGCCCTTTGAACAATAAAAAATGGCCTGGGGGTGAGAATGACCATCTAACTGTCTTCCTTTTTTTTTTTTTCCCATCTTTTTCTTTCTTCTTAGCTGTCACAGTGAAGAGACCAGACAGGAAATGTAGCCACTCTACACTGACAGCCCACACAGATTCTAATCTTTTCTCATTTATCCATTCCTGCTTAAAGAGCCGGGTGAAGGACATCAGCCTCTCTGTTCTACCTTGTCCTGTTCTTTTTTTTTCTTTCTTCCTTTTTTCGTCTTCACTTTTATCAACTGATGAAAGGTGAGAGTGGACGGTGCAGTGATTTGGGTGGCAGGGTATAACCACACAGTGTTTTCAAAAAAAAAAAAAAAAAAAACTAATTTAAAATCTAATTTTGTGTTGCCAGCTTTAAGAGGATCCAAAATAACTCAAAGACTATTCAGAACAAAAGGATACAAGGGCATCAAGGGTTGGACCATGTGCAGAACTGAGGCTCTACACAGCAGAAAATGCATGTGAGCAGGTGAACAATGCTGATTGAAGGTGAATGAATATCTGGTGGGATTTGGATTAATGTAAATACTTCATCTAAACAAGCCTTTCCTTTCCTTGTTTCATTCCCTTTTGCGGTAGGTTGTGCCTGAAATGACACTTTTCGTTGCGTGAACAGACATCTCCTTGACTTCTGTTTTCATTAACCTCTCTGTGTGCTTCATCAGAGAGAGGGGAACGTGCTACAATAATATCCTGGTGACGACACGTGGGTCAGGACCCCTCTGATCCTGAGAGGGGAGAATATCTCATTAAGAGAGAAAGCCTCTGGGACTCTAAAGCAATTTGGTTTGCCCTCTGTTCTTAGGAAGCAATTAAAACATTAGCCTAAACTATCGCAGCACTCACAGATGTTGATGCGCAGCCATGACGACTATGTGCGTACAACTGAATAGTCAAAGCAATTGCAGTGACTCCCAAGGCTAAAACAGTAATCAGAGAAGGTGACAAATATTCAACATAATGTAAATTAAAACATTACATTAAAGGATAAAGTAAGAGATGCGTTGTAGTTATAAAAAGTGACTCTATAAAAGCTTCCATCTCTAAACGGTGTGTATATCTTTGTGGTAAGCTCCAACCTATTGAATATACTTTGCTCTTTTGCTGATAAAAGAAGAGTGAAATAAATCTAATGACAAAACCTCAATTCTCACTCTAAAAACGGCTCCCTGACTCCACTCTCACACAGAGTTTTTACTCCATTTTCCATCCTACGATTTGATTCCAGGCTATTAAACTGTGCTTCCAGGCCAGCTCAGAAACTCTCAACAGCTTCTTTTTGTGCTAATGAAGCACAGCCTGTCCTTAACCAAATCTCAGGCTATGAAATTTCTGGATAACACTGGCCTGTGTGAAGACTGGCCCTTAATCTTTCTTCTGATCTTTTACTCAGTTTAACAATTATATGCAAATAAGCCAAGAAAACTGGATGAAAAGAAAAACGTTGAAAACCGGGATCTTCCACAGATCAACATCAACTCAATGCTCAAAAATAATTAAAAGGAGGAGAAATGACTTGATGGAAGCAGATTTTATCAATCAGTCATTGTATTTTGTGTACATAATCTGCACCAAAAGTCTTTGCCATCATCTTTTCAGTTACAGCAAAGAAAGATCAGATGCTTGTCATCTCATCTCAAAATCTTGCAAAAAAAAAAAAAAATCTGATTACTCATGAACACTCCTCCAGGGGTGAATACGCTTTGCTTCTGTGCCTTTCACAAGTGATAATCAGGTGAATCTGTCTTTCACTGAAAAATTATGAGAGAGTGTAGCGTCCTTGAATCAGCTCAACTCCCAAACCGTGAGGATGTTCTTCCTTTTTTATGTCAAAACAATATTTACAACCACTCAGGACATTGTGACGAAGTGCGGCAAAGAGAAAACATTCAAGCGTCACCTCTGACCACAGGATCCTTCCTAGTTGATAAGATTGACGGGAGAAGAGCGCAGATATGCTGAGTCCACTGGGCATCTCCATGAGCGATGTCACTGTCGGGGTTCATACAGTGACAGTGTGCTGTAGTGGGTCATCACCCCTCTGACCAAGGAGCTGAATAAACAGTGGAGACTCACTATGAATGTTGCAACTCACTGGAGTGAATGACAGACAGAAGCTGGAGTTACTGGGTTATCCCTGCACCCGTGACTGCCTGCAAAGGCTACAAAAATAAGAGCACTCTAGTGTTACTGAACATTAAACACTTGATCAAACACATAAATCCAACCAAAAGGCTTGAGAGCCGAGCTGCTTTTGAGTTTTTTTTTTTTTTTTAATCAGCACAGTAACTATATTCACATTATTTGTAAAGAGATGATTTCTCATTATCCATGCAGTTAAAAAGGCTGATCATCACTCCGGAGGTCAGTGGTCCAATCACCCTCGACCTCACGGGAGAGTTGTTCGTTGGGTGCAGGCCAGCGCTCGGAGAGACACACTGGCATCACTGCCAACAGCGCGGCTTTGTGCACGGTCCTTAACAGCTACAGATCAGTGCTCCAGACATGGTGGGTTTTGGCTGACCCAGTATACAGTGACCCTGCAGTGGAGGATGGTGAATATGTGCATGTGTGTGTTAATGTATTAATTTCTCTGCTTTGAAAGTATGACTTTCCACCAAATTAATTTCATATTCAAAATCAAAAACTATAGAACGCTGGATAATTTTGTCTTTGTCCAAAATTGTTTTTGGCAGAAATGTGAAGTTTTGAAGTAACATCAACATGCGACCACAATAAAAAAGACTATATCAACCCACTCTACAATTTACATCATTTCAAAATGATCAAAATTCTTCCTTAAGGGGACATAAACGTTTGTTCTGTAAAAGCCCAGGGATCAAGTGAACAGGTGACAAAAAAGGGAGACTACAAAGGCTGTAAAATAACTCAAACAATATTGTGTTGGAAACCAAAGATAAAAGCAACATATTAAATTAATTTGTACAAGCAAGAAGAGCACGAGAGGAACCACGGCAGCCATGGGCCCAAATTCAAGAGGCAATTCAGGAAATATTTCACTTGTAACCATAAAAAAAAAAAAAAAAACGGTTGCAGCGAGAAAAAATGTCAAAGGCTCACCGAAGTCATTACAGACTTCATAATGTCTGTGCAGAATGTCATGAGAATCCATCAACGATTGTTGAAATATTTCAGTCTTGAACAAACCGATCGACCGACTGGCAGGACAATCCCTGGAGACATCCTGCTCGAATGGCTAAAAATAAATGTATATTTTGTAGACATAATATACGGTATGTAACATATATAGACTCTTGCTCTTTAGTAACTATGCTATCCTGTTAAATTACTTTCATTTCCTGAGGGGGATATGGCTTTAAGTAAGTGGTTTTAATCAGGAAATTAGAAAATGAAGTTACAGGCACACGTGACAGTAAACACATGAAGACATTAAAAATCATGTAAACATATAAACTGAGAGACGCATGCACACAGACACATAATACAATCCCTCTTGGCAATCTATGACCCAAATTCTCCATGAACCCCTCCCTCTTGGCTCCTCCACTTCTGTTTTCTCTCAGTCTGTCTTTCTGGCAGAGGATTGTGACCTCATACATGCAGTTATCTGTTTGTTTGTTTTTTTTTTCTCCAATCAGTTTCTGTTACACAAATAGAGACACAAGTACATGCATTTCTCAACAAACAATATACACTTCCTACATCTCTCTCCGAGCACAAATCCCTGTTGTTGTAACTAAAATAGCATCTCAATTTCCCCATGTAAGGGAGATCTGCTCTCGTCTCTGAATAGAGGGGTGTGTGAGAGCTAGAAAAGACAGCAGCAACCTTCCTTGTGTGCCAATGATTGATCGTAATGGTGTTAGATAAAGACCTTTCTTATCCAGGCACTCTACTCTCCAGCCAGTCAGTGCTGTGATTTCTCTCTGTCACTCACTCAAACACCTCAACCTCTGTACCACATCGCTGGGATCACCTCTGAGTCGACGGCTGCCTCCCGACGCAAAAGAGGAACAGGTGTCCAGGAGGGAGCGAGGCTGCTGGGGCTACACCGGGTTAAACGCTGGCTCTGACCTCTGCTGATCACCCTGCTGAGTCTATAATGCCACCTGTAGACCAAGGGCTCGGGGAGCCACACATGGCTTTGTATTAAGAATATAAACTTGCTGAGATTCATACGGTTTACAGGAAGGGATCTCAAAGGAAGTCTTGTGAGAGTTGCCATATGCTCCATAAGACCTTAAACAGCAACACTCTTTACCGTAAGCCCTCACCAGGATGATACTCACAGAAGGATCGGACACATCTGTCCATCAGAACTTTACTCTTTCTAGCCTGCACAAGATGTTTTTTTCATATGTACTTTGGAGGCATTTAAAAGCGAGATCGATTCCTCCTTTTTCCTTTGAAATTAAATGTTTATTTTCTCGTTGCGGAAAAAAATACTCAACGCTCGACTTCAGCGATGCTTCCAATGCCACCATGTAAAAATACAAATTAATTCAGAGGATAAAAAGTTAAAGTCCTCAGTCTACACATCACAAATTATCATGTGAAAAATGTATAATCAATTGGAATTTTTTTACGTTTTCCCTCTAAAATATAATATAAAACCAATATTAAGTAACAAAAAAGAATAATTCTTGCAAAATCCTACTTAAATACACTACCCAGGTAAATGCACTTAATTATTTTTCACTACTGAGATGATTAAAAAGGATGTTGTCTGTGTGCCAGGCCCTGACTTAAGTGGCTGACCGAGACAACACTCACACACACACGGTCGGTCACAGCAGATCCCAGTGTCCACAGAAACAACGGCAGAAAGGTCAGAGCGAATCAACACAAATGACTCACGAGCAAATACAGCCAGACCAACAACAAAGCTCTAATCAGCTGCTTGGCCTTTTTGGAAATTACTCCATTAAATGGGCAACTCTCTGATGAAGTAAGGAGACAAGCGTCAGGGAGATAATACACTCTCACTAATATTCACTCTAGACTGGCGATGATGAATGAGGATCCTGGTATATGTGGAGGTGTATTGAGCATGAGGTAAAGAGAGAAAAGGATGTGTAGAAAAGAAGAAAGCAGATGGATGATTAACCAAAGGTTGCATGAATAGCACCTCTGATAGTTATTTCGAACATGTATTGTTACAGTGGCGCTTGACAGTGCTTGAATCTAGGGTCTTATTATTCTCACGGCAGACATCGAGACACTCAGAGAGAGGGAGGGAGAGTCTTTGTTTCAACGGGTAATCTTTTCATGCTTAGCTTTACTATTAAAGTTCGCTTTGTGGTTACAACAGAGCCAGTGTTTTTTACATTCACTCAGCAGCAATCAATATTTTATCACTCATCTGAATTAAACCAGCCATGAAATTCTGCACAGGATCTATAGGCTAATGTTGGTACTGAGAGTTGAAACTCCTACACTTTGTGTTATATGCAGACCCACTGAGTTCAATCCTTCATAAAACAATTGTTTGGTTAATAATTTCACAGGAAAAAAAATTGCTTTTCACTCTACTACATTTATCTGAGAGTAATTACCTTTCTCAATGAAAATTTACATACACTCAGAACATAACACAATGTATTTTAAAGATTACAATAATTGTTTTTAGGGTATTTTTTTAATGAGCTGTGTATTCTAGGAGCTCTGAGCAGCTCCAACAAAGAGGGATTTTACCTTTTAAATTAAAATTGATTGCAAAAGCACACCCCTCCCATTCCACATTTTGTCTATAAAAGGAGAGACAACTCTAAGAAATCAGAAGTTCCAAGGTAACGTCTTCACAGCACTGAAATAAGTTCAATTTTGAATAATATATAATGATGAATAACAGTAGAGGGTTATACCAAATCTTAATTCATATTTTTGCTTAAATAATAAAATACTTAAACATTTAATCGATTCTTAAAACTGCTGTTGACTGATTTACTCTATATCCACAACCAGATTAATTGACTGATCTTCATCTGTGCATAATAAACCAGATTGTTCATCTAAAACACTATACGGCAGGTTTTTATATCAGCCCTGGGAGATATAAAGCAAAGCACCTTCCAAATATCTTCAGCAGTGAGTAATACAGTGTACGGTAGGGTGGTAAATTAAAGGAATTTGTCACTCGATGCGCAAACGTCAGTGAATTACAAGGAAGACGACTGAAGATACAGTGTCTGAAGAGCTGCATATTTCAGACTCGTGCCTGGCACACTTCTGTCTGTTTAAAGTAAAGCTCTTCTCAATTTGACCTCATGGCTATTCTAAGGATGTGAGAGCACCTTCTCAGATCTATAAATGGGTGTCTCATAATGAGCATGATGACACCAAGCAGAAATACTCCTCTGTTTCATCAGGGAACTCGCACAATCTGATTTGTTCTATTCTTCTGTGGCACACACACTGTAGAAATGTTCTTTGTGCGAAAGCTTCAATCACCTCCTCAAAACTCAGAAACTGACATGGTAAAGCCGATCCCGAGCCCTTGATGGCAAAGAAATACATTTCTAAAGCCATGTAATCCTCTTATGTTACATCAATGTAATAAATGAATGAACGGGTCACACGTGTTTACTTTGATGTACACTCAGCTGCAAAGGTGTTGCTCTCTTGCTGAATCTGACCTCTGACCTCAAAGGTTAATAAAAGAGAAGAAAGTGTTTTATGATTACATCTGCTGTGGTGACGAGTTAATGCTTCTGCCACATGTATGAAAACACATTTCATACACAATGACAGACAGAGACAGGCAGAGACAAACAGAGAGCAATTTTTACATCCCTTGTAAAAGTTAATGGTGTAAAAATACTTGATTCAACATTAAAATATCTAGATAGATAGTGATACTATAGTATATAATGACCACACAGCACAGCACACCATACACACAACGAAATTAACCCATTTAACCCATCACCTAAGTGATGAGTGCAGCCTAGACAGCACCCGGGGAGCGTGTGTGGGACGATACCTTGCTCAAGGGTACCTCAGTGGGACCTGGTAGCTGCTGGATTCAAACCCGAGACCTTCCGGACCCAAGTCCGCTTCCTTAGCCACCAGGCCACCAATGGCCCTAATACATTTATCAGCATCAGACCTGTGTCAATTTAGCTACTTTATATAATGTTAGTGATGTCATCTGTAATAATATAACACATTTTATGAACTTTATATAATATAACAATCTGTATTTAGAACATGACTGTAACTAATGATCATTCTAGTACTGAATATTTTCATTGATTAGTCTACTAATCATTTTCTTGTTTAACAGACTAATGATCGTCATAAGACAATCTTATTGTATTGTCGTTGCAACCAATCGAATTGGTTGCTTAAAAATGACCAACTACGTGTTTAAACTCATAAAAAAAGTAATAACTGGTAAATTAATGTAACTGAATAAAAACACAATGTGTGAGATGCAAGTACCAATAAAACTGTACTTAACTTTGTAGTTATCCTCCACCACTGCATGATGAATCCTCACAGTTAACTGAGTATAAAAGAGAGGCAAGAGTTTCACCTTAAGGCGTTTTATTCCTCCACTGAAATCTAAAATTAATAAACATATAAAAAAGTAAAATTAAAATGATCTAGAAAAGGCATGCCAAAAGATAGGACTCATTTATTTATTCATTTATTTTACTGCAAAGCCCACAGGACACTGGGTTGATTATTGTTTAAATAAATGAGCTATAGTTATTGATAGATTTGGCTTTGGTGAATGCGCATCAGAGTGTGTTTTATTTTCATTACTGCAGTTTGTGCATAGAGGGAGGTTATGATGATTAATATTGCCTCTGCGTGAGACTGAGTGATGGAGCATGGGAAACAGAGAGACAAGGACAGGACATGAATGCTCTGCTGCATGTCGGCACTGGTTAGCTCTTCAGCCACACAGGTTGTGACAGAGAGTGAATATAAATGGGGAAACAGGCCCCTTCAGTGTATTGTTGTCCAGGTTTTTCCCTCCTCCGCTTGATGACGGATCTTGCAACACAACACAAAGATCTATCCACGGGTTTTTAAAACACATAAAAGGCTGAGTAGGATGGCTGAGGTTGAAATGATGCTGAATTGATGAAGACTAGATGAGATAAAGGCCGTTGAGATTAGTTTTTTGATAGATAATGACATTAGAAGATATGAATGGTTCCTCTTCTGTAGCCACACTGTCATGTGCACCCACCCCCTCTTATAGCACCAGTGGCAAATTGAATTGATTGGATGTGGTTTATAAAAGGCAAACAGCTGTGTATAAGGTCCATTTCTAAAGGCTTCAGTGTTTTTAGGAACATCATGACTTCAATTATTGCGAAACTGAAGAAGTTTGGAATCAGAAGATCCCTTCCTAAAGTTGGCCAGTAGTTACTCTAACAGACTTCAGCAGAGATTGGGGAACCTGCCAGAGGGACGAGTATCTCAACAGCACTCCGCTTGGAAATGCATAAGACAAGCAACTAAGAGTTTGCCAAGTGTGCAAACTCACCAAGCACTGGTCATTAATTGGCAAATACAATCTCTATGATGAAGTATGATGGTGGCTGCTTCATGCTATGAAGGTGCTTCTGAGCAGCAGGAACAGAAGGGCTGGTTTGAACTGTTGTAGGGATGAATGAAGCCAAACACCAAGAGATTATTGAAGAAATCCAGCTCCAGCCTGTGTTAATTGGAGACTGGAGTGACAGTTTACTTTCCAGCATGACAACAACCCAAAGCAAACAGTCGAGACAACATTGGAGTGGCCTCAGGACAAGTCAACTCAGGACTTTTCCTTGAATGGTCCGGTCAAAGACTTCAACCTAATAAAACATCAGTGGAGTAACCTGAAGATGTCAGACACTTCACATCCAATCTGATGGAGCTTTCGAAGGGGAATTTGATGAAATCCCTAAATCCAGAAGTTTGCAGACACTTCCCCAGAATGACTGAAAGCAGTAATTGCTGCCAAAGATGGTTTGGAAAAAAAAAAAAAAGGCGTTATAATACTTTTATAAATGAGAGTTGTCAGTTTTTAATGGGTGAGTTTTTTGATGGGTGAAAATGCTTAAATTTATTTCTACACTGTGGTGTTTCTATTTTCACTTAAGTAGAGATTCTGAGCACCGAGTACAAAACAGAGGGTTCTGTCCAGGGAATCGCAATATTTTTTGACACACTGAACAAATGATTTAAGACTCCTGAAAACAATTCATCTTTGGCCAGTAACCTTCTTCAACGAGATTAATCACAGGCTGCAAATAAAGTAATTTGCCTAGAAGTACAGCGTTGAATAGTTTTCATCTTCTAAATTACAAAACTAATTAGCTGTAATTAATTATTGATTAATTATTAACTGTAAACGCTGCAGGCACTGAGCATCACTACACCATTTTTCTGTATACTAACAAACTGTAGGCTTCATGGAGGCAGTGTTGTTGTGTTGCTGATTGCTGTTTTTTTTTTTTTCATTTACTACCATATTTATGTTTTCTACTGTATGTACAACAAAAATAAAACATTTAAGTCAACACAATTTTGATTACAGCATCTTTCAAACTGTGTGTTTAAGCTGTAGTTCTAAGACTTCTACATATGAATGAGTATTCTTTCAAGCTGCTGCCAAATAAGTTCACACTCTGCTGTTAAAGCCAATTAGGTAAATCTCTGTCGTGTACCAGAGTTTAAACCTGTGGTCATAAATTTTAAACTTCACTGTGTATTCATGCCAGATACTCATTTAAACCTTAAATAACGAATCCCTTTTCCTTTTTGTGAAGGTCAAGTTGTGAACATATCACTTTTTTCCAGCTGGTTATTATCACATCCAGCAGTTGAACCGCAGCATGAACATTTTTTCATCTATTATCTCTCATTCTAACCTTGTTTTTGGTCTCTACCAACTCTGGATCTTTTGCAGCTGAAAACAAAACAATGGCAGTGATGAGACAAAACAATAAGGTTCCAGGTCAGGCACTAAAGTCACATTATTCTTATATTTCAATTTGATACATTTCAACTCTAAAAAGATTGATTATTATAACTATCCAGTAATACTGGAGATCACCAACATGGGAATAAGTACTAAGCAGACTTCTTTTAGCAGATGATAGATATCACATACAAAGGTCGGCTTATAAGTCAAGATATCTCCCCTTGCACATGTCTTCCTGCCTTCACATGTCTAAATCCTTGCTTCTTAACACATCCTCCTCTTCATCTGACATTCCTCCCTCAGTGTCTCTCCATCTCTCGCGGTGAAGTCGTTTGTTTCTGGCAGTCTTTGATCATGAGCTGAGGAGGACAGTAATCTACTGGAAGCCAAGTGTTTATATCTAGGACAGCTGAGAATTGGGTCACACGTGATTTCTGCTGCCCTAGGCCCACATGGGCACTACCTCTAAGTTTTCTCATGATTATCTTTTCTCTACAGGGCCAAAGTTTGTCAACAGTGACTCGGCAAGAATGGATTGAAACGTCCAGCCAAGCGTCAAGGTGAAAGCATTATAAAAGACAGCTGTCCTGCAATATACTCTGTACTTTCTCACTATTTAAATCAATAGCATGGATGCAGGCCAACCTCAAAGGTGATTACAGAGATTTAAAGTAACAGCCAATTTACTACTGTGCATCTGGTTTGTGTTATATACTGTATATTCAGCGTTATTATCGATTTGTTGTTTGACATTTTTAGCCATGCTCTCTGCATGGCTCTCATGTCTGTATGGTAATCAAAAGCCTCTGGACTGAAATATCTCAGCAACTATTAGATGGATTGCCAGGAAATGTGTTATACAGACATTCATGCTTCTCTCAGGATGAACATTTAACACTGTGTACCACTCCGTTAAAAACCTAGCATAGTATCAATGCATTATGGGATGCGCAGATTAAGGAATGCATGATGTTGGCTTTAGGTGAGCTCCTCTGGATCATATAATGTATATCACCTGATACTAACTGAAGGGATGAGCCCACAATATGAACAATATGAAACTGTCTAGATTTTGGCATTTAGTTCAAAGGATCATCACTACCATGACAGAGAAGCTAGTGTGGCCTTCATAGAGTCTGAACTGATAGACACAAAATAAAAGTTTTGAAACTGGTGTCTTCAGGGTGTTATTTCATTCTGATGACTTTGTTTGTGATGCAATTGCTGACATTCTCTCCCAACATCTGCGTCAGGGTTGAAGATAATAAGGTTATCAAGTCATAAAAACAACTTTTTCTCTGACGTATGTTCCCAGTCTAGCTTGGCCAATCAATGAAACTGAAATCATGCAGCACTCAGGGTCTATATAGAAATGATACATAGATAGATTGATAGTAATGTAATATTATGTTAGGATATAACATTCACCCTGGTGAATGATCCAGTGCAGGTGTTTTGACTGAGAGCATTTATATAAACTGTAAATAATATTAATAGGTTGTTGTGAGAGCAGGAAAATGAGCCACAACACAGGGGATTATGAAAAGAATGGAGGGGGAAAACAATGCAGCTCTTCAGTTTACATTATTTAACATTGCTTAAGGTGCAGATTGTTTGCACTGCACATGCCCTTTGAGCTGGGCACTGTGAGGCAGTAATGTCTCTTCTTGTAGTGGCTGACAATTTGCCTTTGCAATGAAACCAAAAAGAATTCTCAAAATGCATCCAAAGAGCATATTACTGTGTCTCAGCAAAGGCCACACTGAAGCAGAGAAGCTCTGCTATTACCCTCTCTATACATGTTTGGTCAGATTTTATATACTGCTTTGAAGATTTGCCTCCAGACACAAAGCAGCAGGATGTCAAACTGAGGTTTATTGAAAAGGTAATACAGCTGCTGGTCAGTAAAGTGTAAAGACGTGGCAAGGTTTGAAGGGACTAAAATCCAGGTCGTTTTGTAAAGTTAGAATGTCATAATGAAATATTCCCTACAAATGAAATGTAAGTCCCTACAGTTACACGGCGTGCTGCTCTGCTCTTTTTTCACTCCATCAAACAGGCCACCAACCGTTAACAGCACACTGGCCAGGCCGACTGTGCAGTGATGTCAGAGAGCACACAGGCACGTGTGCTCCCGCAGATGTGCCGGTAATTATGGGGGAATGAATAGTGATGTTTTAAGAGGAGATCAGGGGCAATTACAGTGATTTAAAGCATTGGAGCCAAGCCCTGAGCACTCACCTTCTAATTATCAGCCACAATCACAGATCTCACAGCGAGCATGACAGATTTGGCATGTTTGCATAATCAAACAAAGGCTGCTGTATGATGTTTATCTTTCAATATTTAAAGGTCTTCATTCTGCTTGTGCATGACCATGTATTTGCTCTGTGATGTGTTTGCGTCTGCTGCCGCTGTTGTCGCTGTTAATGACTTTGAAAGAGCTTGGTGATATATTTAGCTGCTAATCAGGCAAAATTAATCTAAAGTCGTTTGGAAATTTTGTTGCATTCCAATTGCTGGCGGGAATGCATTAGACAGGAGTGTGTGTGTGTGTGTGTGTGTGTGTGTGTGTGTGTGGGGGGGGGGGGTATCCACAAGAGGCCAAAACAGGGATATAATTTCATTTGATTGCCACACTCATCAAGTCTAAATGAAGATTAATGAACACATGATGGAGGATTGAAAATAATAATATTCCTGTTGTCTTAAGGGCTCTAATTTGTTTGAGAACATGCTGTCATGCTACAGAGGGCTTATTGGCATTTGCTAATGGACCGCTCATTGCAATGGAGATGGGAAGTGGGGGGTGGAGGTGACATCAGTATACAGTACTCTGGCCATAAGCTATTAGAAGTAACAATAAAAAGTAGCGTGGCAGTGTATGTGTTTTATAAGCGCTATTTGAGGAGACTGTGATGAAGAGAGACTTCAGAATAAGAGTGTGTGAGCAGAAAGGAGTTAGTGTATGAGAAGGGGGTGGCCAATTCCCTAAATAACTTGTTCATTGATCGCAGCAAGTAGATGCAGTATTGATAGTGTTGTTCGCCCAAAGGACCCAGATCCACTAATAATTAATTGCAATAGAATAAGGAGGCAGGGCGTCTATACTGCATTGCAGCTCTACACAGCACATTGAAGAGACAGAATATAACGGTTCATGTTCAACACTGTCTGCCATAGAATAACAATTTGCAGCACATAACACATTTTGAGAAATGTAACTGATAACAGCTCATTATCGCCATGAGGAAAAATTCTGAAGGATGATACATGCTCTACATTTTTTTTCTTTGTTTGTTTTCCTACAATATCCATTTATAGCCACTGAAATCTGATAAACAATTTTATGGTTCTGTTCAGCTACAGCAAGTTATTAAGATTAGAACAAATCCACGATCTTTTTCTAACCTTGCGTTAGTTGCCTAAACCAAACCACATCACATGCAACTAACCCTCCACCTCAACACATGGCACAAGAACAAAGCCTGTTGATGGCTCTTCATTTGTCATCAAGGTGTGGCCACACTGTCAGTGGGGAACAGAATCATATATTAAGGATGAAATGTGACATTTATTGAGCCTTTCACCACATACTGGTTAACTTCTGCTAATTGTTCATGTCAGTCCTAGTTTATCTGCTCCCATCTACTGTTTATCACCAGCAATGTCTACATCTGTGAGTGGAATAAAAATTATTGCAAATTAAAGTTAGTGTTTATTCTTGATTGGGTTTATAAGGTTTATGAAGCCGCTAGCAATGCCGTTTGTTTAAGGTCTGCCTTTATTTTTAATGTCTGATTTGGTTGTTCTGGGTTTTGATGACACCACTTTTGGATAAAAATGTGCAGTGGTTTTCTGCCATTCTGGTTTTAGCTGCCTTTTGCTGGAGAGGTTCAAGCCAAGGCAGTTGATTGTTTTCACTTTTTTTATTTCTTTACAAACAGGATGTTTTGGGGATCACTGTCATGTTTGGAAAAAAAAAAAAAACATGTTATTAAAATCAGTTTATCTTGATTTTATCTGATTAAAACAATTGTTCTGCCAACATTCATGAGACTTCATGTTATTTGCCAAAGTGTAATTCCGCAGTTTTGTGAGGCCTGGACGCCTCTTCTTGGATGCTGTCTGTATGTTTTGTGATGTCCTTCATGGTGTCTGAGCAGTCACTGAAACGTCAACATCCACACATGATCCTTGATGCCAAGTCAAATGCACTTTCCCATCTGTTTTTCAATGAAAGGTTGCGTGATGTCATTTTTCGAGGACAGCCAATGTGAATTCTGTTGATAGTAATATGGCTCCTCCTGCACCTCCCAACCACTGCTGCAGCTGTGTTTCAGATCATGTTCAGTAGCCTGCTGATGCTCTTGCACCGTCTTCGATCTTAATGAAGTCTCACAATCTGGATCCCCACTTGTTCAGGCATTTCCTTACCATATGGAGCCGTGCTGCACTGGAAACAACTTGGACCAAAGCTGAGAAAGCTGTGCTGCTCACAGGTTATTTTATAATCAAGTTCAAGCAATAAATCTCAACTGGAAATCTCAGGTGAAAATGCTGTTGTTTCTCTGAGGTGAACCTGTTTACTTTTAATTAATATCACACACTTTTTCTTCATTTATAGTATATAACAAAACATTCAACTCCTCAATGCCTCAAGCAGCATTAATACGAGGCAGCAGAACAGCATGAATCATCTGTGGTGTGGAAAAATCACAACTTTAATGCCTGAAAAAGGCATTTTGTGTCAAAGATGCAGTGAATGTGTAGGTTCTCTAATACATTCTTGGGTTATATTTAAATTATGAGCATCCAGTTTCTATAGATTCAAGTCT
Organism: Polydactylus sextarius; assembly: GCA_016801845.1. NCBI lineage: Eukaryota > Metazoa > Chordata > Actinopteri > Polynemidae > Polydactylus > Polydactylus sextarius. The sequence continues at coordinate 5,481,697 of CM028912.1, read as the reverse complement.
CCAGCTGTGTTGTACAGCAGAATGTCAGCGCTGGCTTTCTACCCACACAAAGTGTTATAGGTGATGTATACTGTACATGGAAATAGAGTGGAATAGAATATAAACTTCAGTATGACACACTGATATTCATAAACTTCCCTTCATGTGCATATGGATACACTACACAAAGGTTGAATAAACTAATCAGCCAATGCTGTTGGAGAAAATACATCTCTATACTCTAGAAACGATGCATGTGCATTCATTAGTTGTAAATCTCGAGCATATATTAAAGCAAACCCTCATTACACAAAGTAATGCCTTGTTTGAAAAGAATTACCTGAGACCCTGCAGGCTTATTCAGGGTCAATCACAGAGAAACATTTTACATAATGGGCCACAATCCTCCCTCTGCTCATCTGTTCAGAGCAAAGTCACATTCAGTGTGTTGGTAAGTGATGCAGCTCAAGAGCAGCAAGCCCGTGCATATGAGTTATTAACAGTGTGATCCTGATGCTCATGCTCTGAGCTCTCACCAGCTGACACTGCAACTGCACACTGTCTTATTCCAAGCAGCGCTGTCCAAATTGAAAGTACAAAGACGCAACGCGTTCTGTCACAGGGCTGGAGCATCGCATCTCTGATGAAAGTTGAGATTTGAAAAGGAAGGAGATGACATCCCTATTATTTTCTGAGTCATCAAGTATCCACTCTAATACCTTCCGGCTGTCTTTCAACTCATCCCTCCTTTCAGTCTCACTGTGTGTTTAAAAATGTAAGGCTAAATCAATTACTATTCTATTAACTTTTCAGCATTAAATAATTTGGGAAATGGGAGAGGCAGAACACAGTGTGCAGAGCTCATCTGTTCTGAGCTGAGGGCTGAATACAGTACAGTGTCTCGCTCTGTTATTTCCACACAGGTGAGCTTACAGATAGGCACGTTCTCTTTTTTTTATGCACAAACTGCAAGTTTTCTATTGCTTTCCTTACTGTTCGCTGTGGGTGGGCCCTCTGGGCAATATCTGATCCCTCACACCACCTAAGACAGAGAGAAAAGGTGAGAAAAAGAGAAACAAGAGCAAGACAGTGAGAAAGAGTTTGTGTGTGTGTGTGTAAGATAGAAGAAAGATAAGAAAGATAAGATGAGAAAAATGTCAGCCACTGACATCTTCCATGATTTCACATTAAGACTCATCACCTATTGAACAGAATAACATTCATTAAACCATGTATTAGTCTATTTTTGAGTTCAACATTTCAGCAGAGGATGACAGAAGAAACTTTAAGGAGAGAGAGAGGATGTCACCAGGCATGATTGTACAAAGATAGTTGGGTTTACACAGAAGAAATGAAATAAAAGAGAAAATACAAAAAATATTTTGTATCATGGTAATGGCTTAAACTTTAAGGATGGATGTTTTTCATTACTATTTGAAATCTGGATTGACCTGAAGTTGCATTTGTTGAGATTTGAGTCAGCAAAGACACACGATGGGAGCATGAGGGTGTATTGTGAGGCAAATTGAAAATGTAAAATATCTAACAAATATTCAACAGCAGGATGATTCATATGAAGTTCAATGCATTAAATGCACAACAGTTTGTGGCTTGGAGCAGACAGTCAGAGCCAATGAGTATCAATGTGAATTCAAGGTTTTAAGCACAGCTACGAGATGCAAACACAACTGAGAACAATTATGAAACTGTAAAATAAAGAGAACTATAGCTGCTGACATCACAATAATACACTGTTTTGAGGTGAAATATCTGCTAAAAGCTGACTATTGTGTGATTTGTTTAGAGAAAAACTGAAGGTGACTACTTATTGTCATCAGGTCATGTTGATGCATTTTCTGTGCATGCACAGAAAATGCACAAATAAGCTTAACTATGTTACTTTTGGAACAATATCAAAAATATTTACAGTATATATGAGATGAACACAACATGCACCTTTTTAACAATTGCAACAATTCAGCTTTCAGTTTGAACTGGTGCACACTGGAGGCCAACAGCTAAGTGTTTAAAAGACCAGAAGATTTCATAAAAGCTCATAGCATCAGCAAACATGATAAACTGTCCACACAGACATGTAGCTGATGAAATGCTGCAGTAACTTGTATGACAAGCAGCAGTAATATTAAGTATTCTCTGTTGAACAGTTAGCAAATGAGCTGCAAAGCACAGCAGAAGACCGGCAATGACAAGTTTAACATCTTAATGCAGTGGGTGTGTGGTGTATACAGCTGCCCTGCAGAGGATATCATGTGTGTGCAGATTGAGCTGTCTGCCAGAACCAGAGCATGCACAAAGGCTTCACGCCATTGAATACAATGTGATTTCTGCATGATTTCTTTTCCACAATTTTCTACTCCCCTTTTAAAAGAACAAACATGCTGCGTTTGATTTTGATGTAACAGATTATTATATGTAACAGATATGCCCACTATACTTCCCCACTGATGTTCAATTGGATTAATATCAGAGCTCATAGCGGGTCACTCCAGCATTCTTCTCAATTTTCTTCTTTTCGTTTTTTGGCTGCTTTTTGGTGGTTATTTTGTGTTACTAGCCTGCTGAAGTAGCCATGATCTCTGGCTGAGACAGAGCTCTCTGACACTGAGCAGTATGTTTCTTTCCAGAATGCCTTGACAATCTTCTGCTTTTATTGCACCTGGCACAAGTTCAAGGCACCCTGTACTAGGCATAGCAAAGTAACCCCATAACACAACTGGGCCTCCTGCATGTTTCACAGTGGGAATGCTTTTCTTTTCTTTGAAAGCGTCATTTTTTTCTACTATGAACATAGAGCTGAGGTGATTTATCAAAAACCTCTGATTTTGTTTAATCTGTCAACAAGACATTTTCCCAGAAGCGGTGTGACATGTCAACTTGCATTTTTACCAAACTCCAGTTGGACCTTTTCATGTTTCTCTTTCAAAAAGAGTCTTCTTCCATGGGTCCCACTTTCATTCAGAAAGAAAAGTAAATATAGTATAAAGCACATCCACACTGATCTCAGGTCTAAAGCTGATCTATGTTAACATTATGTTTGGTTCATTTTAAACCATTTGTATTGACCTGCAATTCAGTCTAAGGGCACTTTTTCTCTTGTGGCCACAGCCGAAGAGGTTGGTTACAATCCATCCCTTTGACTACATGGGTTGAATGAAGGTTTGTTAACAGTCTACCAGTCAGGAGCTTTGACATATCGAGGGGTGAGTGGGGTGAATGACAGAAATGATGCGCCATACACCTGAGGGAAACAAAGGAGGACATACAGTAGGATTGTTTCATGTTTCACTGGCGCTGCAAGGCAGGTACTCTCTGAGTGGTTCGGATAATTGGCTGCTGATGGCGACCAGCTTTTCAGTAAAGAAGGAGGCAACAATATCAGAAAGGTACCTAAAGGGTTTGTGTCTGGTGGAGGTGGTGAAGGATAAAATTGTTGCAACTGTTTGCGTCAGGATTGATTGCATCAAGCTCAGTGGTCGAGTACTCCTTCTGAATTAGCAGCACAAAAGGTTTGATTTTTGGGGGTCATGAGCTCATTCGCACTCCCCTGCTGCTTCAACACTTGCACCAGCTGGCCAAAAACATGTAGAATAATATGCACAATTAATGTGCTTTCAAGCAGTAGCAAGGACATAATATACAAGAATATCTATGAAGAGGACAGGAAGTGGCCTATAGGACATTACAACTGCATTCTCCACTCATCTTTGAGCTTGTCTGGATTTCTGGAGCATTGTCTAAGTACTTATGGTCTCTCTCAATGACTCATGCACACTATTAGCAGCATAAAAGGCTTTTTTTCCATTTAAATAGACTTAGTGACACCTGTGATATGATTTTCTTGTTTTTGCTTTCAAGGGCTACCAGCAAATTTGTCCAGGTCACTTCAGATTATCTTTGCAACATGAGCAAGAATTTAGCTCTCACAGTTTCTTTGTTTTGTTCTGTGGGAAACCCAAGTTATGCACATATGATGAAGGAGCATTTTTATCTTAACATTTTTCATAAGGGATTTTCACATGCTGTTAACATATTGGCCATGTCTGTATGAACTATTGTGACCACACTCCTTGTTGTATATCATTCTATCCTTAGTGCTTCTCACACTCATCGGATTACATTTTTATTTATTTTTTTTTATTTATTTTTTTTTTTTTTAAATGTCGTCCTTGTTGTCTCTCACCCCTTACACCATGTTATATTGTATTCATCTTTATCCAGTATGTGCGCTTCAATCCCAAGGCTCTAACAACAAAGAGGAAATTGTTGCACATTCTGATTTATCGTTAAAAGACCTTCAATCTGTCGGGAACAAAACTGAGTCAGACATGAAAATCTTTGATGAGCCGCTCTCCGTGAACCATCACGCTTTCTTAACCATGAGCTACTGCTTCACACGACCACAACTAATGTTTCTGTAGACGCTCGCATCTCAGGATTGGTGATATGTGATCAACCTGAGAACGGAACAACAGCATACATCAAACCTACTAGCATTGTCAGTAACAAGATATTGATTTGGATCCTTGCCCAATAGAATGATGATATGTGTCTGCTTAGTTTGGCCGAGTGGCAACAGATTTTTTTTTTCACGCTTTCTCACTCCTTCTTCAGTCTCATCTATTCCAGACATCCCTGTCTGTCGTCTCTCATCCATCTCAAAGTGTCTCTTACGGTGTGGGACTAGAGAGAGTGGCAGGGGCATCTGAGACATGGCATGAAGATAAAGGTTATAGAGCTCAACAGACAGTGTCTGTCTCTAAACCCCTTAGCCAGATGGCCTCTGTCTGTCAGGGACATGGCCAAACCCCCAAGGTCACGTGTGCTAATACAAACACAGATAAACACATCAAATAAAATGCACTACTTTAACTGAAATGTATTCAGTAATGAAGACAGGTAAAGTACACAACACAGGATCATAAATATATGTGCTCATTGGAGCCGTCGTGACAGCTGAGCCAACACTGAGGCCAAAGATAATGAAAGCTTTGCAACAGTTCAAGACATAAAGATATTTAAGCCATTTGTGTTTTCCGTCATCCTTCTCATCACTGGCAAACACCAACATGTAATGTAGGAGCCACGCAGCACAAAACTGGGAAACCATGAAAATCTATGTTCAATGATATTTGCCCAAGACCCCCTTTTCTTCTAAGGGGAGATGTAACGGTCCATGAGCCCCCAGATCTGCAGACAGATGGAGACTCATCTTTCCCTCCTCCTCCTCCTCTCTATTCTCCCAGGCAAAGCTGTTCATCCTGCCCCAGGGAATATATGTGCTGCTTCCAGGAGAAAGGGCAAAATCTCATATTGGGGCCAACTTTGAGATCTGGCATATTTCCCGAAGGGTTTTTTTTATTGTTCGGTTGGATCTTCTGTTTTGATGGACAGGGTTGGATTCAATGCCCATGTAAGATGAGGCACACTGTGACCCTCTCTGTGGTGCCAAACTTCAACAAAAGTAGATGTGGACTCTTCCCAAATTCTAGAATTAATACATCACTGAGAAAAGGCAGTGAGCAGTTAAGATACCGTCAGTCAGAGGATGAGACGAAATGTTCAACCCTGGTGAACATGATGCGAGTTGTTGGCCCTTTCATAGTCGTGTTGAAAACCAATTACCTCGTCCAATAACCATTTTTCTTTTACAACAGTTGAGGATGATTACAAGAAACTTTCATAAAGGTAGAAGCTATTAAATGCCACGACCTCTGCCAGTCGACAATCAGCCCTTCATTTAACTTTTCTAAAGAAGTATAAAGACGAAGTAGAAAGGAGTGCCAGCACAAGTGCCGGCACAAGATTACCGTCAGGTATTTGCAAAAGCAATAATGAAGTCAGCCTACCTTTGATTTTGAGGTGTTACCTTGTAGTTCTCATTTTACTTTCTAGTAAAAACTTAAAAACTTATCTTGTCTTGATGCAGATGAAGTTCTTCTTTTCTCTCTCTCTCTCTCTCTGTATGTGTGTGCCTGTGTGTAAATATATATATATATATATATATATATAAGCTATGATGGACATTCACTGTAGCAGTAAATTCTCAAGCAGATTCAATCTTCACCATCAAAACCAATTTAGTAGGTGCTTATCATGTTACCATCACAAAACTGAAAATTCATAAAAAGTAGTTAAACTCAAGATACCCAAATGTCCAAAGTGTATCAATCAATAGAATAAAAATTTATGCTATTTCTACATCTGTGCATTTGCTAAATTAACACTAAATAGTGAACTCTTAAATTTTGTTATCTACATCTAACATAAGCTATGTTTCCACCAAGTAAGTTCCTGGTAATGCTTAAGGACCGGGAACTTTTCAGGAATGTCCTCTTACTCAGTCCTTGTAGCGTCTGTGTCCCCATCGGGGGTAAGACCCCGATCAGTGACACGATGGTGGGGGTGGGGGGTGGGGGCTTTGCCAGTAGTCTTCTCTGCAACCGCTTCATTGCATTACTATAAATAAACTACACACTGCAGACCTGTGTGTGTGTGCGTGTGTGTGTGTGTGTGCATGAATGCATGTGTGTGTGCAAGACAGGGAGAGAGCAAGAGAACAGAACCGTCTGTTTGTTTTTAATGTTTTGTTTTTCGTTGGAAAAAATAAATTAATTAATTTGTAGCAGCCAGTGTTGATTCTGTGGTTGTCCGCCACACATTGATCATTATATGTGAAACCCCACAATCATTTTGCAACAGTTTCAACTGCGTTGCTTCATTTGCTTCTTTGATTCTATTTATAGAAACTATTTATTGATATGCTTCTGCCGCTGGGTATTAAAAACTGCGCCTCTTTGTTGACTGCATCGTTGACTATCGTCTTGAGTTACAACAAGTCACCACCAAGTCAACCTAAAACCCCGCCCAAGGACTTTTTGGGGCCGAACAGAGTACCTACCACTGGGTGGTACTTTTTTTCTGCCCCGTAAATGTTCCTGTGTTTTGCCTCACAGGAGCTGTTCTTCTGGTGGAGACACGCACCAATGGCCGAGTTCCTGTAATTACCTGGAGGTTCCTGCAGTGGAAACACCCCAATGGAGACCTTCGCAAGTTTACAGCTGCCCTTGGAAAAGGTTAAACACAACTTTCCCATCCATCCAATCAGGAAAATGGATGCCCTGGGAAATTTGAGGAATTAGAATAATAATTGTTGCTCTCACTTGTTTCATTTCGAGTAGGTATTTGTAAGTACTTGATTATGAGCTGAAGCTTGAAAAATTAGTTATTTCATAATATGGTATGTAAAAAAGCATCAACTTGGACAAATCCTCCACGGATAAATATGAATTTGTCCTTCTTTTTTTTTTTTTTTTTGCAATAGCCACACAGTAATCACAGTGAAATCCATGTTGCTAAAGAACTTATAAGGCAGTAATACTATTGATCTTCACAAACATGACATTGAAAAGCATTTTCAAATTCTAAATGGAGGTAACAGGAACTTGGGCACTCCACTCAGCACCTCCTAAGAATTTGCACCTCCACGTCTGAGGCCATGGTTTTCGACCAGAAAAGGGTGGAGTGCCCACTCTGGGTCAGAGAGGAGTTGCAGCCTCAAGTGTAAGAGTTCAAATATCTTGGGTCTTGTTTACAAGTGATGGGAATCGGAGCGGGAGATGGACAGACAGATTGGGGCAGTGTCTGTAGTGATGCAGACGCTGCTCTGGTCTGCTGTGGTGACAAGGGAGCTGAGCTGTAAGGCGAGGCTCTCAATTTACTGGCCCATCTATGTTCTGAACCTCACCTATGGTCATGATCTATGGGTAGGGACCAAAGAACGATATTGTTGATACAAGTGGCCAAAATGAGTTTCCCCTGTAGGGAGACTGAGTTCCGCCTTAGAGAAGTGAGGGTGAGGAGCTCAGACATCCAGGAGGGACTCGCAGTAGGGCCACTGCTCTTACACGTCGAGAGGGGCCAACTGAGGTGGCTAGGGCATCTAATTAGGATGCCCCATGGATGCCTCCCAAGGGAGGTATTTAGGACATGCCCATCTGGGAGGAGGCCCCAGGGGACTAGAGACTATGTCTCGAGGCTGGCCTGGGAACACCTTGGAGTCCCTCCAGAGGTGTTGGTGGAAGTGGCCGGGGAGAGCAGGGTCTGGGCCTCCTGAAGCTCTTTCCCCCGCGACCCAGACCCTCCAGATAATTGGGAAAAGACGAAGGCAACAGGCACAGAAATGCAGTTGACATAATGTATAAAGTCATAATAATATATATTTCTATAGAAGACATTTCATTGACATTAAGGTATGCTGATTAACGCAGAGTGTGAATGGTAAAAGGAAAATTAAATTATATATAGTGCTTTCTTTGTACTCTTCCTGTCCCAGACTTCTGTAGTTGTCCATTCAAAACATTTTACAGTCCAGTTCACATTCACCCATAAACACATACATTCATACAGAGCTTGTACTATATATACACACTCCTCACTGACACACAGACACTTCTCTAAACAAATGAGCTTCTCAGCAACACAATAACAGAAATTAAAGTGTGAAATCTATTGCGTGTGCTGCTTAATATGCACCAAATATTTAAGACACTGTACACACACACACGCACATGCACACGCACACACACTATGTACTTTGTCACTGCTGCACAAAAATGGCTACATATTGAACACAATACATTTGCAGTGAGTCATGTACAAAAGAGGGTGTGTGTATTTTAGGTTAGATTGAGGCCACATGAGGACTTATGACATGAGTCAACAGTGATTTAGAATTAAATGATGTTAAAGCTGTTCAGAATAAAGAAAAGTGTGTGTGACTGGAAAGAAAGATGTCTTATTCTTTAGGTAAACAGTGGTTTGAAATATGTGACTGCTGTGCTAGCAAATACTATTATATACCTTTTGGAAACCTTAATGCAGTGGATGCATCTTCATCAAGATTTGTAAAAAAAATAAATAAAAAAAAATAAGATAGAAAAGGAACAAAACTGTAAGCAACCTGAGACAAAGTGTCTGCCAAATGAATGTATTGTAATTTAATGTAATGCAATAAGAACAGCCCAGAATCCAACTCCAGATCACTGTTGCCATGACAAAAAATGATCTGTAACCAAAAGCAATTCATTTGCTTTCCTTGGCCTACGTGGTTGCTGTGCATCAGAGACGCATGAAGGGGAACTTTTATTGTGTTTATGAGGTAGGTAGAGGATTGCTAGATTGGTAACAGGAGAAACACTGAGCATGAACTAAGGGCGAACCTGGGGTGAGCTCAGATCATACAAGGTTCATGACTGAGTGTGATGCTAAGAGGGAGCATGGAAAATTACCACACAGCAAATTAACTTGGCAGAGTGTGATTAAAAATAATTTTTGTGAAACTAATTTGCACTTACTGTAGCATAAAATTGAGGTTGCATTGGAACAGTTGGTTCAATTTTCAGACGACCATCAGGACTTTTGAAAATTTAATGAGGATCCAAATTGCCTCTTTCTCTCCCGTCCACATTATGTATTTGTGACAACCCAGTGCTGTCTCTGTCTGTTAAAGACCAAAGAGCCATACAGCTGTGATGCGTTTATACACAGAGAGAGAAGTTCAGGTGGGTCTAGAGAGAAAAATGGAAAATGAAGAAATATTCTTAGGCTTATACTGTAGTTTCTTATTTTAATGACTCTGATATTTTGTTTTATTTTGATTCTGACCTGCCACCAACCTGCTCATCAGTCTAATGATGACGAGAGCAGCTCTGTGTTAGACGGCAGAGGTTACAGGTCAGTTAAGGGTTAAGTGAATGACCTTTCAACTCTTGACTCCATTTACAACCACGTAGGGCAAAGTTAATTTTATCCTAGTACCATTTTGTTTAGAAATCAAACCAATTCATTACCCTTCCTATCCTCTCGCTTAATCTTTCCAAGTGCTCAGATGGCATTTAAGTGGAGAAGAGTAAAAAATCCACATTAAACGTAATATAATCTTAATGAATATGCATGTAATCAGCCATGGAAAATGGCCCTTGGCAGCACAATTCTCAGTTATCACAGTCAAAGTTTTTTGGGGGGATGAAGTATGCTGTCAGTGTCATTCGGTTTGGTGATTCACCATTCAGTGTGTATGCTGTACCTTTCCCTCATGTGGACGATACGGAGATTGGCCTACTTGAAAGGACGAGGGCGGATCTTTATGAGCTCTCTCATGATAAGGCAGGGAGACATTAGGGTGACGGGTGCTCCAACCCATCCTCCTCATTGTCATTGTGTGAAAGAGAAATGTTAGAAGATGACAGCAGAGAGAGCAAGGAGAATATAATCATCCTTTACCTCAACATGGCCTTCAACCAGTGAAGCGGCTCTGTGGTCTCCGTGGACATCCATGTCTGAAACAACAGAATAAGAGGCAATGACTGATTTTGATTTGTTACAGGAGACATGGATGCTAGCCCGCACACTGTCTCACTTCATATAAACAGCAGTGCAGAGGATTCACTGGCAATTATGCCACTTAGTGATGTTTATACTGTACAGCCTGGTTCTGCGGACATAAATTGGGGTCACAAAGAGTTTATGCTCATAAAGTGATGCTCAAAAATAACTGACACTCTGAAATGAGTGCGAGTGTTGACCCTGTTTTTACACCTCAAACTGATTGGACAATGACAATCCAATCACATAGCAGGGTCCAATCAGAGGGCAAATATCTGTGTCTTTAGATTTTAAATGCCACACGTGTTCACCAGCAGGTTTCTAATTTTATCTGTCTGGACAAGGAGTGCACAGTCAGGTCTTGACTGAAAGCAGCTGTCCGCTAAGGCTGAGGAGATATGTTGATGAGAGCAGTGAACCAGAACAGTAAAGTTGTGAGACATAAAACCAGAATAATGAACCAAAAGTGGCTGAAAGGCTCCACTGTGAAAAGAGGAATTGCAGACCACTGATGATCTATTGATGTTTTGATATCTATTGGTTCACATAACAAATATTATCATTCTAAAAATGTTGATTACAGCTGGTTCAATTACATCTAATAACTTCTACCACAGCTTCTGTATCAGATGAAAATGACACTGGCAGCACAGAAACATCAGTTGCTTTTGATTGGTTAGGGTAAAATCAAGGCAAAATATCTGGCTCACCAACAAGAAAACTTCTAGTGTGAACACATCATCATTGACAATCAGTGAAGTTAAAAAAAAAAAAAAAAAAGGAAATTTCAAATTATGTGGTTAGTGTGGAGAAAGAAGACCTTAAAACTTAGAATGTCAATGTTTGACGTTCAAAAGTCATCACACCACATGACAACAAATGAGGCCATTTTACATTCATAACATGTTTCTTTAAATGAGATTTCCAAAATCTGGAAATTACACTGTGGCCATCTTAGCTGAAAGGTGAGGAGGAAAAATTCATGATAACAGTTGATCCGAGTTCAGGTTTTTTGTCACGTATCTCCTACACTGGCTGAAAATCTTGCACTCGGATCAAAAGTCACGGGAGGGCATGTTTCTGCCTCAGGCTGGCCAGCTAACCCCAGTAGTTGAAAGGCCTGTCTCACAGTGATGGATATGAAAGGCCAGAGCTTCAATGACAAAATGTTAAAGCAAGTGCACCAGAGGAAGCAGGCTGCAAGGAAGGAAGGTGTATTCTCAAACTTATTTTACAGTTGTTATGGTTAGTGCTAAAGCACATTTTAAGATTTTATGCTATGATTTATTTTTATTTTACAAAAAAAAAAAAAAATCTCTTTTGACCTGATCTTTCTAAATTCTGTCAAAAACATCCAGTGTATCTTATGTCTATATCTCTTTATCTGATACAATGTTGCAATGTAAATATCCAAATTGTGGACAAATTTTAGAAGATCATTATCGCCTAGATAAACTTTTTTTTTCCTGTCTGCTACTCTGGATCTGCTTTGTTTGGGTTGAACTCGCATTTCTGTGACAAGTGACATAGTGTTGCAATAAATGGTGGTAAGTCTAATTAAGTTGAGTGTTGAGAAAGGACAATGGCAGCAGCAGAAACAGAAAAATTAGGCCAAATGAACACTTAGAGGAAAGTGTATTTGAGCAGATTTTGCGAGGGCTGTGGACATCAGCACTGTAAGTTGAGTAGAATAAATGAGAAGGCTGTGATTTTTATGCAGAGCGCTTTTCAAAAAATAGAGTTAATTTTTGCTACAAGCGACAAGTCAAGTATCATATCAATGGGTCACTGGGCCTTCCTAAACCCTTATCACATTTTTATTAAAACTTTTTGGCCATTCATTAACTAACTAGAAGTTTGTGCCTGAATCAATGTTGCTCAGAGTTTTATTGGTAACTATTTTACAAGTGTTTATCCAGAAGATGCTCCCCAAGATTTACACGCAAGAAACTTCAGTGCTTTTTTTTTTTTTTTTTATACAGCTGTGTCGTTAAAAGATACATTAAGACGGAAAGACTCATGATTTTGCGAGTGTTTTTAGTGTCGTTACTGTATATTTGTGTATGGGGGCAAGTGTGCTCGCACTTCTATAGAAACCTTTATGAATCTTTTATAGGAAAGTGAACTATTTATTGTAGAAATGAATGAACTACTCATTGCAAAGCATTTTAATCTCAACCAATGCTGAACATGAAAAATTAGCACTAACAAATCAGTTGGACTACAAAAGTGGACTGGACTGCATTTATATAGCTCATTTATCCAAAGCACTTTACAGTTTGTTTCCTATTCACACACCAGTGGCTGCAAGCTATCGTGCAAGGAACAGGCCTAACTATCAGGAGGAACCAGGGGTTTAGGGTCTTGTTCAAAAAGACTTTGACAAGACAGGAGAAGCAGGGGATTGCCACTAGCAGCACAAGACCAGCTGTGCCCCTGAGTCATTCTTTTTGTTTATGCACAAATACGTACAGTACAGTATATATACAGTAATAATGTTTACTATGCTCAGTCTGGTGTGGACAGTCTTAACTTCTGTTCTCTCGGTACTGAGGGTCACTGACCAGAAATGCTCTATGAGGTTGTGGGCTATCAGTGCAGCATAAACCTCTGGCTCTGCCCCATCACACCGGTCACTTCCCTCAGGCCTCACCGCTACAGGCCTGGCTGATCTCAGCTTGCACTCCTTCTCTCCTCTGTGACTAAGTCTCTTCCATCCAAAGTTAATTTTTAATGACACACTTTGTTATGTGGGTCCATAGGGGGCCCTTAGTGGTTGTGCTTTAATAAAGAAAGTCTCACTGCCTGCTCCCTTCGGAGTAGGCTTCATTAAAACCAGTGACAGAAAAAAAAAGGTCTTTGAAGTCCCAGATTTGAGCCTTTCCAAACTTTATATTTCTCTGTCCATATGTCTGTCTGCTGTTTTATGAGTTTGTTTTAATTTTTACGTCAAAGGGGGCAATAAACAAACAAGATATTTTGAAGGACAAATGATGTGAAACCCCCCACCCCCAAGGGCCACTTCATAACAGTAGTGGGATAAGTATGAGTCTGCAATCTAGAAGGAATGGAGGCAGGAGTAGACAGTCATAAAGTCATAAATGCACCATCATTCTTCATCAATAATCATTGATAATCAATTGTAATCATATGTATTTCAAGTTGAACTGTAGAATTACAGAGCCAAAATCTCCTCCAAGACTATATTACACACTGTAATATTACATTTTCATGTTAGACTTTTATTGGATGGCTAAAAAGAAATGTGATTCCCCATTTTTTAACTTGTTTAAGTCTCTTAAATGAATCCACTGAACCAAATTACTCCCCATAATGTGAGAAGGTTAGTTCTTTTGACACTGCTACAAATCAACAGACACCTCTGCAGCTCCTTCTGCAGCCTGAAAGCATCAGTCTGAACCTGAACAGGTTCTGGAAAAAATAACAATGACTTACCACTATTGGCTTTGGAGGACTTGTAAGTGAAAAAATGTGTTACAGTTTTATGTCCTATGAATTATTTAAAAGGAATTTCAGTGATAGTTTTTACCATGTTAAAGATTCTACAGAATGTCACTGATTTATTTATCAGTGATAGTGGTTAAATAGTAAAATCCTTTACATAGTATATGTTGTAGGTGCTGTAGGCTTAAAGGTGGCTTATTTATTTCCACACAGAGCTCAAAACTTACTGTCTACAGCCCACTAGCACATTGTACTTGGAGATAGTATGCGGGGTGCATTTGTCAAAAGGATTCTGACAACTCTAAGAAATACTGAATGCTGTCTAAAGCCGAGTTTATGAAAAGTGCATGTTTTCAGACACAGGCTAAGTGAACCATCCAGGACCTGCAGGAAATTCATTGTGTGCTGCCATGGAAACAAGTAGGCTTCAGATTGGTCAGTGGGGGTGAAGCATGCTTGCTGTTTTAAATGAAGTGAATGGGAAAGGTGCCAACTGGAAGATAAAGTAGCCTCAGCACCACAGCCATAGCTGACCCGTCTAACTGTGTTTATCTGCTAAACACTAAAACCTCGCTTGATATCCCTTTCCAGCAAATCAATGTAATCTTCTTTTAAACCAGAACTAAATATATTTGGTTTGTGTATTCTGTAGATAAAATAAGGTTCATCTCCAGCCAGGTAGCAGACAATATTATATACAGGTTACAGAACCTGTTTTTAATGATGAAGAGAGAACACTCAAGTTTAGTGAAGCTTCTAGTAATTGTTCTTTATTACTAAGAAGACTTGTTCTTGTATCCTCTGCCAGAATGAACACCTGGCTCTTGGTTTGTAGTTACAATAATCAAGGGGAAAAGACTGCAGCTGTGCTATAGTTGTATTTAGCCAGTAAATTAATAAATATATTCTACAGGCTACAACTGCCTTTAATTGCTGAAACTGATTGGACAGTTTATCGGATGCGTCTCCTTCCTCTTCTCCCATCTGTGAAAAGATGCAATTTTCTTTTCCCACACTTCTCTATAGAGTAAATAATTACAGAACAGAGTGATAAGAAAACTAAATAAATGCTATCTGAAAGCTGGTGGAGAAAATGTCTGTTTTTTTAAAGATCAGACGACAAGTTGTCAAATCAAACCATGGTACATGAGACTAGTTATTTTGATGGTAAGAAGTTGGCAACAATAACATGTTGGAGCATGATACATGAATGTTCACTTTACTCTGTCACCAAGAATTGTTTCTCACTCTCACTTAAAAAAAAGGCCAAATAAACTCTTAAGACTGAAATCTAATTTGTCATCCTCTAAGAAGCTGTCAAAAACCCAATATGGACACATGTACATCAGCTATGGTAAAGATTTTCAATAACACTGCAAATGATTTTTCATTTTTTATCCTTTATAAGGTCGCCATCATCATCATACTGTTTATTGATTGAAATAAGTGAGTGAAGTAGGTAATGATTTAACAAATAGTACTTGTAACAGATAGTATGTGTCTCAGGGAGGTTTGGAGTGTTGCTCAGGCAGCGTTTTGTGTACTCTCCATTTACTTCATGTGATTTTACAATCCCTCCTCACAGGAGGAGAAGAACTGATTGCACTGTTCTCTCTCTGTCTTCTCCAATAAGCTTGGCACCGTCTCCTCCTCTTTTAGTCAAACCCATGTGCAGTGGCTGTCAACCCACCGAGGCCCGTTCACGCACCAAATCCACTACAAACTCCCTGTGCTCTGTCTGCATCACAGCTCCTCCCCAGCTCACTCTCAAGCTTACAGTCACAGCTTTGAACTAGAATTTAGCTCACCTCCAGCCTGTAACCCACAACCCCCCTACCACTTCCACATGCACCCCCACCCTCCAGCTCCACTCAGGGCTACATGATAACACACTTTGGAGGGAACCGCTTTCCCTCAGAGCAGCCACAACTGTGAGCATATTCATTCCATCACAACAGCAGTGTAGCAAAACTGCTGTCACGCCGAGTTTGCCATGCTAATGTGGCTCTAGGCGCCGCTACCCGGCCCTTACAATACTGGGATGGAGGTGTGTGGAGTGTTTTGTGGGGGCTGAGTGGGGAGGGGGTGTTGTTTGTAGAGGTTAAATAGCACAATGCTGGGTGGGAATGTGGACGGGGAGGAGAGCGGCTATGAAGACAGTTCACATCAAGGGAGCATTTTTATTATTACGACAAGCAGTTTCATTGCCAGTAAGGTAAACACAGCTCGATGCAGGGCAAAATGTGAAACGGCTTGAACGAGTTCCTCCTGTTCTCTCCCATCTAACCTTTGAGAAAGGTGAGAGACGGCTTCAAAGGGCTTGACTGACACCTGGTACTGCTTTGAACTATGTCCTTGAACCGTCATATGGACAGATGGAAAATCCCTTTAATCACCCACTTATAAACATCATGTAGCAAGACATGTGTGGTCAGATAAAACCAACATGATATTCTCATTCTTATCCCTGCATACTTGTACACACAGACACACACACAGACACACAGACACTCTGCTGCTGCAGCTCCAGCGAGGAACTGATGCCAGTAACTAGGATCTTATCTTCCTCCAAATGAACAATTACTTCCTACAGGCAACATGATGCAGTTGTCTGCAAATCATTGCGACACTGAGGAGGGCAATCAGCCAATTACCATTACCACGTTTTTCTAAGTTACAGGCACCCATATCTGTGTACAGAAGTGAATCCTCCTGTGTCTGTTTGCAGCACCTTTGATGTTTGATAAAACTCTGAGATCTCTGTGTATGTGCCAAATGGATGGTAAGAGCGTTGTCTCTAGTGTATAGGGTTCATTGACATACCAACTTGAAACCTGCAGTGTGGTTTTAGTCCGAGTTCTCACATTTCACGCCAAAAAGATTTTTTAACTTACAGCAGCCGAGAGCACTAACTTGACTGCGCTCATGACCAAGAAAGAACCTGGCACATAACCAGCAAATTAAATAAACTACATATTATGTGTTCATTAGTGTGATTTGGGGGTATGGGTGAATGCATTTCTGAAAATCTACTCCTTTAATTCTTTTAATTTTTATAATATATCAAACAAGGCTGGAAAATAAGGAATCTCTAGGTGCTGCTTTCATGCATTTTTTCATTAGCTCAAAATGAAAGAAATTTAAATCAAAAATAGCTGTCTAATGTTCACCACCTCTCCCAGAAGTCCTTACACAAACCCTATAATTTCACCATAGCTTTTATCCAGGCTATTTACTGCCCCTCTCTTCCCAAGTGTATTTCTCATTTCCCTCTCCGATGGCAACTCTCAATCCTTTTTATTCTGCTTTTGCAATTTTCATATATATTACTAATCTTATATCATTTAACCATTCTGAACATTTTCTTCTTTCTGCAGACATACTCAAAACAATCATATGCTTTCTATCAAAATATTTCAGATACTAATAGTAAAATGGGGCTTTAAGTGTAATCAAATTAATTTATACAAAGGTGTGTGTGCGCAACAGAACAAAAAAAAAAAAAGGCGCTTATATGTAAAGAGTCTTTGGCATTAAAATTTTGAGAGCTGACACTCCATGTAATAATATCTACCCTATGGACATTGAACAATGGTGAAGAACAATAGCTGAAGACTTAGATGGATGTAAGAAGGAGCTGGATTGTTGATGAGCTCACTATAATCACCCTTTGAACAGCTGGTTCTGAATTTTGCTTGGCTTTTTAAAAAAATAAAAAAATAAAACGTCTGTGCCAGCACTAACAGGATGCAGGGCATCGGATGGCTCAGCATTCAGACATTTCAAGGTATCTTCAGTCTCATCTGCTTATCACATCAACATTTCTGCATCATCATTCTGCTACTTAAACTTCTGAGTCAGCACCAGGACAAACAGTCTTTTTTTTACCGCAAATAATTCAATTTAAATCTTAAGTTGTTGTCCCCGTAGTTGATGTGTAGCAGTAGTGCAACAGTATAAAGACTGTGCTCTTACATGTTCCAGTCTGGCTTTTCCAGGTCATTGTGTTGCCTGTTGATAATGCCTTTTTCCGTCTGCATGTTGGCATGAGGCTCCCACCTCCCATGCGCCGTCTGTGTATTCGCGTGATGTACAAGCAAAACCAGAAGCAGGTCAGCAGTGAAATCAACAATCAGGTTTTTGGTGTGATGGAAAATAGGTGATTGTTAATTCATGTAGCTGATGAATAAGTGATTGGCTCCAGTGTTGGGGGCCAGGCTTAGAGGCAAGGGGCATATGGGGAATGAGGAGGGGCACAGATGCTCCTCGGGGCCAGAGGGCTGCTAGGCAAACTTAAGAGGGACACGAAGAAGGGAGAGGAGACATCGGAGTAAGCTTAAGAGATGATGACAAAATGTGAAAAGAGAAGAAAGAGTCATACTTTTCCTGCCTCAACAGCAAACTCAAGTCCAACTGTGCAGAACTAACCCCCTAACTCAACTGTCTGAAGTGGCACCTCACTGCAGGGGGTCTGAAGAAACTCCGATTTAAAGAAGTTTGCCTGTGAGCATTAGGTGCTGTCCTACTCTGACCTCCATCTAAAGTAAACAGCTAAAAAAGGAAATCTTCTGCACCCAAACCTCATGGGAGTAAAACTGTATCTGTACAAACCTACTATGAGCACAACACAGACACAGATAGTAAAATTTCCATCTACCCCTTTAAGAAATATTAATGTTCATAATCCCACACATGCGGCGGGCATGCATACACACACTGACACACACAAACACACCCAAATGTACAAATGTACACATTTTGCAGAGCTTTCCCTCAGAGCACTGAGAGGATCTCAGCTCCATCTACTGGTGGCATTGAGAATAAGCTGCCACACTGTGTCTGAGGGGAAATAAACACCAACTCAGTTCCCTAAAATCATTTTCTCCACAGTCTTTGCCAAGCCTCCCTCTTTCTATTTACACCTCCTTCAAGCCAAGAACCTAATCTGACATGATTAGTTACAGTTTGCCAGTGCAGCACTACAGTATCTTTTATCATCCACAAAGACCTTCTATTATACCAACGGAGGAGGACGGTGGTTTCAAATTAGATTTGATCCAAAATCTGATATCAGGAACTGCACATGGTAACGTCGGTTTATGAAAGATGACTGAAAACACAAAATCCCCTTCAAAATAAATCATTCCATTTAAGAGACTATTAAACTTAAGTCCTTTTATTTTCGAGACAAGGTTCCCTATATTTTAAGGGTATTAGAAGCAGATCTTCATTTGACTTTTTCGTCTCAGTATCATCATATACTTAAGCCCAAAATTATTCATAAACATGCCAAATTTAGGGTTTGGGGAAATCTTATGTGACTGTAAATTACATTAGAGGATGACAAAAGACACTATTACACTGTTAGAGACATAAATGACAAATATGATATTTTTATATACATTTTTTTTTTTAACACCATCACTCTCGTCTTAAGCTCCCTCCACAGATTCTCAGACAGATTCAGACTCTCGACACTCAAACGCTGAGATTGTTTTCTGTTAAACATTTCTTGACCACTTTGGCTGTACGCTTTGGATCATTGTCTTGTCTGTTTGAAGGTGCAGTGCTCCCCAAGGCTAAAGTTTTCCTCTAGGTTGGTAATGTTGTCCTCTTTTCCCATGTTGCCGTTTAATTTGACAAGGTCGCCTTGCCCATCGGATGAAAAACAACCCCAAAAC
Source organism: Polydactylus sextarius (assembly GCA_016801845.1). NCBI lineage: Eukaryota > Metazoa > Chordata > Actinopteri > Polynemidae > Polydactylus > Polydactylus sextarius. Next base: position 5,462,168 of record CM028912.1, on the reverse strand, counting down.
ATTACACTCTCACCACTGTGCTTGACCATGGGGACGGCAGTCTTGGGGTTGATTGCTTCTCCTTTCTTTCGTCAAGTGAAAGCCACATCACTGTGTTCAAGCAACTCTATTTTTATCTCATCTGACCACAGAACTGATGACCAAATGCAGCCATGGAGACCAGCTTTGTGCAGAGTCTGCTGAAATATCTGTCTGGAGGTGTTTGGTACAGGAAAAGCTGCATGGTGGTGATTCTTTTTGGCTTCTCACACTGCCAAACTTGCCAGTACAGGTCACTTTTGGCTTCCTACCACACAAATGACTGTGCAGCCTTTCCCTTTCTTGTGAGCAGCCACAATGTACAACTGGAGATCCTCTGTAAGGTCTTTAGTATTTGTTGACTTGTAATCAATTTATAGTTGATTAGATGCTCTAGACAATGTGCAATTGCACATAAGAGCTACATTTCTTTAGAAATTTGTGACAAATTTCAGGACAATAAATAATTTCGGACACAGAATGTCCACATAAAAAAGTTTTTTCCAAAAAAAAAAAAAAATGACACTCATCTTTGTCCTTCACCCTCAAGTTTATAGGACATGCTGAAAGAGGCAGCACTCCATTGAACTACTAATGCGTTTCCTCTCCAGAATGTTAATGGACTTTGAAGAGACATCATTAAGAAAGAATGGTCAAAAAATTGAAGCAGCAAAGTCTGAAACATGATTTTTAGTGTCAAGGGTAAATCATGCTTCAAAAATAATGGATAGTATATTTTTCTGTCAAGGAACTCAGTAACTTATTTTACTACAGTTTCCCTGGCTGGTAAATAAAGAGTCAAAGTGAAACTAAGAGCTCCAAGTTCAGTTTCAGAAGTAAGAAAACTTACTTCCAAATCTCACTGACATTTGTAATCACTGTTATAACCATAAAACACCTGCTTAAAAGGTCATGGCTCAAAAGGAGATATGTGTTCATGGGGGAGTAGAGTTGTCTCAGTTAACTCAGAAATGTCAGTAATAAGAGTAAGTCAGACAGGACTGAACAGTCCATAACTTATTCAGCACCAAAGATTAAAGCTGGAAGGATTTCTTCAGAACAGAGATTCAAATGGAAACAACATAGCTAAAATTACGCTGTTTTTGTTGTTTGCTCACAGATTAATTTGTCTTTAACTTGGTCTGAAAACGCAAAGTTTCCAGTTTTGTCATAGTGAACAATGGATGCTGATTTGTCTTAGAATATGGAAAATAAACCGCAGCAGCAAACTTAACATCTTTAAGATTAATCAGGATGATACGCAATATGCTGAATAATGAATTATGAATGAATTAACTGAATTACAGCAGCTACTGTGGTGGAGCAGGGGTTAATTTTGACCTGGCATCATGACACTGGTCATCTATACACAAACGTCTTTAAAATCTGTGTCCACAACTAGCAACCTCAGTTTTTTAATAAAACAATGTTCAGTTTAATATACATAAACATACTCAATCACAAAATTAAACAATGACAGTGTTGTCTGTGGGATCCATACATGTTTTGCTGTAATTCTAAATATGTACTAAGATTACAACTTTACATCACTTGGCTAAATCCCACAAAGCTTGTGCTGCTCATTGACATGTTGTCTATGAAGACAAGGACATCTTTAAATGCCATGTGATTTTCTAGACAAAGGTTAATGATGTAAATTCACATCAGACAAAACAGTGTCACAGTGACAATCAGTGTTGAGGGGTGAGATGGGGAAGGGGAACGTGAAGCTGAAATTTCATTTATTTTGACTAAACTATGTAGATGTAGCACTATTTCTGGTTGGATTCTGCTGGCACTGTGCTTTTTCCTATTACCACCTATCACCGCCGACAGCAGAACAGCAGAATAATAAAATCTATTGTGTAGCTACTTGTAAAATTCTCCTCCCGGCAGCATGAACATGTGGGACATTTAACTTCTTGGTGACATGGAGGAAAAATATTGTATGACACTCAGTATTTCAACACAGAGGTCTCAGATAACATTCACCGAATATTTACACAGGTAAAGAAGAGAACAGATACAATAACTGGCTCTGAATCAGTATATGGCAACTAATAGTTTGTATGTGTGCAAGCATGGTGTAAATGTCCAGGTTTTCCTATCTTCCTGAAAGTACAGATGAATACATCAATTTGTTATCAATGGAAACAGCTGCCTGAGAAAAGGTTGTAAAATGGTAATTTGGCACGAGGACCTGCAGAGAACAGTGACAAGACAAATCTTTCTCTTCAAGACAAACATCTTTTCAGAAACCATAACCTGGACTCTCACAGTCACTATCTCCACCTACATCAGAGAGTGAATTGCTGCTGTACATATAAAGGATTCCCTCCTTTCACCAACAGTCTTTCACTCTGCATTATTGAACAAAGCACACAGCTAAACACTCTTCTTCTTTATTCTACATTAGGTTAGGACAAACACAACGGGATCTAATAATGTGGCTCATGCTAATATTTTGTTTTTGACAAGGAATTTATTTAATTTTCTGTACACGTGAGAGTCAGTGTTTCCTTTTTCTGATGAAGAGAACATGATGTACTGGCGAGCAGAGATTTCCTTGATAATTTTACACTCTGACATCTCACACACGCACACACAGCTACGCAGGGTGGTAGTGAGGGGCTAATATACTGTAGCTTCTCTAAGGATGAGATCCAACCTAATTTGCACCATGCAAATTCCCTGTGGTGACTGCACCTACAAGGCAACCATATTAATGTTCACTGTGCATCTGCGGTCACATGGAAAGAAATCACTGTATGTGTTGCTCTTGGGGACAGAAGTCCACAGTGTATTTGTAAAAAAAGAGAAAGCAAAACAAAATTGAGAAGGACAAAAGGGAAAAAGATGTGATTCTACACCACTAATCTCTTTGATAACCACACTGTGACGTTCTGTTCCAGGCTGAGAAACGCCCCAAATTATTCTTTTTTCGTCTTTTATTCATGACCTGCGGGACATCCTGACTAACCCTCTTACCGCTTTGCTTCCAGTCAAACTCAATCTCCCTGCCTCTCTCTCCACTCCTCTCACATTCTCCTCATTCTTTCGTTTCTCATCTTATCATCCCCATGTGTGATATCTCGCTAAGCTTATGCATTCAAGAGTGATTTCTTATTTACATAAAGTATATAAAGCAGTACTGGGGAATGCGGTAGAAGATGCAGCCATAACACCATTAGCATGTTTTTTTCCTTTTTCTTTTTTATAAACCATGATTACCGTTAATTATGTACTGAGGGAACTTGTGTCCATTTGAGAAATTAATTATGAAATTATTTCTGACAACTAAATGGATTCCTGCTATAACATTATGTACGGACAATTAGTTTAAAATATCTCAATGTTACTCGTTAAATAGAAATTTAAATGCAATTATTCTGTGTGAATCAAATCAGTCAGAAAATTGTAAAATGGTCTTAAATATGTTTTGTATGTCCTCAGGTTATTTACATACATATATATATATATATATATAAATAATCTGATTACATAAGCATGTTAACAAATTTTCCATTATGTGATCATTTTATGATTGTATTATATCTATTATATGTAGTAATATTTTTGATTCTCATGGATTACATTGCGCTAAAATAGCATCAACAAGGTTTATTTCATGTATAAGAGAAGCAGCTTGTTTGCTTATCTGCTATAATGTGGTAGTAATGAAAGTTTAATGTCATCATGCAGTCCTCAGGTCAGACTCTAAGGTGAAAGCAGGTATTCAGTCACGGTGGAAATGCAGCTTCTGGGATAATAAATCATCTTGGACCTCAAGAGTTACTGCATACCATGATGCTGAGGATTTATCTAAGGGAAGAACGTCTTCTGGCAATGTTCCTATTGACTCGAAAAAGTAAGAGTGAGCACGTTCAATGTTTAATATCTGAATATAAATATAATAATAAATATAAGCTATTTCATTGGCTCAGTGCCTCAAGGTCTTGCAACCTGATAATTCTCTATGTGGTCAACAGTGCACAAGCGTAACCGAAGCATGGAAACAACGATTTCTTCTAATGCAACTGCAGAAGAATTTAATCACTTAATAAAATGTACACATACATATTTGTGTCCATTACTTGCAGTTATCTGGGTTTTCATATGGTTTAGTTGATAAGAAAAAAAAAATCTCAAGGCCTCAACGGCCATTTAATAGAAACCAGTCTGGAGCTCTTGGTTACATCCTGTAATTTTACTTAAAGTTTAGATCAATAAGATCTTCTTTCCTAGAACAACTCAAACATCTATACAGACTTTTTTATAAATCATAACCAAAAACTTTTGGAACCACAAGTTTTGACTTTCAATGTCTTTAATAACACTGTCTTTTAAAAGTTGACCATGTTTTGTTAATGTAAAAACTTTATCTGAAAGAAACTAGTAACTACGTCCTAAGTAAATTAATGTGAGTAAAACATTACAAAACCTAAGTAAATAAAGTTGCAGATATCTATATTTCCATATCCCCCAAAGATTTCTCATCCATGTTGAATAAAAGCTCCAAAAAGGTCTTTCTTGTTCTTGCAAACAGAATTTGTATTATGAGGATATTTTCTCAGTCGTCTGTATGGACAAATAAAGTTAATATTTAAGAGGAAAGTTGTGCTGAAGTCATATTCATTGTGATCACTCAGTCTTCCATTCATTCATTCTGTTAGAAAAATAGCACCAGGCAAGCACAGTTTCACAGCAGAGAACATAAATTTGGAGGTCTGAAACATGGTGTGAATCAAATGTGCGCAAATGTCAGCTTTCTATTGCTGACCAACAATCGATAGAGGCAGACATTTGAGACATTTGGTCTTTTTGTGGTGTAAGTTTAATTCAATAATATTCACCCCAAGTTCCTGAGGAATTGGTATTGATGGCTACTAAGAGCCCGACAATGAGCATGCACACACTGTTTCGTAGATTTGTTGCTTCTCAAGTGCATCAAGTAACATTGTTTTCCTTTTGTCGTTTTTACTTCAGGGGAAGCAGTTTTTCCAATACAATTTCACACTGTGAAGGTGATTGAATTGTTGGTTTGTTTATTGAGTTGCCTTAATACAATATACTATATTTTGGCCAATTCTGCATTGTGATTAAAACCTAATTAATTGGAAGCTTTATTGAGGTTATACTATGACAACACTCAAAATCCAAATAAGTGAAGAGTGAAAAGATGGTGTGGTTTGCACAGTGATACTTGATGAATTGCAAAATAGTAATTAAAAAGAAAGATTACAAAGTTAGTCTTTGCTTTGTTTTGTGTGGGAGGCTGGTTAACAGCATAAAAGGTCTTGTTAAAGCTTTAAACTGAGTCATCATTTGTATTTGTCACTCAGGAATAATTCAGGCCTGATAGCACGAGTCTCAAATGTCATTAGAAAAGGTGCAGGTCTGTGGAGTTTGCGAATATGCAGATGAGAGCATAAATATTGTGTGGTGAAATGAAATCTAAATAACACTACATCAACCTTTCCTCAATTACAGAAGCAGCCGCCAATTCATAAGCAGTCTGTATCCTAGAGGCCTCATCTCATTTAGCCAGCTACACAGGTGTTTGCTCATTTTCCAACTGTCCTGGCCTTCGTCTGCTGGGTCACGTAACATCACACAGGCAGCAATGTCCTAGCTGACAGGTGCATTACCCAGACGTCCCCTCTAACCTTGTTTTGTGCCTGTGTCTCTACAGTGATGTATGCACTGAAGCAAAAATATGTACATGTCACTGAGCTCCCAGCTGTGTGGATGGCCCTCGGCCCTTTTAACGCTGTGACTTCTGCAACCAACAACAATCAGTCTCTTCACGTACAAATAATTAGAGAGGGGACAAGACATCAAGTCTGCCAAAACTGGAGAGTCTCTGCTATCTGCAGCATCAACAAGCTGCGTCCATACACCCAGAGGTCTCACACATGGGAGCTGGTATTCTGTTCCATCTGCTGGAAACAAAAGGTGTGAATACAAACACACATTTGGCATTAAAATGTATGATCTCTTAAAACAAAAAGGTCAACTTTGATAACAACAACTGTACAAGACAGTTGAAAGCACTGTTATTTATTTTACTTTTTCCTTTCATAAGCAAGAAAAGCTCTGTGCAAGCTGCATTAATACCCAAAATTTGCAATTCCAAGTTGGCATTTTGTAATCACTCATATTATAATTGTAAATGTTATTGTTGCAGTTGAAATAGTCTAGGTCGCCACGTCCTTCGTAATAGTTCTGGAAATATGAGGGGAGGGCATTGGACTACATAAATTAAAAGAAGGTTCTTCACCAAAATTTCATACCTAAAAAATGTGTTCCCACCGCAGGAACTTCCAGATAATTTTATGGGAACTCGGCCGTTTGCATGCGTTTCGACCAGAGTAACAGCTCTCAAGGGGCAGAACTCAGGAACTTTTTCGGGGGGAGAAAAAGTACCAACTCCTGCCCAGGAGCAGGTAACCTGAGAGCCCCGAGAACTTCTTTGGTGCATCTTTAGGTTGTTGTGGCGATTGGTTGTCGGTGCATGACGCAGTCAACAAAGAAGCGTCATTTTTAAAACCCAGCAGCACAAACATATCAATAAATAGAAGAAGTGAATGAAGCAACACTGTGGAAAAAAAAAAAAAAAAATGAATAATCAGAGTGTGTCTGTCACAGAATCAACATTGGCTGCCACAAATTAATTAATTTATTTTTTCCAATACAAAACACAACATTAAAAACAAACGGATGGTTCCGTTCTCTCCCTCTCGCACACACACCACACAAGCAATACAGGACAGTTTATCAATAACACGATGAAGCGATTGCAGAGAAGACAGTCTGCAAAGTCATCCTACCCCCTGTCCTATCAATGATCGGTTTAGATCATGCTTCTCTGACTGCATACTGCCCCTACAACCGGCCCCTAAAATTTCCCTGGAGCTTACCCAGTGGAAATGGGAAAAAAAAGAAAAGTAAAAAAAAAAAAAAAAAAAAAAAAAACAGCACAACGGATAAGAATTACTGCCTTATGGTTGTATAACAAGTTCAGTAATTAGTGTCTAAATTTGAGAGTAACCAAGTGAATATCTGTACCCACTTTGTGGTGATTCTTTCAAGCTTGTCTTGAGATATCACATTAAAGATGACAAAAATATGTCAAGTCACAGTGACCTTAACCTTTGACCTTCAGCCACCAAAGTTTAACCAGTTCATGCTCAAATCCAAGTGAATCTGTGCCAGATGTCATTGCCTCTGGGCATTCCTGATATAATGTATTCACAAAAACATGATGTAACTTTAACCTTGAATTTTGACCATCAAAATATGATTAACCCATCAGTGTAAACATTTGGGTAAACCGTGAAGACATCTACAGAAAGAGGTCTTGAGATATTACATTCAGAGTGCTATAAACTTTGGCTACCAATATCTTATCAGATCATCCTCAAGTCCAAGTGAAGGTTTGTGCCAAATTTGAAGGGATTCCCTAGAGGCGTTCTTGAAATATCACAGTTACAAGAACAGGAGCACAGATGGACAGATGGAAAACCCAATAAGGTAACGTTTCAGGCTACAGCTGTCGCCAACACAGAGGCACAAAAATGTAACTGGACAGCAACATTAATAAATAACTTAAATATAGCATTTTCTTTCAAATACTCAAGAAAAAAAGATTATATAACAAAGTTAATATTAATATTCTTTTCAAAAAGTCAAAGATCCAAGTGTGTTTTTGCCAGTTGCAAGTAATGTAGCTTGAAGTGAAGATGAAGAGGCGACTACAGAGGTCCTACTAGAGGTCCTTGTAGTCCTCAGATCCAACTGATGCTGACTCTACCAACATTACTTGAGGCCATTTATCACATTTTTCACATCTGCCCCTGGAGCCATAAAAGCCTCTATAATCTTTTTTTTTTTCTCTTTTAAATCTCAAACCAAAGGAGACAAAATTCAAATTTTTTTTTTACATATTTTAGCGACTTAATTCTTAACACAGGCAGAAACTGGCTAAGGATAACAACGTTTCTAAGTTCCCATTTATCACATCAGCGACAGACACATCCGACAACATCTCATCAATGACAGCTTCCTATTTTAAAAGGCATGTATGGTAACAACATAAAACCCTACAGTGTTTTCAGTCACGCTGTAACCTCTGAGCTGTCGTATCCTCAGCCTTAAAACCTCCATCGTGTGCAGTCTGACCTTTGTAGTTAAACAGTTGGTGGGGTTGACAGTAACTGAGACCTATGCCACGATGATCTATGCTCTCAGACAACTTCTGTCTTACCTCTAACCTCCACCTCCACATCTACAGAGAGACACTCACTTGTTAACTCCAATCTGTGGCACATGACACATGTACACAACCAAAAACTGATTCTTACAGACACAACTTTCTTTGTCTTTGTCTATCAAAAACACAAACCTATGACCATAGAACAACTCTAATGTAAATACATACTTTACATAAGTCTCACATATATGGATTTTGTCATTTTGTAATATTTCTATCATTTTGCATCTTTCCTCATAAATGCGCAAAAAAAAAAAAAAAAAAAAGCTTTGAAAACGAACAAACATGACAGAAAGCAACAGCAACAAATGAATATTAGCTGAGTGTTTAGAATGCAGCACATCTCCATGTAGGTCAGGCTCAGCCAGATGCTCATGAATACAGTTGTAACTTGGAGAACTGCGTGAGAAGTAATGTGTGGTGAAGTTTTAGAAAGCTCAAGGTCGCTTCCTGTTTATTTGCGCTTGGTCGCACGCTCGCTGTCAAGCTCCTGGCTTCTTTGCTGACCCCTCTGTTCTGGCTGTGGCACACAGACATGACAAGTTACTGTATTTCATTTTATATTTATTTGAATCATCATTTTGTTCTTCAACTCTGAGAACTGTTGTAGTTAACTTAATAGCCAACTCTCCTCTGAAGGTTGTCCGAGAATTAGACGAGGTTACTGCACAATTAGACGAGAGATAAAATCATTTAATGCCAACTCAATCTGTAAACTTTCACGATACATCTATAACATTCACGGCATCAGTCACAACAGTTTCACATCGCCTCCTCAGTCCCTTAAGCAAAACTAATTTGTTAGCTGTTCTGCTCTGGGTGGGAAGACAGACAATCTGAGTGCTACTCTAACCAGCAAAAACAAATTAACACAAAGTAAAATGTATGTTCTTCAGTAGCTGAAGCAAAAGAAAGAAACTCAAGAAGAGCAATTCAAAAGAGGTACTGTAACAATCTCTAGGTAAAAACAGTATCTACTTCTATCACAATGAACCCCAAAGCATGAGAATAGGTAGGAAATAGTTGCCTTTGTGGAAGCGTTGTAATTAGCAGTGAACTTTTTTTTCAACGCTATAATTAGTCTGCGTCCATTCTTGCTTGCTCATCCTCCCTCCTTTTCTCCATGTTCAGCAGAAAAAAAAGGCTCAGTGAAAGAGAAAAGGATAGCGACCAAAAATAAAACAACTTCTTGTGATAATTAAAATGAAAAAGTGAAGGAACAGCTGCTTACAACAAAATAAACACATTAACACCAATGCTCCACAGTGTGCAATCACAGAAGCCCGAAGAGACAGCTGTCCGCATTTAATTACAATGATGTTCATTTCTCTTTCACTCTTTTTTGGGATTCTCAAGTTTTTTAGTCTTTTCTTGTTATTATCTGAATCTTTTTGCATGCTCGTTTCTTCCTGTGCTGCTACAATATTACTCCAGAAAGAAAAAAACAAAACAAAACACAGAAACAGCAGAGTTACCATGTTTCACAGTTTTCCCTGTGGTATAGAGAAAATGAATTTTGCTTTTCTACAGTATATTGTTCCAAATGAAAAAGCAGCCAAACGATGAACTGAGAGAAAGACAAATGTGGAAGAGGCATGTGTTTTACAGGAATGATGTTTAATTACATCCAAAGCCGCGATTTAGAGTCTATTCATTGTCCTGACTGAATGTTGGCAGACCACAGCGCAGTGTGTTGACTGCATCCTTCCTCCCTCGTTTTTGATTTGTTTCTTGCTTTTCTTTTTTTTTTTTTTTTTTAAATTTTATTCCACCATTTTAGGGTTACACAGCATAACCATTCTGACCCTTTTATAATTTCCCCAGTAATCAGTCTGTTCTTTTTTGTGGCAAAGCTTTAATCAAACATCTCATAGCCTCTACCATCCAGAAATGTGTTATTCTGACTGAAACACAAAAAAGCATACAATTACTCCCAGAGGACCTGTCCCTCCTCTCCGCTACAGCTGCAGAAAAAGAGGGCACTATTCCAAACACGTCCTCCTCCTCTCTATTTTCTCTCTCTCTTTCTTTTCTTCTGTGCGTTGGAAAACAAGACCACCCAGCACAAACCATAATGACAGAGGATGTAAAGACACGTCCTGTAGCATACATGTGGAAATACACTGTAGAACAGTAGGTTACTGCCCTCGTCTTCATCACCAATATCACTTAATGATAAATAATGACCATTTGCCAAGTGGTTGTATATGTCATTTGTACAAAGGCAAACGTTTGAGGTTCATATTATTCTACTAGTAATTTTCTGCCCTGTTTTATATTTCATTTTTTTATCTTCTATCCTCTATTTTTTTTAAGTCACTGTCTTCTGTTGGTGATTTTTTTAAAATAATATATCTCTTGCCTTAAAAGTGACAGAGGATGGTTGAACGGGGCTTTGATCCTTGTTCTGTGATGTGACATATACACAATAAAATTTGGGTTGGATGTGTAACATCTACGAAGCTTCCTAAAAATCTCACAGAAAACTATTTTAGGGTGAGGGAGTTTAAATGTGTGGTTTTGTACCTATTTGGCATCTTTTCAGGCTTAATTGGCAACATCATTGTGAAATGCAAGCACTTGATACTGATTGGCTCCTTCACTGCCATTGAATGTAACTTCGCCGGCGTCAGAACAAGGACAGACCGTCTTTACAGCTAATCTCCTTTGAGGGAGAGGAAACAGAATCAGAGTGGGGAAGGCAGTGAGATACATTTTACATCACAAACAACCGTTTTTGACATTGACCCATTTTCTAGCAGAAATTTCTAAAAGAGGAATTTCTATGAAAAGGAGATGTTCAGAATTTCTAGCACTTTTCGCATACTACCGCTCTTCAACAAAGACGAGGTAAAAACGATTTTTGATTGTCACCGAGTCACCTTTAATTTCCCTTTGGGATTAATAAAGTGTTCATCTATCTATCTATTACCTAAACAGAAGCTCCACCACTGCTGAACACACCACCGCAGAAAGTATAACAAGTGCTGACTTGACAGAAAGATTGTGAATGCAGCTAAATTAATGATTTAATGGAAGACTGATACCCTCCGCAGGAAATGTGCTTTTACAGAGAAAATTTATTTTTAATTGCACAATCTAAACGACTGTCACTATGTTGACTTGAATTGACTTCATGCTCCATGGAAATCATTTAACAGCACTGAATCCTGCAGAATAATGACCCCAGATGACTTGCATTGCTGTTGTGCGTCACACCACATCAGTCATCACAATCACTCATCAGCCACAACATTAAAACCCAACCACTAATAAGTGAAGTGAATAGCATTGATCATGTTCTTAAAATGCAAAGTTCTGCTTGGAAATCTTAGGTCGTGGAAGTTATTTTAACATGTACAGACCCACTGGACTCCTGATGGGTCAGAGCTGCCATATCTCCACCATAGAAATGGAGGTGGTTTTATTATGGCTAATCAAAATACATTGGCTATATTGACTGAATGACTCAATGCTTCAAACTGTGCATAATCCATTAGACACCACAGGCCGTTTCACACTGTTTGAATTCTTATTGCTGAAAGTTATTTTAGCTTTTTTTTTCCTCTCTCTTTTCTCATTGTGGTAAAACTTAATATCAGCTTCCTGTAATGATGCTAACCATCCATTCATGTAACACCATGCTGCTCACCTCCTTCAGCTGCTTCATTGGTTTGGTAGAGGTATAATGAAGTCACCGCGTCTGCACCTGAAGCTGCATCTGTCGGAGCTGCAACCAAAAACAGCAACAGAGACAACTAGTTAGCTGTTTGTTAGCGTTTGTCTGCACAGACTAAATCAGGTTTAGTCCACAAAATGTGAGCATTGCTTCTTTGAGTTTACAGTTTTATTCGTTTACTCACCTGTCTTTATGGAAAACGAGGTAACATACTGTGTCTTTTCGTCACTTCCGTTTCTTGTAAGACACGTTTGTTTGTTTGTTTGTTTGTTTTATTAAGGAAGCCTAAATATGGTCGTTCATCAAACTTCAAAAACACCGCTAACTACAAACATCGGGTGCGCACGTGTTACGATTCTTACTTAATTAGGACTGAACCATTTTAAATGAGAACAGGGGGAACAGTCCATCTCTAGAAATCCACTTTTTGCCCAGAACAAAAAATGAAAATATTTTTTGTGAGTAACTGGTTTTCTAGCTTGTAAATAAAACACTCTAATATCGATTTATAGCCAGTAGTTCTGTTTCAATTTAATACTGAATATTATTATTATTATTATTATTATTATTATTATTATTATCATTATTATTTAATCCCTGTCTTATCACGGGCTTTTTAACTTGTTCTAAGCACCTTGCACATTGCATATTGCACCTGAACCTAACTCTTAATTTATGCAAAACCTTTTATTTGATTTATAAGTAAATGTCAGAGAGAACTGAAGTAACTGAAGCAGAATGATGTGTCTCTTATTTCATTTCCAGACAATCTTTTATTCCAGGGGAGAGATTCAGATATCTGTGCAGACAAAACTGAAAATATTTTTTTTCTAAACTGAGAGGTTTTGTTTATTGCCCTGCCTTCCCAACGGTGCTAATCCAGCAACATCTGAATCTGTGGTCTTCAGATGACATTATCTGTTGAATGGATTGTTAGCACCTACAGTGATATGAATTCATTATTCATTGTGTATTTTTATTGTTGTGTTTTATGTGTCTGTTGTAAAGCATTGGGTTTGATAAGTGCTATACAAATAAACTTTATTATTCTTATTATTATAGTGACTATAACACAACATAACAACACAGGGGAGAAACAGTGAAGCTTTCAAATGCTCCAGACAGAATAACAACAAAGAAGATGGAGAACCCTCTTGATTGCAGCAAGTGTAAAATTTAAACTCTTTTTGTGTGCTCATAAAGCTGAAGACAAAGTTATATGGCAGTAGGCAAAGTATTTAGCATAGATCATTGCTCTCAGTGCAAGACAGGAAACATTAAGCTCATACATTTTCTGCCAATCTGTTGGTAATTTTACACTCACTCCATATGTTTATCTTATGCTTTTTGCAAACTATTGTTGATTTGTGAGCTTCTGACATTTTGCCATCACTGCGCCTCTACCTCTGACAGATGATAAACAGATTATCATTATTAATCAGGTTCTGCTGGTGTGAAATGTGCACATTTTGGCAAAGTATATTTAGGAAGACTGTTGCCTAGACACACAGATTTCTTATAGCTATTACAAACAAGAGAGTGTATTTTCTTTTTCCAAGAAACCATGTAACAGCTTTGACATTACAAATCCAATTTGGTTGTTTTGATTGTTTATCTCACAGTGAAGGGAAAAGAGACTTGCCGCATTAGCAACGCCATATGAAAGTGAGAGTGAATCATAACACGCACTTCTTTGCAGTTTGCAACCACCCTTTGTCTTTAAAACAGCATCAAGCCCATTAATTGTTTGTATATTTGCACCGTTTGCACAGAGAAACTGACTCATTGCCTAATCCCAAACAGACTCCATGATGTTGACATCAGGGCCTCGTAGGGGCCACACAATCTTTTACAAAGCTTTTTTTGTTGCTAAATAATTGTATGGGGTCATTGTCATTCTGTAGAATAACTGATCGGATGCCTCTCTGATGGAGGTGTATGATGAATATTAATCTAAACATTTGAGATGCTTGAAACATTTGTTCATGGCTGTATATACAGCATGTATTTAAGAATACACACAAACTGAATGTCAATGCACTTAAAATCGCAAATATAATATTGTGAATTTGCAAAAGTGGAAAGTGGAGACAATAAATTAAAGTATGACACTTTATTTAGAAACAGAATAATCATATATGCCTTATTGGGTAAGAAATTGGGTTAGAAATATACATAGAGTGAGTAGAAATAAAATAAAATGACTAAAAATGTAAAATAGAGGAGATGCATAACATTATATTACATTAATATAAAATAAATGGAAAGAAACGGTGTGGAGGAAAGTGCACATATGTGCAAAACATAAATAACATGTTTGTATAATACAGTTGAATACATACATAATACATGTGTGATGCGTATACTAAGTCACAACCTGACTCACAACATTTCTGCTGGTGTTGGGTTCAATGGTGTCGTTGCTGTTTGAAACGTTTTTCAACGCGCTGCTTGTGAACACAGCCCCGTCACGCTCTCTCAGCGGTAGATTTGTATTGGACCAGGCTGCTCGCTAAAGGAAAATGGGAGACGACTTGGGTGAAGAGTGGTGGCAACATGATGGTAATTCATTTATCTCCCTCAACTCTTATCGTCTTTACTTTTTCAACGGTTCTGTTTAGTGGTCCTGGAGGTTTTTTTTCTTGCTCTAGCCCGTTAAGCGTGTTGTCAACGTTAGCTTGTTGCTATCGCGAGAAATGTCGCATGGTAACGGCTAAATGTAAGCTAACGTTTATTAGCCAGCGACGGCTAATGAGGGTCTGTTAAGTTAATTCTCTCTGTGAAGACATATTGACAAGTATAAAAACACAAACAGTCTGTAAGTGTGTGTGTGTTTGTGTACCGTCACCACGAGCCTCTGACTGAAAGTTGGCGTTTTTTAACGTTTAAGTTGCTTGGAGCAGAAGCTATGTAAACACGTGTCTGTGTGTATGTGCATCTTGCTAATGCTAATTTCTCTTTAACATCATCTGACCTGTCATATACCTTTAACTGGACAACACATTTAACTAAAACTCTCATCCACACATAACTTTTTGCCTTTTAATCCCCTGCTATTCCCACTTTTATATCAATATGTCAACAGATGAAGCTCCTTGGGGCTACTCTGTGATTAGCTCCATACGCTGTGCATACCAATAGAGGGCACTCATGTACTTTAAGGACGTGTGACTTGACAGCATTGGACAGCAAAGTATATATTTTTAAAGGAGCTATTTAAATGAAACTTCTATTTTTCATCTTATTTAGATATTATTCTTTCTCTGTCCACACACATGAACAAGCAATATATTTACACTCAAGTCACACAGCAGTTATTAAATGCGTCTTGGTTAAAATAAATGCAGTTTAATGTAGCAGCCCTATAATAAATCTTTGAGATGGTTATCGTGTTAAATTTGCATTGAAACTGGATTGAAGTGGTGTTGAGTCAATTTAGTAGATTTTTTTTTTTTTTTTGGAGGCTGCAGATTGTGATGCATAAAGGACACTATTATTGAGTATTATTATCACTATTATTATTCTCATTGATGCTCAGCAAAGGTTTAATAAAAGAAACACCTTTCTGTGTAATGCGATTACATATATTACATCTTCTAAAACGATAAACAAGTTTGAGTCAACACCTCTAATCCAACCAAAACTTAAAAAAAAAAAAAAAAAACATTATTACTGGTAGTACTGTCATAATAGACTGCATTAGTTTTATCTAAGTGTACCTAATAAACTGACAACTTAATGCATATAGAGAAAAATATATATATATATATATATCTAGAAAAAATAACATGATCAATGGAATCGTTTTTAAAAATGTTTTGTGCAATGTTTTTGGCTCCAGTTATACTGAGACACACTCTCCTCAGTGTAATAATAATAATATTCTAGTCGTGTTTTTCTTTCAAACACACATTTTAAAATTCTCACTTGTATCGTTGCTAGAATAAGTTACTGATTGTTTTGTGAATTAGAGCGGTACCCGTAGGACTTGTTAAATAAATGGTCTACAAGATGTTAACCTTTACAGGTGAGCAGCAGCATTAAATTGTCAGATTTTGTGGATTAGTGTTTGGCTACACTTTGTTTTCATGCAGGAAACGGCTCCTCTGTAAAATAAATCTTTTTAATCCTGTAGAAACATATTTTTGAGTGCACTCTTTACATTTTGACACCGCATCGCTTATTTTGCCAAATCAAAAATGCACAAGACGTGTATATTTTGTTCCACTTGTCATTTATTAGTGTTCAGGTCTTTGTTGCTATATCCCCATTCAAGTTCATTATGAATATTTTCATTATAACGTCAGTGCTAAATGTGCTGTAACATGCAGGTTGGGCAGTTTGTTTCAGGTTAGTCTTTTCCCTGTATTCACTGATGGTTTTCTGTTTTTCAGTCCTGTATTGAGGGCTGCGCTGCTTCTTCTGTTAGCGCTGTATCCTTTGGTCTTGGGAATCCTCGACGAGCCAGGTTTCTGCAGCGACCCTAGAGGAACCTGATTAAAGAAAAGAGGCATAATTATCTGTTAGCTTTCACTGGATGTTCGTGTTGAAGTGTTTGTTGTTTGTGTAACGATGGAGTCGTGTTACGCTTATGAAAGAGGAATGTGTGGCTTGTTTCCATACGACTGGCACAGCATACTTTAGCCATGCCATACTGTAATGAGCCATGATCGCGTGCATTTGCATCACATACCACACTGCGGTGCCTAAATGAGCCACTTTGAGTCATGACAGGGTTGTAAACAGTGGTGTACGGACCTACCACAGTTTACAGGTCCGTCTTATGGTTATGTGACTTTGGCTTTTTCATAGTGAAGATCTGTTTGTGAAGAGAGATTATGTCTGGCTCTGACACGAGGCTGTGGAAGTGGAGTGAGCAGTGCGTCCCTGAGAGGGAGCTAACTGCTGTCTGCAGACATCAGGCTCATGTCTGGTCAACACAAACAGTGCAAACTCTCAGCTTCTGCCCCATCTGTGATAGTTGAAGTAGCAGTGCTGTACTTTGTGCTGTATTCTTGCTTCACAATGTGTTTACAATTTAACCAAGTGCTGAATTGCTTAGTGTTCTCTACATGTTGACTGTAGAAGAAATTTAAGTTTCCATAATAAATTCTGAGAACCAGATATTTATCTGATAGTTGGTCCCACTGTAAAACTGTTATAAAAAAACATCTATCCATACCACACTCTAACCCTAAAAGGTATGCCGAACACGTTTCACTGCGTTAAAGTTTGATGTTTTTACACGTTAGACTCAACCCCTTATTAGATTGGTTATAAACCCATGTACTTTTTATATACCAGGAGATTTGTGCAGCTGTCTGTTTTTCTAGGTTGGGCCCTTTGCCCTGACTGACATCTCATCCCTACTCACATTTGTATCACAGAGATACTTGACAGAAGAGGCTGTGAGTCTGACTAAAAACTGACAAGACAGAAAAGGAGAGCTGAAGTCTGCTGGATCGAGTGTGGAATTTACTTTGAAGTTTGAAGAATGAAGCGGTGATTTGTGAGAAGCAATATGACGTTCAGGGTGATTTGTCTCTTGGCTAAATGCTCACTTTAATGACATCGATTCTCATGAGAGACGCTGTCACGCTGCAGACTGTCCCGGACTGTCACAGTATGACACCGAGGTGGTGAGAGTTTCTCCATGTTTGTCATCGTATACCTGCTATGTCAGCTCTCTGCCAACCTCTCCTACCACAGGAGGCCTTATGGTATCCCTCAGTCCTGTCAGCTACTTTCTTATTTATATGGCAACTCATCACAACTTTGGCAGCGAGATACAATTTATTAATACTATTTACCAGCCAATTGCTCCGGGCCATTTATTTCTGTCAATCTGTGTTATTGTATATTTTAGCAATGGTGACTTTTCAAAGGTTTATACAGAGAGTTATTCAAGTGAAAACTACAAATAATCTGATGCTAATCTATTCAATTAATTTAAATAAATTCTCTGCCACAAATGCAACAATAAATTGCTTCATTTTCTTTAAACTTGTTTTTAAGAGGTTATGATAATAATCTGTTATCTGAGTCTACTGCTCCTCATTAGTGTGATCACCTTCAGTGATATACACTCATATTGTTGTATCCAAAATGATTTATAACATCTATTTATTCTCCATTATATCTGGTAAATGCATCCCTCTTACCTTTAATGTTCTGGACAGTCTTCTTCCCCCTGCATGCCTTACAGAACAGTTTGAAGCAAGTGAACTTTAAACAGATGTTTTTCCATCAAGTCATAAAAATGTTTTTAGCCTGTTGTGTGTTTATATTAAAGTATTATTTAAGTGACAGACCACTGACCAGTTTCAACAAACTGTATAATTTATCTATGCATTGGGAGTTTTGGCTGGCAGGAGATGACGTGCTGAATATTTTTGCCTACTGCGGCAGGATAAGTGGATAACAAAAGACAGACCGACTCGCACCATCTCTTTTTAAAAGGGCCATTTTTTTTTTTTTTTTTTTTTTTTTGACGGAAAATGTGGAAAAAACTTGGGAAATGTCTTTATGGATTTGTTTAAGAGTTGAAAATGGATTAAATTGTGTATTGGTTGTCAATTTCAAATGGGTTAAAGCTCAGATCATAACAGTTTAAGCTCATAATTTTTACCATTCACCTTAAAGCCTGAATAGGTTTATATAGAACAACTTGAGCTAATAATGAAAAACCTCTCTCAGCCCCAACTGTTTGTATTTATTCGGCCAACAACTCATACTTTTGTTTATGCCAGTTCCCTCCCAAAGGAATTTGAGATGAGTAAATAAAAACAACACAAACAAGTTTAATAAACAGAAAAAAAAACATTAATGAAACAGAAAATGATGAAAGACACATTACACATTTGTTGCAATGATATCTGACTTCACTCTCATACAGCTACTAGACACATTCACACAAATGATAACAGTTATTAAAGTAAGTGAGTTTAAGTACAAAATATTCATAGAGAGGATTTACAAATGCCTTTTTTGACAAAAACCACAAAGCATTTAGCCTGTATGGTCATTGTTACCAGATACATCGAGCTCTGTGTTATTATTAGAGGAAGTGTGTTGTTATAGTTGTTTAGTCCAGGAATGTGACTATGTTTAGATGATATGTGTTTTCTCCTAATCACAAAGGCCACTTACTGTGATATTTGATGAGTGTGAGGCTGGAGAGGTGGCTGGAGATATAGTGATGCTACTTGTGATCTTGCCAGCACTCTTGACATGACAGCCATTAGCGAGTACTTGAGTCCTTTGCTCGTGTCGTAGGTAGTATGGTCCGACAGGCTGGGGGAGGCTGTGGGTCAGACCATTCAGAGACTGGATGTATGGGCTCCCCAGGTGGATATGGATCTTGTTATCCTCTGCAGTGATGATACTGGGACTCGTTTCAGGACTGTTGGACTTCTGATGTTGCCAGCTGCTCTGCCAGTCTGGACTCTTGCAGAAACTGGCCTGATTCGCAGCCTCCATCGGCTCTGGAGAGCAGGTCCTGACTGTTACAATTTGAATGGGGGAATTGTTGTGGTCGGGCGTCGTAGAGCGAGATGAATTCGGGCTCAACACCCGAGTGATGGTCGTGCCGTGGAGCGGAGACACGGTGCGGTCGGGGCTTGAAGGAGGTGTCTTGGTGTTCACCACAGGCAGACCTGAGTTCTGGATGATGGTGATTCTCTGCTTTGGTGAGGCTCCGCTCGTCGGGATGACGGCCGTACTTGTGTAGGACGTGGCCGTGTCTCCAGTTGGGCTGCTGATCTCAAGTGTAGCCGTGTTCAGTATATGATGCGGTGTCACTTTGATATGTAAAGGCTGCCCTGGTGTGTGTGTTAACATCATCACCTCTCCATTAACCGTTTGGTGCATATCTATGCCATTGCCCGAATGGCTGCTGTATTGGCTAATGTTGTTATTTGCACTGTTCAAGCTGTTGAGGTTGCTGACAAGAGAGCCTCTTCTGTTCGTGACTTGTGTGTTGTCGTCATTGTCTTCGTCTTGTTTCTCACAGTGCTCGCTGTAGTCTGGAGGCAGGTTGTCTGCTGGCTCCGTTTGAACCTCTTTGGTCGTTTGACGCGGATCTGAAAAGTGTTGTCTGTTTGCACCAGGTGTCACATTCTTGATTTGTCTGTATCTGTCTAACTCACTGCTCAGTTCCTTCATCTCTCGAGCCAGCTCTCTGTTCCTGGCTTCTTGTTGGGTGAGTTTCCTCTGCAGTGAGGAGTGATCTGTCTGCACCTTGCTAATTGATTCCTCAGTGCCCATCAGCTTCTGGAGTTTCTCCTTCAAGGTATCTACTTCTCTGGCTAAGAGTCTGGATTTAACCTGCTCCTTCTGCAGACGACAGAGAGAACATGCTCCTGGTTGACTTCCTGCTTCTCTGCCTGTTCGTACCTGGACAGCTCCCTCTTTGCCACCTCCAGTTCCTCCGTTAGAGCTCTGGATCTCCTCCGTTCTTCCTCAAACCTCTTTTCCAGTGACTCAAAGTCTCCCTCTAACTTCATCAGTTCTCCTTCTACCGCCTCTTTGTCTCTGAGTCTCTTTCGAAGCCTGTCAAGCTCCTGTGTTAGTTCTTTGACTTTGTTGTCCTCTGATTGGCAGTGATGGTTAGTGTTGTTTGGAATAGAGCTGTGTGTGTACTTCTCCTCCTTTTCTTTCCTGTTTTCTAAGACCTGTAACCTTTTTTTCATTATGATTATTTTATTCTGGAGCTCTATGTTCCTCCCCTCCTCTGTTTTCAGTCTGTCTTGGAGCTCATCTTTCTCCTTTGCCATGTCCCTAAGTCGTTCCTCTAAATCTGCCTGAGACCTCAGTACCTGTTGTCTCTCTTCCCTCAGTCTTTCTGACATTGTAGCCAAATTGCTTTGCTCGTTTCTGTTGCCCTCCTTCCTGTTTAGTTTTTCCTCAGCCTGTCGAAGCCTCTCGGCCAGTGTCTTTCTGTCCTCAACCAAAGCTACAGTCAGTGACCTGAGCTTGGTCAGGTCCTGTCTAATCATTGCTTCACTCTTTTCCATTTGACTCTCAGCAGCCTCTAGTTCTCTCACCCTGACTTTCAAAGTGTCAAGCTCACCTGACAGTATCTTGCTTACCTCTCTCTCTCGCTCCAAGTTTCCCTTAAGGACACTGCACTCGTCTCTGCTCCGAACCAAAGCCTCCTCTATCCTGTCTAATTCACTGATTCTGCCATTGAGTTTATCTACTTCAACCTTCAAGCTACGACACTGACTGATCTCCTTTGCTAATCTGCGGTCCAGGTCTCGACACTGGTCTGCCATACGTATCAGCTCCTCATCCTTTCCCTCCATTTCCACCACCCTTCTCCTCAGCACCTCTACCTCTGACAGCAGGCTGGGGACCGTCATGGCGTCCCGACTTTGGTTAATGACGGAAACTTGGATGTGGTGTGGGGATTCGAGTTCCTCCTCCTTCGCTCTGGCGTAAGCACCACCGTCGTCCTGCTTGATGTGGTCGGTGATGGCGGTCAGTTGTTTGACACAACGCCTCTGCTCCTCCAGCAGCTCATTCAGACACCGTTGCTCCTTCACAACCAACAGTGCGAAAGCCTTCAGCTTGGTCAGCTCTTCTTTAAAAGCAGTAACTTCTCTTTCATTTCTCTTCTCCTTTATTTCCTGGTATTCTCTTTCCTTTACAATCAGAAGTTTTAGTCTGTGAAGTAAACAAACAACACTGATGTCAAACAGAATGTAGTGGCCTGGTTTTATTGTGTAATTTACTCTTATTTCAGCCTCCACGGCCCTTTGTAGTGTTTATGCTTAACCTCTTAGCCAAAACTTTTAAACACAAATAATTGTTGTGTATTTCCACCATAAACAAGTATTTTCAGGAATTTAAAACATAAAGTTATCCCTGCCCAAACTTATAGCAAAGCCAGGAATACTTAGGTTTTCTTTTGCGTGCGTGTGTGTGTATACGCCTCATTTTTGTTTTGTGCCTTTGTATTAACCCTAAAACATGTAAGATATGTCTTCATAACTCCTTCTTGTTGCTGCGCTTCTCTCTAGGCAGCGTTCGGTAGGATGTTTTGATTAGCATGGCAGATGGTCCCTTGGCAGGGAGTGTTTGTTAATTAAGAAGTTCCTCTACTCTTGAGTACCCCCGACACTGCACCCAATCACCCTCCCTCTGTGCACCTCAAACGTTACCCCGTTTCCAGCTACGAGAGGCAGGAATTCCCCCCTGTTCCACAAGTAATTACAGACTGGCTACATTTACCAAGTGCTGTCACTCCTCACATTCCCACAGATGCACACCAGCAATGTACAGATGAGTTTTGTACACACTCTGTACATATTTGTATCATGTATTATTGCATTGAAAGGCACTTGCACTACAGAAATCTCTCAGCAGTGAATTCTATCTCCTTCAGACTGTTTTCCACAAGAGACATGGAGTGTTATACATTTAGGTCTTCTTATATTTATGTTTCAGAGACTCCATATGATGTTTGCCCTTCAGATGCACACGTAAACACTTACCAGTGTGTTGAAGATGTTCCCAAGGCCACATTTGATAAGCAGTATGTGTGCAGAATTGCTTTTGATTTGTGATGAGATCTGTAGGGCAGCCAATGTGAAGTGTAAAATAAGAACCTGCACAAGGTTTTTTTAAGTTTTCAAGTGAACAAGATCTTGAAATTTAACTTTAAAACATTATAATAAACTTAATAAAAATCAACTTTAAGCTATAATGTGTGTGTATAAACTACAGTCTTAGCAAAGATGTTCTGATCTGAATGGAATAATTAATAATAGCTCTAGAAAATGACAGTATCTTGCTCTAATGCATACATTGATAGCGTACACTCATTAACTTCAAGATCTGTTTATACAGCCTCATATCTTTCTGTAAAAAAACAGGAGTTGCAAAGGGTTATAAGTTATGAATTAAAGGCTGTAGGCTTTCAGTTTAAGTTTCAGACAAAGTTAAATTAATATCTTCAAATATACAACTTGGACAACTTTTTGAAAGAAACATACTTTGGTTATCTAATAACAACTTGGCAAAGCAGGATGATCCATTTATCTGATCTATGCAGAATTGTGCAGTGGTTACTTTAACCGTCACTGCTCATCCTGCAGTTACAAAGCAAGTTTCCTTAGAGGCAGATGTTTCTAAACTCATTTGTATCTTTCCGATGTTCGCAAATTTTTTTTGTGAGTTTTTTTTTTCCCCTTCTTCTGATTGTTCCTACCTGTGATGTGCTGTTGGCCTTCTTGTCCTTTTATAAAATCCTCAGAGAATAAATTGTCTCTAGTCTTTCACCTCTCCCTTTCCCGGAGATCCCAGTGATGTGGACATTCCATCCGGAAAACCAAACATTATGAGAAGTGCTCTGCACACTGAGTCTCACTCTCAGTCAGTGGCGCCCATTACATCATCAGCAAGTCCTTATATGGGACTGTACAGGCTCTACTGCTGCATGTGTGTGTGTGAGAGAAAGAGTGTGTGTGCATGTGTGTGCACATGAGTAAGCGCTAGTGTGTGTGTGTGTGTGTGTGTGTGTGTGTGTGTGTGTGTGTTTTTTACTGGAGTTCAGCCCATTCCAGATGAGGTCATTGTGTAGCCATGCCAAAGAGGCTAATGGGAAGGACAGAGTGTGTGTGTGTTTGTGGCTAATGGGAAGGACAGAGTGTGTGTGTGTGTGTGTGTGTGTGTGCGCACAGAAAAGTAAAACTTCAATCGGATTTCAAATTTATTAAAAAAAAAAAAAAAAAAAAAAGATTAGTACGAGTGAACATGCATGCTAATTTAGCATGTCCTGCTTACTTGTATGCAAACTGTGTTTGTGTGTGTGTGTGTGTGTGTGTGTGTGTTGTTCTCATGTTTTAAGAAGACACATGTTTTGTGAGTTGTAGCTGCTTTGCCTGGGGCCTGATAACCTGACTGGGAGATGACATCATCAGTTCATCGGCCCTCAATTACATCCATATGTCTCTTTCTCTCTCCCTCTCTTACCCTCACCCCTTTCTCTTTCTTGTTCTCTTTCTTTCTATCATTTCCTCACGCTACCTTTTTTTTTTTGCTTCAAGGAACAGATTGCAAGTTTTTCCGTTTCTCATGAAATCATCAGTATCTTTTGTATCCCTGTGTGTGTGTATTTGTGTGTTTTGTGACATTACTCAAGTTTAATCTGTGTGCTCAGTGGAGCAGCAGGGAAGGATGACGGATAAAACTCTCATTATTCTCACTGAACAAATAGTCTTGTCTGTCACAAGAAGAATGACACGCATCATAATGGAAAAATAAATGATATTTTATCTTGGTAGATGATGGTACGGCTCCGTCCTGCAGGACAGAACAAACATATAGGTTTGTGTGCGATGCGCGTTTCCCTCTGGGAGCATTTACTAGCACCGCGGCCCCTGGTTCCAGCTTTCACTGTGAAATATACTACTGGTGGTATTTCTTTCTGTCAGGCAAACCCATCTAGTCCCCAATTAAAGGAGAACTTTTTCCCCCTGTGTCATGTTGTCATCATGCAAGAATTCGCAAAACAGCCTAAAAGACACACTTAAAATTCACTTTTTAGACATTTATGTTCTCAAGCCGCGATATATAAAGTTCCTGTCTACAGCAGTTACGCAAGTTAATGATGTAAGGCCTGTTGTTGGAGCTGTTTTTGGCGTTTTCTTTAATCCATTAATTCATTCAGTGCAGCATCAGTGCCTGTTAGTAATCTCCTGACTTTCAGAGTGTGATAACATTTTTATTTTGGCTTTTTTTTTTTTTTTTAGTTTGTGATGGTGATTTCAGTTATGGTAAAGTGGTCATTGAAGAAAGTTGTGTTTTGTTTTATAGATATTTTCATTCAACATTTGCAGGCTGTAATTTGATGTGCTGTTGAATTTTATAACATTTATTATTACATTACACTGTGCTGGGTTTCTAATATTCGGTCTCTGGTAACTTGTATAAAATAACGCAGGGCTGTTGTATGACGCCGTATTAGTTTTACTTCGGTGTTCCCAATAAAATGGCAACTGAGCGTATACTCTGCAGCATACGACCATCTGGAGCTACGTTACTGTTCCTCCTCGCCTAAGCAAAGAAGTTGAACTTTATTTGGTGACTCAGTTGTCTGTAGGGGTAAATAAGGCAACACAAACATTGGTTCAATTAAAACAATAGATAAAACTGGCCACCTCAGGCACACAGCCACATGTGGCTGAGGTGTTGTTTATCAACAAATGGTTGAAAGAAAAGACCTAGTTTTTCAGTCTTTCTTTTTTTTTTTTTTAAAGATTTGTCTTCGCTGTTAGCTGTAACATGCACCACACAGCCCTCCACCAAATCACCACTAACAAAACACAAATCTAAGTTGTTGGCTAGTGGATTTCATTAATAATGAAAAGAACAAGAACCAGACAGAGTTGAATTGCTGCCGTTTTGCATTTATTTCACCTACCTTCATCCTGGTATTTCGACTCTTCACCCTAACTCCACCGAAATTGATTATCCTAGTAATTTACTGCAGATTGGGAGAGGGTTTAATAAATCAACCTGCTCGTTTATTCTGCCTCATCCCTGAAGGTTCTTCTTTAAGGAAAAAAAATCTCAGCAAAAACGAGATATTTTTCTTGTTGTGGAATATGAAAAATCCTCCTCATTCCTCGCAATTTCTATCCACAAACCAACTCCCAAACCACCAGAGTTCATGAGGTCCCTCAGAGGAGGGGCTGGCATCTGAACCGCTTGTCCTCAATTACAAGCACGATCCAATCCCTCAAAAGCATTTCCAAGAAAACCCTCAAACATTGCCGATATGTAATATTCCCCTTATATGAGAGGAGCAATCTCTCTTCTGTTGTCATAGCTCCTATTTTCAACTAGGGGTATAATTTAAAGATATTGAGTTTTTTTTTTAGCTGCTGCCTTTGACAAATCCCTGAGTTGTATAAGGTCATTGAAAAGGCATACTGAAGATGCAGAAAAGAAAAGCAGCTGTTCATTCAATCTGTACTGGCTTTCTTCTCCTAATTTATCAGCACATTTAATAAAACTTAGGGAATGACTTAACTGACCTCATATGCTCAGTATAGCTAATAAATGGGCCCAACAGCTTGCAATCAGTAAAGCAGTTCTGCTCTGAAGTGATGCGCTGCCAGACTCCTATGGTAATTTATGGAGATCTTCCTCTGACACATTATTGGCCGAGCGGACAGACGGCAGATCTGTGTGAGCGTGAGGGATGGACAGAACAGCTGTGAGTCTCTGCTATGGCACGACTAAGTTTATTTTGTCCTTTTTCCTTGAGCGAAGTCTACAAAATGTTTCCTCCACCACGTTTTTTTTTTTTTTTTTTTACAAAGCCAGAGTTTCTTTCTTTTCTTTTTTTTTGGGGGGGGGGGTGTTGGACATAACAGTGAGAAATCTCAACCACTATCAGATCAACTGCCATGAAATTAAGTACAGACATTCATGGTTCACAGGGAATGTGCTCTAATGACGGCTCGTACATGAGGCAGGCTTTTGTGGCTTCAAGCGAAAAATATCTCAACAACTGTTTATGGATTGCCATAAAATTTGGTGCAGATATTCATGTCCCCCTTCAAGATGAATTGTAATAAAGTTGGTGATCCCTTTGCCTCTTGCTGCCATAAGCTAAAGTAGAAGTACAGATACCCGACCAAAAAATAACTCCAGTCACAGACTATAATAATACTCAAGTAAAAGTCTTAAAGTATCTAATATTTACTGTTGAAGTTTAATATTTACATCTAATATTTATAAGTTGAAGATGAAGTTTATCCAGCCTTTAAAACATGGAGTCTAAACAATCTTCACTGACGACGTCTTGAGTCTGAACTAAATTACAAAAGCTGTTCTTTTTTCCTATATATTGATATATGTATATTTAATTTCTCCATCCATCCACTCTTTAAGATGGAGCTTACGTCACACGATGATGATGTTGATAGTCTAAAAATTCATAGGTAGATGTAGGTTTTCTAAAAGTGAACATTGAAAATGTATCAGAGTAAAAGTATGTAAATAAGTTAGAAAAGTGCAGATACTGCCAAAACATACTTAACTCCAGCCGTGGAGTATTATTACTTTGTTTATGTACAACACTGATCATAATCTAGCAAATGTGAGAATGCTAATGCGCGACACCAAAATGGAAAATGTGGTAAATCTTGTTATACCTGCTCAGCTTTAGTGTGTTGTCATTGTTATGGTGCAAATGTTACTGTACTGACTGTAGCTTTTAGTTCAAAGCATTGTTGTGCCCGAGATGTTAGCGTGGCTGTGGATGTTTAGTCTCGTAAAACAACTTTTTTGTAAATTGTGTGCATTCCTTTTCTGCGTCTGTAGCACTTATTGATGATGTATTGATGGGAAGGCCACATCAGTTGAGCTGGTGAAAACACGAAGTGGTTTGCGGGTGTAGCGTAGAGTCTGTGAAGTTTTTGTGACTCACGACTGGAGTGGACAGATATGAGCATGGATGTCTTTTTGTGTGTTGAACATGTGTGCGCGGTTAAAGTTGAGATGCTGTCAGCCCAGTGACAGAGCATAGGAAACACATGCAGGCACAGAGCATGTTCAGATAGCTGAGGTTGGAACAACCAGATTGCTGCATTGTGATGTGCAGATGTAATCATCCTCTGACACGCAACAGGGATCATAATATGGCATAAAGTGATTATATGCTGTGACTGGAATTTACCATATAGTTCACAGCTCAAACAGGTCATCTGCTCTGCACATGGAAACTCACAGAGCTTCTTTTTCAGGCAAATGAAAAAAATAAAAAGAGAGTGAGAGAGTGGTGTTGATTTTAAGTGGCTCTCTTCACTCGCAGCGTACGCTCCGACAACGAGCAAGGAGGAAGATTGCAAGATTTTTGAAGAGGATTTCGAAAAGCAATGGAAATTCTTTCAGTTAAATATTTAGGCTACTGCAAAGCAAAATGTAAGATGGAGAGGATGACGAAGGAGATGAAAGGGACAAGCGTATCACCATGCGCCATGTGTTGTTTACCCTGTGGATAAATGCAAGCATTGACTCATCTCAAACCTATTTGCACCAAAGTCAAGTCAGTACAGCTGGGAAGGCAACTGAAGGGGATGTAAAATATGTCTCAGAACAAATATAAATACAGGCAACGGAGCATTACTGTGTGTATTGACTCTGCGTGTGCAATGAAGATTAGGTCATTTATTTAGTTTTAAAGAGTAACAATCATTTTAATTGCCAATTATCCTGCCGATTACTTTCCAGAGCAACTGATAAATCATTTGATCCATAAAATGTCAGAAAATGGTGCAAAGCTCCTAAGTCCAAGGTGACATCAGTCCCAAACCCAGATACTGCAGATCCATTAAAATTTTATTGAGAATTCTTTGATAATCTTTGGAACTTTTGCTCTAAAAAAAAAATGACGATCAATAATTAATCAAATGGCCGTTGATTAATTTTCTGTTAACTGGTCAATTAATCGACTCAATGGCTCAAGTCTAGACTTTGGGTCCCGTTGGTGATAAGGTTAAATCAGGAGTGATGTGTTACATGCCAGTTCAGTAACTCATGAAGGAGTCCAGGCAGGAGATGAAAGTCTTCTGTGTTGCAGCAGTCAGGAATGTATGAGCCACACAGGGTTCACACCGCACCACAGACGTGCTGTCTACTCGTGTATTAATCATCATTAGGCCGAGATGGACCACAAAGCCTTTATGTGAGCATGTTTAAGGTTTCCACATTGTATTTGAATACACAGATTTCTAGTAAACTTAATCACTTTACTGGCATGACTATTTTTGGGTTTAAATTGTGTGTGTGTGTGTGTGTGTGTGTGTGGATCAGTAAACCGTTTTCACTTTGGCACACAAAATGCAGACAACTAGTCTCCTCCCAAGGCTGCAAGCCCAGTGTGGGTCAACTCTACGCAGCTAGATTACAGAGTGGACTCTGGTGGTACATGAGCCGAGACAACCAGGGACTTCAATACAACAGCCCCGTCGTAGGCCTCAAATTGCATAGAAGAACCAGTGGCCACCTTCATGTTAGACCTAGCTGCACTCGCAGGCCACATCTAAATGTTCTGTCTATTTGGGAACCATCGGCAAACCCTCAACTGATTTATTTAGTTTAGAAGAAGGCTTCATCCTTCGCTGTGCGGTATTGTTGAATTGGGAAGGAGAGTGCCAATTTCGACTGTACATGTAATTGCATGGGAGCATGTTTATGTGTTTACAAGAGAGAGTGAACAGAGCCAGGCAGGCCGCAAGGTCTAACCAAGTCCAGGATGTAATGGACTGTGTCTGAGTGGAGTAAGTCTTAAGTACAGTCTTGAGGTCAAGTACTGTCTGTTAGAAACGCTGCAGCCAACGATGCCTTCGTTTTGTCACTCAGCCATGAAGAGCATTACAGACCGACATAGACTAAAAGAATCTAAGCCTGTACAAGTGTACGTCACAGAGCCCAGATCTGGCTTGTGTCGGTGCTGAAATACTTTAATCCCTCAGCCTCCTCTACGCTGTAACTGTAAATCCTCATCTCTTTTACATCAGGAGGGATTCTGAAAGGCACGGCTGGATTTCTACAAATCTAACTTCATTGCAGGCTTTCAATTCAGCGGAAACCATAAAGTATCATTGTTGTCTTTTCTTAGGCATTCATAGGAACCTCTAGGGTTTGGTGCACCAACCTGTCTCTGTCCTGCTCCAGTAGAGTGGTGAGGAAATTGCTCTTGTGGATAAAATCTCTGTGGCTTCTCTCTTGCTCCTCCAGCTTGTGTAGAGCAGCGCTGTGGGAGCGAGACACCTCCACAAGCTGGTCCAACATCTGCCTGGATGAGTGCTTCTGGGCCTCAACTAAGTGGTTGAGCTGAGGGGAAACGAAACAGGAGACTGTGAGGAAGATGTCAATGTACCTTGACTTGTGGAAATGTAAGGAAGGAGGGCCTACATAGTACATAGCCTACATAGATCTTACAGGGTTGTTTCATCAGAATAACTCCCACGATAAGAGTAGGCCGCAGCTGGACATTTTACCAAGATTTCATTAAGTGTATTCCCCCACGCACACACAGTTTGAGGATTATCTGCTGAGGTTTTAACATTCAAGACTTCCAGCTTAAAACAGTTGGAAGAGTTGGTTTTCCACTGAAACAAGGCTGTGGTTATTCTGGCTAATCGTTTAATTGGAATCGCATTTTCCCGAAGAAACAGTCCTCACAAAAACTGTTAACAGCGATGCCTGCCCATTAGTACAAAGCGAGGGGAAAAAAACAGCCCATCAGTGAACAGATGCATCATCATTGTCGAAGAATAGACCCAGCACATACAACACCTGTAATGCAAAATAACAAATTTGTGCAATGATGCGAGAGTAATAGATGCTCTTTTGTCAGGCAGTAATGCATTCATCTCATTAAATTTGATTATCCATATGGTGTCTCCTTTTTTCCCACTATTGGTTGTTGTTACCTTAGCAATTGGTTTTTTGTACACATCCTGCAGGTGGTCCTGCTGGGCCTGGTGGGAGTCTCTCTGCAGGGCACAGAGCACCTTCTCCGGTCTGCTGAATCCATAGTGGGCCCCCAGTCGAGCCGGATCCGTCCTCTCCGATTTCAGCACAGTGATTACCTCATCTCTGGCCTAGCGTGACAAACATTGCACCACAACAGTTGCTTTTACTTTAAGTATATTGTGGGAACAGCGGTAACGTTCACAGTCTCAGTTTATTTCACATGACCAAGGTTCAAGGAATTTGTACGTGGGATGTGAATAAATCATCCTACCTGTAGTTCTCCCTCTAGGATACTGAGCAGAAACAGCAAGTCATCACGGGACAGGTCATCTCTCGTGTGTCTTCCCTCCCACCTTTCCCTCTTGTCCCTCATGTTGTTTCCTCTAGAATTTGATTTTTGGGGTCTGGATAATAAAGAGAAACTTGATTCCATGAAACCATATTTGCTGCTTTTACCAAAAGAGGCGCATATCCTAAAGTCCGCCGAGGAGGAACTGAACAATCAGGAAATGATTGGAGGTGGCAGCTGCACATTGGGACCAAAATGAAATGTGTACTTCCGATCAGAGGTTAAACGAGGTCATGCATTTCATTCCCACAGTACAAGTGGTTATTATGTGGCTTTAATAAGCAACCGACTGATGCAGGTTTTATAAGCCTTTCTGGGCTAATCCAAAGTCATAAGGCCTCTTGTCATAACACTTAGTGTTACTGAAACGGATAAGCGTGCGTCTGGCATTACTTTGTGCGAGGCTTATGTCATCTCATAGTCTCAGCACAGTTACAGCGATCGCTGACAGCTTGGCAGACAAAGGGACCTTAAGTTGCCAAAAAGTAGGATGTTGATTACTGACCACATAAGGGCTAAATATGTGTGTGTGCAGCATGTGTATATGTGTGTTATTGAAGCAAATCGTTTCAGCTAAACAGTGATAGCTTGCCAGATTTCTCTGTCTTGATGTTTGCAACCCACATTCAGAGAGAAGTAAGCAGGTTCATATTAGTGAAGGATGATGTCATCTCTCTGTTCTTTAGCTCTGCCTCTCTCGTCCAAGCTCTCACAGAAGCCAGGAACACCTCTTATTCCCTAGTTATTTGTCAGATTTCTTTGTGCTTTCCTTTCTTGTGGAAATTGAGAAAAGCAATTAGGTGACAATTAAAAAAAAAAAAAATCCAGAGGTTTTGTTTTTAGTGTCACTGTTTCAAGATCACAGACCATTTTATTGGTGCATTTATTTGGTTAAAAACTCTGTGTGATTAGTGTGACTCTGTCTCCCTGTTATCAAGGTCTGAGAACAACCTTGAGACTCTCTACACAAGATGAAAAGTAGTGCACAGAGGATAAACATTGTACAAGAAAACAGACCAAATGGAAAGCAATCACTTTAACTTGTTCAGAGTGTACTATGTAAAAGACTGCATTTCCTAAATGGAGTATGCATAGAGGTACTTTTCTCTTGGCCTCTGTGCGGAAAGAAAAAGTATGACGTTCTCAAACTCCCTTCTTTCTTCTTAATACCCTCTTGGTATTAATCAGGAAGACAGATGAAGTTGTCTTGGCTGTCCCTGCTTTCATTTGACCCACTTGTTTGCAGTGGGAGGAAAAGATGATGGAAGCTCTTAACAGAGTTTCTAAGGAGTTTTCACTCCGTTCTTTTTAAACCATCAAAACTTACTGCTCTCTGGGCACACATTCACATAACTGTCCCCACAACATACAGGACGCTGTTACAGAATAACTGTACATGAACTCGAGCGGATCATATGTTCCATTAATCTGGTATTCTTTGTTGAGCAGCCCAGTTTCAATGAAAGGAAATGGTTGAGGATTTGGACTTCAGAGAACCTTCGTCAGTCAGCCTGGATAGATTTAACCCAGGGTTGGTACAGTTCAAGATGAAGACATGCAGTGGAGCTGCGAGTTGGTGATCTGTTGCACATATTTTCTGTGGTGCCCTTGGGTGTGTTTACCTTGGACATGAGCAGGTATATATTTCTTTTCTCTGCCCTTTCAACAGTGCTGTTAACGTCAGTCAAGCCGAGACACGTGCCGCTGTTTCCTTGCCCTTGGCCTTCAATTGACTAATGCTGATGCTGACGCAGTGTTTGATGGCGTCTGACCACCTCTCTCACACATACACACACAGACAACATGACACATGACTGACTGTGTTCTTTCTTTGGTGTGCATAGTGTCTAGACACATGCATACTAAGGCCTGAGCACATTTCCAAGCAATGCCAAGCATGTGAAAATACCTCTTAACTTCTGGCTGTGAGCCAGAGTCAGTGTTAGTAATGGTTGCCAGGGTTGCCCCACGTGCCTGGCAGGCACGCTAGCTGCCACACATGTGGCTGGCCACCTCTGTTTATTTGTCTGAACGCCACCCAGGGCAGCATGCCTGTATCCCTTCTGT
Source organism: Polydactylus sextarius (assembly GCA_016801845.1). Classification (NCBI taxonomy): domain Eukaryota; kingdom Metazoa; phylum Chordata; class Actinopteri; family Polynemidae; genus Polydactylus; species Polydactylus sextarius. Next base: position 5,429,288 of record CM028912.1, on the reverse strand, counting down.
CTACTCAAAAAGGGCACTGACTGCTCTCAGAATAAGCTATTAATACCTCCAAAAAAAATAATCTCCCTTAGCGGACTCTGTCAAAATTTTGTGCACACAAACACACATGCAGAATCTTAAAAGTAAACACTTGGAGTAGTCACACCTGTTCTGTCACAGATTAAGACCACATTAATATTCGGTTTTCATTAAAACACTGCAAAGGCTTGTCTGTACTCTTTCAGTTTTTAAGGGGTTTAACACAGATGCTTGGGGCCTTTAAAAAGGTCTCCACATTAACATTTAGTATTTAAGTTTATTTCACAAGTAATTATTTTCCCAGGCTTTTATTTAATCTTTTAAAGTTATACTATTGACTTCCAGTAGACTTAAGTAGACCCGCACACAGGTGTACAAACAGGTGATGTAACCTGCTATCGCACTGAACCAAGAGCTGAACTGAGCCAAGAAATGTAGGTATACAAACGGAGGAGGCAAAAAAAAGTTTCTAACAATATGAAACAAGCTGCGTTTTTAAGTTTAAAGATCAGTGTTACCGCTTGCTGCTTCAGCCGTGAGAAGAAAAACTCTTTTCAATCGTTTGTCCTAATTACATATCAGATAGTTGGACTGTGTCAGAAACCTTCCTCCAGCACACATCAGATTGCTGTGGACTCTGTCCAACTGTTTCTTTAACTTTTTGAAACTGTCCATCTGATATTCACGCCTGCTTTGGTTTGTGAGAGAAGAGCCAGTAATTCAATTTCTGTCTCCAGTTTCTCCAGTCATTCTTTAGACTATGAATGGTTAAATTGTCATCAATCCCATCCTTTGAATTGGAAAGGACAATTTGGATCCTTGGATCCTTTTTTTTTTTTTTTTTTTTTTTTTTGCAAAAAAAAAAAAAAAAAGCTCTTTGCACAGATGATCCCAGAACAAATAATTTATATTTCCAACCCACAGCATAGCCTCCAGAGTTTGGAAAATGACTTGTGCAGTTCGCCTACACAAGAGGTGACAAGACCAATGTTGATAAATATAGGCTGATATCTAAACTTCCTTGCTCCATAAATGTCATTAAATCTTTAATTAATGATCGGTTGAATGTGTCTGTCTACAGAATCTGTCATTCTCATCTAAGAGCAGGGAGCAGTAAGTGTTGCATCTGCTGTAGATGGAGGAAAAAAATAACTGTTGTTGATTTTATCCAAAGCAGTTTAAACTGTCGACTAGTCTGCTTTTGCAGGGATTACATAATGTTTGGTTTGGTTAGATCGGCGCATGTAAATGGTTCAGGAACTACCTATGTGAAGACTGGATGATAATCAATCAAGACTCATCCTTTTTTCTACAGATAGAAGATACTATGACCTTAATATTTTTTGTCAAATGGATCTTGGAACCTAGATTGATGAAAAATTCACTGTCATATTTCACACAGATGTCCATGTGCACCAAATTGATGCAAATTCCATTTTTCTCCACTTTCTGTGGAAAGAGTTGCAGTTTTAATGTCAGTTTTAGATCATTGTGATGTGATTTATAGACACTCGTTCTCTCCTGCCCTTAAACCTCTGGACTCTACCAGTCTGCTATGAGATTTATCACACGTCAGTGTATTTATATGGAAAGGTTGGGTGAACTTCTCTTCAGGAGAAATGTCATACTCACTGGTATCTTTTCATCATGAAAGCCCCCTCATAGGAAAACTACCACTTTACATAATTACTCAGATGAGTCAGATTAGCTCTGTTTTTTCTCTTCCAGATTCACATCTGAACTTGAGACCAGGAACAAGTTGTAGAGTCACTTCAAACTAAATTTAAAACACTTCTAACTTCACAACAGTAGAACCACAAAATAGCTTTTTAATTTGCATTTTAAATTACCGTAACCTATTTACAATGTTTTGATAGATTTGTAATAGTTTTTAGCCATTGTCTGTCTTTGTGTTGGATTAGCTCTTTTTTAACTATTTGTGGCATTTTTAAAGTGAACAACACAGTGTCTCACTTGAAACCGTCTGAAAATGTGAACTGTGTTCCTGATTTTTTTTAATAGTAGTAGTTCTGAGATAAACCCACCACTTAATCTACAAAGGTACAACTAAAAGCAGAGCCTTGGAGTGTTTACAATGGTTCAAATTTACTGTCAGGTGGAAAAAAAAGTATTTTTCCCACTGAATGTCGCCCTCTCTCTCTCTACTCTGTCATGAGCAAACTACCTGGTCCATGGCCCCCAGGTAATTTGAGTTTTAGACCCCGGCCCGAGCTATTCTCTCCCAGCAGGCACTTCATATCCACTCTAGATCCACCTGTCGTGGGAGGCTTGGCTCAGTCTGTACCCTGGAGTCATCTTTGGCCTTCAGTTTCCAGGGTCAAGTTGGCACAGCATCCTGCAATTCACATTCTGTAGGGCTGATGTATGTTTTGGCAGGAGCACAGTACTGCAGGCATGGTCAGTAAAAGTGTTATAACAGAGAAATTATACAGTTAGAAAGCCAGCTAAAGAGAAAGAATGGGATAACTAGACTATAAATGTATTGTGTCACCAGCTGCATGCACTGTTGTGCTTTATGATTATAAATGTGGTTAAAATTCACATCTCTGAACGCCTCATATCATGATGCCTTGAACATAAAATGGGAGTATTATATGAACCACATTGGTGGTTGAATCATATAACTTTCTATGATCACTTGCTATGTTTTAACAGGCAAGATGATATGTAGCTAACATTAGCATTATCAGGTGTTTACCCACCATGTGTTGCAAAAAATATCAGCATCAAACTTCATTTCTTTACTCAGAAAAAAAGCTGTGTCCAACAGTGAATGACACCAGTGTTGACTTCTTGTTTTCCTTCTGTTTCTGTCCTTTTTTTTTTTTTGTAACCTGAAGTTGGCGTCCTAACTGTGTCATCACAGAAGTAGTACTGCTCATATTCTTACTTTTTATATAGTAAACTTAATAATGTCTGAAGCTCTTGGCAATTGAGGTGGCAGTCTGGTGGCAATCACTGCCACCAGCACTGGCAAGACGTCACCCTCTGCACCGGGCAAGAAAAATTACATATAGCTCCCCTTAAAGTGTTGGACTATCATATTTTCATGTCTGGGGAGCATCTGTCATCTCGCCTTGGTAGAGGTGTCAGAATAAGTACTGGGAAGGAAAAGTTGGACTAGTGCATAAATTGTTAAGGTTTACCATGATTATTTAATTCTTCTAAGTATGATGCCTAGTCTTGGACTCTTATTAATCTTTCATGTCAAGAGTTTTTGGCCTGTTCATGCACTTTGATTTATGTTATTTATGAGAACCAGTGATTGGGAAAAAGTCAAGAATTATTTTAGAAATATTTTAGCGACTGAGTGTGTCTAACATATAGCATATGTAGCACATATGTAGCATATATAGGTATGTTTTCTTTTCTACCTTAAATAACCTTTTATTATTTGGGTACATTTTGTCTGATGTGCCTGACAGAAGGTGTTAGATATCTCTTTTTCTCTTTTTAACACCACTGATAAGTTTTAAACACCAGATGAGACTGTCTTCCTGCAGTCTGTGCTTCTTAAAATTGCCCGAGGCTGAATTTTGTGCTGAATTTTGGGTTCGGGGTTGATGAAATAGTACAAACATTTTTTTTCTTATGATATAGATTCCTTTTGAAGGCTACATTTATAATCCGAACCAATGACTTCACTTGGAATCAAATATTTTCCCACTCACAAGATGTGTGTGTGAAGAAAGAGCACATTTTAGTGTCATCATGTGATGCTGTACAGCTGTCGGGCCCTAAGTGATCTTTGAAGTCAAGATTATAATGATGTTGATTGGATCAGAGCAAAAAATAAAACGTTTTGGAAAAGTAAAAAGCATTTTTTTTTTTTTTTTAACTTTTAAGAGTTTGAGAAAAATAGTTTTATGTAACAGATTTAATCAAAAACGTGATAGTTTGTTAAGTTTTATTTATGATAATTAGACAGTCAGACAAATATAGACATCTTAATAAATGCTTGTTTACTTTCCAAAAAGTATTTGGTTATTTGTTTTTTATGGCTCAGTTCCTGTAGGTGGTCTTTCCTAAAGTAGTTCATGCATAAATCAACCGGTAACCATAGATGTGGAAAGCAAAACAACAACGATTTGGCAGTCCACATTATAATGAAATATGGCCTACGTTGTTGTGTTCTGATGCAAGCTGTGTCCTCAAGGAGTTTTTTTGTTCAACAAGACTCTGTGGCAGGAGATTGAATTATGAAAATGTGAAATGCTGCCATTTACCGTTGATTTTTCTGTGCCCTTGTGTCCGTGGATGTGGTTTGTACGTAGGCGTACGCTTTGCACACAAAACACATTTAACCCCCGCCTCTCCTCACGCTCGTATCAGATGCTAGATTCCACGTCTGTTGCATCAGACTGTTGATTTGATGATTGATTGAGAATGAAGGATGGGCGCAGTGTTGCTAATATCATCCATGTGATACATGCGCCACTGGAGGATTTAGGAAAGAGTGAGGGAGCAATAGAAACAAAGATTAGGTCTCAGTCTGTGTGTGTATATATATATATAAAAAACAACCAATGGAAGCAGGAGACACGGCTGGAAAATTAATAGAGTAAATGCTGCCAAAATCTAATTATACTAAAGTTTGGCAGTTTAAATTAGTTTTGGCTTAAAGAAAAATCAACAATACAGAAATGACAATATGCTGTTGAGGTGAGTAAAGGGTTTCCTTGTTTGGCTGAAAAGCTTTGACTTATAACAACATATCGATAGTTCCCATCACACCCTGACAGACGAGATCATCTTCACTTAAATACATGAATGTCAGTGTATCTCAGTATAAACTGAGGTGTTACACCACGGATCGATCAATCAAAACTGAGACATGAAGGCAAATTTACTTGCGACTGAATTTTCTCAGAGACGAGACATCAGAGGTCAAATCACCAGATAATTTGATGAAGCAGACACTTGTTTTTACTGTAACAGAGACAAAGAGAATCAGCTGTTCACACAAACTCACACACACCTAATGACTTTTGGACAGACATGCACAAACTCAAGGTCTTTTTTTTTTTTTTGACTATTCAGCCAAGACTTATAGTCATGACAAACAGTTGATGGGGGAATTGAAACAGGGATCAAAGTCTTCGCTCTCCTTGAACATCAAACTCCGTTTTTACTAAAGCGAACTTAAGGTCGACTAGAGCTGCCTGGCTCCGAACCAGAACTTGCGTACTGCTGAACACCTGCTCCTTGTGGAGGTAATTCAAACCAGACTGTGTGTATAGGTGTTTCTGTCTGTTGTTTTTTTTTTTGTGTGTGTGTGTGTGTGTGTGTGTGCATTGTGTTTCTGAGCAGAGAAACTGTTCGGTTAACTTATCCAGGTTTCATAAGTTAATAGGGGATCGAGTCTGTGGGAAAAATAAAATATAAGTGTGTATTTAGGACACCACGCCTGTCACAGGAGTGTTGCAGCATGTCCTGCTCTGTGTGTCCAAAATATGTTTGTAAGACTCTTCAATAGAAAATCAGTGTCAGTCTGACTTTGTATCCAATACTCCCCCTGCTGGTGAGACTGTGTCCCTGCATTTTTACAAACAAAAAGATAAAAAACACTAACAAAAGCATCTACAAGTAACTAAATGTGATCATGTCGTGTGTGGACACTGTCAATTCTCTGCTGCTTTTCCTCCGCTCATCTCACTAAAGCCTGCTTCTTAATTTTGTGCAAGTACCCATTGATTTAACAATAACGTGCACTCAAATTGTGTCTTAAAGGCAGAAACTGCAGGTCTCCAAATCCAATAACTGATACGCCCACTCACCCACCCGACCACCCACCTCACCCCACTCCAGACATCCAGCAATAGTATACGTCTTTAGATGAGTTATTGATTGTTGGAACAAGCGCTGAATTGATTTCATGGAATATATCGTATTGTATTTTTTACAAAAACAGCAGCACACAGCTTCGTCATGCCTGTATATCGGACACATTGGATTTCCAGGAGGATTTAAAACAAAGATGTAATCGGCTTTTCTCGTTCCTCTTTACTGGGGGAACAAACTTGATGTCTTTATTCAGACTAATAGAGTAAACTGCTGTTGGGGTTAAGAGCTTTTCGGAGGCCAACAATGTTTTAAGCAGTCGTGTAGGCACGTCGCCAGTTTACGTCAGTGGGAGAATCACCATTGAAAACTAAGACGTGAACCTGAGTGCCTTTTGTGTGAAGCTCAGACGTACAACTGTTTCCTGGAGCCAGTCTGTAGATCCTCATTACATCCAGTCTCCACCATTGACCATCCATTAAAAGCAGTCGCCTTTATTGATCAGCCATTAAAGATGACTGCGCAGCCCCATTTCCCCTGTATGTGATTCCTCTCCACAGCCTTTGACTTTCATTGATCTGTGGTTACCTGAGCTGTAAGCCCATTGCCCTGCGAACGTTTGAAAGGATAAATTTTTCCTCCTGCTGCCTCCACCATCTGGATCGACGGCAGCATGGAGGATGATGAGGGTTAAGGGACGCTGAAGATATTGACTTTCCCGTAGGTCAACGTCTGCTGTGTCAATGCAGCATTTTGGACTCTGCTTGGCTTCTTTACCGTTTCACTTAATCTTTGCTATGTTCACAGTTTATATTCTTTCCCTACCATTTTGTTATTTTCCAGTATATTCATGCTTTTTCTGACTTTTTCTGTGGATTCACATCCATTCACGAGAGACTTTAATAGTCGAGAGTCGTCGAGAGGAAAAGTGGTTTTAAATGGGATGTAAATGAACTTTTTTCGTTTTCATTAAAGTGCAAAAATCAAATGTGTAAATGTATAGATTTTTATTGTGATTTTGAGGGAAGAAAACCAATGTAGTTAGATGAGTCATGCATCACCGTGTTCGTGACAACTGAACACGTACATAATGAGCTGTGGGTGGGATTATTCTGACATTGTGTGGGTTCACATAGAGAAATGTGCCACAGCGACTAAAAAAAAAGTCACACAAGTGTAACATTTCTATCCTGAAATCCACAGGGTGCGAGAGTTCACTGATTAATTTGATGAGGAAGAAAATGAGGTGACTCCTCTGTTATGGACCTCTCAGTCACTAGTCTTTGAACTAATTGAAAGCGTCTTTGAGATTTTGGACCAAAAGTAAAACAGTGAGGTTTATATGTTTTTTTGTGTCATCGTTGGCTCTGTTCACTTGTCATTAGTTGTTCATGATACGAGCCTCCTGCTGTGCATTTTTGAAGGATTTAATAAGTCAGGTGCTAATTACAGACAGATTTCATTAGCAGAGTGAATGGTTTCACATAAACTGGGCCCACAGGCCTCTGTAAAACTCTAGTTCTCTTATAAATGTTGTTTTGACACCATTGAAAAAGATGAAGGAAATAACAGCTAATTATTAGTCTATTATTTCTAATCCCTAGATGATCTTGTTGTAGCTGTAGTGTTTTCTTATCCTGCTTCTCACAAAAAGCAGAAGTGTTAATGATCCGGTATTGATAAATCTAGTCAGACACTCGATATCTGGATTATTAGAGAAATGAACATTAAATACCAACACCTCCAACTTTTGAAATACTTTCACCTTCACTGGAGCAGTGTGATAATACCTGACACCTGATAATAATATACATCTGTTTGAAATTACTGTTTCATCCAAATTCCTCTGTACCTCTAGTATCTGCTGATGCACACAGGTCTGGTTTCATTTTCCGAGGTAAAATTTCTACCTCCATTTCAGAACAGTTGTGAATCTAAATGTGTTTGTGACCCTCTAAATATTAAGATGTTTAACCATCTATATTATCATTATTAGTGGTGCAGACAAATCAAGGTTGTATATGATGTTAAATGAATTTAAATTAAAATCTGGGTCAACTGACTCCCTCTCTAAGGCAATAACAGTATGAGAAACCACGTTTGATTTCTTACAATAGTGATTCACTCATCTATGCAAACATATGCTCTTCTTTTTTATTAAGCACATAGACGTTGATGAATTATCCACAGAGCTCATTCTTGCATAAAACCAAAATCAAATTAATGCAGAATCAGCTGCTCCTCACCTGAACCAGTGTGTGTCAGGATTTACTTTGTGTCGCTGATGAGATCAGAAACGTGAGTCAAACCTGAATCTAACGTCAGCTCCTTCTGCTCATTTATTTATTTAACAGTTTGGTTAAACGTCTCAATGTTTCACAGCTCATTGAACGTAGAACAACAACTACAGCTGATTGTATTTGTTGTTAACTCGAGAACACAAACTATAGATGATGTAAATCAAATTAGACTGGTAATGTTTTGCCCTCGTAAGCTAAATATTTTACCTTGTACCGTAATGTTTGTTAATTGGTTGTGGTCTTACTCCCTTTGATTCATGAATTACTAAAAGATCGATACCATGATGTTGCAAATCATTAGCGATCATTAGTAAATACGACTAAAACAAACTTACCTGGTGTAGAGAAGGTGAACTGATCTCTGGTCTGACACGGGCCTTGATTTTTCTTTGTCTCTGCTCCAATATGTTTTCATGAAGTCCTCACCACTATAATCAGTCTTCCCTCTTCATTTTGTCCTCTCCTCCTTGGCCTGTGGCACCTGTTTCTCTTCACTTTCCTTCCAATGGTCCAGAATAAGAAAAAAAAAAAAAAAAAAAGGGGGGTGAAGAGATGTGGGAAGAGAGCGTGAGTGGTGAGTCGTTGGCTTGGCCCATCAATACTAGGGGTGGACTTTCCGTAGAAGTGGGTGTGGGTCTGGACAGATGAATGTAACGAATAAGGATGATGGTGGAGGAGTGAGGGATGAGGTGGAGAAGAGGGAGGGGGGAGTGATCATAGAGAGATAGAAAGACCTGCGAGGGAAAATGAGAGAGGACGAAGGTCCACCATCCATCTTTAACATTGTCTTTTCTTTTATGTGGATGTTGACTACAATGGCCCCGAGGAAGAAAAGACAACAGTGGAGGGAAGTGATAAAATGGATCGAATGAAAGTGAGGTCAGATGTTAGAGCGCCGTTGGCCCGGAGCTACAGAGTATAAGTGTTGTTCATCACTGTTGTACACAGCTCTCATAGATTAAATAGCTGCTTTTTATTGTATTATTTCAAGAATTGCTTCAATATATTAAACGCTGTGAAACGATGCTGTATGAACACAGTGTTGGCAGACTGAGGAAAAACAAGAACAACATTACATTATTTTGACTTGGGTCTGTTGTAAGCTTAGTTATTACAACTGTTGGTCTTGTTTTTGTCATTTTTAAATAACCTAACAGCTCCTTTTTGCTGTGTTTGGAGTAAAACTAGATTTAAGAGGTCTGAGGGGGATATTATTGCAAGTGCTGCAAGTAACAATTATTTTCAACCCTTCATTTTCTCAGTTAATCAAATCATCGTTTTGTCTGGAAAACAGCAGAAAATTGTGACAAACGTCTAAGCAGTGGCAGGACAGTTTAATCAATTCAGGTTTAAAAAAAACTGCTGCTTCTCTTTGATAGACTGAAGCCTTTTGTGCCTCTGGTCACTTCCTCCAATCAGTGATATCACTTGATACTGATTTGGATTCGTGCGTCTGGCTTGAAAACTCATCCCAGACAGTTTCACATAAGTCTGATAAAAATCACCTTCTCAGACTTTAGGCTCTGACACATGAGTTTCAGTCCCGATGGCTGGAAAAAAAAAAAAAAAAAGAAAAAGTGGGCATCGTCATCCTGTCTGTTCTCTGACATTACAGAGGAAGAAACTGTGCTGTTGTATATTCAGCAAGGACACTGCAATAAAAAAAATTAAAAGAAAAACCTGCAGATTTACTGCACAGCTCGATCCGGTGTGTTGTTTTTTTTTTTTTTTTAAGTATTTTTGAACAAGCGTGAGTATATACCAAATGTTCAGAGCATGACATCATAGCATGAGACGACAGGAATGCACTGAGAAGTGGTAGCAACAAGATGGCTAAATATAACCAGATGCTGTGTTAGAGGTCTGCTGCGTTGTTGTTGTTGTCACCTCAGGTAACGTTTGTGTGTCTCTGCTTTTCCATAGGGACTGAAATATGTATTTGAGGGAAAGTCTGAGATGTAATGTACAAAAACATCTGTAGTTCAGAGGCCAGTCTATGAAAACAAACTGCATAAGTTTATTTCGTGTGAAGTGTGTCCAGGATGAAGAGTGGTTGGGCAGATCTGTCAACAATGAAACTTTATTTTTGCCATGAGGTGTGTCTTATTTTAACTGTATCTTGTGAATCCAGATTTATAAAAGTTATTTCTTCTTTTTTTTTTTCAGATGGATCTGAGGTGGAGGCAGAGAAGGAGGAGACGGAGCCAAAGAAACAACCGACAGAAAAAATAAACACAAAAACAAAACCAGAGAAGAGGAAAAAGACGGCAGAGACAACGGTTAAAGCCAAGAAGAAGCAAAAAATTGAACAGGTATTCTAATGTTATGCTGTTTCTTTTATGATACCAACTTATTATTGTTGAGATAAAGTTAAATAAACATGATCTTATCACAGGTCAAGTCTGTAATTCCTGAAAAGAAAGAGACAGCGGATGAAAAATCAACAAAACCCAAAAGAAAGAGGAAGGTGAGGGCGGCGACACCTGCTGTTATAAACAGAGTTTTTAAAAGAGTTTTTTTTTTTTTTTTTTTAAACAATATATTTTGTTTTTCAGAAGAAAAAGACCATCACAGATGTTCTGGCCACCTCCAAGCCCAAACCAGGCTGCCCGTCTGACCTGCAGAACCTGGTCGCTCAGTATTACTCAGACAAACGCTCTGTGATTGAGCAGGAGGAGCTGAAACTGCAGGGTGAGTCAGAGCGAGTCCCCTTTAACTTTGAGGTTCAGTCAATATCTGCTGATCTGTTGATTTACCAAGGTCATCGTCTTCCCTCCTGCATCTTCCAGACTCCTGCTTCCTGTCCAGTAATGACTTGACACACAGCCTCTCCTCTTATCTGAAACAGGGTGAGTGATGTTTTTTAAATTGAGTTCGGATGAATCGTCTTTCACGTGTTACTTCTAAACACACGCTTTCACTTTGGATTCTTCTTCGTCCTGTTCACCTTAGTTTGTCCCAAATGGTCGAAACTTCAAAAGCAGCACACGGAAAGAGTTCGGTTGTTCTGCTCATCGTCTGTAGCTCTGCTCTCAGAGCTATTGAGCTCATCAAGTAAGAGACGCCAGCGACGTGTGTTCAGGTTTCGTATATTTCAACCTCCTAATTAGACTTTCACGAGTGCTATTTCTTTTTATTTCCCTGCAGGCAGCTGACCACTTTCAAAGGTGAAGCCAAAGCAGTAAAGCTTTTCGCAAAACACATCAAGGTACTAAAGATGATAATCAGTCATTGTGATGCTTGTGAATGTGCAGTGATTAGTTTTACCACAACGGTTTCGTTTTGTCGTTAAACTCTGTACAGATAGAGGAGCAGGTGAAGCTGTTGCAGAAAGGAGTCATGCACATCGGAGTGGGGACACCGGGCAGGATCAGCGCTCTGATAGACAACGGTAGGTGTGGCTGCTGACAGAAGTCTCACTGTTGACCTTCAAAGCTTTTAAAGTCTTCACAATCTGTGTCTATCTGTTCATTATTTTTTCCAGAGGGTTTGAAGCTGTCGGCACTGAAATACGTGGTTCTGGACTGGAACTGGAGGGACCAGAAACTCAGACGGATGGTCGACATTCCTGAGGTAAGATACTGCCCCCTGCTGGAGTCAAAGACAACTAGTCTTATGACCACTGTGTAGAAGTATTTGATAGTATTTTTAGACATTTAGTCATCCTACTTTCTGAAATGTGTTGTCGTTTGTATTACTAAAATTGAATGTTTGACTCTCACTGTGCAGAAAATGTTCAATTCGTTTTCCCAAAATGTGTTTCACTGTGCTCAACTTTAATCTGATTCGCCCAAATATATCTCAAATGATTAGTCCTTTAATTAATTAACTGATAAATGCAGTTAAACTTCCTGTAGTTACAGTTACATCAGTCGTTTTTGTTCTTATATGTGAAATATCTTTGGGTTGTGGATTGTTGGTTGGAAAAAAAAACAGCATTTTTTATCAATATTAGCAGTTGAACTTGGAAAAAATGGAAAAAAAAATTTTCATATTTTTCCATAAATATTTTCATTATAGATTTTATTTTTGGAGAAACTTCATCAGAAACAACTTATTATTCCAACTATAATATTTTATATCCTTTAAAAAAAAGATTGATCTAGTTTTTTCTTGTCTCTTTCAGATCAAATTGGACTTCATGAAGCTGCTGGAGAGTGGCATCCTGAATGGCTGTAAAGAAGAAAAAATCAAAATGGGACTTTTTTAAAACGCATCTAGTAAATTTTCTGGTAGTCCACATGACGACTTGATGTATTGACGTTTCAGACAACGTGCCGCGGGACCTCTTCCTGTTTGTTTTCCCTTTTGTTTCGCTGTGAAACCTGTGCTGTGTTTTTACTATTTTCAGACGGCGTGTCAAATGTGTGATGTTGTTTGTTCACTCTTGTAGTCCCACACAGTCCCAGTGTGACGGATTGAATAAACGGACTTCGAATGAAAGCGGCATCCTTCTGTTTGTTTACTCTGACCTTGGGAAGTCCCTCCCACAGACAGTGTGAGCTCATGTGTTTACTTGCCCACTAGGAAGCCTCATTTATCATAACATCCTTTTGATAAAGCATTTTAAAACAAGTCAAAATGGCTCAGAACCAGCAGATTAATTCCCTTAGGAAACTAGAATAAAGATATAAAAATGCTCTTCTGTGTTGTTTCCATGTAAATAAACAGAAACTTGTGAGTTTGTCTTGTGGGAGGAAATGGTACAAAAATAAATAAATAAATTCATAATCAAGAAAGAAAAAAATATGAAACTAACAGGAAACAGAAAGGGGTAGTTGTTGAAGGACTGTAGTTAATAAGTAACAGGCCACAACGGTCTCCCCCACCCTGCAAGGCCTGCTGGGAAAATCTGTTGGCAAGCAGAGTTGCGTGCGTGCACACGTAGAAAGATATTGCTGAAATAAAGAACAGGAAGAGGAGATAGTGGTGCCGTCACATACATAACTTCTGTTTCTCCCGCTGTGCAGTAAGTTCCTCTCCTGTCCTCATCTGAAGGTGCTTCTCATGGGCAGAGAGAAGGGAAAGATGGGGCCGTTGGCTCGGAGGCCGGACAACTCTGCTTTCAAGCAGCAGAGGCTACCTGCCTGGTCTCCCATGCTGACACCTAACACTGTGCTGCCTTTCTTCTACCTTACGTCTACGATATGTTTGCTGCTGGGAGTGTGGCTGCTTCTTACGGTTCAGAGCACACAGGAAATGAAGGTGAGTGTTTTATGTTTTTGAAAACTGCCTTTGTCTATATAGCTTTTTTTAATATGTGGAAATACCATACTAATGTGTGTTAAGAGAGTTAGAGAAAGGAAGAGGCTGAATGCCCTTGTGTGCAATAAAAAAGGGAGCGACAAAGAGGAAAGGTCTAGGGTTGGGTTTTGAATTAGGTAAACAGGAACAATTTACGACTGACGCTCTGCTGTATTTTCAGATCGACTACACAGAAGCCGGGACGTGTGATCTGTGTTATGCAAAGCTTAAAAATGAAACCAACGCAGGAGGGAGCTGCAACTGCAAAATAGTGTTTGAAATTAAAAAAGCATTCAAGGTAAACAACCTTCAAGTTTGACAAATGGATCAAGTTTGTTAGACAAAAAAAGTCCACGTACAAGCTTCACCCAGAACTCACTTACATCTTCAGGTCTTTTTTTTTAAATGGGTGAAGTTTGCTCAACTTCAACTCAACTTGTAAATGGACCTTTAGTGAAGAATTATTTTATCAAACATCCACAATTTCCCAGTGAAAGTCCTCAACCCATTTCTGTTCACACAATTACACTTATGACCCATATCCTGCTGCTGTTCCAGGGAGACGTCTTTTTCTATTATGGCCTCAAAAACTTCCACCAGAACCTCCGTAGATACATGGACTCCAGAGACGACGGACAAATGGTTGGGAGGATATATAACTTAAAGGTAGCTCCACAATATTGTTCATTATTTAATCACAATAACATTGATGGTACAGTTTTATGTCGACATAAATTCAGGCAGCTAAAGTCTATTTATTTCTCCAAATAGAAGACTGTTTTAAAGTAAACTGATTTAATTTGTTTCATTAAGTGATGGAAGAAGTATTGAGATAGTTTTCTTTCATTAAAGCAGCATCATTACAAGTAAAAGTCCCTTTCAAGCATAAATAAGTGAAAATCTTGAGTATCAGTTGATTATTTGTACGCCCTTCCATCATTGCCTTGTTTGGTTTTTTTATATTATTGAATAATCATCCTGTGTTTCTTCATTTACTTCATTGCTTCATTAGAACCCCAGCTCATATTGCAAGCCGTTTGCAACAGACCAGAATGGACTCCCCATTGCCCCCTGTGGTGCTGTGGCCAACAGTAAATTTAATGGTAATCACCACAGTGAACACACACCATTAACAATCATATCCCTTCTCCTTTCTTCTCACTGGCCTGATAACTTATAACCTCTGTTCTCTCAGACACCTTTAGCATGATCTACCATGGATCCAATGGTTTACCTTCCAAAAAAGTTCCTCTATTAAGAACTGGCCTCACCTGGTACACCGACAAAAACATCAAGTACCGCAACCCCAAGAAAGACAACTTGACGCTAGCTCAAGTGTTTGAAGGTAAATGGAGACGTAACTGTGGTCAAACAGAAACAGAATCAGCATTTCTGTTTCTAGTCCATTAGTCATCATTCGTGATTTACAATTACTCCACAGGCACAGTGAAGCCACTGTACTGGCAGAAACCAGTGTATGAGCTCGATCCCGCTGACCCAAACAACAACGGCTTCATCAATGATGACTTGATCGTGTGGATGAGGGAGGCAGCTTTCCCCAACTTCAAAAAGCTCTATGGGATTTTGTACCGAGACGAAAAGCCCTTCACTAAGGGGCTTCCAGCAGGAAACTACAGCATCGACATATCCTACAGTATCCTTTCAAAGCTGTTAGGGGTGGGCTTTATGTGTGTGGGGAACATGACGAAGGTTCAGTTCGGTTATATAAATCCTACTTTGTGCATTTGTTTTGTTCATCTTTGGGACTACTTAAAGACGACAGCCAGCTATCTTCTACAAAGTTTCTCTTTGTGATCACCTATTTTCATCCTTGACCTCTGCCTCTCCAGACTTCCCTGTGCAGTATTTCCGAGGCAGGAAGGAAGTGGTGCTGACCACGCTGACCTGGTTTGGAGGTCAGAACCATTTCCTGCCTATTGCTTACCTAGTAACCAGCGGCGTGATCCTCCTGATAGCCGTCATCCTCACAGTGGTCTGGTGGAAATTTGGAAAGAATGGAAAGAACATGGAGGAATGAAGGGTAAGAGATGTGTTGGGACGCTGAGATGGAGAATAAAATCCAGCGATTCTTTTTTTTTTTTTTTTTTTCTTAGAGACAACAAATCTTACATGACAGGAACATTGATGTGGCCATATGAAGGATAAGAAGAATAGTTTAAAGGAATAAAAAATGTTAATGTGGTACTATAACGTAACAACATTTGCAACAAGAATTTAGTTTGACATCTGGAAATGACTTTTCCGACTAAATGATCAACATATGTGATGATTTTCTGAACATGCACTCATGGAAGCTGGATGCAGTAGAACAAACTTCAAACTCTATTTACTTTTGCATTTTTTTAACAAACACACCGTTTTGTTCATGCACTGTCAATATTTATTCAGATAATTAGAATATATTTATTAGAATGATAACCTCAACAAATCCAGTCATTATGATGTTGTCTTGTATAAATGTGATGTTTAATACAGAAGACCAGCCATCAAACACTGTAATATGAATTGTGAGTCAATGAGAGTCTGTATTTATGGCAGCACCGAGATTAGCCAGTGAAGCTAGCACTGTTTCTGTCAGTAGTATATGGAACCATAGATGCTTAAAATTGTATTTTATATATAAGCTAAATTCTCAAAGCAGCAATACAAACATGCCATTTTGTATGGATGTTTGTAACGTGATAATGTGTTAGCATGCTAACCTTTGCTAGTGAAGTGAAACTGATGGAAATGTTCTTGAATTAGCAAATATTACAAAATCACGCTTTTAAAAACCAAAACGATACATTTTCTTCACTAATGTGAAAGCGCGGGCATTGCTAATAATTACAGTAGTTTAATTGTAAAGTACTTTCCCTTGATTAAGTCTGTATATGTCAGATGAGTATGTGTGTTTTGCTGTTTTGATGACAGATGAAGAATGTAATAAAACATTTTCTTTTAAAAACTTTTTATTTCTTCTATATACAATCAGTGAGAGCCACATAAACACAACCCCTCTGTGACCAGGGAGCACCAAAACTCTGCATATTGATCGCTTTGGTTATTGAATATAATCAAAGCACAACTGATGGTACAGCTGCGTGTGAGCAACACCTTCCCTCGCGGTCGGTGGCGGTTGCCGTTCTGTAGAGTTATGAAGCAGCTCGTTCCATTTTATCTCCGTCTACACTCCTGCCACGTTGCGTTTTGGTCGGGTCAGTACCACAAGTGGACAGGAGAGGAATGCAGTCTACCGGTGCTACAGACGATGACTGAACACATCCGACTACAACAATAAGCCGCATCATCACCAGTCCGTAAAATAAAATAAAAACAACAACAAAAAAAAAAACACACACACACGGGACTGAAATATAGAAACAGCTTACCACACGTACAAGGAAAGGAACAAATCACACCCAAATGCATTTGGACAGATCAATCACCCATTTCAACACGAGACAATCACCATGATGCACAAACAAAAACAAACAAACACACAGGAAACTATGAATCATCAGCTGTAACAGATTTACCCATCTACCTTTTCTCTCTGTACCTTTTATTTTTTATTTTTTTAAACTTTTTTTGCTCTAACTAAAATCCTCCTACATTAAGACTGCTTTAATGTTTATTTGGCTAAAATTGCAATGTTGGCACGATTGTGAAAATCAAAATCTGTTGTGAATCAACATTGGATAAACACAGAAAAGGAAAGGCAACATTTGGTCTCTGATACTATTAAAAAAAAAAAAAAGTATTTTCTCTTTGGGGAAATTCATGGGATTGATTCTCCCAATCAGAGGCTTCAAGTTCACACACCACATCTGATAGGGTTGTTTTTTTTTTTTTTTAAATGGACTATTTGTCGGTAAACTGTTTACATCAGTATGAAGCAGATTTCTTTTGATCTGGAGTCAGTGAGCGTAGTGGTGGGGTTTGTTGTTTTTTTTTTTCTTTTTTTTTTTTATTATAAGAGTCTCTCCTTATCAGCAGGATGTGAAATAAAAATAAATATCAGTAAATCACTTGAGTTTTAACAGGTTAGCATTACTGGAATTACTAGAACTATACACAATTTCAAGTCATGCTTTTAAACAAAGTAAGACAACGTACCATGAAAATTAGAGTTTCTATTGAAAGGAAGAATTCTTTGACCTTGAATGTGGGGTACTTAATAAAACATGCAATAAATTCAGTAAGAGAACCCTTAGATTTGATTAATGTAAATCGTGAGGCACATTTCAGTTGAACCTGCTTTAGTATGTAACAGAATAATAATGGAATAATGGAAATCACAGTTTCACAAAATGCAAGAACTACTAAGAATCACAGAACAGGGACAAAGTCTTTATCAAATAGTAGTCAGCTTCCTCCTTTCCATCGCTCCGACTCTCACACCTGGCACGAACACATTCATCTTTGTGGTTTCAGTGATAGGACTGTAATGGCACTACACAAGCAGATTGTGGCCATGCAGGAACAATTAGGCAATACAGACATCTCCAGATGAATCTAAATCTAAGGCAGTGTTCATTCAAGACTCAAGCCCGGGCTCCAGGGCTCACAGGTTCACGACTCCTCATGCTTTTAACAACCCTCCATCTTTGTCCAACTGGGTTGTGCTGAGCACTGAGGGGCAGATTAAGGCCATGTGCATCCCCCGACTCTTCACCTTTGTCCCGTTGGCTTCTGAGTGCAACTCTGAGGCACCTGATAAGTCTCCTCTGTGGGCGTGACCTGTCCGGTGGCATTCTTCGGTGTATCGTACGCTGACCTCCCCGACTGGCCGCTTTCTGTCCGTGTGAGCAGGGAGGAGGCCCCGGCGCCCATGAAGCCGCACACGGCGGGGGGCTGGTTCAAAGAGGAGCCCCCTGATGGGTGGCAACCCATATCGACCACAATGGGTGTCGCGTATTCAGATCCTGAAGCCGGCAGGGGCTCCGCATAGGCGTGATAGAGGTCTGGAGAGATAGGGGCGTCATACAGGTCTGGATCTGAGTATCCTGGGTCGGGGCCCTCGTCTGGTTTGAAGGTTGAACGAGCACCTAATGTTGTAACACCGCTCACCAGAGGCTGAGCATATTCTGAAAAAGACAGAGTGATGTTTTATTATTATAGTTTATGACATTCTTGACCACTATGTATATCTCTGTGCGTGGGATTGACATGATGCATCTTCCTGCCACCAGTTTCATATTGTTTAACTCATCAGCAGTGAGTGTAGCAATGAAGAAGATGAGAACAAGTTAAAGCTGTAAACATGTACATAAACAATGCAGAATTCAGTGGAATTTACATTCAAAACTTCAAAGATGCACACTGTGGGTTTTTGGTACAAAATGCTGGATGTAAACATACAGATGTAAAAGTTTTTATTTGTTTGTACAAGGAAACTCCACTGCGCATCTTAAAATCATCAAATGTCTCAGCCAATATAACTGGTGTTTACCTCAAAGACTGGCAGTGTCAAACAAGAACAGTTGTAGGACATTCATTGTTTCTGCACTGTTCTGTACAAAACAGTCAGCAGCTGTAATGTATTTTTAAAGACCGATTTGCTGAGGAGGAAATTTTACAACATTCAATAAATACCGAGGTTTTGCAACGTTTTAGATAGATGAAACAGATTACATAAGATAAACAATGCAGTCAGATTTTTTTTTTCTTCTGCTGTAAAGCTGAAAGCTGCATCTCAGTGACAGTTTAGCTTTAATAGCTCTTCAGTCGCCAACACAGACAATCTGGCTTAAAGAAAAATAAAAATTTCAGCACATTACTGCATTTGTTTACCTGCAGGTTCAGCATGTAGCCTTGGTACAGCACCTCTGCCCGTCAGCCGTCCCACTTCACTGCTGCTGTACCGCACCGAATCCTCAGTCTCCACCATCTTGGACGGCAGCAGCTGCTTCATGCTCTTCCACCAGTCTACAGCAGAGAAACAGTGAGATGAACAGAGCTGCACGAGGAAACTTCTACAAAGTACGTTAACAGGCTGACGGCCGATAACCTGCTGAGTGATTACGTACCTGTGCGATCCCAGTGTGGAAGATCGTATGTTCCTTCAGAGCTCTTCTTCCTGTGAATGGAGGAAAATCAGTTGAATAAGAGCTTTTTTTTTTTTTTTTTTTGCATGTGATAACAATAACACATACCTGTTCCTCCAGTGCCAAGCACAAACTGCAGTCAGGATGACGGCAGTCAGAGCCATGACCAACACAGGAACCAGAACTGCAGCGAGCGCTACATCTGAAAAGCAAAGATGCTACAATTACCCACCAGATAATTATTAGGGATTAAATCGTTTTCCTCCGTTTAACTGGGAGTCTGACCCACCTTTGCTGGTGTGAGGAGGCATTGTGGTGTTTCTTATATCTGGGGTGTGTGTGGTTTGGCCGAGGTGAGGCGGATGTTTGGTGCCTGGAGGAGGTGGAGTATGTCGATTAGGGGCGAACGTCCTCAGACCTGGCTTTATGTCCACTTTTCTCCCTGCTGACAAAAAACAAAACCCCCAGCTGAAACGTACGACTCTTCTGTTATAGGATGTTTGTTTATCTGCTAATTAACCGGCTGTGTTCACCTGCAGGAATTTGGCAGCCGAGCAGCTCCAACTTGAGCGCGATTCTCTGATACCATGATGTGGGATTTATCCTCACAAACCGAGCCTCGATCGGAGGGATGAAGTTATTTCTAACTTCGTGCAGGTAGTTGGTATTGCCTTGGAAAATCTGCCATAAAAAGAGAGAACACATCAACACACCCGTCTTATTTGAGCCACAGATGAAAACCCAGCCGTAGGCCTGTCGTAGCATGTTGGACGAAAAACATTTATCGGAAACAACTCTTGTTTCAGACTGTGAACAAATGCACTATAAGCCATAAGGAGATTATTTTCTAACCTGGAAAGCTCATAACTACTTTCCTTCACACAATAAGAGCCTGTGGGAATCCCAGCAGAGAGCAGCTCATAGACAGCAGTTCCAGTCTAACAACCCGGCCACTAAATCCATATCCATTCATTATTAATGCCCAAGTGTCCTGACTTGTCTACCACAGCACTTAACTCAAACCACTGACTGTTCTCATTTCCTGCCATAAACATCTCTTAGTCAATAGCAGTTGCTATGGAAACAATCTGTCCCTGAAGCTTTCAAGAGTGACATTTTTGTCCATCTGCACTAATTTGAAGACAAAAAAACAACATAAAAGCATATGACGTAATTGTTGAGCAAGTGTGGTTCATTGATTTTGTGATTGGATTACCTTGTCCTGTGTAGAATTTGCTTCCCTGTAGCTGTACCACTGCTGGCCATCATTACTGTAGAGGACCCGGTACGCTGAAACGTAATACTGATGCATTCTCAGAGTAGAGCCCGTGGTGGTGACGCCTGGTCGGACAAGACAGCAGAAACAAGATGATGATGTATGACTGTAAGACTGAGTCCAGTATTACTCCCTGCTGTATAGTGCAATACAGTTACTGTTCATTTAATTTGAACTGAGATAGAGAGAAGAGAGTATCTATACTTTCACTTCATCCTCAACTACAATTTACAAGGAAATGTTATAAAATAATTAGCTTTATTTCCAAAATGTCTCAGTTCCTTCAGCTTCTACTTTGTTGTCCTTGTGACAAAGTATGTGAGACATCCTGCATATAACAAAATAAATGTTATGCACTATATAGTACTTCACAATGCAACAAAAAAGAAAAACACCTCAAATCACAGCTTATTGTTAAATAAACTTTTTAAAAAGTCAGTAATATTTTCATGTGGGGAGAAATAATATTTGTTATCATGTTTGTTGAGCACCTGAGGCAAGATTTAGCCAAGTAAAAAGGAGCCTTTTTATTCTTATCTTACAGTTAAATTAAAATTTAAAGTTTAAATGTATAACAATATCAGTAGATATGTATTTTTATATACACCTGTGATTCTCTTCTCCCTCTTCAGATCGACCTGCAGCCACTGATGCTGGTCGTTGTGAGTGGGCGACCACGGAGGCCTGGCTTTTTTCAGACGTGCCCCCGACGGCGTCCAGTCGCTGTGCTGACCAGAGTTCCACTCCCACACAGAAGAAGCAGTGAGCTGAGTGTCTGCGACGCCACCAGACTCTAACCCCAGCGTCCCATAGCAGCCTGCATTCACACAGACCATTACCCAGCATTAATAGCGATAGGAAGTGTTTGAAAGTGAATGAGATTTAGGGCTTAATGTGACTTTTTGACTCTCTGCATGTAGGTCCAGGGTTAATAACGGATGAAGGATTCCTGTTCATGGTCAGATGTAAACATTTACAGAACCTTTAAAAGCTCTTGTTCCTCATAATGTGATTTTACAAAGAAAAAAAAAACACTCACCATTGGTCTTGAAGGTGAAGAGGCTGTTTGACAAAGATCCTCTGAGGGTAGAAAGGATTAGAGGATCAGAGGTACAGCACTCAGGGATTTAAAAAACATTTTTATCTTGAAACTTTCATGACTTTGACCCATTTTTGACATTTTAAATTAACACTGATAAATTCAAAGTTGTAAAATACACATGATTAAATAACAGGAGAAAACTACAATTAAATGAAAACCAGCGTGAGGCAGGTTTTTCTTCTTACCCAGTGGAAGTGACATTGTTCGCCAGTGTTCCCTCGTAATGAGGGATGCCTTTGCTGCTGACCACGTTGATCCTCCCTCCCACGGCGTTGGACACCACACCTGCATGGATGGCTGCCACACACAGAGGAGAAGACTGCAAAGTGACAGAAGAGGAAAGAGAGAGAGACTGTGAGTAAGAACTTTTCCACTCAAGTCAGTTTGTAACAGATTAAAAAGCAAAAGCTTTGTTTGAAACAACAACACAATCATCACTGCTGTTTGACTGGATGTTGGTGGTAAGATGGAAAAGGAAATCTCAAAAAAAAAAAAAAAAAAAAAAAAAGAGAGGCGTCTCACAGAGGGTCACTGTTTTGTTTTGTAGTTTCTGGTTAAAAGCCTCATTCAGTTTAAGCTGTAACTGCTTCGACAGAATTGAACAACATTTTCTCTTATCACACTTGTCAGGAAGTTGGCTGCATGTCTTTGTTTTAAAAATCAACAACAACTTGACCAGAGATTTCCATCACTAGTCCTAATTATTAAAACTTGCAGCCAGTACAGGACTTGTAATCAGGCCTGTTTTTTTTTTTAAATGGTGGATATTAGATTGTACACAATTTTGGCATTACTGTGACTAAATGTGGCACTTTGATTTGTATTTAATAAGCATTATTTGACATTCTTTCCACATTACATTACATTTGATTGATACTTTTATCCAGTGGAACTTGCAAATGAAACTCATATTAATGGAACAATTATCAAGGGAAATTTAAGGTTCAGTTTTTGCACACGCAGACTGGAGACGCCAGAATTCGAACCACCGATGATATGCAGGTTTTTAAACGTGGGTAAGGTGATTATCCTCTTGTCAGTAGACAAGTTTGTTTTCAGATTGTTTCTGGTGTGTCATGTTTACCATCACAAACACTGGAAACAAGGTTAGGAAGCTGCAGAAAGAAACATGGAGGTCAGTAATGATGATGTAGTTTATGTTTTTTTCTGACTTTATTTCAGTCACTGTAAAATCTCTGTTACATGCCCCATAGACAGTAAAACACCCCGTTTATTTATATACCGATGTCCAACAACTTCAACATACATCGTAGCATCTCGCCAAGAAAATGGCGCAAAATTAGCGTGTCCATCTGAGTCTCATGTTTCCATCACTGCTGATCAGAGTTGGAGCCGATAAATACCCGTGACTACTGCTCAGTCATTTGACCCTGCGTTGAACACAAACTGTACCCTTTCCCACTGCAGACAAAAGACAGATGTTACTGGGGGATTTTGTCCAATGCTCAATGTATGTTTCATTTACATTTCTTACTATTGTCTACATTATGTGTTCATGTATAGATTAGAATATATGTGTATATATTTTACACTGATCTAGTAAAATCTAGTATCAGTACAAAATGATAAATCTCATGAGTACTACTACAGGTGTGTGGACTTTTTAGGGTAAATAATATTTATCACACATGCTTTGGGGGGAGAATTAAAACTGTGTTGGAAAATGGCAGTGATGCTTAAACAATAGGTTTTAAGACAATAGATCAGATGTCAATATAAAGACTGAAACTGGGTTTAGTTGCTGTAATCATCATTCTGTTCATGCTAAATATCAAGTTTTGGGCCAGACCAACATTGGACTTTTGAAACCAGTGCTGACATTGTTTTATTAACTACATGATATACAAGGCAGAACACATGTGATAAAGGTATGTACTGATAGTAGATCAAATGGACAAATCTATATAAACGTGATGTCTGTAATCAACCAACATAAACAAAGATACCAATGTCAGAGATAAGTTAAAACAGCCCTGACAACTCAGACCCTAGAGAATCACCGTCTAACATCCAAAATAAGTTACAAAGTCTATAGTACTTAATTTATCTGAAACTTAGGAGACTTAAACAATCCAAGTTGATCAAATCGTGAAGTTACTGACTTTTTCATAAAGAATTCCTTTGTTTTTCTCTGATGAGCCGCAATGGAAATATAGTTAAAAATGGAGGACATTTTATATTAACATAACATTAACATATCCTCCTGATATGTCTGAAAGCAGGACTGTAGATTTTGTCTCCTATCATTGCATTGGGAGTTAAGTATTTCAGAAATTATATGTTGACCAAATCAGCTGAACCTGTCTTCAATTAAACCGTACTGAACCATTTCGTAAACTGGGATCATTTGCAGGTAAAATGAGAAGGAACAGTCAGGACTGTCAACTCTTAACCTTCAGACTGAGGCAGATAAAAGCAGATGACTCAGCATGAAGTCACTTTTCAGTAGAGAGAACACCGAGTGGCATTTGGGGATGATTCACTGCCAGCTGCATTCCTATTCAAACCTGCTCCTCTCTCACCAGGAAAAAAGGACGAAACCTGAATCCTCTGTGACCACGAGCTGCCTGCCACGAACAGCTGCTCCAGTGAGGTGGATTTTTATTACTGGAAATGGCCCACGCTGGAATTTCACAGCCAACATTATTGTGGGAAAAACTATAGTGACCAAGAGAGTGACAGGCACACGTACACATGAATTCACACACTAACACGCACACACACGCACCGTAGTCAAATGCTGCCACAAGCAATCAACACATGCACTGTGACTCTTAAACTTCCCAAAAAACACACACCACATCCTAAAGCACACCATAGCAAACCACTAACACAAACAGAAAGCACAGCTCCAAACCACCGTACCCCGGCCTCCAACTGAGGAAACCACACTAACACACATATGATAAGTGGGATGAGGAAATATAAAAACCAACACATGGATCACAGCTAAAGACACTAAGGCGAAATTAAAAGAGAAAACATGAGCTGGTCTGGGTGGGGCGGCTAATCCCTGTGTGACACAAACTCAAGTATGTGTTTTACTTTATCAGGCCTCTACAATCGTCAGAATATTACAGCTTTCATACATACACACACCCCAAAAACACAAACATGAATGAATCAAATGCATACATGCACAAAAACACACATATGCACACAGGTTTTCTCCAACTCCTCAATCGCACCATCTCACTCCGGCTGCGTCTACACAACACACACACACTCGACACACAGCGCTCTGCTCGGCACCCTCTTGCAGCTGGACTGGATTAGAGTTTTATTATTTTCGGCCAAACTATTATCTCACCTCCCTTTCACCCACTGACCCTGCCCCTCCTCTGTTGCTGCGGAGCGCCTCACTCTCGAGGCACTACCCCCCTCCCTCTCAA
Source organism: Polydactylus sextarius (assembly GCA_016801845.1). NCBI lineage: Eukaryota > Metazoa > Chordata > Actinopteri > Polynemidae > Polydactylus > Polydactylus sextarius. The sequence goes on along the minus strand of CM028912.1, from coordinate 5,404,083 downwards.
TCGGCCAGTAACACCCCCTCCCTCACCACCAAAAAAACTCAAAACTCTGAGTATGAGGTCATCAGCCAGAGACTCGACACCCATGACCTCACAGCACAGCTGGGGGGGGGCTGTGAGGTCATCAGCCCTGGACTCACATACCCCAGAGAAATAAGAGAAGGCCTGTACTGAGTCAAAAATGAAACATGTATGAACTTGCAGCACAAAAACCTCCATGACTCACCTGTAAAAGTGATAACGACCTGCAGAGCACACACATAAATACTGTATACTGTGTATACACTCACCTCTCTGTATCCATTTGGTATAGTCCCAGAAATCTCCCCAGTAGATGTCAAACAACCTGCTGGACAGTATTTACTGAGAGGAGAGAGAGAAAACACACCGTGAATTATCTGACAGCTCGATCACTGTACAAATATCCGCACAAAGTAACATTAAACGTTATTTACCTGAATTCTGCTTCTGGGAAATCAGTTCCTTTGTTCAGGCAGGTGATTAGATCTGAAAAAAAAAAGCAAACAAACTATGTCAGAACTGGTTTCTCTGCACTTTTCTGCTAACCCATCACTCATCATTACTCCATCATCTCCGTTTCTCACCGTTTATCAACAACTGTTAAGAAATCTTCCCAGAGTCAAAAGATGTTCAGTTTGAATTCATTTCTAGAGCTGAAATCATTTAATGAACAACTTTAATAAATAATTTATCATCTAACTCACTTAAATGCTGTTCTATGTCTCTCAAATGTGATTATATGAGTCCATCACATCGACCCAGTACCCAGTGATTTTATTCAAATGACCAGGATGTACAGCGTATTATCAAAGACAAAGAAACCCAGAGCTGCATGAAAATGTGTGTGCGTGTTGGGATTGTCTAACAATATGGGTATTTCAGTGACGCGGTGCACCTCAAACGTCCGACAGGATGGCGTGGGCTGTTGGGAATTCTACGTAAACCCCTCCATGGTGGTCATTCTCCATGAGTCTAGACCACAGTTTAAAAAAATCCCATATATCTCCTTAAACCAACCTGTGAGTCAACCTGACAAATACCCCCAACTGACCACAGGTCACCGTGGTTACTGATTTACTCAGCTGTAACAACTCTGCACATCCGTTGCACGACAAAGAAAAGAAAACACGCATCTGTAATTTGATGGAAAAATTAGATGGATTCACTGCTGGACTTATGTGATTCAGTCACATTGAAATGACCAGAGACCAATTTATTTTCCGTGCACGCACACACGCGCACACACACACACACACACACACACACACACACACACACACACACACACACACACACACACGTCACTGCTTCCTTCTTCTTCTTGTGGCTTCAATTATCTGTTTATCTGAAGTCACTGAACTTTTTTTCCACAAAACAAAGCACGCCCTTCACAAAACAGAAATCACACAGCTCACCAACAACTTTCTCATTACAGACATAATCTGACAATTTTAGGACATCAACTTGTCTTTCAGAGCTTTATAGAAATAACATAAACAACACAAGAGTTAAGGGTTTTTATCAACTTTCATCGGTATCATCAATCATCACACTTTGAAGTATTTTTGAACATAATAGCTGAGTTATTTATGGAAAATATCTTGTGATACTTTATAATAAAACTGTTGTGTTTTGTGTTGGTAATAACACAGAAAATTAACAATCCAAAACCTTTCATAATGTATCATTTAATCCAGTGATTTACAAAGTGTTGAAACATTTGGGTTTTAGACACATCATCTTTTATTTGGGGAAAACTGTGACGACCATTTTGCACCTTTTCTTTTATCATTTCGCAAACTTAATGATTAATTGTACAGACACTTACTGGTTACAACAATAATGTAAAGGTCTTGATGGTGGAGATGAATCAGAGGACATGACGCAGTCTGTTTTGAGAATCAACAAACTCAGTATTATTTGTAAATGTAGCTGAAACACTTATTTGCAGTTGTGATCAGTTAAGCGATACAAGATGGTAGATAATAATCTGTAATTCAAACTATTTAATCATGAATCTGAATATTTATAGAATTTTCTTCAATGTTGAAACTGGATTCGTAAACTACATTTACATTACAATTACATTTGTCAATGTAATTTCAGCTCAGTGTTCTTAAATGACCCCCCCACACACACACACACACACACACACACACACACACACACATTTTTATCAGACTACAGTCTAAGTAACACATGCTCCATTTCCTTGTTTGGCAAGTACAAATAAACGCTCCTCACTGTGTTAGTGGTGGCTTTAGAAAAATGTTGTTAGGTTGCATCATGACACAGCTTCAGGTCAGATCTCAGAAAACAATCGGACGACTGACCTTTAACACAAAAACTGGATTTAGTTTGCTAATGTTTTATTTAAACATCTATATCATCCATACTTTACACCAAGATAGTCATATGCATTACAACCCACCTGTCCTGCCATAAAGTCTGCTCTTATGAAGCTTATGTGACTGTGAACATCAGGTACGATGCTGCAGAGTGACTAAAGCTCACTCCTGATGCTTGTTTTGGTCTCATTTGACTCTCATACCTGAGATCGTGGGTTCAGGTTCAGTGCAACAATGTGTTTGGTAGCTCTTCACAGCAGAGGTTACATGCATGTTACAGTTTATGAAGGCAAGTATAATGATAGCTAGTAGGGACAACGCTGAGCAATGAGTAAAAGCTAGAACAGTAATAAATAAATCACTGAATTTTACATTGTCGTCACCAAAAGCTGAACATTATAAATGTCATAGTGAAGTAAATGTTGTGGCAGGTCTGTTGTTTTGTAATGAACTGAGTATAAACACAAACCACATTCCAGATTAACTCCAGGAATCATATACAATAGTCTTTGTAAGGAAATCCTTGACACCCATTAATAATTTCCATCTACAAAAGCAGCGTTAGGGTTAGACAGCAGCTCTTTTCTCACATAATAATGTGTCTATCACATACACATCTTAATCGTCGCACTTCTGAGGTAATGTGATAGCACATTAGTCAACAGCGGCCTCTCACAGAGGTGAAACGTTATTGTGAAACCACAAAATATTATCACTTTTCACTCTTATTTCTTTCACTTCCTCTCGCCTCTTGGTCTCATTCCTCTTTACTGGCTTCATGTTGTCAATAACTCCTCTCACTTCCTGAAATGTCTGTCTGCACTCACAAATCCCTCTTTGGTATCTTTTACAGACCACATGTCTGCTGAAATCCCATGTCTACGTAAAAAAAAAAAAAGAATATTACACTTGGAATTATTCTGTAAATCTTTACTTTTATTTTTCACATCCTCTGTATTTCTGTACTTTCTGTATTTAAGTTCCATAAGTTAAAAGATACAAAAACCTATGTACCACATTATCATGAGTTACATCTCACCTGATACGAGGAAATAACACAACCGTAGATTAGTTTCAAGTCTCTTAATCCAAATCAGTTCAGGGTTCAAAATATGAAGTCTAAAAGTTTAAAATATTCATAAAATATGAATGACAAATGTCTCACAAGTTTGGATGTATAAGAACTTACGAAACACAGACTTAATTTGTGGTTTTACAGCCGAAACTCATTTACAGACAAGTAATGACAGCAACGTTAAGCACAAACCCAGACAGCAACCAAGTTTAGTTTGGGTCTGTCATCAAGTTACTGACACAATTAACATTAATTGGTGACAATAGATGTGACAAACCGCAGACAACACAACACTGCACTTAATTAATATTTATTTCCAAACATACCAATTTCCAGTCATACTACATCCTTATTGACTCACTGGCGCCAATGTTTACTTCTCAAGCATCATGATTTGATAAAAAACAACAAGGTTTTTTTTCCCAATAGTCAACAATACCTGAGCAGTTCAGTCAGCGCCATAAAAGTATCAAAGATCAGCGCCCAGCCCAACCAACGAAAGCCGACCAACAAACAATAAACAGCAAACACAGCAACAATAAAATGGATCTCTGTTTGCATTTGTAGACGATGGCAAGCTGTTACAATGTGATCTGACAAAACACAGACACGGGTGCATTCACTGGTGAGCCAGGACTGAGAAATCCTCAGCAGATATACACACATCTGCTGGTGCCACCCCTGTCTGTTCAGCTCCGTCTGTTCCCTCGTTTAGGGAAACGGGAACAAAAACTAAAATCATTTTAAGAAGATGCTCATAATCATAATGCTCCTAAACGCCTAAACGCTGCAGCTGGAATCCAAGACATGTGGCTGATTAGAATATTGTATTCACTACAGAGCAGCTTCCTATCTGCTCTGTGGCGTTTAAGTAAGCGCTCAATGGTGTCAAACATCACACTGTACACGTTCCTCTCATCTGTCCTCAACTATCAAAACAACAAAACCACTGACACAATCGTCCATTCAGCTCCAGCTATCTTTAACAGCTGCTCTGTGTTTTGTTTATTTTGTCCTGAACTGTGATTTTTTTAGGATGAAAACTTTGGAAACAATCCAAAATGTCACAGTTGGGAAAACAAAACCATGTCTAAGTAAAGATACGTAGTTCAAAAGAGACTAGAGGACAGGCAGACCTGATCACCATCTACCCAAAGAATAATTCAACCAGATATATAAAGTTAACTCAAATAAAGTGAAAACTTTTCATTTCACCTAAAAAAAAAAACACTATCTTTTAAATTCATAGCAAACAGCGACATATCTCTGACGACCACGTCGATTAATCCTAATGATGCTGGTGATTTAACGTTTGCTCTAATGCAACCACCAGGATCAAAATTTTACCTTTTCTTTCAATAAGCAAGAGTGTAAAGATAAATGTCTCTGTCAAAACATTTGTTAGGTCCAATTTCCATAATGTCACGATTTAACTTGTGGGAGTGGGGTCGTAGCACAGGATGAAACCTGTCGTCAAGAATTCCTATAAATGAACCCAAATGAACCAAAGACTGCTCAGTGATCAAGTACAAACAAGGCTGTTTTTCATTGGTCTTCAAAGCTGAAAAAAGTTTTCACACTAAAACGGTTATTAAGATGCCAGCTGTTTGAGAAACAACACACATTACAGATCTGTGTACAATTCAATTACTTCAGAGCTGATAAAAACATAAAGACGTAGTGCAGAATAAAACAGCTGTGACTTAAACAGCCACACGCGATCTCCAAAGCAACTTCTACACCGTGGGCCAAAACAGGAATGTAACCAGGCTTGACACTGAGATGACTAACAAAACGTCATTCCTCCCAGCAGCCCCTGCAGGCTGAGATGACACAGATAATCTAGAGATGAGACACAGGCAGGAGAGAGAGTAGATGGTTTGACTGTTACCTGTGTGTTCAGTGGTGGAGTAGGACAAATAAAATCCACGTCCCGTGTGATGCGTCCCGCTCATGAACTGGACGGTGACCTGATGGCCGGTGGACTCCATCAGCTCGTTAACCTTCAGGCCCAAACCGCAGTACTTCACTGTTAAAACAGCGCAAGCGATACAGCTGCTGGTTAGTTACACAAACCTGGGTAGTTTCTACCTACACAACCACAAACATAAGGACTCAGCACGCATTATGTCAGATGATAACAACACAGACAGGGGCCTTGTGTAGCTGTTGGTGGAAGTAACTGGGCTGTACATCACAAGAGACAACAACAGCGTCTCCCATATAATCCAAGGCAGGATAACACAACTGAAACTACTCTAACTGTTCCTTTTGTACTTTTATATGAGTTTAATATCCAACAATAGCTTTACTGAGTTCAATTTAAGACTTAAATAACCTTTCTTTATCAGTAAAACTGATAGAAAACTGGTAGGATTTATAAATCTTCCAAGCTATATTAAACAATAATCTGTAATAGTGAGATTTAATAAATCAAAATGAAACGAACCTGAACAAGCTGCAGAAAATGGATGGATTATTGACACTCTCATATTATGAGTTAATGAAATGTGTTGCTACTGTAGCAGTAGTGATAATGTTTTAATTTTAAATACCAATGAGGCCTTTTCTTCTGGAAAGTTCAATTTGATGTGTGTTTTTTTGGCTGAGGGCATTTAGAGAAATCTGTTTCTTCTGTGTATAAACACAGAACAGAGCCAAGTATCATAGATAATGACACATGTTTAGTTTCAACAGAAACCAGTTCAAACCATTTCAAGGCCAGTCTATTTGTTGGTCTCACCAATCTCGCTCCTCTCGGGTCCGATGCCGTTGTAGAGGCGGAGGTAGTTGACCTGGCAGTCGCTGTTTTCTATGTCCAGCTCAGCGAAGCGAAAATGGATCCTGTTTCCACGGGGCACGCTGATCTCCCACTCACACACCGTGTTGTTGGGGTATGTCCCTGGATAACCCAGAGAGGACAGAGTCCCACTGCTGGGGCCAAGCACACTGGGACCGCAGCCATCACCTGCAGAGCAACACAACCACACAGTTTCTGAAAAACATGGAGGTGGGAACAACAAGGCTGAGACAAGTGTTTGTGCGATTACAGATTCTTTAAATCAAGATTCATCAAACAAAATCAACTATAGATTTTTCTGTGATGTAATAAAGCTATTCACATCGGAACACACATTGCTTATTAGTTCACAGATATAAGAAGATGAAATGATGAGACCAGCGAGACTCTGTGCTGTGTCCCATGAAAACACCATGGAGGATTCCTAACAGAGAAATGATCCGGAAATATCTAAGTGGCAGCCGTGATAAGAGCTGGTCGAATTCACTAAATACTACAGAAAGGTGCTTTAATACTTCTTATCTCATTTAGTACAGTTGACCATTTTTATCCCACAATTCCTTACTGCAGCAGTATTTACTGACCCAGGTCAATAACACCCACTGTCGCATAATTACGCTGTCTAGTGAAGGTCGTAGTCAGACTCTAAGTATCATGGTTGTCTTTTCCTATGACTTTCACATCTCATCTTCACCTTGTGACAATTCCCATCAAGGTCAAGGAAAAGAAGTTAGGAAAAGACATTTTCTAATTAGTCAACTTCAGTCCGAAATCAATAACAGATGTATTGTACTCACATTAATACAGCCAGATGCAGAATATTACTCTGAACTATTATCATCCAAAAACAATCAGAAACTCGTCAGTGACCTGTTCTGTCCTTATAATATACACACACATTCTGACGTCATCATCATCCTACATGTTTATGTTGTTGTAAATACTAAATCATGCATATAATGTGTATTGATCCATGTTGGGTGAGTAACATCTGCTATTTACCACGGCACCATGCTACTTTAGTAAATTATTTATCGTGACTTGTGTTTAAAAAGTCTGTCGGATTAAGGACGAAAGAAAACATTAACATTAGCAAACACAAAGTCATGTTGTTGGTTTTATTCTTTGATCTTTGTTGATAATAAGAAAAGTACTGAACAACACAAGTCTTATTTTTAAAGAGACGCTTCCACGTTCAAAGATTGTGTGTATAAATGTCTCTAAATTAAAGAAACAGTAATGGAGCAGTAATCAATCCAAACCAGAGCTGTAAAGATTAGTTAAACCATTGTTTAGTCAATATTTAGAATAACAATCCAGCAGTTTAGTTTGATGTATAAATGCTGAAGTCTTTTTAAGCACAATATCATTCATATCTTAGGGACATTTATTTTTCTCAAACTTTGAGGAAAATAAGAAGAAAGGTAATTTGTTTATTGTGGATAATAACAAGAATAACATTACTTTATTTCTTTTACAGGGTCTTATACAATTTGGGGATTTGTTCAGGTTTCTCTCTCTAGGTCAAGACATCAGGTGAGTGTAAATATATCAATTTAAACAGCTAAACAGAGATATCTGGGGTGGTACTGAACCCAAATTAGTGCGACTGCAGAGTAAAAGCAATGTAATTATCTGTGAATGTGATGTCATTGTTGTTCTCTGCGGAGTGGTGAGCATTAGTTTGGTTTAGTGTCATTTCTGGACAAAACATGACATTTAAATAAAAAAAGCGATGTGATTTTATTTGTTTCTAGTAGTTTTATGTCACGTATTTAGACAATCCAGTGAGTCTCAAGTTATTATATATTATTTTTGTACAACAATTATGACCTCAGAGATTATTAATATGAACTGTGTGCCTGTGTATTGTGATCTGTGAGCTGTCAGAGCAGAGACACTGTGTCTGTTGATGCTGAAGGCTCATGGCTCTGAGATAACACTCAGCAGTCACGCTTCATGGTGTTAAGTGGATGTTCTGTGGGCCCTGGAGTTATGTAAGAGCCCCTCCGTGGACACTATCCAGATGAACAGGACAAAAACAAAAGCTGCCTCCTTCACTCTGACTCACCAATGTTACTGAACAACTGCATGGTTTTTGTAGCAGGATTTCCTAAAAACTACACCTCTGGGCTCAAGAAAAACAACAACAACACAACACAAATCCACCATTAAACGCCTATAACTCTATCACGAGGTAATTGATTTGAATAAAAACAATTACAATTCACGAGAAAGTTACAATTATGACAAACTGTGTCCACGTGTTTACAGTCATACCCCCCAACTAGCTGCTTCCCCTACCCCCAACCTCTGACCACCTGAGGCAGCCCGTCGCCTCAAAAAAAGATACTAAACAATCATATTTAGGGACAATAAGACGTAAACTAAACTAATAATAATCAAAATATACTAAGTGTGTCGTGATAGTAGGAAGTAGGTGCACGATAAAAGTCGAAACAGAGCTACCTACAAGGACAACAAGGCCACAAACTCCCAAATGTGCCTGTTGTCTCGTACACAAGTAACTTCAAGCCAGACTCCATTGGAAAAACTATCAATTTTTAAGTTTTTATCTCAACAGAGGGGTTAAATAAGCAAAGGGATGTGAAGTTATAGTTTAAAAAAATCTGTTAAATGGCAAACATCAATTCGGCATTAAATTAAATCCACAAAACTGCGGTTTTTAGTTTGCAGTCACAGCTTTTTCAGAACCGGTTTGCCTGGTTTTTTAACAACACCCGAAGAAAAAAGGAGAGAAAAAACAGCAGGACGGGCGGCGGCAAGCGGTGTAAACCAAGCGGAACTCCACGTACACATGGCCATGTAAGGTAGCTTTAGGTTTTAAAGATGGGGGGGGGGTGATAATAACAATACACCGTGCTTTAGGCTGATCTCTAAAGGAAATAAATAGAGAAAAGATACAGAGTATAAAAGCAGCATGGCCGCATGTGTGTGCGCTCGTACTGGGCTCCTCCAGTTGTCACCGCAGCTGTGGCACCAACCTTTCTGCGCTCGGCAGCTTTCTGTGGTGATAATGATGAGAATCGACAGGACGAGACCCCCGGCCCCTGTCGGTCCCCTGCCCACCATTACCGCTCTGTCCATAGCAGCCTGCAGTCTGAATGCATACTGCTCGCTGCTTCTGGACCGGCTGCACCGCTTCAACCTGTACCGAGGGACAAAAAAAAATAAACAAACAGAAATGATCCTAAACCGTCCAATCTTCAGTTCCTCGAAAGCGAGTTCCTCCTTAAGGTTTTCCTCTTTTTTCTCTCTCTTTCTTTTTACTTCTCGTTTTAGTCCAGTGGTTAGCGACACTCACTATGGAGGTAACTGCTCCACACACATACACACACACACACACACACACACATTCACACACTCAAACACATACACACACACATCCAATCTGTGGAGCTACTTCCTCCACTGAGGCTCCTCCCTTCTGATCTGGATCTGGGAGATCCGAGTCCCCCAAGTGGTGTGAATGATCCAAGATTTTTTACTAGACACCTGAACTGGATCAGATCAGACAAATACACATAAGTCCCAGACCTCCAAGGGCCTCAGATTAATCTTATATAAACTATATCTTAATGTATATTTTTTTTAAGTTTTGGTTGTGGTTTTATAGTTTTAGTCGTTGATTTTATTTTCCAACCACCAAAACTGGATCACATCCGGCAAATACAAAGTCCCAGACCCCCAGAGACCCCTAAGAGTCCTAGATTAACTTTATATAAACCGCTATAGGCTTATTAACAATTTACAGCACTTTCAACCAAATAAGTTTATATGAATATTTTACAGTAGCCCATTTTTATACATCATAATAATATACAACATTACTGAAATCTCCTAGATTCTGATACATTTATTGAAAAAACAGGCAAATAATAAGATTATAAAAATAAACAGGTCAGTTTTAATCTAGCACAGTATAACTGTCGACCAGCCTCACACACAGACGTCCATGACAGAAGAGGAAGTGTGATCCTTATTATAATGCTCCCTGTTGATTGGAGTTTTTTTTTTTTTTAGGTCTGTGTAGTGAGTTTTTCTTGTTTCCTGAGTTGTGTGGTTTCCAACAATAAAAAATGTCATTTCTCATGGAGACAAATAATCAAAACAATTCTCCAAGGGTCAAAACGTCCATTTTTTCCAAAACATAATATTCAGTTTCCCACTAAAACATATTAGAAAATTAAGAAAGTACAGAACATGTTTGCCTCTACAGCTTCTACTTATTTCACAACTGTCTTTTTCCCAGTGACTTGTTTTATTTCACAATGTGATTTTTCATCCAGACAAGTGAGGCAGAGCCATGTGAAGGACGTGTCTGTACAGTAAGAACGGGAGGATATGACTTTTTTTTATCATGTTCTTTTGACGCTTGAACTGAAGTGTTATTTAGATATAAATGACAAAGGATTACGTATGTGATTTATCATCAACCTCCCTCTTTTCCTGTTCATACTGTTTCATCACACCTTTGACCTGTGGTTCATTATTACCTCCTACACTTTTGTCTATTAATCGATATTTGGACTTGTATTTATATTTTCTAGTCAGGTCCATTTTATTCAGATAGCCTTATACAACACTTTGTAATCTTCACCTCTGTCCTTACACCTTTGATTCAGATAGAAGAACTACTGAGCTAATGATTTTTGACTAATAATGATTTACTACTGTGTTTTTATGGACATTACTAACTCTTCTTTTTTCAGTGTGTTGTTTTCTTTGTTTATGTGATTATGTAGCTAAACTCTCAACCTTTTATGTATCATGAATTGAATTGACATCATGTACAGAACAACCCTGTGGGACTTTATTCAGGATTTTTTTTTTTCTAGTATCTTCCTTCCAGGAGAAGCTGAAGCTGGAAGATATGGCTTGGTATAAAATTCTTCAAACCCATGATATAACATATGTACAGCATATAGATATAAACACGTACTGTATTTATACTAGAAACCTCATAACAAAAAAAAAAAGAAAGAAAAAAGACGTAAAGTACTTTTTAGCAAATAAGTATTACTGCTTTCTGTCTCATGTGACATAACCATTGTGATGATGGTGATTCACTGAGAGTGAGCTAATCAACCACCCAGCCTTTATTACTCCATTAATATGTTGTCTTTCCAGCTTTGAGCCTCCGTCTGTGCACCCAAATCTGTCACATGAGAATATACTCAATGTGTCTGGGATGTTAGAAAAGTGACCCAATACAGAGTTACTGAAATGAGACAGTAAAGAAAACACTGTAAGTTGACTGTGGCTGATTAATGTCTGGGTGGCACATCAGACATTCAGACCTTGGTTGGACATTTCAGAGCCGCAGAGTAATGTGAGAAGACATGAGAAATATCCACTTATTATTGTTCTACAATACACCCTCACTTGGCAAAGTGCTTAGATGTGATGCAACTGTCAAGAGTAACCAATAGCAACATGTAGCAACAAACACAGTTTTTTAGCCTGTAGCCTGTGAGTAATGTGTCAAATGATTCAGAGGATTTTTTTTTTGTTCTGGTTGGATTGTCCAGTGTGTGTGTGTGTGTGTGTGTCTGTTTCTGTTTCTGCATATCTCTGTGTAGGCTGCAGGCAGTTGTCCATGAGGGTGTAATGAAAGTGTAATGTTTAGAGAAGCAGCCAGATAGTCACTCATGCTGAAATTGTCCATTTTTACATTCTCTCCCATACACACCCGTCAGCTCCCTGCTTTGTTTCTTACTTTCTTTCTCCATCTGTATTTCTATAACACAGTTTACACAGGGGGAATTCCAACAGACTGAAAGTGGCAGCCTTATCAAGACGGGACATTTACACAAATTCCCCTTAAAAGTCCAACATAGATAATATAATATGCAGAGCCTTCTGCAGAAGATATACTATATTTTTTAACCCGTGCATTTTGGAGACAGTGGCCTTATTGTTATTGTGTGAATTGAAAATCAACAACATTTTCTCTTTAAATATTTAAATTTTCCTTGTTTCAGTTCTCATTAAAAACCCTCCATGTTGAAGTTATGATCCTTTTCTTCACTGCAAACTAAGGACAAAACACAGAAATGACCATAAAACACAGTATAATGTTCACCTGGACCAACTTCAGCAGTTTGCTACCCTCACCGACTTTCTAATGTTCAGTATTTGGTGATATTTTCGGGTGTGTATACATATAGACATATGTTTATCACTCAGTTTATACTTAAAGACAGTGATTACCGAAATACATTTGCAGAGAAGTGATTCTTATTGCTTGTCCTCCCTATTTAGATACAAAAAAGTTAACATTAGGTGCATAGAAACTTGATTTTACAGCAGAATAGTTGGACTGGATTTCAATGTAACTAATAAAGGGGCTACTGAGTGTTTTGTTTGACAAAAAGAAACATTAACAGACAAATAAAGGTACAGTTTCTTATTCTACAAAAGGATTTTACTGGTATTTGGGGTCATTTAAGACGTCTTGTCATAACAAATTTCATTGGCAGAAATCCAAATATTACAGACATCTCCCCACATGAAAATCATATGTATTTAATTATGTTTTTCAGAATAAAATGCATGCACCATTTTTGTCTGAAACATATTTACCATTCTCATAAAATTAGTAAAAGTTGTGATGAAAACAATGTTTAGTTAACTATGTGTTGGCTCAATTTTATATATGTATTTCCATTGTTATATAGTTTATAATGTAACTCTACTTTTGTATTCTCAACAAATATTCACCAGTATATGTCTATACTTTCTGACACTATGTCCAACTTTTAGAATAACATTCATTCAGACACACTTTATATTCTTCACAATTATTAAGCTGTTATGCAACGGTGTGTGTATGCACAGCATGTATCTGTGTTATGTAAGTATCAAGCTGTTCATTTTCAACCCGTGGGGATTTGCCTGTACAAAGAAATACTCTTTGTAATGATCAGATGTTGCCCTGAGACTGTAAAAGTCTTAAGATCTCTTATCTTAAATAACATCTAGATCTAGATAAGAATGAAACTTTTTTTGTTGTTGTTGTTGTTGTTGTGTCTTGGAGCTCCAATAATTATTTTTTTAACTGGTTTATTATGAAACTGGTTAAAATACAGACAGGTAAAATGTTCCAGTGGGGACCTCTGCTGGAAAGCTGCATATCTTCTGAGAGAGGTTGACCAGACTCAAACCACTGAAATGAGACTGTGCCACTTGGTGGTCACAAAGTATTATAACAACTTGGTAAATGTACACATTTTATACAACTTATGAAATCTATTTTGAACTTGAACTGATGGCTGCTCAATTCACATCTTTTGTTTTAATGCAAAGCGAAAGCACTACCAGACAGTGTGTATGTTACAAAGTTGTGTGTGTGTGTTTGATAATGACTGTACTCACGTCAGATTATTACTTTGCACAGCATTTGGCTGGAAAAAGATGATTAATTAGGGGTAAGTTATCACAGTCATGTTTGATGTGGATCATCTCAAGAAGTTATACAGCTTTTGATTTTTTTGAATTACTAATCACTAATTCAGTTTCTTTGTATAATTCATAATCCAAATATCTTCTTATGGTTATTTTATGCAACACAATTTATTTACAATTTATAATATTTACAACAAGAAAAACAAGTGAAAACAAGAACAATAAAAACAAAACACAAGAGCCTCAAGCTCAAAGTGTGCTGCCGAAAGTTAGTGACAGAGATGAGGTTGGAAAAGAACCAAGTCGATTGTTACTGATGGTAAAGAAAAAGAAAAAGAAAGAAAGAAAAGTAAGCTGGGTAACAGAGGTGAAAAAGTAAAAAAAGAAAGAAAAGGGAAAAAAGAAAAATAAGACAGATAAAACAGGTGAGGTTGGAAAAAAATCAAGATGACGGTTTCTGAGACTGAAAAGAAAAAGAAAAGGAAGATAGGTAACAAAGAAGAAAATAACAATAAATAAAACAGAATAAAAACAGAATAAAAACAGCAGCAGCACTGGTTGGTTTCTGCAGAGTCTGGTTGGTGAAGCTCAGGAGTCCCAGACACCTGAGTGAGGACAGAGAAGAAATTTTCAATCCCAGCCATAAATGATAAATGTAGAGAGGTTCAGTACAGAAAGTATTATCAGTTAGATATACTCAATGTATAAAAGTACTTAAAAAGTTCTGCAGAGATGTCCCCTGTGACTGACACACAGTAATATTATCAGATGTTATTATCTTGGATTTTTCATAGATTTCTCCTCTTTTTTAGGTCTAGATGTTGAATGTGGTCTTTAATTATCTCTCACATGAAAACATTTGAAGGACATAAACTTAATAGCAAATGTCACAAGTTTATAAATGATATTGGTCTATTGTTGTGGAAAAATTAATGGAATTAATCACAAAAAATGTTTGAAGTTGCATCGTGTATCTTTGCTTGACCGGGCGGCTCTTGAAGGTCAACACATGCAGTGGAAACCTGATTGTTTTACTAACACACTCTGCTGTAAAGAGGGTTTGGATCACTTTCAATCACCTTCATAATAAATCTAGATAAATATTCTCAAAACTGTGTGATGTGGGTGTGCAGCAGCTCCATATAGACAGTAATGAATTATACTTTTAAATGCATGGATGTAATTTAATTCGATGTGGTGGTATGACAACTCTTCTTCTTTACGTTAGTCTTGGTGGTAAAACTGTGCACTAATTGATATCTCCACTGGGAGTCAGTGTAGGGTTCAAATCAATCAATATTCATTTTTGTTTTAACTATTTCAACACCATCTTCTGTCAAATCAAATAGTCATATCTGTGACACTGAATAGAACAGCTTGTTTTAATGTTTGTTTTGGATGATTTGTTTGCAAAATGTATAGTTTTCGAATAAAAATCTTAGTTTTAGTTCATTAAAGTGATAGATAACTTCTGTTTTTAAACATTCAACCTGATGCTACAATAATATTAAACATGGCAATATAAACATTCACATAAACTTTTAAATATCACTATAAACCCAATATCTACTCACCAGAAGTTTACTTTTCTCCATCTACCAGGAAGCTCCTCATCCTCTTGCAGGTTTCAGTGGGAAGATGAGGGCTTCTCCTCTTGGTCATGCTAGACTGTGCTACGTCTGAGTTGCTTATTAGTTCTGAAAAAAAAAAAAAAGACTAAACTGTTTTTGTTTGTTTAACAAACTCATATTAGTAAATTTCCATCATACAAAGTAAACTCATAATGTTGGACCCAATATCTAAATCAATCACCATCAAATATGAGCATATTCTAGAAATGTATTCTTGAAATATTTCTAACTGATCAAATTATTTGATCAAAATATCATTTCTTTTTAAAAAAAATATATTAATAACTATGTGTTATGTGTTGCAATATATAAGATTACCTTTGATGGTGGCTGCCATTTCTGTAACAGAGTTGGCGTCTGAGGTCATGTATGAATCAATGTCATCTCTTTTTCTTTTCCGTAGAGCTGACTTCTGTGAGTTTATTGTATCACTGGTTTCTGCTGGTGCTGTAAAGGTTACACTTTTCTTCTTCTTTGCTTTGGAGGTCACACATGGTTCAGCTTCATCCCTCTTTCTTTTCCACTGATGTGACTTCTGTGAGTTTGTTGTGTCACTGGTCTCTATTGGCACTGTAAAGGTCTTCATCTTCCACTTTGCTTTGAAAGTCTCATGAGGATTAACATCATTCCTCTCTCTTTTCTGCAGAGGTGACCTCTGCGGGGTTTCACTCTTCTTACTTGCTTTGAAGGAATCTGAGGAAAAACTTGGCTCTGCGTCGTCCCTCTTTCTTTTGTTCTGTGGTGATTTCTGCAAGCTTGTTTCACTGCCCGTCATTTCTAGTTCAGAGTCCACACATTCTCTTGTTTTATGAGCCAGAGTTTGGTCTTGGCATTTAAAGGTTGTGAAAGGAAAAAGATTGGGTGGACCCTTAGGACTGTTGGGGATTTGCTCTGTTGGGCTTGTTTGCAGGATCGCCTGATGTTCCTCATCATCAGGCCGTAGACAGGTACTCATCAGCTCAACGCATGGCTTTACACTGAAAAGACAACCAATCACTGTATGAAACAACTTGTACATAATAACAGGTACATAAATGATATATATGAAGCATCTGTGTAATTTCCCCACTGAGGGACAAATAAAGGAAATTTAATCTGAGCACAAACTTACTAAGTGTTCTTATTGTTTGTGAGAAGGTCCATTTTGAGGAATGAATGCTGGAGGACTTGGCTGGGTGTAATTCTCTTTGCTGGATCTGTAGTCAGCATCTTCTTTAACAAGTTGATGAAGTTCACACGATCATATTTCTTTGGTATGAAATGATCTCTCTCTTCCTCTGGAAACTGGTGTAGGAGCAGAATCAACAGTAAGAAAATATGAACTTGTGTCACACGTCTTCATGTTCAAGTTATAAAGATAGATGTTTTACCCTCATGAGATCACTCAGACGAGATATCATGCAGGAGGAAAGAAGCAGTCCAGTTTCATACATTGACTGAAAAAATAACAATATTTGAGTCAGCTAATTTGAAATGTATTGATACAAGAATGTTATGGCAAATATTTCAGTTCTTTACTACACATATGAACAATAACAAGAATATTTTACCAAAATATTCCAGACATTGCGTCCTGGCTTTGACTGTGTTCGTCGGAAATATTTCGCCGTGTACAGTCCACGGTCCAGAAGATAACGTGGTGCCTTTCCAATAGTGGTGTAGATCAGGTTCAGCTGTGGGTGCAGCACAGTGTTACAATGTTAGGTTATATTTCAACGTAAATTTAATAAGGTTTCATAAGAGAAATGCTCCAAATTTATCTATGTATTTACACATTAAGTGTCTCTAATTAGCTTTAAGTTTTATTTAGTTGCTTAGTTAACTTAATTTTAAGTCAAAATACTGTTTGTCTTGAATATTGTTTTCAATTTTTGAGAAAATATTAAATATATATATATATATATATATAAAACACTATTTTTTACCCAGCAAATGTACTAAAACACTGTTTCTGTGTTTTGAAAGTGTAATACTAACCATGTCAAATTCGTTATCACCACCAAACAACGGATAACCCGTTAACATTTCGGCCAAGGTGCAGCCCAGAGACCACATATCAATGCACTCGTTGAAGGGAGCTCCAATGAGGACTTCTGGAGCTCTAAGAGAAAGAAGAGAAACACCCACTTGTGATTAGAAAGATGATTTTCCTTTTTGTCTACAAATAACTGTAAATTTCATAGATATAAATTTCTTATATGTGGTTTGTTCAGGTGTTAATCTACCAGATGTTTGGTTAACAGCTTTTTCAGAAATAGAGATGTGCTGTTAGTGACCTACCTGTACCAGAGGGTCTGGACAACTACACCGGTCTTGGACTCAGGATTGCTGCAGGCAAGGCCAAAATCAATCAACTTCACCCGCAATGGCTGTTGAATGTGATCCACCATCATAATATTCACAGGTTTTAGATCAGCATGAACAATCCTGACGCTCTTGAGAAATTCCAGAGCTGTAGCCAGCTAAAATAGACATGAAATACATAACAATGAGAATCTGCATTGCAGTGAATGGAGAACAAAAATGATAATAAATCATGTTACTACACTGGTAAGAACATGGAAATAGCACAAAATAAAAATAGATATTGGTTTAAATGTGAGATAAACTATAATACATGTATCTAAGTACACAGTTCAATTCACCTTTAGACCAAACTATATAATTTGTGTGAATTATAGAGACCTGATGCGCAATGGGCCGTATTTCCTTCACTGTCAGAGTGCCGTATGGTTTCCTCTGCTGGAATTCATGTAGACTTATATCCAGTTTCTCAAATTCGAGGCAGTAATGTCCATGAAAGTCAAAGGCATTGTACCACTTGACAATGTTGAACTTGTCTGAGTTGTGACTTTTCAGGAATTGGAGGATTTCTTCCTCTGACTTCGCATCCTTGTATAGGTGGTTGCTCAAGAAGATTTTCATGGCCACTGTTTCACTGGTGGCTAATTTCTTGCACTGGGTGACAGCTCCAAAGCTGCCACATCCAAGGAAATCCTCTACCTCATAAACCATGGAGGTGGAGGTGATGAGTGCTCCTTTATAGACTGGATTAGGTCCACTATCAGACATGATGTCTCACACCTGAGAGGACATTAGCAAATCATTTAAGGATTTAGACACACAGATTTAGATACATTCAATAAAAAGTTTATGTGATTCATCAGCTTTTGCCAGGATCAATTGAATATGTGTTTGTTTCATCTTTAAAAAAGATGAAACCAAACAGCAGCAACAAATCCCAACTACACAGTATCACTGCTTGGCCCCCAATTAATCATCTAGAAATATTGCTCACTGCTAGTATTCTAAACTACTAATAACTCATAATAAAAACTCTCAGAATTATACTCTACTTTTAAAAATCATGTAGCTGTATATTTATTATATATTATTAATATTTCATTTTTAATGGATGCAAAATACAGATACAAATATAAACAGATATATTCAACTTACCAAAAGACGATATCTCGTTCTTTATTGTTGAGTTTTGAAGAAATTAACAGTTTGAAGTTTCAGGTCAGGTCAGGTCTAAGTGCTACCACCAATTAAAGTTGAACATTCTGAAGTGACACATTTGGTTCTGTTCAGGTCTTATCATAAAAGATCACAACCGTTGTCACATTCTGTTGTGATGCCAACGGACGTTCCGAGTGACACCATCTTGTTCTGAGACAAACCACAGCCTCCACCGTGCCAAACAGAGACAGAGACGACCTATGGCCTCCGCAGAAGACAAGACACGATCAGTGTTCAATGAATAATACACAAAAACAGACAAGAGAATCTAATTCCAACGGTGGACTAACTGGAAGAAAAATAATGGTTATATAAAAGAAGTTGTAAACTGCACTTTCTTTGAGTTTTAACTAGGTAATTTTAACTTTTTAAGACCATTATGAATGCAATTTAAGGCCATTTTCATGTTTATGAAGCATATGTAGGAAAGTTTATTCAGATTTAACATGAACATTAACAAAGATGTGCAAGATAATGAATGTGGCTGTGGTTGTTCAGACAACAGAAGCTCTATATTTTGTTGAGTCAGTGACTGAAGCAGCAAGTGTTTTCCATGCATGTGAAACTTTGTTTGTGTGCAAGTGTCTGAATGTATACATGAGTGTGTGTGAGTTATGTGTCGTCCTCCATCCATCATCATAAACGTTGGGCAGAGGAACAGTACAGTTTAAGTGTCCGTAGGGTCTGTGGTTGTCTGTGGTTTTGGAAATGGGGAAGGAAATGTGGGTTTTTTTCTCGCTGACGGTTTTGTTCAATATTTTTTGTTCCACATGTGACTTGATGAGTTGACCTCAGTATCCTCCCCATGGCCTTATGGGAGATCATAGCTGGTGGTCCACCGCTGTATAACTATTAACCACAGCGTCTGTTCACACCACAGCACCCTCCAGTGGGATAGTTGACATTTATACATCCTATATTCAGCTTTGTAAACATCCTCACACAAATAGACAGTTTATGGATGACATACGCACAGTTGTGATCAGACCCGGTGCACAGATGGTTGACTTTTTCCTCAATAATCAGAAAACCACCACTGCCTCCAAAGTTAAAGGTTACTGTAAATGACGCGTGCCATTTTGTCTCCTGTAGGACCACATTCTATTCTATTCTATCCTTTTTAATGGGAATTGAAAAACACATTTATAAACAACTGAACAAGGAGCTCCTTCAGCATTATATACATACATAAATACACACAAAACAATAAGGTATTATAGAATATTGTATGATGTTCTGCAGATGGTATGCAAAGCAAAAACTGACACAAAATATATTAAGAACAACAAAAAAATAACACGTTTATTGACCTACTTCTGTCCTGTTTGCACCAATTGCACACAAATATAGAATATATTGCAGACAAAAACATCGTCCAAAGAAATCAATTTCAGTTTGTACCTATTGTTTTAACTTGGTTCAGATTTTATGTGACAGTACATAAACTATGACAGATAAAGAAGGTTTGTTAGGTAGAAATATATATCATTTTTTTCACCCCTTTTGCTATTTTAATATGTTGTTGTTTCAACAAAACTGTTTTATAAGTTTATACCTCCTGTTGCTCAGAATCCAATTCCTCCTGTCAGTTCATATTTGCAGTTGTAAATGTTTGATTTTTCACTGTTTGTCTATAAAAAAAAAAAACAATTAAAAACATTCCACTAAGACAAAACTGTAATCATGAACCAGCCAAACATCTTTATTTGATTTTGAGTTAGTCTCATAGACTATATCATCATTTAGTTGCCATTTTGTTTCTTCATCTTCCTTGTATCCGATGCAGGGTCCTGTGGTGCATATTAACATCATGTATATATTCACAACCTGCATATGTCTCTGCAGTTTATTTACAGTTACAGTGAACATTCACTAAATGTGTCAATCAACTGTCAAACAAGTGTTGACAAGTTGGCAGATAAAAGTGATGAGAGGTCTCTGGACCATCTTCTATAAACGTAACAGGCCACACACATGCAGGTACAACGATGACATTCATGAAACTCACGTGTGGTCAGGATCACATGGACCCACTGTTTCTTACTCATATAAATTAGATCAAATGAAGTGTGTTGTAAAAAGTGAAAGGATTATTTTTGTGTGTTGGTTCTTAAAACATAACAAACATAAAATACTTTTCATTCATGTTGTATCACTCGCTCCATCAACATCCAGACAAAAATGTCACTCTGAACTCTGAGAACACCAATCAACGAGGAGAGACAGAAAGTTAAACCAAACCTCGATCCTCAGAAAATTAATTGGAGAAAATTTTGACAAGAGATATTGAGATCAATCATGTCAGACGACCACTGAGCAAAACATCACATTCTCTGAGTTTTATCTTCTTAAGTCTGAGATGTGAGGATTTCTGCTTTTATTTCTTATAAATCACTTTATAATTGTAATTAAACAATGTTAACAACAATAATTAGTTGTTATCAGCTTCCCTATTGAGTTGGCAAAAAACAAATCATATCTAGGTAAGAATAAGTGCTTTTTTGTAATATATCAGTTTTAATTGTTTGTAACACTGCATAAAAGAAGTGTTGATTTAACATTATAGAAATCTTTGAGGTTACGCTGTGCATGTGTTATAGGTTTTTGTGGTCTCTCAGTGTTTAGTGTTCAGTGTTCATGCATACATTTACAGTATATGATTGTGGTCTTTTAATCTACAAGTTTTACAAGTTATGGTTCTGGTTTGGATCCAGTACAGAATTTTACTTCGAAGCTTCAGAAAAACTGGGACATATTTTTTTTTTTTTACTGTGGTTTTTCTGTCTTGAAAAGTGTTCGGTAATATCCAGTCTTGGTTCAAGGCCCAGAGCTTTTCTTGTGGCTGAGATATTTGGACCTGAGCTGCACGGACTCGCTGTCTCAGACTGCCCAGGATCCATTCTTGGCTTTCTGGACACATTCTTTGTCCAGGTGCTGTGTATTTTCTTTTGCATTCTGCATGAGCACTCCATATAAACTTTTCCAGGCCAAATTCATTTATTATTCAAACACACAATAAAAGGTTTCATCTTTTTGGCCGCCTGCCCCGCACTTCATGTTTTTTAAGATACTCTGTTCTTACCGTCGCCCATTTAATAGGCTTCGGAAGAAGAATGGAATAAATTAGTTGAGGAGAAAATTCAAAGGCAACAGGCCCATTTTTCATTCACTCAAACACAGTCATAGTGTGTAGGATAGTTTGTTACAGCATCAGTTTTTAATGGATGTTTTATGGGTGTTTCATCTTCCAAGACAGAATAAATAAACTGCAATATCTGTACTTCTCAGAGGTTCAAAGGTCAACTTGTAGGAGGTCTGTCTACCCACACTCAACATCCGCATACTGTACATAAGATATGTTTATGTGTCTGTGTGCGGTCTAATGTTTGCAGGAAGGATCTTCCACACACACTGATTGTAATACAAGTTTTATTACATGGTCTCCCAAGTAGCACAGAGCAGCCAAGAATTTATTAATGATTGTGACAGGCTTCTCATACAGTGTTGTAATGTATCTCCAGTGTTGCTTATAGCTCATCACTCATTTATCTATAAAATAGAGGTGCTAGTTGTTTTAGAAATGTTGTAAAAAGGTGGAAAGACTTGAGGTAATGTCTTTCAGTGCAATCTTAATACTGATGTGTGAATGATTTTAACAGGAAGTGACCATTGGCCTTTTAAGAGAAAAGAGGATGAATGAAGAAAGTTTCCTAGAAGATATTTATATAGACTTAAGTTAACTAGTCAACAATGAAGTGTAATACACCTGAAAATCAGATCAGAAAAACAAAAAAACAAAACATACAAACAAATAAAAAGAGTCACGAGTGAGGGATCTGTAACATTAATGTTCCTGCTGTGACAAACACCGGGAATGTTGAATCTTTAGCCATTACTCCACCGGGGCATCTTTTTTCATGTGGTCTATTTGATATCTCCAAACTAAAAAAGTCTAATTTTGTCCAGCTTGATCTTTGATCATTTTGTGTGGTGCATCATGTCTGTAAAATGGGCAATGTTATGTCTGCCTGATTTCAGAGTGCGCTGGTGTTACAGCTGTTTATTAAACCTAAGAACTAGAGAGGGTTTCTGGCATCAGACGTCAACACAGTTGGGACTTTTCTTTTTTTTTCTCAAAAACTCTTTTATTCAGTGCGTTGTTTTATTATTATATCGAGCTAAAGATTTCAGTAACCATTTTCTATAAGTGCTATAGTGGTGTTATCTAGTGCAGTTCAAATGATGTTAATTTTTAATGATTTAATTTGCACTGTTATTTATTTAGATATATTTTTAAGTGTTTTTTTTATTTATACTATGTGTCTTGCCTGAAAGCCAAGAGCTGCTGAACAAAATTTCATTGTGCCTTGCATAGTTGCGTAGTAGAGATAGTTAATTCATGGAGCTTTGTATTCAAAATTTGGAAGTGATGTCAAGTCACACAATCTTTAAACCCATTCACCAGTGTTATAAAATAAAATACATGCCATTTGAAGCTTGTGTGGATTAAAATTCCTTCAAAAAGAGAAAATAAAACAAATTGGCTGAAGGATATTCTGGCTGGCATGCCTGCCTGCCCTGTCAGAGCCCTCAGTTGCCACCCTTAATGATGGCAACAGTCTGTGTAGTGTTAAATAACACAGGGTTGTGCTGTGGGCTGCTTAATATATGGGCCATTCGGGACTATAGACTGTGCATTAGCTGTTCTCCCCTGCTCCGTGCAGTGCCAACATTTACAGTCATTATACAGATTATTTCAATGTGCTTTCAGTCACAAGGTAGACATTAAATAGTGCTTTTGTGTAAGCTGAGCCCCGGGTGACACAAACCATGATGGGTTGGCTGATTTCACAGCATTAAATGTAGACTTTAAATTCACTTACTTTGTGATGGTATTGTCAAAATTTCTGATTAAACATCATTGTAGAATGAGAGAGAACCTGCTCTGTTCTGTCTTTTGTCTTGAATCTGTCGTCAGATTAAGTTACCTCGATCTCTTGTTTTCATTTTTGTATTAATACTAAGCTGCTTCAGGCACATATTTCAGTCGTCATATTTTATTTCTTACAGGATAACTGTCTTCTTCTGGGTGCACCAAATACATCTGTATTGTTTTCCTTTCAGCTTCTGACAACATTTTCTTACAAACATTGTGTTTTCTTGGTTAACTTTTGCCACCGATGACCACCGTGTAGAAGGCCTGGCAAACTGCAGCACTTTCTTGTCCCCATATGCTGCATCCCAGCATGCTATCTGTTTGTCCCAGGTCAACACTGAGTCCTATGAGCATTCCACACATACTAACACCTCACTGCAGAATACTCTACCCACAATGCCTTTCAGCGAGCACCTGTGTTTATAGTCCAATAGCTTTACCCTTTCCCCTAGTGAGGAACACATCTGTACTTTTCTTTTATTTAAAAAACAGCAGATAACAGTGAGGCAACATCCAGGGTGTCAGCATCATCAGAAACATTTGTATGTTCTGGCCAGTATCCATGTATTAAAGTAAGACTCTTAATATGCACGTACATGATTTGTGTATAGTGCCAGTACTGATTTCTGATATGTGACAAGTCTGAATGTTCATTTAACCTTTAACCTTTCAGCACCTAAATTCTGCAAAGTTTACATGAGGTCATATGTGTGAGGTCTGATGCCATGAATCCACCCAGACCTTCCTACTCAACCTCAGGCTGATTGCTACAATGAATGATCATCGAGCTATAGAGAGACAAAGTCAGTGATGGAGTGAAATGATTTCCATTGAAAATTTATAAAGAATAAACAGTTTCCACACGAAACAGCTACTGTTGTTGATTAAAGGCCTAAATTGATTAAAGCAACATTTTTAAAAAAAAATGCATCTTGGCTTTGTAGGTTAGGGTTTGATAAAAAAAAAAAAAAAAAAAAACCTTGTTTTAGCAGTGAAAAGGACCAGACTTGTGTGAGAAGAATGGTAAGAATTAAAACAGCAGATGAGTCACTTTGGGTCAAGCTCATAAAAAATGTTGCGTCCTACATCTCCCATTATCTAACAACTTGCCTATTTTAAAATGACCCTATTTTTATGTGGTTTAAACCCAATCCAAGATAACTGTAATTACATCATAAGGGAAACTTTCTCATGATAATGTGAAGCATGAAGGCCAAGAGAAGCATCAACCAAATTCTCCCACAGCTGACTCCTCAGGCTGATACCGTTAACTCATCATGGAAAAACAGTTTATTACTGGTTACTGGTTGGTTTTTGCTGTTTTATTTCATGGAAAGAGAAGATAGTATAAGAACTGTGTCTTTAGTTTTTAGATGAAAATACCAACATTGCCAACAGTTTCAAACTTCTTATCAGTAACTAGTTGAGAGTCACGTTGCTCCTCATGTAACATAGATGTGAGGTAGCAACTCCACCTGCATTCAGGTCTGGTTTCATCGATGATCACCGCATTAAGGAATATGCTTGAGGTTTAGAGAGAGTCTGTTAATCCCAGCAGAGAAGGTGCAATTTGTAGAGAGTGTGACAGGAAGTGTTGCCTGGGAGGCTCATCTCAGTGATGGAGCATCCTTTTGGCTTTAAATCCTCCGCAGACGGGAGGAGCGATATACTTAGGCAAATAGTTAATAAATCAAAGTGTCAATTGGAAGCAGCTGAAATCAGCTCTCACCTGCACACAGTGTGTAAGATTTGGCACAAAACTATGAAGACTATTAATCAAGCTGCGGCAAATGCAAAATGTTGGCATGTGAAGTCCATTTGCTATGAATTTAAGCTATGAGTTCAAATACGTAATTACAACGCAAAGAAAATAATCTTTTATTATATTAAAACATACTTTTAAAAGTTATACAAGTGAAACTCTAGTTTATACAGGATGAAATAAACATACTGTAATTTAAGATTATTAAACTCTAACATATATTGGTTAAATACAAATGCCTGAAACAGCTTTTTTGACTTATATCCATTTTTGACCTCGTACTATTCAGCTTTAAGACCCTGTATTAACCTCTAAAGATGTTTATTTCTCAATAACTTGTTTCTTTCTTTTACTAGTATATCAGACATGACAGAAATCTACAGACTGTCTGTCTGTGGGACTGATATGTCTCGCATGTCTCCACAGCTCCAGTGTTCAGGGCCAAGGCAGTCGTACAATAGTGTGATGAGGGTGTACGGAGGAGGACCCTGCTTATGTGTGACTATAGGCTGTTTTGGATTATCCAGTAGGTGTGATTTTTCATTCTCATAAAGATTTTCAGAGAGAGCACAAGGTTCGTGACTCACAACAGCAGAAACATTTTGGAAAAGATGCTTATTTACTCATTTTGAAATGAAAGCAGGGATTCAGTTGGTCATGTAATTGTTTACATTTGTGTGTATATATTGAATTTGTATTTAATTACATTTAACACATTCTTTTTATTTATTTTTCTTTTCATTAGTGCAAATTATTGAGTCTTCCAGTCATATTGGCCAAATACAAGTCGACCTCTGTTTTTACCTCCACATTTTTTGGAAAGATTCATGAAGCCAAAACTCAACATTAATTTAATACAAACAAACCATAATGAAACAAAGAGAGTATCTGATGTTGTGAATGCATAGAACAACGTACTTCAAACTCAGAAATTCAGAAATTTATCATTTATCCGACTGGAGTCAGATGTATTTTTCTCTAGTGTAGAAAGGCTTCACTAACAAGTAAAACAGCGAGTCAATAATAATGTAATGAGTAATGAGTGACAGTGAGGCATTGTCTTATAACAGCCTTCATTATTTTCATTAGTACAATACATCAGAACTGTAAATATTACATGACACTTTTATGGTCTCTCAGTTTAAGTATGAGATATCAACAAGACAAAGGTTTTAGTTGACAATAATATGGAGGATTACACAAGATGGACGCCCTCTAAAATAAGATGCTGCATCTCCAGGGGCAATCCAAATAAATTGGAATATTGAAATATAACTCATCATGGTTCAAATCACTCACTCAACAGCTGGTTGTTAGATATGGTGTTTAGATACTGGTAAATGAACATGACAACTTCTCTGTGAAGCAATTATATCTTCAGGATAATCTGCACATTTTTTACGCTGTTTGTTTGTGTCTATGATGTGAAAATCAATCAGTTTGAGAAGGGCTGTACTTTAGCAGATGTGAACTCAGTGTAAAATCATCTCATCTCATCTCATCTCAGAAACATCTGATTTACTATGTTTCTTATTGGTCTTCTGTAAAGTATTTAATATGGATAAACTACTGTTTTCCTAAGAGCCCAATAGAAAGAGAGAAAGTCTCGTTGTACCAGTGATGTCATCGATGGACAGGCCCAGGTGAGACACAGGAATGTTACAGGCTGTTGATTAAGGCAAAGGATTGTGGGTTGAGTTCTGTGTATGTGTGTTTTTTAACATGTGGTATAAAGAGAGACTGTGCATGTGTTTGTGCATGTGTACGTCCACAGTATGTGCATGTACGGGGGCTTTGCTGCGACACTGCTGTGTGAAGACTTGTCTAGGTGTAGCCAGCTGTGAGCGGGGGAGTGTGTGGGCTGCTTGTACATTCACAGCAAACTCACAAAGCTAAATAAGCCCACTACTCACTTACTTACAGATACATGTACAGTACAGTAGGATGACTACGTGAACCACCATGAGGGTTTCTTCCTGCTGCCGTGGACAGACACAGAGGAGACTATGGTGTCTGGGGTCCAAAGGACCGGTCACGGTGACTGGGCCCAAACCATGGGAGCATCCATCAATGGATTAATTACACATTCACTTAAACTTCATAGAAAATTTGTTTAAATGTGTGATCAAGTAGTTTGTGTTGTCCTCAACCCAAATTCTGTCATGCATACCATTACAGCAACATGACAAATGGTTGATCATTTAGAGATAAAGCAGAGGTTGTGGGATTTTGACCTTATATATTTTTTTAAAACCCCACAGTGTTTCATCTGGTTCATGGAGTAGAGGTCTGTGAGAGAGGGAGGTGACGGTACAAGTCCTGGGAGCCCCATTGCGTGAGCACAAAGACTGTTTTCTTAAAAAACCGAATAACAAACCCCTGGTCTTGTTGGTGGTGAGGGGGTCATTTTTTGAAGTGACACAAGGGACCTTTAAACCCAAAGATTTATGGGTAGACCTGTGGCAGGGGGCGAGGAATGAAATGTACCCGCCCTGAGTGCAGCAGGTGTGGGGTGAATTTTGCACTAGTGATGAAGCCAGTGATGAAGAGGGCAGGACTGAACTAACTTTGAGACAACTGTAGACCTGCAGTAAATCTGTTAGCAAGACAGCCATGTAGGAAAATATAAATATTTTATTATACTACATGAACATATAGGTTTGTGCATAATTGAACAGATAATGACATTTGACATGAACATGTTGCTGCTATATTGGCAAGAAAACCAGTGAAAAGACTTAGTTGCATTAGATTCGTGTTTCTTTTTGGTTTGTTTTTGAGGGCGTAGCTCTATTTTGATCCAGTAACCTTATCTGGATAGAAATTATTTCAATTTGTTGACAATTAAAGTCACTTTGTTTTACAAGGAAATTATTAGTTGCAGAATATTTACAGTGGAGGCATAAAGACCAATTGTGGTACAAAGATCATGACATTTATTCCTTAAAAATTCAGAATATGAATATGTTTGTTGATCTATTCTGAGCTAATGCTAGCATGCTAACCTACTTATAATGATATTTTTTTACCATGTGCACCACCTTAGTTTACCATATAAAACCTAACCCTTAAGTCTAACCCTAAAGATCGAACCAAATTTTCATCCACGTACATCTGATTTGTGTTGTGTAGAAATTACTCTTGACATAGTTTGGAGTTTCTTGGTTTACCACCTCCATTGTTCGTGTTTAGGGTTGGTTCAGTGTGACCTGCAGGGTCAGAGAAGGAAGGTCAAGGTTCACTGTTCTGGCCACTGGGGCAAAAGTTCAAAATAGTAAAAGTCTAAAAAGAAAGAAGCTGATCACACACATGTTGAAAACCATTGTAGGGACAACCCTGATTTACTTGTTGTCCGCTTAAAGAATCTCCCAACAGATGGATGCCCCTGGGTGACATCATGAAGAGGTAAATATTAACTCAGTGTGAGATCAGAATCTGACAACAGGGGCATAAATATTTCCAGATTATATTTTAGATAATTAACCACAATGGTGATACTCCACCGCAGACACTGTAGGTATTATAAAGACTGTTATTCTCATGTTGATGCCACTAAGTGATAAATATAATGACTGGTATTTTGGGAGTTTTCCAGCAGAGCTAAATTCCACAGCTCTCTGTCCCTATGGGTGAGGTGACATGGACACTTTCTGATGTTTACTTTGGTTTGCACTGCAAATTCCAAGATTGCCTCATGGTGAAGAGGGAAGGAGCGAGGAATGCGGACGCCTTGCGAACTCAGATGCTGTAAACTCATCTAAAAATGTGACAGGACTATGGGACGGCAACTCTTAAACTGTTAAAAACAGATTCTTAACAGAGAGTTACTGTGGTGATGGGCTGATTGTCTCAGCTTTATGACTGTAAAATGTAAACTCAAACTAGAGCAAATATTTAGAAATGTACTATAGCGGCTAATGCTTCCGTGACGCTCAATGACAGTGAGTTGCTGGGTTTCGTGTAGGCCTTTGCACAACATGTGCATTCATTCGGAAAACACAAACATTCACAGTTTGAGGAGCAGAGGTCGCAGAAAATAGTCTGTGAAAGTTGGAGACCGTGAGCACGAGATAGACAGTGATGAATGACAGACTGGCTACAGATTGTTCTGTAAGTTAGAAATGCATCTAATCAGAATACTTCTGCACATTTCCCCACACTGACAAGCACATCTAAATGCCTTCCTGCCTGCCATCTACTTGTTTGGACTATTAATAAGCAGTATATTTATATTTCTGCCAAATGAGTGTTTTTGCTCAGCCTCTAAGTAAGGCGCTGCTCGGCGGGAACTGTTAAACTAAAACACAAATACCTAATGTAACTTTCATCTGGGGATCTGGACAATATCATGCATAATACGCATCATAAACTTTCTCAAGGCCCAGAGGAGACGCGTTAGCTGGTGGGAAAACAAAGACACTTTATCTTAATAAACTGCATGTAGTTCTTTATGTGGGTAAGGGCAAACAAAATATGTGGTTGATTGTTGATGTGTGTTGATATCTGGGTTAATTGTACTTATTTTGTAGTTATTGTATTCTAACTGAGCAGGGAAGAGATTTGTGTGTGTGTGTGTGTGTGTGTGTGTGTGCCTGCTTCTCATGAGGATTGATTTGTGCTTCCAATCCATAAACTGCAACTGAGCGGGAGACAAAACATACAGTGTTAACTGTAAGATGAAGTTGAAAAGTTCATAATTGGCCTTTACAACTCCAAAAATGTTCATGTCCCAGTCCTACAAGTTGACCAGTTTATTTGTCCTTGTCTTCATTATATTGTTTGAATTATGATGTATGAGTGAAATCTCTATGAAATAGTTAGAGTTTGAGAACTTCACAGGCAAATAAAACATTTTTTGAGACACGTTTTTCTCTATCAATGAAAATACATACAACCTATAGAAAGAGTGGCAAGTGACAATCCAATACTAACTCTTTTTTTTTTTTGGTTCCATTTTGGTCTCAACCAAGTCTCTTTCCAAGCCAAGAGAGCTTTTATTTTGAAATTACCTGCCTACTACTGCTGCCCATAACAAGATTTATGAGAGGGGCATTACTGAACTAAAACAGTGACATTATGTTCAGTAAAAACCAAAACCATTAATTATGTTAAAGATGCTAAAAGAAAACACTTCCAGGAAATTCTTCCATATTCCATCCACCTTTAAGTTAACTTTACGGTCTGGACCTTTTTTGTTAGAATAACAAATTGAATTCTGAGACAACATGAGTCAACAGAGAAGGTTTTACAGTAATGAAGTAACAGTACAGTATCAGTGCTCAAGGCCTATTTTCACATTTGCCACAGCGTACAGTGCAACAGGTGCAGGCCGGATGGCGAGAGGCAGTTGTGAGGCCCATTGAGGCTTCATTAATGGAACAGGAAGAGATTTGAAGCACGAGGGCAAACACACACAACTCATTACCCCCTGGCTATCGTGTACCTTTCACACCGCAACTCAAAGTGTGTGCCTATGTGTGTATGTGTGTGTGTGTGTGTGTGTGTGTGTGTGTGTGTGTGTGTGTGTTTGTGTGGTGCATTAATTGCATTTATATGAGGTCTGGCCTTTAGTGGGTGGTTAGGGAACAATTACATGTTATGCTCCTTAGAGGCAAAAACTGTGGAGTAGAGTATTTTGACTTTAGGTTGTGGGTCATATTACATTTACACATAATTACCTTTAGCAGCAAAGCAATAATGATGACACAATAACTTTAACCTAACTGGCTCATTAATAAAGGATGATGTCATTAGAGTATTTTAACACAGATATAAGACAATTCAACAGTATTAGACTTGTGTTTTTACTGCAGCAAAGTGTTAGATACTGATGGGAACGTCACTGAGACTGACAGGAGACAGATATCAACTCACACCAGGGACTGGTAAGCTGACTAAGCTGACACTTGGCTGTTGGAGATGCATCAGGACGTCCACCCTTTTGCGCTACTGTGTCACTTTGGAACCGCACGCCATCCACTATATACACTACATACACACACACGCAATAAGCCTCTCCCAGCCAGGACACACTGCTGGTCTAAACTCTAAACTGAATCTAAACTCACAAGAGCAAAAAGAGCAGTGATTTATTTTTTTACACAAAGGAAAGAAAAGAGCGGACATGCAGTCATAGCGGAGGTACAGTACCGATCATGTGTATAGCTTAGTGACTGGACACGTCAGAGTTACGAAGTTGTTGTACACAGGTGTCAAAACAGCCCTGGAAAGTGTCTGTCGTCAGACACCAACAAAGAACCTCTGAGAGAAAGCTTATTTTCAGTGACTGAATGTTCCTTCTAAGTGCTCATCAGACATCTTTTCACCACATTTAATGCTGACCACATTTTTCACCCTGTTGCTATGATGAGTGTTAAAGCAAGGATGTTAGTTTTCCTTCAGCTTTTAGACAAATGCAGGTGTTGAACTTCTCACGACTGAAGAAAAAATGACAAAAGAGCCAGGAATTGACAATAAATGTGCAATAAAATGATTTGTATATTATCAACAACTTTAATACCAAATTGTAACACTTAATGATCAGTTTATAAAGTAAATTGACTGCCTTAGAATTACTACTGGTAATGATAATTGTCAGTAATAATAATAATAATAATATAATATGGTGGGTTAATAGTAAAACTCATACAAATAACTGCTTCAGGTGCCATTTTATGTCAATTAAAATAAATGTATTGAGTTACCTGCCCCCACTGAGTACACACTCATACATACAAATGCTGTGTTTTATGCACAATTGTTTCAAATGCTATAGATTATAAATGCTTAATTATAATCTCTAATGTGTGTGTGTGTGTTTGCATCCTTGGCTGTTTTACAGCTTTTTCCCAGGTGTTTGCCAGGACAGGTGATCTTAAACAACCAGCTCCTGTGTGTCTGGCTCCCACACAGGAGAAATGATTTACTCTGTTTTTATTTTTATTGCGTTCAGCGGCCAGTAGATCACAACAGTAATGAGGGAAACATTCCTCTTTATCACTGTCATCCACCGTGGGCGCTCAGCTGGGGGATGTGAGCACGTTTTGCCACTATAAACTGAGGCATAACATTTTGGGAGGTTATATTTATTCTTAAGTCAAATCCCTCCATCCCTCCCTTTCACTCTCTGTCTCTCCCTCTCTCTTCCTCTCTCTCCCACCCACCAGGGTAACTCCACCCTCCAGCAGATATAAGCTGCGTCCACAAGGTGTGCTTCTGTTATGAGCACATATCCCAGGGTGCCTCTGTGTGGTGTTGTCTGTCTGCCTGCTATTCTCTCCCTTAGTCTGACTGCAGTGATTATTTCCCTATAAACGGTCACTCAAAAAGGTAAGCGCTCTCCTCTTACTATGTCTAATATTATTATATATATTGTACACATATATTATAATTGTTGTATATTTATGTGTAAATTTGTGATTTATAGAACCGTTTTCTGTGTAGAAGTTGTTTCATGGCCTTTAATGAATTGTTTTTGAGTTCAATCTCCAGTAGAGTAAACTCACTTACATTATATTTGTGATTTGGCTGTAATATTCAGTGAAATTATTTAAATTTGTTGAGTTTATTTGAATAAATGGATGATCACAGTGAAAATCGAAATACCAATTTCTCACACTCTTTTAACACAAGTGCTGATTTAAATATTTTAGATGAATATTGATGATAGCGAGACAAATAAATGTTATTTAATTGAATATTCAAGATTATTATTCAAGATGATAGGGTAAATCATAATGTTCTTTGTAATTGAGATGTCATTGATAGCTGTTGCTGTTGGATTCAGTGGGCCTCATAAATTTGTCTTTTTACTATAAGTTAGTGTCATTTCATCATAGAGGGAATGTCTATGTTGTTTCAGTAGTGTCTCTGCAGCATCCCTATAGTCATTTTAGGCTTCAGAGAGCTTCAGTGTGTGCTATACATCACTTTGTAAGATGAAGCCTGTGTGCATGCAGAAAGCTGAGGCCAAACTGTCAGATGTATGTGACTGCGGCAGCAGCAGCAGTTTGGTGAGAAGAGACTGCAAAGCAAACATCATCTTCAGCCTGGAGCAGCTCTGTGTCTCTGGCCTGATTTGCTTTGAAAAACTCATGATGCTTCAGAGTTTGATGCCTCATCTGTCACAGCAACTTTTAAACAATTTACTGGCTATGAGACAAAATCATCATCACTTGATTATACACAGAATGACTCAGACTTCAGAGTGCATGAACTGAGGCCTCAAGGCCTTTCATTTCATCTCTACAAACTAAAACAATCCATATTTGTGTCAATTTTGAATCTAAATATGAATCAATATGTGTCATCAACATGACATATTGTTGACTTGATTATAAAAAAATTGATAATCAAATATTTCTTGGTTCTGGTGATGTTTGATTTTAATGAAGATGATGTCTTTTTCTCTTGTTTGACTCTGTAAATTGTTTTTCTTTCTTGTATGTGGACTTGTGTGCACGATGTTCAGGGACCTGCAGTAAAGTACAAACTACACTGCATGCAAATATAATCTATTAAAAGTTAAATTAAGTTTCCGAAAGGTTTTAGTGTTCTTCACCTTCCATTTTCCACTGACTACAAATTCTTCCTTTCTCCCTTATTGTTGCACATTCTGTCAGTTTCTCTCCTTATACTAGAACATGTGTAGATGGGATCTGCATTGACCTTAGATTGTGAGAGTTGTTACTAGAAACACGGGACCTTCCATATGGATGGTCCTGTGCACAAGAGGTTAACTCAAATGGAGTGTGTGCTTGTATTTGTGTGCGTGTGTGTGCATACAACATCGTACCTCTGTGTATACATTATTCAACAAACTACAGGAATGCACAGGACAAAGGGACAAAAGGGCCCAAAGAAAAACCAAGAATAATAGTAAGGTATAGGAGAGGGAGGTAAACAGTAGGGCAAAGAAGGGAAGTAAGAAGTAAACACTTTGGTCATTTAGCTGCACAGCTGTGGCACTGTGTGTACGTGTGTGCACGAGGTTTGTTTGAACAAGGACGTTTGTAGCGTGACTTGAAGAGGTGTTAATTTTACGAGGTGTGCTTTGTGATAAAAGCTGCGTTTAGGGAGCCGAGGAGCTGCGAATGTTTTTCCCTTTCACTGAGAAACCACAAAGTCCGTGCACTTACCAAGATTGAGTGCAAGGGTACTGCTGGCTTAAGTATAAATTTGTAAATGGCTTGCGGTGCAGGGAGGGAGGCTGAGTGGTTTGCCAAACATAATCAGTGGGATTTAAACACTAGTTTTTTGGTCAGGCTGCCTGTTTCATAAATGCAACAGGAGAAACTTTCAAGTAAGACCTAATTTGTTTGAATAAGTGACTACTTTTGGTTCTAAATGAATGTTCTTTTCCACATGTATTCACATAAGAGAGCTTAAACAGCAACAGGTACATTGTTCAACCTCAAAGTTTTGCCAAAAGTGTAATCACAACCTCTCATATCTCATCACCACTGGGACCACTGTGGTTCTCTTCTCTGTTAGCAAGGTGGCTTAAAAAGACACACTGCCTTGCCCTTTGACCTCCACTGCAGTCTGCAAGGTCAGCGAGTAGCTCCAGGTCACTGAACCAGGATGTTTCCAAAGGGAGAAAAAGGCCAACAAGGGCAAACAGACAGATGGACACAGAGAGGAGAGAAATGAGGGTGAGGATGTCGGAAAACAGACATGGCTCTGTTCACTGAGGGACACACAGGAAGAATGAGAGACGTGAGAAGAGAGTTGTCTGTAGGAGAGAGTATAGACAGATGTGTCTGGAGACGAAGGGATAGTGGACACAGCTAATATTCCCACCACGGGAGGAGAGATTGAAAAAAGCACTTTTGATGGAGAATGTGGTGCAGTTTGGATGTGGTCCTGTCAGCTGAGCTCTCTCACTTTGTGTACATGTATGTACGTACACATAAGCAATAAAATCCAGGACAGCAGCCACAGGTGTGTGTCCTATTTCACTCTGTATCGCAGTGTTCACATGTATTATTTCAACTTACAGTATGACGGGTATTAAAACATAACCTTCTTCTCTAAGAAACATTCTTGGCTTTAACTCTTTTGGCTTTTGCCTTTTACACATAATAGCAGTGTGGGTTTGCAGCCTGTCGTCCCCTCTTACCCTCAAAATATCAGTGTCTTAGTCGTTTTTACAGTAAAAGATGAAAATATTCTCTAATTCCTTTTGAAACTAGAGTGACACCATGCTCCAGAGCTCACTGTTTCACAGTCTGATGTCTCACCGCCGCAGAATAATTACCTTCATATTTTGCCACCGGAAGTCCTGACAGTGGAAGCACTGAAATAAAACCTTTGAATAGCAATACAGTTTTTATGAGGTCATGAGCTGAATTTTAAAAATGCATTCCTCCGTAATGTTTGAGGCTACGTAATTATTTTAATATTTACATAATATAGTCTTCCCTCGCTTTCATCCTTTGGTCTTAAATCACAAGAACTAAGAAAGCTGGGATTCATTTAAACATAGTGTAAGTTTTGATAGCCTTACTCTTTTTCACACTTTTTTTTTTTTTTTTTTGCTCAGTGGTTGGCACAGCTGCCGTGGTTTAATGACATTATGAAGATTGTGACTTGTACAAACTGCAGTAACACCTCAGCTTCCACTGGGTATAGGTTGACTCAGCAAAAACAACAGCTTACAGACATATGATGCCCAAGAGTCCTCTCACATCGCACACCTGATGGGCAATTTACTACGTTTCGTTTATGTAAAATGTCAAAAAGATGGACATCTGGAAGTAGTCGAGGAAACAGAGGCGCACACATACATGTTCGTAGACACACGACTCATACGTAGACATATGATGTAGACTACTTTGAGGTTTGCTTATTTTTGAGGCTGTCTGGCTCAGGCTGGACATGCTGAGAGCTCAGTGGTGTATGAACAGCCACACATGATTCTGGCAGCAGATGTTGAAAAATTAAACCACAGATATTTGTTCCTTTTTTGCCCCCCTGAGTTCTTGGTTAATAGTAAATGTGTTGGGTCAAATCTGTTTATTTTTTATTTTGCTGCTTTTATAATGATGGAAATGTACAAATATAATATTTACCAAAAAGTCTGTACATATCATGGCATTGTAGGACTGTAATTGTAATGCAGTTGTTCTTAGGTGGGTTTTACTTGAAGCAGCATGGCTCCAGGGATGGCGTCGTTGGTCTGTGGGTTCACTACTTTATGTCCAGACTGAAATATTTCTATGACATTTTGTACAAACATGAACCCTGATCTTTCCTTGGGGCCTAAACTTCATGTGGTGAACATGGTTAACACAAGTACTAAGCCTTTAGCATGACTGTAAGCATTCAGTCTTGTTACAAAATGCAATAAAATATTAAATATACAACTGTGAAAAACATAGGTGACTATTAGACAATAGAAACTATAGTAAATCAACTAATAACTTAGGAAAAGTTACTTAATTTGTCATAAATAGACTAAAAAATGCATCCATTGTGCAGATTGTTGTTTATCTACAGTTGTCTCAGTGTATTTGTGCAACTGTGCCTTTTATTGTCTCATTATCACACAAATAAATGGACAGGGTATGAACTGAATGACATGCTGGTGAAATATGTCTGGTATGATAATGTTGAACATGGTTGCTGTTGTTCCTCTTTTAGTCATAGTTAAAAGTGGCTGCTTGTCAGAGAGTCATCACCCAGGGAGCCAAATTGTTTTGCACCAGGACGTGAAAAATTAAACTGTAAATCTTACAAATGTGAGAAACAGCTCATGACATCTTACTCACGACATCACTACTACTCGCAGCTGTCGCACAATTATATGTGACTTCATGTCTGCATGAATATAGATGGAGGGATGACACCAGCCCCTGAAAATAAATGTAAAAGGCACAATAGACGTCTTTGTGGTCACTTTGTTGTGACTGCACCCTTCTCCTTTTCTGTTTTCTATAATAACAAAATTAAAACGTGGAAATTGCTGGTTAATGTTTATGTCAGAATCTGAAAGTGGGTTTACTGTATGAAAGAGTCAGTCCGGTGGCAACACTTATGTAGAAAAGTGTGTTGGAGAAAGAGCACCAGGTAAATACATAAGGTGTTTCCAATGGCTCTGTGGTCTCCATTACAATGTTATGGCGTTGCTATGTGACGCTGAACAGACCCTCGTTGTACCGGTCCCTCTGATCTGTAGTCTCGTGTTCTGTTCGAATATTTCAACCCCTTTAAAAAAAACACTTATACACGCACGCATACCAACACTGAGCTGGGATATTCCTAAAAGACTTTAAAACTGTCACATCTATTTATTTGTTTCTTTAAAAAAAACCTCTTTATATTTACATGATGCGGTTTCGGCCTCATA
This sequence comes from Polydactylus sextarius, assembly GCA_016801845.1. Lineage (NCBI taxonomy): Eukaryota > Metazoa > Chordata > Actinopteri > Polynemidae > Polydactylus > Polydactylus sextarius. The sequence goes on along the minus strand of CM028912.1, from coordinate 5,366,214 downwards.
CACAAGGTATCTGAGTTGTCATATCACTTAAGATGTTCTTGTTATCTTGTTATGATTTTCTTCTTTCGTTTGCTTTTTCTTACATTCATGTTAACAACAGCAACATTTATGTTGATGGATAAATATCTAAGATCAATGCAGAGCTTTTATTACCACTGAAAATACATGCACACACATTTCTGTATTGATTTGTAAATAGAATATTTTTTGTTTTCCTCTTATTAAGTGATAGAACAAAATGGATTCAGCTGCAAGTCTGGCCTTTTGTGCTACAAAAGCTTCTCTGTTTTGTTGTGGAAAGTAGAAGAGAATGAATTTTTCTGTGATGATGAAAGTTTGTACCTTTTTCACAAAAAGGTCGATTCAGGACCCAAAGACAAAAGTCTCACAATGAATGCATTTCTTTCTTCTTACCCCCACATCAAACCTTCACCTCAGAAGTCTTTTATTGACTTCAACATTATACAGTGCATACAAGCATGAAAATGTAACCATCGACTTTAGTGGCCATACTTCTGTGTTTTATCTGCAGATTCATAGAGTTGATTAGGATACTGGGAAGAGGCCACAGCGTCCACCCAGTGGTCAAAAATAGGTTCCAGTTCTTGTTGGGAAAAATCAGTGGCATTCCTCTGGTCTCTCTGGCATGTCTGGCCTCTCTTGCTGTGGAAACTAGGTGGGCTTCCTTCAAAGGGCAGCTCTCATCGCGGGAGACAGTGGCACGGCCATGTCAAAATCACCAGGCGACTGAGAAAAGGTGAAAGGGTGGAAGAGATCCAAAAGAGCCAGTGATGAAGTTGACTATAAGGATGTGGTTTAGGATGTGAATTAGAAAAGCTATGGAAGAGTTGGATGTAACAAAACTGAGTGTGGCAATTGAAGTTATGCAGAGTCAACTATGACTGACGTAGGGATGATGGTTTGAAGAATGACTAAATAACACAAGTAGATGCTCAAGAGGAGCAGCTGAGAGTTTTCTTTGGCTGAGAGCCAAAGAAAACTTATTCTCCTTGTTCTGTCACTGACCATTTAAAGCAGAAAGCTCAAGTTTTAAATAATGAAGTAAGAAGTGAATAGCTGGTTTGAACTGCTCAGCAGGACGGCAACTATTTTCTCAGAAATGTACTCGTTGGACCAGACATGACAATGTTGGCCAAAAAGAGGAAAATGACACCGGACAGGCACCATCACATGAGCTGATTCTACCTCACTGGTTTTGATTTGACAAAAGAAGTCCTGTTATGTGGTTTGTGGGTAGATTTGTGTTACTTTTAGTAGATAAGTACTTAGTACTGCTGTTTATCCATCATTTATAGGGATTGTCATTGTCTTGACTGAGTCCTGGTTGAATTAATTGCAGTTATGCAAGAATGGCATAATGCTCTTATTCGATATAAGGCTATATGTTAATATAAGACCACCCTTTCCATGTCATTTCACATACTTGCTAACTGTCAGAATTTTTAGACTAAGTACGTGAGAGTAGCTATGTCAGAGCTCTAACACACACCAGCTCTAACTTATTTAGCAATTTTTAAACTAGTCAAACTAATGGTTCATATTATTTATCATGTGAACTTGTATGTATCATTGTACAATTCACCTTTTTTATTTCTTAATGTTTGGAGTTGGTCTCCATCTCAAAAATACATGGCTGAATCAATCTTATACTATTACATATAATTGTGTGTATACAGTAGCCAGCCAGAAAACATGCAGAGGTTTTTGTTTTTGATGTCCGAGCTGAGGCTGCTTGTAAAAGTACATTGAAGCAGTTTTAAAGAGGATCTCTTTATGCATGCAAAACATTCTAAATATGTGAGTTTGTAGGACAGAAAGGAGGTTTTAGTGGTTTTAAATAAATAAATAAACAAACAAAAATCTTCAGTGTGACGAACAATGAATTACATTCATACAAATTGAATGTCACCACACAACTTGTTCATTTACAGTTAGGTAAAGCCTCTTTTTTATGTACATTGACCCAACTGTCATTAGACAAGTCAGTATAGCTTATAACAATGTGCAAATCAGTATGTTAAAGCCACAGAAAAGCACACCTTATCTCTGTAAAATAATGCATTGTTGAAAACTTGAAAGCAGAATTGATTAATCATGTTGCCAGATTCCACAGAGGCATTGTAGATTTCTGATTTAAAATTTTGATGTACTTGCTTTAAAATAAAAGTTTCATTCTTACATATAAATGTCAAATTGAGAGGAATAATCTGTGACACTCAGTGTGGCACCCTCTTGTGGAAAACTGTGGTAAGTACAGTCTTTCCTCCGCCTGTTTGAGTGACACAATATTATTTGTCTCGTGTACTTTTACAACAGGCTAAAATGAGCATAATTTGAATACCACAGACTTCACTGAAACATGAATGTAAAGACTCAGAAGACTTAAATCACAATAATCTGGATTCACTAAATAATCAAAAGAACCCTATTTCATGTTACAGTGAAGCACATGAGGGAAAATTAAAGGGAACAGAAAATCTACAGAACAGAAAATCAAAACTCCTCATACAGTCATCTTATTTTTGCAACATCTAGGAGTTAAATGGCGTCAAATTTATTCCTAAGACAGTTAGACATATCTCTAAAATATTATTACCAAAATGTAGGTAGTTGAGCCCAAAATATAGGAAGTGTGGAGCACTTTGAGCACTGCAAGCTGTGATACTGAAAATAAAATTATGATGTTACAAAGATAACACTCTATTCAACACTCTATACTAAACACATTAAGTAAGTTTAACATACCAGAGGTTGATGGTCAAGATATAGATATGTAGTTTCACAGTATAGCCAGCAGAGGGAGACAATGTGTGGCCTACAGCTGCCTGTATTTTATACATCAGATCCACTTGACTCACTGGAGGGAAGTCATGATCCTTCAAGAAGTGCTAAACGTCTGCCACACCAATGTTTGATCAACTTACCAACATACAGAATTTAAAAAGAGATGCATTCCTCCTGGTTCATAATCTTGTTCTCTTTATCTTTGCTTTCAGGCCTTGGCCATGCCTCCCCTCCCTACCCCCCTCCTCCTTGCCCTGCTACAGTTTGTAGCATTTATTTCAGTGACTTATGGGGCATTTTATGGACACAAGCAGCATCCTCAGCAATACCAGCCAGTGCAGCACCTCCAACACATGGGCATAGGCAAGGAGGGCTATCCCCAGCAACAATATCTTGGCAAAGAAGTTCCCTATATGCAGTATCCCCATTACAGGAAGGAGGTACCCAAGATGCCCATGCACAAGGGCAAAGACACTGCTCTTAAGGGGGGAGGATATAATGGTGGTCAAGATAAAGGTGAGAAAGTAATTTGTTTTCAACAGAATCAAGAATCTTACAAGTACATCTTACAACTTAAACATTCAAATCTGACCTAATTCAAATCTGACCAAATTTTGACCTAAACCATTTGTATGTATTTATTTGTTTCTTCAATTGGGAGCCAAACGGGGGGCCAATTGCCAAAAAAAGAAAGGAAAAAGTTTTTTCAGCCTCAACTGGGAACTGATAACTTAATAACCAAAATGATTACATGTATTTTCAATTTCATTTTTGGCTAGCTAAATGTATTTCTTATTTCTCACAGGTCAGACAATTCCTAGTGGTGCTGAAGGAATGCCTCAAGGAGAGCCAGGTCCAGCTGGTCCACCTGGACCAGAGGGACCTCCAGGACCTCCTGGCCCACCAGGTAATGGACAGCTAGGACCTATGGGGCGGCCTGGACCTCCCGGTCCACCAGGAGTGCCTGGAGTGGGCAAGCCAGGTTTACCAGGACCGCCAGGAAAGTCAGGAGGAAATGGTGAGGTTGGACCACAAGGAGAAATGGGTCCGAGGGGTGAGGAAGGTCCATCTGGACAGGCAGGGCCTCAGGGTCCCCCAGGCCCACCTGGGCTACCAGGAATAGGTAAACCAGGGGTTCAAGGATTACCAGGGCAACCAGGGTCAAAAGGAGAACCAGGTCACAAAGGTTTTCCAGGACTACCAGGATTACCAGGACCCAAAGGAGACAAAGGGATGGGCCTGCCAGGACCACCTGGCCACAAAGGTCTCCCCGGTCCCCCAGGGCCAGCTGGCCCAAGAGGACTACCTGGTTTTGGAAAACCTGGATTGAATGGGGCACCAGGTCCACAAGGTCCACCAGGTGAAAAAGGACACCCTGGAGAGCTAGGACCAGCTGGGCCACCCGGTGAAGTAGGACAACCTGGCCCACCAGGACTACCTGGTCAAGGAAAGCCAGGACAAAATGGCCTGCCAGGACAACCAGGAACGCCAGGTGCAAAAGGTCATCCGGGACCACCAGGTTTGCCAGGAAAGCCAGGATTGCCTGGTTTTGGTAAACCAGGACTCCTTGGTCCCAAAGGTGACAAAGGCATGAGTGGGCCACCTGGTCCTCCAGGACCAAAAGGCGATAAGGGTCATGGGGGACTACCTGGTATGCTTGGACCACCTGGACCAAATGGTCCACCAGGTGCGCCAGGACCTATGGGACCCCCAGGAGGTTTAGGTGCACCTGGTCCTAAAGGAGACTTTGGAGAAGGAGGACCTAAAGGGCTTGATGGAGCAAAGGGTGATCCTGGTCCTCCTGGGTTACCTGGTAAGGACGGTCAGCCTGGGGATCATGGAGAACCAGGGCCAAGAGGTCCTTCAGGACCAATCGGTGCCAAAGGAGACAGTGGGCATAAAGGTCTTCCTGGTACCCCTGGTCCTCCAGGACTTCCAGGGCCAAAAGGACAAGGTGGATTACCCGGTGAAGTGGGACCTCAAGGCCCTAAAGGAATCCCAGGAATGGATGGCACCGCAGGACCAATTGGGCCTCCTGGTCTCCCTGGACAAAAAGGAGATATTGGACCTCCTGGTCTACCAGGAATTGCAGGTGAGGGAAGTCCAGGTCTTCCTGGTCCCATAGGACCTCCAGGAAGAGAAGGCCAATCAGGACCTGCAGGACAACCAGGTCAGCCTGGACCTCCTGGACCACCGGGCCCACCTGGAACACCTGGTCTGTCTCCTGACATGGCTGGTGTGCTCTCTGAGATGGGCCCTGGACTAGATGGTGTTAAGGCTGGCAGTTATGGTAAGAAGGGCAAGTATGGAGGCAATGGGGCAGAAGTTATGGGTGTCAGTGGTTTGGAAATGCCTGCATTCACAGCTGTAGTAACAACTCCATTTCCACCTGTGGGCACTCCAGTTGTCTTTGACAAACTTCTGTACAATGGTCGCCAAAACTACAACCCCCAGACAGGAATTTTCACCTGTGACGTGGCTGGCATTTATTACTTTTCCTATCATGTCCATTGCAAAGGTGCCAATGTGTGGGTGGCTTTGATGAGGAATGATGAACCAGTGATGTATACATATGATGAGTACAAAAAGGGTTTCTTAGACCAAGCGTCAGGAAGTGCAGTATTACCTCTACAACCTGGAGACACTGTGTATATACAGCTGCCCTCAGATCAGGCCTCGGGACTTTATGCTGGGCAGTATGTGCACTCCTCCTTTTCTGGATATTTGTTATATCCAATGTAAAACCACAAATTTCAGATAGGGTAAGAGTAAAATGGGAGCATATTTTTGTATAATATAAAACATGATAAAAATTACCTTTGACTGAGCAGTCTTTTGTAAATGTAATGTCAACAAACTGTTGATCATCAACAGAGATGAGGGTACAAGAACAAATATTAATGAAAATTAATTAAAATACAGCAGCTTTGGTACTGCAAACCCTTTAAGCTGTTTAGCAATGATTTATTATTTTACAGCTTTGGAGACCATTTTAAGGAGATGTTGAAGGGAGGTATGCTGGAAAGTGTCACTTACGTCTTAAGAAAAGAAGACATTGCATAATGCTCTGACTCTGCATCATAATTAATTGAGTTAGCAACTATTTAGTTTGGTCAAATTGTGATGCTGAGGAAGAAAAGTGAATGTAATCTTCCTTTCTCAAGACAGCTTTAATGACCAAAAATTGAAGGAAAAAAAACATTCAAAGAACACCTAAAAACTGCTCTAGATGTATTGTGATATATGACAAAAACATAGGAGTGCAATTCAGCTACAAACACAGGGACTGAACTGTATGCAAAAAAGACAAACCATACAGCTCAGTGTCAGATTTTAACTCTGCACCTCTTCAAAATGGGCAGCTACCCCATGTGGCAAGAATGTGAAATACAGTGCAAAACACAAAAATATTTTGGGTAGGAAATTTCAGTGTTTACCCTGAAAGATATCTTTGTCCTTGTCTCATGTTGAATAACAGCAAGCACACAAAGTTACCTTTTGAGAGTGACATGAAAGAATTGTGTACATGTTTTAGAGGTAAACACATTTATAGTTGTGTAAGTTGCAAATGGCAAATTTTTGGGGAGAAATTACACATATACACAGTCATTTTCAAAAGGATCAATCTCTGAAGCTCCCAGTTGGATTAAATAAAATTGAATTTATATGATACTGTATATGGGAGCAACCTAAATGACTTAATTCAGGTGTGTAATGGTATTACATACAGTAAGGACAGCTGTTAACTGTGATTAATTAATAAAGGTAATTAATGTGCTCACTTAAAGGAGCACTCAAGATTTAGAAGAAAAAGAAAATAATCGCACACATCAGATGTTACCTGAGCAAGTGTGTTATGACGGACAATTGCTCCCATGAGTGAGAATCAAAGAGTAAGAATGTAATATTAATTTTATGTTTTAATGTTTGCATAAAGGGTTATGAGTGTCATGCTGTAAAGAAACTATTTTTGTGCAAAGACATAACAGTCAGACCTATACATCATTTTACCCTGAACTATGAAAACCACTTCTTTCCGTTTATTTAACACCACAATATACAGGAAGTACAAAACTACCATATCTAGCATGTCTATATCTGTATCACTAAATAAACCATTGTGTTATGCAGGTGGTAAATATAAAAACATAGTTGTGTGAACATTATTACTACAATGTATTAGGGATTAGGAAACGTCCCCCCCAGTGCTGCTGGTGAAGGAAAAGTCAAATAAATGAGGATTTATCTAATGACTTGTTTCATTTCAAAGTAAATCGGAATGTTTTAGAAATAAGTTAATATCAGATGTATTCTACATTGTTGTTGTTCTAATTTAAAATTGAACTGTTAATATTCTGTAACTATTTTGTATGACATTATTTCAAATTTTGAAAACAACAACAACACATTGACATATTCTAGGTGCGATAGCAGTATATCTATGCAAAAGAGTGTATTATAAGAGGAAAACAAAATATGAATTATAATTTTAAAATGAAACAATGCGACCTGGTTTATAACCAGTGCTTCTGGTGTGAATTGTATTTAGAAATAAGATGATTAAATTATGTTCCACAGCCTTCTTGGTACGCTTCATTTAGCTTGTCTTTCTGCCAGATTTGTGGAAATTACATACACATTTGCATCACAGTTAATGGACCTAAAACAAGTATTCAATGTTGCAGCAATTTAAAACAATTATGTCAGTAAATTATTATTGTTTTATCTGCTTATCAACTACATGCTATGAAATGGACATCAAGCATGCAAAGTTTTAAAGGGAAATAAATGTATATTTCTCCTTTTAACCATGGTGCTAATATTTTCAGTGTAACCAATGAATTTATGTCTTAATGTTTGATATTTGTTACTATTGTTTATGTCGTTTTTTTCTAAATAAAATTGTTTAATTAAAAAAAGAAAGACTTCTGACATCTCTGTTTCTGAGCTGACTATTTCTATTAACAGGCCAGGTCCACATGACTCTTTACCACTGGTTTCAACTAGTTTGTACTAATTTAATTTAAAATGTGTTTTACAATATGTAGAGTTATGGCTGAATGCTGTTTTTTTATGTTATGGAGGGTTGTACAAACAAAAAACAGAAAGCATCAAAGAGTAGAAGTCAAAAAATATAAAAAAACAATCTGACAAGTAAAACACGTATAACCAGTTTTCTCATCCTCCAATTTTACCCATCCCCATACTCATTGTACTTTTTCAAAAGTCACTTATATAGTACACGGAGCTATCACAGCTGTTTACATAGCTTAGCCCATTTTCATGTAGCTGTATAAATGATACATTTGGGGCATTTACATAACAGAAAAGTCTTTAATGTGTCTGTTTTTTGCATAAATTGTAGCCTAAAGTATCATCAAACTATTATGTTTGATTATGTGACTCCTTAAACAAAGCTCTGTAAACAGAGTACACAGAGTGATAGAAACAGTGGAATAAGGTCTCTTAGCGCATCCATATCTGTTAAATATAAATTAACTTGCAAAGTTAAAATTGGTTAATGCATTGTTTTTAAATACATGATGTAGGGGCAAAGTGGAGACCTCGCAGCGCACAGTTAAAAATAAGATGGGATGAGAAGAGAGATGCTGATGCTGATGCTGATGCTGCGGTGGGAGGTCTTAAGGCGTAAAGACTGAGATTGTGCGCATGCGCGCAAGTGTCGGCATCCTCCATCTGTCTCATCTTTTGTCGGTGGAAATTTAAACAGCGACGTTGACCGGACGTAGGGGAACACGACACAGCGGTAAGCTATGTTTTGACTCATTTTACACTTTATTGTCATTGCTGATGATAAAACAACGTTGGATCTAATATAAAGTATTTAACGGTTTAAAGGAAAATGCTATATTAGGTTAGTTGGCAACAGCAGCTCACGAACTGATCGAGCACATGTAATAATTAGCATTAGCTATTTCTTGTTAGCACCATAGTATCGTTACCAGACATCAGTCTGGTATATTATAATTGATTTGATGTGATTATTTACATTATTTTTTATGCCGTTACACTTAAGCCATGTCAGATGTTGTGTCTGTGGCTGAAACAATTAGTCATTTTATTGTTGACAAGAAAATATCTATAACTATATAGATGAATGATTAATTATTTGTTATTCGTAATGCAAAAATGATAATTACGTTTTTGTGATAGTGAAAGTATTGTTAGTGTCTGCTCTAGTTATGTCAGGTTTCTGGTTTCTGAAATAAGATGTGCTTTGTCTGTCAGCAGGTTTCAGCCAACATGACATCACGTGTAGGTCATAGACCCGCTGGTACCAATGGAGGTGACTTTAAACACAGAGAGAGGGTGATCCCACACTACCAAATGAGGCAAGTCATTTTTATTCTTTCAGTTGTTGCTCATTAAACATCTACAATAGTTGTCTAACACACCCTGAAATTGTGTTTTTTATTTTTCAGTGCTTCCCTAAAGTCAGAAGTGCGGAAGTTAAACTTCGTTCACCTTCTGATCTGGCTCCTCATCGCTGCACAGGTGATCGTCAGCCACTTCAACCTGGTGTCACACGACACAGTGTCTATGCCGTATCAGTGGGAGTACCCCTACCTGCTCAGCCTCGTCCCTTTGCTTTGCAGCAGTCTATCGCTCCCAAAGAACAATATCAGTTATCTGGTTATATCTATGATCAGCGCTGGGCTGTTCACCGTTGCACCTCTTATTTATGGTGGAATGGAGATGTTTCCTGTGGCTCAGCAGCTCTACCGTCATGGAAAGGCATACCGCTTCATTTTTGGTTTCTCTGCGGTGACTGTTATGTACCTGATCATGGTGGTTGCTGTTCAAGTGCACGCCTGGCAGTTATATTACATGAAGAAGTTGTTAGACTCATGGTTTGATGCCACCGAGGAGAAGAAGAAGAAATAACGGAGTGAAGAAAGCTGTGGCTGAGAGAAACTGTTATATCTTTTTTTCCACAAGTTATACGCTTATTCATGTCTATTTATTCTGTCAGCAGTATCATAGTAGCATAGCTTTGAAATGAGTTTTTTCATAGATGAAGAAAATTATGTATCATGTAGAAAATTCTGTCTTTTTTTTTGTTTTTGTTTTTGTTTTTTATTTATTCAAATAGATTTAAACATGTTCATATTCATACAATAGAGTGAAACCATGAACTATTACAGTCCACAGTCCTGTGCAAACATTTTAAGCATTTAGATGTTTAGTACCACCAGTACCATCAGGTAAGTGTCTTCTAGGAGTTCTCCAACAGATAGTATTCCCTCCCACAGACGCCTGGTTTTTAACATCATCAAGATAGTCTGAGATTATATGAAACAGAAGAAGTACCACAAATAACTGCCTAAAACTCTTGCACAGAATGTGTAGACACACAATCTACTACTGTAGGTAGTCTGCTCTTGCTGCCAACATACTTGTGTTTTCCCCTTCATTGCATCTACCTCAAACTATGTTTTATCCTGAATGCATTAAAGCCATTAAAGAGAAAGTAGCTGCCTGTACTGTTGTGTTTTCTGGTGTTTTCATTCAGAATCAGAAAGAAAGCATATTCAAGCCGGTGGAAAGAAATAAAATATGCATTGTAAAACAAACCCAAATAAATGAATGCTCGTCAGCTCCTTAAATTGACGTTTCATTTTATAATTATGGGAGTAGGTCACAACGCACTTGTTCAGACGGTCTGCGCATGCGCGTAATGAATGCCACGTACTGACTGACGTTGACAGCCTAGAGGACGCTTCCTGATGCTGTCCCCGGTCTGGCTAGGCTAGCTAACAGATTTCATTTTCACGGTTCGGGGGGAAGCTGTGAAATACAGCGTGGTTAAGTCGTCTGATTCAGGTGAGAGACTTTCTTGGGTTTTAGGTCCAACTTTGTTGTCATTTAATCTTAACCGTACAACAGTTTCTGTGCTATCACTGTTTGACTGGTTTGTTGCTAACTAGCTAAGCTAAGCAGCTAGCATGAGCTGGCTAGCGTAACGAGCTAATGCTAAGCTAGCTCGCCCAAACAGGTGTCGTGGCTGATTCGTGGAAAGTTAGTAACAATAACATCCTTAATTAATATATTCTTTTCAAAATAGGGAGAATTAGAAACGTTTCCCAGTATAACATGGTGGTTTATCTAGCTTTGAATGCTAGTGAAAAGCAGCTAGCACAAGTTTCACGGGAAACCGCAGTTTGTCGACCCATTGCTAGAAAGTGAAATTAAAACATATAGTTCATTGTAAAGTATAATGGCAATATATCTATTTACTTAATATACATGGTGTATATTGTGGCCATTGACACTGTAATGGTTAAAAAGGCCTCGCAAACGTCAGCAGTGAATTGAGGTTTTCTGTTTATGGGCCACTGACAGATGACTCTGCGATAGAGCATCATTAACAATTAGCTTTAGCTAAGTCGCATTTCAATGACATCTTGAACCGTCAGCTGAGTTGATGCCAGTGTCTTTATAGACAAATTTATTGATGTCCTCGTTTAATATAATAATAGTATATGCTAAACATTAGCTACCACTCAATCCCTAGCATCCAGCTAATTATTCATCTGGCTAGGACATGCAAAGCCCGCAGCATATCTGGAATTACATTCATTGTAGTAAATCTTCTATCATGGATTAATCCAGTTAATCCTGTTGATGACTATACAATCATTGAGGCATCTTAATCTATCAGTGATTAAAAATGTTGGTCTCATATCAAACAAGATATACATTTGTGTGGTATTTAGATGATCACATCACATTTTTCTGAAAGAGCTATCCTCCAACTTCCTTGAAAACTGTGTTTCTCTTATCTAATCTGCTGATATTTTGGGTCAAAGTCTCTTAGTAGATCTACAGTAGTACTGAATAGCCCTCACCACCTCACTGGGTGATGTTTGACCCTTAGACTCTGCCTCTGAAGTGAAACTGTCTGATGTTACTGAGGAAGATCATTTGATTAAATATTTAGAGCAAAGGGCAGCTCAGTCATAAAGCTGATTAAAGAGGAGTTGATAATTTCATTATAAGCTCATTGCCCTTATTGTTAATGAAACCACCATATTGTCCTTATTCAGAGTGTTTCTCACAGCCACCACTTCCCCTGACCCATTAACCTACTTACACCAAAGCCTCAATTTGATTATGATGATAATTTTTTTTTTCTTCAGTTTTATTTAGTTTGTGATGATGTAGCATATTTGGATGGATAAACCAGCGGTTTAGAGTTCTGTTTATTTTAAAGGTCTGTATACGATAAACAAGACATACCAGTATAACTACATAGCTACTTTTTACCAACTTTGGGTAAACAAACACACCATTAACAGTTACTTTAACACTGCTGCTTAACACTGCTGAGGTTTACACATGAGAACACCACAATAGTTTCCATTTTCCTTCTTAAAGATTAGAACATCAGTAACTAAATATAAAAACACAAGAGGAAAAAAATATTTTCATCAAACTGTGTAAGAGGGGGTGGGGTTTACCCTGTACTGTATTAATGCCTGTTTTCCAAACTATAATTTTGCATGTAGCATTTGTACTTGTTGAACCTGTTTTGTGAATTTCACAGTGACAACATTTTTGTTTCCAGTGGTTCATTAGTATCTTTCAACATTGAACAGAGTGATTGTCACATTTTTAACAGCTATCTTGCAGTTACTTCATCATCATAGACCTCAGAGATTTAGAAATAAAAGTAATACATCTAGTGATCATCATGCCTGCTTAGTTTAAGCAGAGGTATAAATTACTTTGCATATATTTGTTTAGTTGCTTGCTCTGATAAACATCAGGACTAAAATAACCTTTAACTGCATTTGAGAGGTATAAAGGTAGCTGCAGCTGGAGGTGTATTGTTTTGTTGGCTGTTTTTCTTAACTACCTTCCTTCTGACTGATTCAGTGGTGGGAGCAGAACAGGTCGGACGGCACCATGAACGGCCAGCTGGACCTGAGTGGGAAGCTGATCATCAAAGCTCAGCTGGGTGACGACATCAGACGCATCCCTATCCATAATGAAGATATTACCTATGATGAGCTGGTGCTGATGATGCAACGTGTCTTCAGGGGCAAGCTGCAGAGTAACGATGAGGTTACCATCAAATACAAGGATGAAGGTAAGTTAGGATGCAGAAGTAAAAGTGTAAATATTGACAGTTTTCCATGACACTAAAAGCCCAAATAAAGTAACACATTTGTTGTTTTCTTCGCAGATTATTAATTTGCAGCATAGTGAATCATCTGATCTCTCTCTTTCCATTTTTTGTAGATGATGACCTCATCACTATCTTTGACAGCTCTGACCTCTCCTTTGCCATCCAGTGCAGTAGAATACTCAAACTGACTTTGTTTGGTAAGATATGAAAACATTTCCTGCTCCTTTCATGTACATACACAAACATGCAAATGAATTTGTAGACGCTGAATGTCATGAATCCTAAGTGTTGTCATAAACTTTGAATCCACATCAGCTGTTACAGCAACCAGTCACTGGAGGGCAGTCCAGTTTATGTTTCAGAGCTCTTTAGTCCAAATGAGAGTTGTCTGCACGCCCTTGTGACTAATTATGGATGGAATTTCATGTGTCTCTTAGCACTCGTTGAGCAAATAAACAGTGTGACAGGCAGAAGATATACTCACAAAAGACCTCTGGACAAAATTGTACTGTTTCAAAATCTTAATTTTAAAGATGAACCATCACAGCTGAGATTTCAGTCATTGCGATCTTTAGTGATGTTGCTTTTGGTTTATTTTAGAGACTAATTAATTACATCTCTCAAACAGTCAGCAAGCCTCACCCCTAACAAATCAACTTAAAGCCAGTTTCTGTCAGTAACAATAGCAAAGTTCCTAACACTGTTTAAAATTCACAGATTTTACAAGACTGTTTACAAACAGTACATTACTTGATGTAGAGTATGATTATAGTAATTGCTTAAATAGGAATAAAACATGTGCTTGCACTTGAAACAGGGAACCCACATGCAGCTTAATGAGTAAAGAGTTTTTCTGTTTAGTTTAATTAACAGACCTTATTTTAATTTAAAAAGACATATACACCTAATACGTAAAAACCAGGGCACAAAACTAGGACACTAAGTTAAAAGAAGTTTATTGTATTTCATAAAATTAATTGTACTAATCAGATATGCTGTTTGGGATTGTTTTCTTTTAATCACAGCAAAAATACTTAACCACATGGCCATAGGCCTACACCACATGATTTGAGTTTGAAATGTCAAAATACAGCTTCATGTTTTCACTGATATCTCCTGGCAGCGCATCCCTAGATCACATGTGTTTTTGAATCATTGTGTTCCCTATAAATGTTGTTCATTACAAGGTCGTACTACTTTCCAGTGTTTTGTTGTTGGATAGTCTAAATAATGTTTCAGGGCTTCCTCCTTCCAGCCAGGACAAAACATTGTTGCTAATATTTACCAATACTGGAATATTGACATACATCACATCTGTAATGATAAATAGTGACTCAAAGCTTTTACTTCTTGGCGTTATTCATATTTAATAATCTAATTTATACTGACAACGTGGAGTTTTTTCCTTCGCTCTGCTCTGAGTCAGTTTGTCCTCCTGTTGTTAGCCAGAGAACTTTATTTGTTTCTTTACTTTTCTTCCTCTGAATCATAGTTTAGCCCTTGCTCATCATCACATGGCATGACCTCACGTGTAAATGATATCCTCAGTCATGTGTAAGAGAAGAGTAGTTGGATTCTCATGGCAGCCATGTTTCTGCACAGTACCTCATGATCCCACGCATCTCTGTACATCATTATTCATACAGAGAAATTTGTGTTGAGAGAGGAATGTCCACTGGTCTCTGTTCTCACATTAATTCTTCCGCAATACAAATTTCATTGCTCAACCAGAGCAGTGTGGGAAATTAAAAACTGTAGTTGGAGCAACCTATGTGGTGCAGATCAAGTGGAGAAATTTGATTAATTGCTTTAATTTGAGCAGTTTACAGGTTCTTAAGTAGGTTGCCATGCTAAGTATGACACCACATTAATCAAAAAATGGTACAAAAAGGCTGAGAGACAAGTTGGATGATAACCAGTTTTTTTTTTTTCCTTCATCTCCTCTCATAGTTAAATGTCTAGTTGATAGTGTGTGATTATGATGAAGCTCTCAGTCCTTCTGTCAATCTGGCTACTGTTGTCAAATGATCCATGTGATAGATGATCCCTGTAATCCCTGGTATTCAGAAGCAGACCAACTGTGGTAGCAGTATATTGTCAGTGTTTAGGCTCCTTTGAAACACATTTCTGTGTAGTCTGACCCAAATATCCCTTGTAGCTCGTGGTTGTAACTCAACTGGGGACTGTGATCTATGTCTGCGAGTGTTCGCGTTCAAGACAGCATCGCTCCATGTAGGAGAGGATCATAATAAATTAGATTTAGGCTGCGTCATCCACAAAATTGCCTCATCAATAAACCAATGGGCGAGGGGATTGACACAAATGGTGCCAGATGTGGAAAGATGGAGAAATGTTTCACTTAACTCAGACACATTCCCCAAACAAATGTCCAAGATTTGTTAGATTTATGCTCTCTGGTGGCCTCTCTTCATTTTTCTGTCTGCAGTGAATGGTCAGCCACGGCCTTTGGAGTCTAGTCAGGTGAAGTACCTGCGCAGGGAGCTCATTGAGCTCAGGAACAAAGTCAACAACCTCCTGGACAGTCTGGAGCCCCCCACAGAGCCTGGCCTGGCTGCTACAGCACCAGAAAGTGGTAAGTACTCCAATACACATGCACACATCACATAAAGTTAAATGAAGTGTACTTTCACGTTGACATGTGACATGACGCATTGTTTTACTGTTAAAGTAAGTTTCTTGTTTGTATGCTTTAGTTTGGGTGCATGTAGGAAAAACATTGTTTTTATTTGATAGATATGTCATATCTTTTTTTTTTTTAGCGATGTAATGTCTACATTAGAGTCACCTTTCTAAACCTCTAATCCAGTATCTGTCAGACTGTACTACATTTACTTGTTGCAGTTTCTTGCATCAGTTGCAGACTTTCCAACAGTTTGTCCTCACACAACTGTTCTTTCAATTGGCTTAACCGAAACTCATAACGTCTGCTTATTGATGAGAAGCACCCACACATACTTGAGTGTAAAAGTAAGATTTTAAGAAATAAACAGGTTTACAACTCTCACATCTGCAAGTCTGCAACAGACAAGATACATTTACTAGATCCACAACATGCATTGTGCCACATTAGGTAATGGCAGATGTGCACACTCATAGCCAAACATAATTTGATTTCTTTTTTTTAAGACCAACCTTGTGTTAGGTCTCTCAGTCCTGATGCTGGGGACTGCGTTGTCTCCTTAACAAGGAACACTTGTTCATATTCCACATGTTCACAGCTGTAGTCACAGGATCTGAATCCCACATGAACACTGGCACCACAGTGAGACAGTTTATGAGATTCAGTCATTGTTTGTCATGTTTAATGTTTTTCCCCACAATCAAACTGGACTGAACAGCTATATGCTGCATATATAGCTGTTCAGTCCAGTTTGATAGTCGTCAATCACCCACACACGTGTACGGGTCAAGCAGAAACATCCCCTGCCCTTCATTATAAGACGCCAAAGGGCCAAGTTGTCATATTACAGTATGATTGTAAGCTACTGTCTATGAACTGTAAGTTAATGCTATTTCTTATTTCTGCGGCCTCTTAAACAAGCACTTTCAGATGTAATTTGGCTGAAATCAAGGAATGAAATAAACAGCGTTGACATTTAGTAAGTTTGCCCTGTGCACCATATGGTTTTGTTCATGATGTAATAACCAGCCTGTTTATAATAGACCCAAAATGGTACTTACATGCATTCCATTACTGCCACATTTTCTCATCTTCTCTGCTGGTTTCTAAATATTACAACACTCTGTCTCTGTGCTGTAGAATCTGTGGATGGACGTGAAGGTAAAGTTATGGCAGCAGATCCAACGCTGAAACAGGCCACTCCAGTCAGTGCAGCCAGCATGTCAGCCTTCGACCCACTGAAAAACCAGGATGAAGTCAGCAAGAATGTCATGTCTGCTTTCGGCCTGAGTGAGGACCAGGCCCAAGGTATTGTACACTGTCCAAGAGTTGTGAAAATTAAGAACAGAAATGAATGGAAATTGTTTACTTATTCACATCTTTATATTCTAGTGTTTCAGCTGAACACATTTTGCAGCAGCGTGCTGCTACTGCAAAATGCTTTCAGTTTGAAAGGAGTCAATTAGAGACACTTAGCCGTGGTGCAAGACAGAAGAGAAACAGGAGGAGGAAAGAGTAAAGTAGATTTACCAATCTAACAAGGCAGATGCATCTTGAGTGCTCATCGAAATTCAGCCCAACCGTTGATCTACTATGAACCACCCTCGTGCACACATTCACCATCAGGGCTGTCATATTTTTGTAAATTTTTGTTGAACAAAACCAAAAAGAAAATGAGCAATCTTCTATCAATCTTATTTGTAGCCTTTGTATCAAAGAGTATCAGATGATTACTTGTTGAAATATATTGGCACATGACATGCACATCACTTATTTTCCTTCAGTATATAGCTGCTGTGTAAGGCGTTCATATCTAAAGTTATTGTCCGTCTCTGTCTGTGCTACATGAGTAGCTCCCCCAGCAGCTGCACCAGAGGAGCGCTCAGGAACCCCTGACAGCATCGCCTCCTCTTCATCTGCAGCCCAACCGGCAGGAGTGCCCCCCCAGCCACAGGCTCCCTATCCTGGGGTACAACAGGGACCCCCAGCTAGCATGGATGGTAAGACACACACACACACTAGTATCTCCAAACACAGCATATAGGTGAACACACAAACAAAAAAAAAAACACTGTGTGAAATGGCGTAATGTTCTAGTGACCTCAGGGGGTCAGAGACCCTGCAGTTCGTGTGTTTAAGCAATTACATATGTTTTAAAGTTTTTCTGGTACAATGGATGTTTATCTGACATTACCACCAAAGTAGTCTCATTAAATATGACTCCCAGTGGAGCAAAGCAGTTTCAATATGTTGCAGTAAAATGCAGATCCAAGATAATTTGTTTTCCAAAGAGTAGATTTTCTTATGATCTTGTAAACCAAAGGCAGGAAGTCTAGAAGTATATCCCAGGATAATCCTTAGCTGGTCTCTTTTACTTTTTCTGTAATTTATTCTGTGTTATAATTGTTTGTTAACATCAAACAATAACATCAAATGAGGATGTAATCATGTGTTGTGTTATTATACAAACAAGGAAAGCAATTTGACAGAACAACAAAACAACACAGAATGTTACAAAATGTTACTTTGTAGTAACACAAGCGACAAACAATATAAACAGTAACAAAAAATAGCGGTAATATCAAACGGATGTCAATATTTTTTAGCACCAGTCTTTCAAACAGGAGGAGTTGCTGCTTTTCCTTTGACATTCATCATTGGAAACTAAATATTGTTACGTATTTGTTGGCTGCAGTTTTCATCCTCACCACTAGATGCCACTAAATCCTGCTCACTGATCCTTCAAGTAAAAAATTGTTGTATTTACTCCTGGAATATGTTCTGCTATAATTTTAATTCTCCTGACCCATTTTTATACACATTTGATTTAGTAACATGATAAACTGGGATCAGAGTACACTAAACCTAACTCTATTACCTTTATTTACTGAATTATATCGATTAAATTCAATTTACTTTCTTTTTATTTCTCACTGGAAAACCTCCTCTCATCTTGCCAATGATCCTTAGTTAACTGGATTAAATGAAATATGGTGGAGAAGTTTGAGTTTGAGTAGAGCAAACACAGACAGCTGAGGATAAATGAATCATAGGAGGATTGTATCTCCAGGGTCTTTAAAACTAATTTACATTGACAAATTTTTACAGCTCACATATGGACAGCTGCATGTACCATAAGATTGTTACCTTTTTTGGTAATCACATCCATTCTGCTGTTCAAGCAGCAAGACTCGTCAAGTGAGAAATTATCCTTGAATCTTACTATGGTGCAATAATAATCACCACTATGTAAACATCCTTGGAATTAGCATTTATCTTACTGAAACGAGGCCTTATCGCAGCTCTCCCCAGTGGGAATTCTTCCCGACATTGATGCGCTGGATCCAAATTAAAGTTTAAGATAAAGATAAATGACTAAAAGATCAGACTGTGTGTTGGCAAAAACACATGACTTCATTGTCTCAGTGCAGTACCACTCTGGGATGCGGCTCATGAAAGGGTCAGTCTGCTGTGCCCAAATGTTTTGTTTAACTTTAGGGAATTTCTCTGGCTCATTTCCCCTTTTGTTGTGGAGAAAGGCCCAGACAGGTGCAGCGATGAAGGTTAAACATTTTGTGTTGTCTGTTAGTAGATTGTATTGTCATCAGCTTGTGGTTTGGCCCAGATAAACATGGAGGCCACTAAAGCAAAAAAATATGATGTTTCGTGTTGCACCCAGTGAGAGCCATAACTTGCTCAAAGAGCAGTCACACCTGCCACACTGAAAATAAGTGCACATGTACTATTCCTACTACTACATTTAACTGGTGGTTTGTGGTTTGGCCTGGCCAGCGCTGCAGGGCCTGTCCATAAGGCTCCACTAGAGTTTAGTTGGTCCAGAAGGAAGACTTAATCAGCCGAGAGTTAGCCAGCGGCACACACAAACAGCCAGCTCAGTAGAAATGTTCCCCTTTCCTACTAGAAGAGAAAAACAACAGATTCTGTTGCCCAAAACGCAACTTATTGCTGATTTGATTTTTGTATTGCATGAAATTTAAACTACCACGTACATAAAATCAAATGTAAAGGACACATCATCTCTGATTAACCTGGACAAGCTGCAAGATCATAAAGCAACCCTGTTTCACAGTGAGTGCATGAAAGCAAGTGAAACTATCAAGAAGTTGAAATGAATTGCTACGGAAGGTGAAAGGGCCTGAGGCTGATCGGGGCCAATTTTCTGAGTTTAGTTCCCACTTAATTCATATCATGATAACACATTTTTGAACCTCTACTTTTAAGTATTTGGATCAGGTAGCTGATGAAAAATAACATGTTTCAGTTAAAGTAGGACACAGCTGTTGGTGTATTATGCCAGATACATTTACAACAGTTAAATAAATATAAGTATCAAATGTGGCTCAGTCTCAACAGATAACTGTTAATTATACCATTTAATACCAAGAAATGTAGGCCTTACAGCCCAGTCCTAGAAGGACTGGTTTAGATCAAGTGTTCTATGTAGGAGGCAGAGACCACCCATCAGTGTTGGACATTCAACTGAAGCCCCTGTATGAGGTTTTAGTAACAACTCCAGGGGAATTGTTTTGTACTCAAAGCTGAATTTGTGTGAAAAGAGACAAGTACAACGATAATATACCCTCAGAGATCGGTGAAGTATCAGTGCTACACACATTGGCAGGTCTGTCTGTTTTCTGTAATGTAGTTGTGGCAGATTGTTAGATACATCCAAGTCTAACAGTGTACAACGAACACTGTGTCCTCTTTGTAATGTCCCCATCTTACAGTTTCCCTTCTTCATTTCTCTCTCTTACTTCCAAGGCTGCAGATGGTTGGCATGCACAGACATCAAACTAGATCCTGTCCAGCCTCCTCTCTCACTCATCCCTTTCCTCACCCTTTGTCCTTGCATCATACCCGTCTCTGGTTGCAGACTGTTTGTCAGTATACCTTCCTCAAGGCATATTGGAGCAGCCAGTTGATGCACGAGACTTCATAAAAATAATACATTAGAGGCCAGCTGAGCATGTGTGGCCTTTTAAAAGTAGCCTGAAGCTCACTTTTAATTCAAGCATAGATTACTTGTTACCGTAAGAATTTCTCTAACAAGATTTGTAAGCAGATGGTAGAGATTTCAACCTGTTGTCTCTAAGATCCTGATCTGGCAGTAATTTACCTCTGTGCAAAAGTGAAACTGTAAATGTGCATGAAGTAGCAGCTCAGATATTTGCATGAGGCGCCATATCAGTCGGGCAGATGTGTCTTTGGTGTGAAATGTTTATTTAAAAATTGGACAATGTTCTCATGACTCCTTCTCAAAGCATGCGCAGAGGTCAGTAGAACTTCAGCCAAATACATCTTTGTTCCAGTTAACATTATTCTCCTAACTTTGGGTTTTTTTTTTCTCCAAGAAAAATGCTACGCTGTGTTTAGCGAACCCCTGGTCATATCTTTATCCCTGATGGCTGACCTCTGTGCTCAACTGGAATAAAATGAACCCCTGGGTCCAAAGGGTCTAACGGCCACGCATCTCCTCTATCACTCTTACATAACAGTCATGATGGATTACAGACCGGGGAGAACAGGAGAAGAACCAAATTTCACACACATGCGTTTTCACACAGTAAAGAACATGGTGATCATGTTAAAGGTGCCGTCAGGAAGATAACAGATGGTTGCCTCATCACCTCACTGCTTATAAAAAGACACCAAAGAGGAACAGTGTTTCTACCCAAATATTTAGTTGTCAAGTGTCTCCCTGACAAATGCGCAGTAATATGACGTGTTGTTTCTGCCAGAACTATGAGCTCGAGCTTCTTGAACTACACAGGAAAAACGCTGATGAGCCAGAATAGCATCACCACCATAACCTAATAAGCTGTGCGTCCGTCACATCCTGCCAAAACGGCATTGGCTCCGCGAGACTTCGGAAGGTGTCGTGTTGTGTCTGGCACCAAGATGTTTTCGCAGCAGAATCTTGAAATCCTTGCACCACAGACCGGGAGCATCCTACAAGCCTGGTTGTTCTGGAGATGCTCCGACGCTGGTTTGTGTTCCTGTGTTGAGTTGAGCTCATGTCTACACACATGAGAACCAACCACTTACTGTCTAATGTATCCCAGACTTTAACATTCAAAAGTTATTCACTTCATCTGCAAGTTTTCATAATGTTTTGGCTTATTTGTGTATATTTATTTGAATATGTCAACATAAAGTGAATATTCTTGTACTTGAAGGGTTTAAGTTTTGAATCAGTGGATTCCAAATACAGATTTTCTTACATTTTTCTTCTATTAAGGTTCCCTTACAGGCCAGAATAATTCAGTAGGAGTTTATATTGAGTATATTCCTTTCAGTTTGGCTCTGTTTTACTCTCAAAGCTGAATGTTGTCACAGTATCAGCCCTCACAAAGAGTGGAAAATGAGCACCAGTTTTACCAGTGGACCCCGGTGCAGCTCTCTTTCATCATGCCTTCTCTCTTTGTTGCTTTTCACGTGTCGTCATACCCAGTTTTCATGCCAGGCAGGAGATTTGGGAGTGAGATCTAGTCCTCGTTAAGGGAGAAATACTACTTCGCCAAGTCTTTGCATGTTTGCTGAACATTCAGGCATTCAGTGGAAAACTTGATGATCAAATTAAAATGAAAAGGAAAATACATTTCCATGTTTTTGAAACAAAAATTCTACAGGGGCATAACAGTTATGTTATTCAGAAGTGGCGCTTCAGGCTTTTGTGGATATTCAGAGGCCATTTAAAAAAAAGAAGTACTATTTAAGGCACATCACTGAGATGACAGAGGTTGCACATGATGATGACTGTCCTCTACATGTGCACATAAGCATTGGACTGGTGAAGTCATAGGTAATAAAAGCACAACAGGAAGTCACGGTCTGCAGTCATAGACATCCTCCTATGCTGAACAGGACAAACCTTCGCCCTCAGAGCAGGAAAATTTGCCTCCCTGTCTGTAGCACCTCCGTAGACGTGGAGTGGATACACGTCAGCCGTAATGTAAAGCGGATTGTCGCCTCCTTTTGTTTGTATGTGTTTACATCTGCTCGTGCACCTGCACGTTTCTCTCTAGGTTGGAGCCAATTCTAACTGTAATGTGCCGTAGAGATTTATGTGGGCACCGGGCTTCTGGCAACTGATACTTGAGTCAAAAGTGGTTGCAGCTGTTTTCATTGAAGCAGTTGTGTGTTATTCTGTCCAGATGCACAGGTGTTTTTGTGAAGATACAGACTCCATTTTACACTGGGTGAACTGGACAGATGATCTGATCTCCAAAAGGCAAAGTAGAAACGCAGGCAAAAATAATTCAAGAAGAATTAGTACTGATAAATGGTTGTGTTTGTCTCTTCAGGTCAGGTGTATCAGCAGTACCAGGCTCCAGGTGGATACCCTCCTCAGCAACCAGGTGCCCCACCGCAGCAGCAGTACGGTATGCAATACCCTGGTAAGATTAAAAATGCTCAAGATTTAGGGGAAAAAAGGTAGTTGTAGTGGTGTGAAGTGCCTCTCTTTCCTCTTTAGCATGAGTTGAAAGGATTTTTCTCTTCTTTCTTCCTCTCAGCAGGATACAGCCCTCAGCCCGGAGCCCCTCAGCCAGGCCCACCACAGCCTCAGCAGCAGCAGTTTCAGAACTACCCAGCTCCCTCCTCCCAGGCGCCTGCCCCTGGTCAAGCCCCAGCCCCGGGTTTCCAAGCTGGCCAGCAGCAGCCCCATCCACCTCAGGGAGCCCAGCAGTATCCACCAGGAGCCTTTCCAGCCCAAAACTATACCACCCAGGCCTCACAGCCCGCCAACTACAACCTGCCGCCCAGCTCTCAGCCTGGCTCAGGGTACCAGCCCCGCCCAGCATACACTGCTCCACCCGGCGGCACCCCCCCACCAGGATCTGCTAACCCATACGCCCGCAACCGCCCTCCTTATGGCCAGGGCTACACTCAGCCAGGGCCTGGATACCGGTAAAGGAGGAGGACAGCTGATGTTACTGATCCTCACACAACTCCAAACCCCTACCTTCAATGTGGCTCCAGCTGTTTGGAGTGGGTGATGGAACCATGGTTAACTGCTCTACATCCCCGCCTCGTACAAATATCAAGTCCAAATATGAAACAAGCAACCCCCAATCCGCCCCAGTCTGATGGTTAGTGTTTGTATGCTGTCTCTTCAACGCATCACTCTGTTCTGGCCTTGCTGTATGTTCCCTTGTGTTGATTCCCCTTCTTCCTCTTCTGTCTCCGCCTCTGTCTGCTCTGCCCTCTCGTACCTGTCTTTGTAAACATGTAACCAGTCTGGATGCACACACCTGGGAGACCAAAACAGGCTGTTGCACAAACTGTTTATTGTTCTTTTTTTTTTTTTTTTCCTCTCTCTCTCTCTCCATGGTAACATTTCATTTTGAGAGCGACATCAGTTTCCACATTCTGCATTGACGAACACCTCAACTGGCTATGTTGAGTTTATTGTGCATAGCTACATTTATAAGACACTATCTCAATGAAAAGTTACCCCTGTTTTGTTTTGTTTTTTATCAATTTTACCACCATGTCGGTATTAATTAAGTGTCAATGAAACTGCCCCGTGTTGGGAACACTAGCTAAGTGATGGCTTGTGGGAGGTGTAGATCCCAGTGTAATGAAGAAAGTTTCTTCTCTTTAGCTTCTTATATTACCTCCAGTAAAGCTTGCTATTCCTCTCTTTTTTTTCTCTTATCACTGGTTTTTACTAATATATCAAATCAAATTCCACCTTCAAGTGAGATTAGTTGTTTATGTATAAACTGTAACATTTTTTTTTCTTGAACCTAATAAATGATTGAGTCCCAGCTGGAGTGTTTTTTTTTTAATCTTTTTGTTTTGTATTATTCTTGGCACTGTTGTCTTGTCCTCTTTCTCTTAACACTCTCTCTCCCTTTGTGGTTTCCGAGTTCACGTCTGTGTTAAGTTTGGCTTCTTTAACCCCCCCCCCACACACACACACACACACACATGAATTTGGAAAACTGTTGTAATGCTGGGATTCCTGTTGTGTTTTCCTGTCTGTGGGTTGTGGTTGGCTGGGACATGTGGCATGGGAGCATGCGGTCGGTCTTTTCGTGTCAAACTGTCACTAAAGTGCGAGTACTTTACGCACACAAGGTTCAGTGAAAATAATTCAGAGAAGTGTGTTTCGTTGCTCTCAGCTTTGTCTGAGCTGAAAAAAAGAAACTGAAATCACTCTTTGTAGATGAGTGTGTCCACAGTTAGTGGTCTGTAATTATGATACAGTTCGTCAGCGCAGTGTTAAGGATTTGTCAACTCTGGCTCGTGTCTATCTTTGGAGCTGAATTGTGTATTACATCCTTTATCCTCTGGTTCATCCAGTTCAGAGGAGATAAGAGCATCTAATTGATTGCATCTAGTATTAATGCACTTGACTGGCTTAACCTCCTTAAGGGCCCCAATTGACCCCCACTTATCTCTACAGCTGAAAAGACACAGTTTATTAGAGATTCATATTTTTCATTCATACACAAACAATTCCTGGTATTAGCTTCTCATTTGCAATTATTTTTCTTGTGTTCTTCAGTAAGTAAACTAAAGTAAACTTCCATAAATCTGATCATAATTTTAGAATAATTATAGCATTTGTCAACTTATTAAACACCAAACTATCAGTTGATTATTACAAGAAATAACTGTCTAATGTATTAATAATGAAGATTATTGTTTTTGCAAGATGAGATGAAGGTCCCAACTTGGTTGATACTGTAAATGGGGTGATTAGTCTTATTGTGTACACAAAACAGAAATGAAGAATGAGTGATGAATGATTTGAGTACTGATTAAACAAAAACAAAAAACAATGCATTATTAAAGTTTTGAGTTGGTCATGGAGCTAGGCTGGTTGTTTCCAGTATTTGTGCACATCGCTCATTAAACTCTGAAAAAGAAAGTAAATAAGCACATGTACCCAAACTTTATCATAAAAGGCACTGAAGTCAAATGGAAATATCAGTAAATATAAAAACAAGATTTATTGTTGGAAACATACATGGTGCATCAAAAACAACTGCAGTCATGACAGATGTGGAAAAGCTCTGGCAAAATTTCTCTCCAATGATTTAAAGCTTTATGTACACTTTGTAGTCGGTCTGAACACAAAAACATAAATTATGCCATTTGCTTACGTAGTTTCCACATTGAAGCTCAGATTATTTATTTCTATTTTTACATATATTTATTTCATTCTTTTATAAAATATAAGACATAAGACAGGGCATTAAAAACACAAAATTCTTTAGTTTCCAAGTGATGCCACAGAAACTCAAACTTTGTAGATCAAACTTTGGCTTTCTTACAATAGATCAACAATTTGGCTGAAATGTTTTTCTTCTTCCTGAAATGTATCAAACCGTTTGTGATCACTGGTCACAAACAGTGATCACTGGTTGTGACCACTGTATTTTACACCATATACATATATGAACATACGTTTAATACTGTGCAAACTGCAACTGCTAATAATCCCTTAGGTCCAGCAGAAGGTTAATTCTGCATGTCCGTGTGTTACTGTTATTTTTACATAGTCCAAATGTACAATGAAAGTATGATTGGCACCTTTCTGTATACAAATGACCAATGCGTGTGCTCACTGACATGCAAGTACTGGGCACAATTTTTACTTTATGATCCCAAACGCCTGAGCACACGGAATATTCAATAACAAACCCTTGATAAATAATATCATACACGTTATTACACTTTGGGAGCCAGCTTCCCAACATTTTCTCTGTGATTACTGTATATTCAACTTTTGATTCACTTAAACTCCAACGTTCCTTTGTTCCACTGTGACTTTTTTGTTTGTTTTTTTGTTTGATAAATACAGACATTAAAACCAATGTTACAAATATACTCAATAGAGGTTTGTGACGCCTAATAGTCCTATAGAGGTTCACATCTGGGAGAATAGGCTGAGTTCAAACTGACACACCCATGTACAGTGTCTGTGTTAACATGAAAAGAAAGGCCCACCTCCCTTCAGGCCTCGACAGGGGTCCTCCTTTTCCTCACCACCAAGGGAAGTCGTCCTCCTGGAGAGCGGTGTTGGGGGTTTTTTTATATACATTTTTTTTTTGTTTTGTTTTGTTTTGTTTTTTTTTTTACCACTTTCCAGGAATGGGTATGCCACACTCGTACCAGCCTACATAGGTAACATGTGACTTTCCTCCAATCTCTCCAAAGTTGACAGGTTCCTGTCTCAGTGCTCTGTAGAAACCTGGCACAAAGACAGACAGAATGACATTGTCTTTACTTTATTCTTTATGCGGATTATAATGGAACAAGAGGTACCATGATCAACAGACATAATGGAAGACTTCACAGTGGTCTTCATGTAAAAGAGAAACAAGATTTGTTTAACTGCCAACTACCTACTAATTACTAACTACCTTTTTTCAGTTTGAGAACCTTGAAGATTGTGGTTAGAGACAATAAGCTGTATATGTGTAAGTGTCCTTGAAAATCGCAGGTTCCTCAGACTTTAATTTAAAAGAAACTAATGTTTGATACGAGATGAGATCTGAAATGTGTGAAAAGCAAAATGCAGATTTAGGACACATATGAAACAGTATCAGCAGCATGAAAGAGAACATTGCAATTTGAAGTGTCAGACAAAATACGCATGTTTATGAAAAATAAAAGAGGACCAAGGATAGTTCCTTGAGGAACTCCTAAAGTAGCCTTAAAAGCAATGGATGTGTCACCATCCGAAACTACTGCCTGCTACTACCACTGCCAACCATTCACTGTACTGTTTTAAAAAGAGAGAGAAAGTACTGACAAGGTAGTTAATTATCACTAGTTAAACGATCGCAGTGCTGGTCAGTGCAAACCAAAATACCTGTCCTGCTTGGTAGCTGGTCAGCAAACATCTGGGAGCCAGTCCGACCATCCAGGAAGGAGTCTACAAACTGGCAGTGGTCCTCACCGTGGCCCGTCTGATCTCCAATGTTGTAGAACTTCCCTACAGAGATGGAAGAAGTAAGAATGTGTGTATTTAGCCCCTAAAATTCACATCACGTGACTTGATCTTCAAATATAGCATCGTTTTAAGTATCAGGCTTTAAGGCAAAGGCAAATTCATTTATAATTTATTCTTTTATAGATTTTAAATAGTTGTTGTTTTGGTAATGTTTTATCATATTCAACACAAAATGTTTCTAAATGGATTAATTAAATTCTGCACCCTTCAGGCACATAAAAACTTTTGGATATTGATGCCAAAAATGCACTGTTGTGAAACAAATATAAGTGATTTACAATTTATTGGTGGCCCCTTTACAACCTAAGCAGCTGTTTGGTTTCCTCAAGTTTCACAGAAATTACCATTAAGCGAGTCACTCAGGTAAATCTTGTATCTCAGGGAGTTGCAGAGCTGGATCCCTACAAACTTCCGGTACCAGGTTCTCTTTACATACTGCTTTCCATTGCATTCAGAGTAGGCGTCAGCTTTAAATGGGAACTGAGTCCAGATGGCATCTTTGCCTGTGAGAAAATGATAAGAAGCAAAAGGTTTAACATAATGTAACGTTATCAGTGTAAACATGATCCAAAACCAGAGAGGGTTCAATATTTAAAACACTTTTACTTAATTACTATTTTAAAAAGAGACAATAGTCACCTGAAACATTTTCACTCACTCGTGGATCCGCTGCGAAATAGGAGAAAGTCACAATGAATAACAGTCAGAACCACATCTTGACTTACTGTGGTGTATCAGAACAAATTTACCACAGTGTTTACAATGTTCAGATAAAAAGGCTTTAATGGCATAAGTGCAAGAGTCAAGTTAATGTAAATAAAGCATTATCTTCTCAGTTTTATTTTTTGAGTATAAAATAGAACATTTTATCCACTACTACTGCCACCTAACAATTGGTGAAGCTCTAACTTTGTTCGTAGTGCTGTGATCACCATGTGGATCATTTAAGTCTGTTAGAAATAAGACTCAGAGGACATCTGGTGAGCTGACAAGACCCCAGAGTCTTAATCAGTTTCACCTCAGTGCCATGTTGAACTCATTAGACTACCAAACCGCCTAACAACCCACCCTCTGCGAATCAAAGCACAGCTAATCACTGTCTGACAATTAGCACCATATACAGTGACATTAATGTGCAACTAATTAGTCTATCCTGTCAAAGCAAACACATCAGAATTATCCACTGAGTTTTTTAAATTCTGAGGGTTTTTTTTCTAATTCACAGTGTGAATTTAGTGGATTACATATCTTGTAAAACTTGCCTGATTCTGTGCTAAAAGCCACAGGGTCACTGGATGGTCCTGTCCCCAGCTCATTCTTTGGTGTTACTGTGAATTCATAACTGAAACAGAACAGATATTAAGGACAAGAGATTTGAGTTACCTAGATAAATAAACCAACCTTTTCGATCTGAATTCCTCTGAACTTAAGAACTGGGAAGCATATTTTCATGGCTTTGATGGATAAGTATGGGTCACGCACTCTTCTTTCTCACACAAACACACACAGAGCTGATGGTTATTCCACGTGCTGCATTCACATGTCCTGGCAATATCTGTGATACCAAACCCAGCCCAGAGGAGGGAAGTCTGGTGAGTCCAGATGCTGAGATCTAATTAAAAACTCTGTGACCGACTCCACCCATATTTCCTCAGCTTTTTTGTGTCACTTTGGCCACAGTGCAAAACCAAACGTGATTTACTGCAAGATCTGCAAAAGTACAAATGAGTCCAAACAAACCTTTAAAAGTAGCAAACCAACAGCTCCTCAGTGCTGTTTAATGCTTCTCGCTCAACAACTCAACAACTCATGTGCGCATGCAATACTTAGTAAGCAAAACATGTATTTCAACAAGTTGATCGTTTACAGTGTGCTAGGCCACAGCTCGTTTACACTCAACGTTAGTACATATCTGATCAGACATCATTCTGTCTGTTGTCCACTTTCCGCAGATTGTCTAAAACTTTACCGCTACAGATGAAAGGGCAGTATAGTTAATAGTTCAAAAGATGACACATTGGACTCTAGGCTGCCCTTTAGTGTATGTGCCAGTGCCAGTGCAAAAGACGCCTAAGTCAAGCCCATCTACGTCCGGCCCATGGGTCCTCTGATCGAAAAAATTATGAACTTTTATGAAAAAAAAATTGAAAAATATTTTCTGGTCCTGTTTGAAACGTACCATGGTTTTCACATATGATGTTTGTGAATGTTAAAGATAATACTTGACATGGACAGAGGACTGTTTAGTGACAGGCAGCAAACGTTACTTTAGGTTTAGTGTGAGACCACGCAGCGGACTACAACGCTCGTCTCGCAAAATTTACGTGACCATCAAACTCTGACAGCTAATGTTAGCTTAACAGCTAGCTACACTAACCTAGGAAAATATCTGACTTGGTAAGTTTTATTCACCTACTCCTCGTTCTCTCTTCAGTCGGGAAGAGAGTGGAAAAGAAATTCAGTGAAAATTTTGTGAGGAGAAACTGTGACTTGACGTCCTCTACGTGTCTGTTTGGTTTGTAGTCAAACCAGTTACGTATTTTCAGAAACAGATAAATCAACAATTACACTACAAACATAGTCTTGACTCACACTAATAGTTATCATTTAAATCAAGATACAACATATGTGTAAATTTTTATCTCTCCGTTCACTACAACGTCATTTTGTTTTGATCTAAGGAATCAGTCGGTCGATTGGAAAGGTCATGACTTAAGCTCCCTATTGGAAGTATGGCAGTGGTGGATACAGTGTCAAGTGGGTACATCTATTTTTATACGGGCATAAATGAGCACATGATCAACTTCAAACAACCTAATTAACTTAATTTTCCATTTAGTAATCTCAAAGTCACATACTTGCTCTCTGGTGTGAGATTCTCTACAGCTGCATGCGTCTGGTTGGTCGTCGTCAGTATGGAGATCTCCTCTCCATTTGGTCCTTTAGTGGTGGACAAAACTACATATTCTGACAAAAGAAAGTAGAAAAGAAAGACTTAGGAGATTGTTTTAACTACAAACCTGACAATTCAAAGTAGTCAAACATAAAAAAAAAAAAAAAAATGAGAGTAAATACCAAATGAAGGATATTATCAAAGTTTCCTGGCCATAAATGTCAAGTTAATTACAAGTAATTAATTACAGCACTTCATGACTTTGTGACTCATACAACATTCCTGACAGTAATTTTACCGCCTTTCTAAGGAAAGTCATAATCATAAAAATAAATCAATAAACAAAACTAGACTTGTAACCAAGTAACATAACTATGTCCAAGCATCCCTGAACAAATCCTACCATGAAGGTTAGTTGACATGTCCCGATTGGGAGAGTCTTGAGGAAGGATTAGTGTTTTGTTGGCTTAATGTACCTTTAGTCTCATTGTCAGTTTTCTCCCAGTCAAGAATTACAAAATATGGGCAGCCCTCAACTGTAACCACCGTGAGGTTGGAGGGTGGTAGGAGGGGAGGGCTGGTCACGTTCTGATCGTTGCCCTCCTCATCAGGGAAATGAGCGAGGGAGGAGGTGATAGAGCACGGCTCATCTGGGGTTTTACCCGTCTTGTAGACCACATAGGGAGCTGTAGACAGGCGTGATAAAAACAGCAGTTATTATGTGCGCTACTCTTCTCACCATTTTTTGTTCATTCTTTTGCAATGAGTAGTGTTGCTCAAGAGCTGATGATTTCACCGAAGAAGGCATTAAAGCTGCAGTGGAGAAGTCAAGTGGATGTGATGATTTCTTACCTACAAAACGCGCCTTGCCCATGATGTCTACAGGCGTTTCAGGCTGGTTCCTAAATATGGAAGAGTTTTCGAAACGACTGGCTGAGAAGGAAACAGGAGAGAGGAGTTAGGGTTAGTTTGATGTGCCAGTAGTTCCTGGCAGCTCTCTGTCCTCATTTTTATGGCTCTGGCCCTGGGCAACCACCAGCCAGCCCAGCACCTGCTGTGTCTTGCACTCAGGGTTTTCGTCTTTTAATATTAAAAATGTTCTCTATCAAATCTTCTTTTCTCCCATTGCACCTGCAAGTTGCATCACCAATATACTTTGATATACTCTCACAAATAGCTTTTTCAATCACATATTCTTTTTTCTTCAGTTTTGTATACAGATATTAAGGCAGGTCCATTAAAACTTGAGTTGCTCATACTGTTTACTACTGGGGCAGTAGTGGTTGTCTGCTGTATCTGCTGCTTGCGCTCTTGCTTGGGCTTGGCTGTGACCAGAGGGAATGGCTTCAAGATGGACTCCTTGTCTCCTTGTTTTAGATCCATGGGTTTATCTGAGGACAGGACAGAGAGAAGTAGGAGGAGAAAAGATCAGTTCTTCACCCTACTCATCATCTGACTCACAGTCACACACAGTTGTGGTCCATCTGCTCTGGCCATCTTGACTGAGCAACTCAGTGGCCTTTTCCTGGCCGCTGAAAGATCAGAGTTTGCTTGTTGAGTAATATCTCTTGTGCTTTTTGAAGGGGGAAAAAGGTCTGCCAGAATACATCTACTGAGACCAACAGTTCTCTGAACCACGTACATATTTACAAACGCAAATAAGGACTCGGGTTTTGTGTACACAAATAAACTTGATGTGAAAACAGTGAGTGAAGAACAAAGCCTTGGCGACAAGGCTGATGAGATAAACTGTAGTGTCAGGATAAATGTTTGGCTTTAGTGCACACTGTATGATTCGTTGCAAACTGTTTTCAACATTGTGAGTACTTTTTGCAGTCAACAGTTTAATGCAGTGGTTCTCAAACTGAAGAGGCTCTTGAGGCGTTGCAGCAAAGACTTATCTGACCTCATGAAAAAATGTGTAGTGGAATTAAAGTTGAATAAATTAGGTTCATGTGGGAATTTAAAAAAACAAATGAAAACACTTCAGCAAGGCTATTAAGACAGTTTAGAGAGTTTGATTTGGACAACAAAACAACACATAAAGTAGAAGACGGACTCATTTAGTTTTGATGGTTTGACTTTTTTGATAAATACTCATTTTTGTGCCGAGAGACGAGAAAATACATATAGAGCCAAACTAACTGTTTCCTTCTGCTTTGTGCTAAGCTAGGCTAACCAGCTTCTGGCTGTAACTGAATGAACAGACATGCAATTCATATCAGTCTTCTCATCTAACTCTTGGCAGGAAAGGGAATAAATGTGTTTCCCAAAATGTCAAGCCATTCTTTAAACTTGCATACTTTCCATTCGTGGGACAGATGAATAAAAATTAAGATAAAACAGCAAGAAGGCTTGTTTTGTACATTAAATCTCCAATATGGTTGTCAATAATAAAAACAGTTTACAGGCAGGTGTGAGGTCGATAATATTTTCAAAATTTAAAAAGAAGATAAAATACTTTTTAAAAAGTTTGAGAACCACTGGTAGCATGAGCATGACAAATCTCGCCCTTAACTTTTGTGTGTATAATTACAATACACAGGACAAGGTGCGGCAGTGTTCAGTGGTTGGTACATCCATAACTGTTGCCCTCACCATGGTCACTGGGTTTCCCCACCAGATTGGTTCTCTTGTTGACAGGGGGATGCAGAACTGCAGGGAATCATGGGAAACAGGAGTCCATTTCAGATTCAAAAAATCACAACAGAAACATGACAACAGGCCGGCAGCACTGAAGAATAGATGCAAAACTGAAAACAAGTGCTGTTGGTTATTTTAATAGTGCAATTATTGATTTAAGAATGTCAACTTTATAGATTCAAACAGAGAGAGACATTTAGTGGTAATATTGTGCTGAGAAAATGAGTGTACAAAGACAGACACAACACAAGCAACAATAAAAGCACATAAAGCCAGGCAGATTGCATGTGAAACGCTGAAAAGTCACTTTGTGTTGCTGCCACAAAGCACTGCCATGGTCTTTAACTAATGAAACTTAAACTAATGAAAACCAGTGTTTGAAAACCTTGAAACAATAAAACCAACGCTTTAGCCACTCACTCAAAATCCCCAGAAGAATAACTGAGGAATTTAAAAATACTCAGTCAATCCTAAATAGGAAACCAAGGTATCACGTCCAATAACTTTTTTGTGTGATTGTGACTGTTCCTTCTATGAAAATTCTTTTGGATTTGATGCTGTTTGACCACGAAATTGTCCAGGAAATCCCTGCACCACACAAAATACAATAAAAGAAAACTATAGCCAGGCTGTGAGATAAAGACCAGAGCACTTTTTCTCTAGATTACTTAAATGGTTGCAAGAAATGAATTGGCTTACATTAAGTGAATAAGTAATTTGCAAGGCAGAGCAGGGCTTTGTGATGAAAGCACCTTGGCTACGAAACCATCTTACCTCTGATTTGTCAATGTGAAGGTTCTCCCACGATTTAATGTTATCAAACATGAAAAACAATGGAGGACTTCACACGAGAAATGTCTGCTACATCTTTGATAGCTTAAGTATAATCAATTTTACAGAAGGGTTCCTAAATAACCTCTCCCTTTCATAATTTCTCATTTTCTTATCTCAAAGATTCATAAGTGGTCTCGTTGTTGACATGGTTCTCTAACTATCCAGTTGAGGCCAAAACATCACAAAACATTTCTCTTGGATTTGCTTCACCCTTCTTGGAGCTGACCTGCCCCTGGTCTGCATAAATCAGTGATCTCTTGGCATCTTCTCCCAAGAGAAAATAGCTGAGGCTATCGAGAAAAACTGAAATAACATCTGCCAACAAGTCTTACTGATCAACTCTGAAAATACACTCCGACTCACACATGGCACAACTGACATATAATGGCAAACACATGTTCATATATATATATATAGTTTTACAATGTGTTGATGCAGTAATTTAAATGCGAGTCACAATGGTTGCATACACACAGTGCAGGGGCACATGGAGCACTGACTGAACTGATTGCTCAAATGGTGATGTCATGATTAACTGTGCAGGGAACAAAAACAATGTAATGATGTAATGTGATGAGATGAAATGTAAACAATATGTGTGTCTACAATGTATATTACATGATCTGGTCAGTATTCTGGAGTCTTGCAATCAACCACTCAAACAGCAGACTAGGCCTCTGATATGTCCGAACTAACTTCATCTTCAGGGTGAAAATGTGAAAATACTGAGATTCATGACAAATATTCCCACTGAAATATATTCCCGTGTCTCGTAACACTATGGTTGTTGCATTTGCAACCTAGCCTCAGATTTCATAGATGGACACTGTCCATTACACACCTGCAGTTTACTACAAGCAGAGCTTTGAAATAATTTCAAGTTCAAATGGCAATGTGAAACAGAGCTCTATAAAACTGTCCAGGACATGCTCTAATTCACATTTTTGCCAAAAGCACACTCTGTACCAGCTTTTGTGTAAAATACAAAGTTACACAGTGCTGTTTAGTATGAGAATTAATACCTTAGTTGCATGACGTTTAGTTTTTGGAGGCAGGAATGAGAGCTGTGCAAAGATTAGATATTTTTTTAAGGGGTAAAAACAGTCACTAGCTTTGTGCATGGATGTGTGTGCAGGGTGGCAGGCAAAACAGCTATTCTTTTTTGTAGAGCTGCTTCCAGAGAGCCTTGCGACTCCTTGAAGACCTCTGAAACCATCCAAGTTTCCAGAAATAACACACACCAGCTGTGACATGGGACTGAAGCACAACCTGTCTTTACAGCTCCAAACAAGAAGGAGTGAGCCGACCGTCACAATTAATGCATGTGGTGGTTTGCATTACCACTTGAGATGGATTCGATTACTCTAATTAACTAAGCCTGCCTGGCAGGATGGAAACAATGTGGATGACCAAAGAACAGGGGCAAACCACATTCAACTTTCACAACAAGCAGCCTAAAGCTGCTCTCAGACTAATTCAAACCATGTCCTGATTACAGGTCCATATGTGTGATAGGCTAAATGATGAGGAAGACAGGTAGATTCAGTCTCAGTCAAGTATAAGCCACTGAGACTATACATAATGGACAACACAGACCAAAACAGACACAAAATGTCACGCTGACAGACAAGCTGAAAATCACAAAGTGTGAGAGAATTATCAAAAGCACAGATGATGTGACTGAGTGGGACTGGACGCAATAGTGCCTCTTAGGTTAGTGAATCAGGTACACTGAAAGGTAGGTATCTTGGTTTGTCTTTACCAGGGTTTTCTTTGGGCCAACCCAAAGGTTTAGGAAGAGCATTGCCCCTATGATGCACCCCTGCTGGACGGAGAGAAAGGTTTATTATAAAATGCTTTGTGTCAAAAGAAAGTCAACAAAAAAACAAACACAAACAAATTCTGTCTTTGCTCACTGTCTGATGTTAGTGACAGCTTAAAGCTTGAGACTAGTGTTTTAAACATTGTTTTACAGATGTTCTGGATATGCAAATGGAATTGACTTCCTCCCTTGACATTTTTTGATTTCTGTTCTTCTATAACTCTGTGGGGAGTTTGCGGGTGTGTTAGAGAGAGAAAGACATAGAGAGAGAGAGATTGGCTGTAGCTGATTAACTGTCTGCACCGTGCTTGGCTTGGCATGGTTGGTGTAAAATGTAGTGTGTCCTGGCCAGTGCGGTGGCCAAACTTCCCACCCCGTCAGAAAGAGAGGCCGTAAATCATGTTAACGATCCTGACCCCAGAGACGCCACTACTGCTTGTGGTAAAGGTGTGAAATACACACTGAGCACATGTGGCACAGCATGGAGAACATATGGACTGTGAGAGGAGGTGAAGTAGAAGAAAGAGCTAGAGAAGGGAAAAAAGAACAAAAATTCAAATATTTATTGTGTGCATTCAAACTTAGATCATGTGCTAAAGCAAGAGCCATGAGTTTGTTTGTCTTCTCCCGTAGGTGCACAGCTGCAGACAAGAGAGCGTGAGAGAGTACTGACAAGGGAAAATGACATGAGGTAGTTGCATGGGAAGAGGAAATAAGAAGAGAGGTAAGTACTCCATTACCCCCAGGCGTGCTGGAGCTGCGAGAAGAGGTGAATGTCCTGGATGGAGAGATTCGTTGTACACCAGCATTGGTATGAGAAGGAATCCGGGTGCGAGGCAGCGTAGCGTTTCTTCCTGATGAAGAAACTGATGAGCTAATGGGGGAACGAGGAGCCTCAGCAATGGATGGTCTGAGGACGCCAGTACCTATATGTGCAAAAAAGGCAATTGTGGAGGTTAGGGATTATCCACTTCAGGCCGAGACATCTTTACCTAAATGGAATAAATGGTAGAGCACATCTGTGAAAAAGAATGTAAGAGTAGACAATGAATGAAATGAAAGAGTGACATAAATGAGGTCAAAAGCTGTCCAGACTGCTCTGGTTGTGAGTGGGCAGTGGTGAAGTGACTGTGCTGGACTGAAAATGGAGGCACACATGGAGGCAGATATAATGATGGGGTGGGGTGTGTAGGGTGGTAAGATGGAAATGGAGATGGGGAAGCAGTGACATCATCCAATGGCTTGAAGTACAACTGCAAACACTGGGTTCCACGTGGCTTGACGAAAAAGCAGAGATGACAATGCGACAAACATGTTCATGGTGTTTACCATGATCATAACTACCGGCTTTCTCTGTAGCCAGGGCAGGTCTTGGTAGAGGCTTGCCCTCTTCTGGTGGACTAGGAGCTGTATGAAAGAGAACTCACTTTTTATCTAAAATAATATGTATAGGAGAATATTTTTTACTTTTAAAGGGGGCATTTTTTTTTTTAAATACAAGAAGATTATTGTTGCCTTTAAATAAATCCAACTATAGATTGCATTTATTGAAAATTAAACTCTTACATCTAGCCAATCTGCTAAGATTGCCTGCAACTGTATTTCCTTGATTCTGACAATACCTACTTTTTTGTTTTCTTAAAAATATGCCCCTTTTAAAATGTATTTTGAGATACGGTCTTAATGCTTAATTATGATTAATTGCTGATGGCAAAAAGTGGGTTCTTTACCCGTAGGAACTGCCTGCCTTGGGGTGACCTTGGTGGGATCAGAGTAGGTCCTGGTCTGAGGTTGAAACTGAAGCTCAGGTTGAGGTTGTGACCGGGGCCTAGATGCAAGGGGTGGTTTGGGTAGTTGTTCAGGTTGGGACGGTGTCGTCTTAGGAGGAGAATGTGGTTTGGGAATAGGTTCAGCGTGAAGTTTACGTTTGATGTGGTTCTTTGTACCAGGTTCTGATTGGGGTTGTATTTTTGGCTGAGTTTGTTGTTCCCTGGTTTGGGTATTTGGTGGTGACTGGGGTTGAATTTTGGGTTTGCGCTGGCTCTTGGGTTGAGTTTGTGTGTTGGGTTGGAAATTTTTTTTTTTCTTTGGTTTAGATGTTGACTGCTGCTTAATATTCAGAGGAGACTGTAGGTTCTTTTTTGTTTGAGGTTGCATTCGAGTTTGTGGCTGAATTGTGGAGTGAAAATGTGGTTGAGGCCGAACCTGATTCTTTGGTAGTGCTTGTTGGGTAGAAAGCATGTGCTGGGTTGGTGGGTGACTTTTGTGAGAACCTGCAGTAGGTGTGTGCTGAGGAGATGGTTGCACTTGGGTCTGAGTCTTTAATTCAGGTTGTGTTTGATGCTGGGGTTGGTGTTTAGGCTGAGGTGTTGATTGAGTTCGAGGATCTGTCGGGAGTTGGGTCGTGATGTGGGACTTAGGCTGAGATTGTGTTTGAAGTTGGGTATGGAGTTTGGGTTGGGGTGGTGGTTGGGGTTGTTTTTGACTGAGAGGTATGACCTTGGATGTTGGCTGGGGTTGGGGTTGTTTTTGACTGAGGGGTATGACCTTGGATGTTGGCTGGGGTTGGGGTTGTTTTTGACTGAGGGGTATGACCTTGGCTGTTGACTGGGTTTGGGGTTGTTTTTCACTGAGGGGTATAACTTTGGATGTTGACTGGGGCTGGGGTTGTTTTTGACTGAGGGGTATGACCTTGGATGTTGGCTGGGGTTGGGGTTGTTTTTGACTGAGGGGTATGACCTTGGATGTTGGCTGGGGTTGGGGTTGTTTTTGACTGAGGGGTATGACCTTGGATGTTGGCTGGGGTTGGGGTTGTGTCTTGGGTATGAATGGGGATGTTGGTTGGGGTAGTGGTAAAGGTCGGGTCTGGGTTATGGGCTGGGGTGTTGCTCGGGGCTGTGATTGAGTTTTGGTCTGGACTTTGTGCTGTGATGTTGGTTGGGGTTGTTGTGGGGTCTGGGCTATGGGCTTATATGTTGGTTCTGTTTGTGGTTGGGTCATGGGCACTGGCTGGGAAGTTGGTTGGGGTTGTGGTTGAGTCTGAGCTATGAGCTGAGATGTTGGTTGCGGTTGTGGTTGGGTCTCGGGTATGGGCTCATATGTGTGTTGTGGTTGTGGTTGGGTTTGCTGTATGGGTTTAAATGTTCGTTTGGGTTGTGGTTGTCTTTGAGTCTGAGTCACAGGCTGATATTTTGGTGTTGGTGGTGGATGGGTCTTGGGAAGGGGCTGATATTTTGGTTGTTTTTGTGGTTGTATCTGGGGTGTAGGCTGTGATTTAAATGTGGGCTGTGATAGTGGTTGAGTTTGGGGATGGGGTTTTGATCGAGGCTTTTGGGGTTGAGGTTGTTGGGATTGTTGCTTTGGTTGTGGAGGTGGTTGAAGTTTTAGCTGGAGTGGTGGGGTTGTTAAAGGCTGTGAGTGGGGCTTTTGTTGTGGTTGAGTAAGAGTGTGACCTCCATATTTATCTATATTTGTCTGAGTGACTGGCACAGATGCCATAGTAGATGTAATGCGTGGTGGTGGATGGAACTTGGGAGCTAATGGGACTTCGAGGGAAGGAGGCAAGACAGATCTGGAGTGGTCTCCTCCTTCTGGGTTATCTAAGAGAGGAAAGGTTCCTTTACAAAATGAAATAAAACAAAATATTATTTTATTATCTTGAAAATGATGAAAGCATGACATTCAGGCAGAAAGGCAACAGCTGAAATTTAGATCAACAGAAGTGCCAACAGCATCTGGCTTGAAGAACTCATAGAACTCATCTTGGACTAAGTCACAGCTTACACAATAACTCCAGACTGGCAAGAATCTGATTGAGAGAGTCCAATTTCAAAGGCAGACAGACCATATGGAGGTATTTGCAATGTAACAGCCGTGTTACTACAGACAGGCTCAGCTACCAGAGCCAGGGTGCCTATGAGTGACATCCATCTAAATTCATTGGTTTTGCCTCAGGAGGTAATGACATTAGTTTGATGTTAGGGTTTAGTAGTTGCTGATAGATCACTACCAATGGGACTTTGTAGGCCCATTCTAAACTGAATGTTCTTTCTTATCAGGTATTTACTTCAGTTAGAGAAAATGAGAGAAAAAAGAGAGGAAGTTAGATTATAAGAAAGACCGAACATGAACATGACATGGCATTTCGGGTATTTAGCGCCTCTACTCAACTTTACTGCCATGTAATGTCTTAAATATATATGTTTGGGGGGTTGTTGGTAAAATTTAGTGCACTTAACCAACCAACCAAGAATTGTGA
Source organism: Polydactylus sextarius (assembly GCA_016801845.1). Classification (NCBI taxonomy): domain Eukaryota; kingdom Metazoa; phylum Chordata; class Actinopteri; family Polynemidae; genus Polydactylus; species Polydactylus sextarius. The sequence goes on along the minus strand of CM028912.1, from coordinate 5,326,173 downwards.
ACCATGGCAAACTGATTATTTCTTGTAATTGATCCCTACATATTAAAACAAAGCTTCAGCTGAATTCAGGGAGAGGATCCTGCAAACACTGCAACCCATCAAAGTGGTCCCTTCAGAGAACCAGAGGACCAGGATAAGCCTGCACCTCCTCTCAAAACAAGGCAGTCTCATATAACAGACACCAAAACTATTGTGTTTAAAGACATTTGTTCATTGTCAAGTCCATATATTAAACATCATGACTAGGAAGTTGGGATACTAAGGGTTGCAAATAAGGAATTACATCCTTCAAATTCAGGCTGCATTGAAGGGGCCTTTGAAATCAAATGGGTCTATTTGCAACCAGGACATAGCATTCGTGTATTGATTATAACATAGTTTATTTGCAGATATAATGAAAGAAATATGTTGGCTGAGGGGACAGAGAGTAACTGGGTTATACAGATTCAAGAAAAGAAGATTGAAGATGTTCTTCTGGAGTTCCTGCTGAAAGAGAGGAATGTCTGTTGCATGCATTTTTTTTTCATGCAGACTTCAACATCATCACCATTATTGCATGGAAAGCAAAAGCCCTGGGTTTGTAATCTGCAAAATACATAATGAATGATTATACTGTAAATGCTAAAAGAAACACAATGGATTTCAGAGACAAAGACAGATACAAGAAAAATTAAGAAATACATTTGGTATATTTTAGATATGACTGATCTGAAACTGACATTGTTTGACACCAGGAGCACCAAACAAGCTTCTTAATGCTGAATGCTAGTGGGTTTGTCCAGCAGATTTCCACAAGTCATGTCAAACTCCCTAGAAGATACTGTAGTAATCAGTCATTGTATAAATGATAGAAAAACATGACAGATCCTTAAAACTAACATTAAAAATCCTTTTGAGCTTCGTTGGTTTACTAAAATGCCATGCAGCCAAGGCCAGTCCTTTCTCTCATCACAACCCATAGCTGACACTGTCAACTGATTTCCATAGGAAGGGCTGAAATACTGTACCTACCCATAGCATGCTACTCTTGCTCATGCAGCTAAATACAAAGCACTGACAGCCTCTCAATAACAGTACCCTAAGTCTGTGCTTGCAGCCGGAATGTGAGCCGTAAGCTTTTTCAAAGAGAACTATGATTCACTGTTTACCGATTGGCCGTTTGGTGACCACAGGCAGTGTGGGTCCAGGGGTCGACAGAGATTCCTGTCTAGTGGTTGTGGTTGGAGCTGAGAAATATAGTGTATGTTAGTAGACCTTGGGAAAAAATTGCTGTAAATCCTAAAGAATGTACAAAAAATAAATAAATAAATAAACAGTAAACAATGAGGTATGATTCCCAGGAGTGTAGTGATAGAAAGGGCAGGTAGAATGGTCAAACACAAGATCAGGAGCTTTTTCTGGCTGCTGAGCTCAGTTTAAGGTCAGAAAAGTCATTACCAAGAGTTGTCTTTGAGGCTATGTTCCGGGAGAGAGGCAGTCTGCCCTGGGTCCTGTTATGAAGAACTGACAAGGACAAAGGAGGAGAGATTTAAGTCAAGGAGTCAACATGTTAGAAGTCCCCAAGTATGTAATGCAATGGTGTGCATCTGCTTCACAATAATTTAATGTTTTGGAGGACACATAATGCTCAATACATTAATTTGTTTCCCAACAATATCAGGCTTGTAATGTTCATATAAGAATCATTACTGCCAGCGTTTGTCAACTGTTTAATCTTCCAGTATCCATGTGAAGCACCTAAGGAACAATATGGGTAAATCTGCAACAGTCGGTCACAAGGGGCAATGGAAACAATCTGTAAAACACAACTCCAAAACAATCCAATATATCATCACCTCTTCAAGTAATGTTGAATTTTGGCAAACAGTTGCTTATTTAAACATCCATTAGTTATGTAGCAGTCTAAGTATTTATTTGAAATCATGTTCTGTCCACCTGGTGATTTTTTACATCCAATACTCAGTCTCCTTTTAGATCAGTTGTTGGACTTCATTAACTCCTGGGGGACATCAGCTGCTAAACGATTCTTCACCAGCTGGTTACTAACTCTGTTCCTTGTTTGGTGTGGAGCAGATAGTGTACTTTGTGCTTATGGAGTTTTTCTGCTGAAAAAGAGTTACCTGTTGTAGCCAAAAATGATGCTGATGAGAGTGGTAAGAGTCAATCAAAAGCAAAACCAAAACAATAACCTGATAGATATTAAAACTACAAACCTATGGGAACTTGGGATAAGTCTGTCTACAGTCTTGAGATAATAATACTACACAAATAAAACTACATTCATGATGGACACACAGTTTGAAAACACCTCAATTTACTTGACATTTGCAATAAACCTGCAAAATAAAAGAGTGGATTAAAAAAAAAAAAAAAAGTAATGAAAATGATGAGGTCCTATCTGTAAAACAATAAATCAAAGCTCTAGTTAAAATTCTTCCAGTGCAGAGTCTTAAAGCAGGGGTCAGCGTGAAGGGCTGAAACAGACATTTCTGAGCAGTGATAAATCATAGTATGTTATAAAAATTCTGGTGCTGTATTTAAAAGGGTTCAGTGGGTTTGACCAAGAGTGGCGTCTCTATTGGCTTACCATGATGAGGAGTAAGGGGGAAGTTTGGACCTGGTGTTAAGGGTTTCTGGTGGGTGAAAGACAAGAAGACATGGGGGAAGAGCTTGTCATTAATATTTGTAATGATAAAAAAAAAAAAAGTCCAAGGTTTAGTATTTACTCTCAGTGTTATCACTTTTACTGCCTTTTCATGTTGTTGCATAATTCTTAGGTGATCTACTTCATGACAGATTGGTAAAGTCCCTGATGAGATGCTTGTCATTCAGTGTTTCCCTCTAGAAGAGTAAGTGTTGTGGCTGACAGCGGTGATGTTTTAATGGGTTTGGGGCCAGGAGCACATGACGCAGCAGTCCTACACTGTCAGAAAAATCAGTTGCCACCTTTCGCCCCACAACTCATTTCCACACCATTGTCCTTCCTCTCCCTATCCCTCCATCTAATCTTCCTCTTTTTTTCACTCTTTTATTCTACTCCAGAAGTTAGCTAGCTACAGACTGTTCTCTTGGCTTGGTCGGGCCCTGGCTACACTGACGCTGTTTCCATTGAACAGTTGGATGGAAAATTAATGAGGCAAACAACCCTGAGAATAGCATAAGCTCACTAAAGTGAAGAACACAGACTCTGAGTGTATTGCCTGTTCCAAATACACACCCTGTTCCAAAATAATCATTTTGGATTGAGGAAGTATACCTGTGGAGTCTTACTTATCTCATCTATGGTGCTTTTTTCATTTAACATACATCAACAATTATCACCTATATTCACATACGAATGCAATAAGATTCAAATGAGAAATAGACAAAATTAGTTGTGATGTAGAAATTTCAAAAATGTGTTGAATACATACCACAGGATGAATTGGTTGTTTGAATATTCTCTTGATGGACCTCTCTAGAAACACAAGAGGAAAATGAGTAATGAATTCAGTAAAGTGAAACATGTGTCAAATTAAATATCATGTAAAACTTGTATCAAATGATATTAGAAACATACTTTTTAAATTTCCAAGATGTATTTAGTTTTATACTAAATACATCTTGTATGTACATGATGTCACCACAGTTATTTGCATTTAATTTTTAAGCACTTCTAATTGAGCAACAAGGGCTGACACCAAAACACACATACATACACAGAAATGTTTAGAGTCAAAATTACAAAGAACAGAAACAGCATGAAGTTTGTGGCAGTGGAGTTTTGAATGAGGAAGATTGAGACTATGGACAACAGACCGGTGACAACAGAGGGGCACATGGGAAGAGAAACTGAGTGACGGCAGCGTATATTAAACAACTTAATCACATTTTCAAGGAAAAATTGTCAAAGAATCAGCCGGAGAGCAGAATCTCAGAAGAACAACATTTGAGAAAGAAGATCTGTCATTAGTTTAGGGCAGAGAGCCATGTTAACATCAATTAAGCTCTCATACGGTAAAGACTGAGACCAGACCACATCACATAAAGAGAGATGGTAACATATTTTAAATCTTTATGGATGTGTTGACTGTGACTGTGGCAGCCCACTTGATGGTCCAATGGGCTAACCACTGCAGCAGCCAGCCATGACATATCACAGTAGTTGTGATGGCCAGACCTTTGAGGGATTAACAGCATAAAGACTGATTACACTACTTATGTATTTGTGTTTCCATTTAGTATTTATGATGATTAAATACCACCTTAAAACAATGATTACTAAACTGTTCTGTAAAATTCTGATGGATTTTGACTTTTCCAGGATACTAGTTTCTCTTAACTATGGTTTCTCACCCTTTTCCATTAACAACAGTCACTTAGATTTGCTACTTAGGGGGAAGAGGATCGTGTAGAAACAATGACAACAGCTTACCCTCAAGGCCTGTGATGTTGTGAAGGACTGGTTTGCTCCATGGTCCACTGATATCCTTGGAGTTTGGCTGGACACCAAATTCATAGACTGTGCGGGGCTTCAGGTTGTCGATAACCGTGTCACTAGTTGGGCAAGTCTGGTAGTTCCACTTCTTGTTCCTCTCACGGTAACGCACTGTATAGTGTCTGAGACAAAGATGTAATTTATTTAATCTTAAATACTGGGTTTATGAAATGGAAGGGAAAATGAATTGATTTGCCATTTTTGTATTTAAGACATTTTGTCAGTTATTCTAGATACTTAATCATTTCTGTGTTCCCAAGCTGCATACTCAACCTGTCTGTTGCTGCATACTCAACATTACCAGTCTGTGTAAACTGTTGCAAGCAGTCTTCAGCAGTGGAAAGCAATGTTTTGTTCTGTTACTTATTACTGTCTTCTACTGAAGTTAGCAAGCTAAACAACTAGGCCCTGGTCTAGCCAGTCCATCTAGACACTTTCTGCTGAAGCATCCAGTCTATCTTGAAGATGTAATGCTACTCATAAAGCATATGATAACATCTTGTATACACAACGCCAGCAGAAGTTCTTGGGAAACGACCATCATCACCACCCAGTCTTGGCTAGAAACCACCTTTGGCAGCAGAGAAAATGTACAAGTAGTACCTTTAATGTCAGCATGTCAAAGTAGAACAGAAGTGATTTTATATATCATAAAAACTTTTGTATTTCCTTATTGCTCAGTTATTGCATCATTTTGAAAACGTTTTAACAAATGCAGGGTTAGAAGCTGGGTTTTTATTTTAGGAATAAGTCTTGTTTTACATTGCCAGGAGAAGGCTAGCCAAAGCCACATTTTTACCTGTCATTGATTATGGTGATCTGTTGTACATGAATGCTCCATCACAATGTCTTCAGATGTTGGATGTTGGATGTTGTGTATCACGGTGCTTTAAGGTTCATTACAAATCAAAGACCCCTCACTCATCACTGTATGCTTTACTCTAAAGTGAATTTGCCTTCTCTGTCGTTTCGCAGGCTTACTCACTTTTATATCTTCTTGTATAAGGCCATCATTGGCAAGCTGCCATCTTACATCTCTGAATTTATTTCTTTTAAACAGAGCAGCTATGGTTTAAGGTCTCAGGACACTTTTTTATTGAATGTACCCGAAGCCTGGACAGAGCTGTTCAAAAAACACTTTCATGTTTGGTCTCCTACTTAGATTGATTTACAGAAAACACTGAAGTTACATCGTCTAATCTTCTTACATGATTTTATAGGTTATGTTAAATACAACACAAATCCATCCATCCATACCTGTGAATGTTTTAATTAATGGTATTTTAGTTCTTTCAGGTCTGGATTGTACTTTGAATTGAGATGTATTTTTTTGCCTTTATGTGTCTTTTTTTTAATGTTTTTTTTAATGAAACAAAAAATCTCAATGAGACTAACTTGGATAAATAAAAGTTATTATTATTATTATTATTAGGGTTTGGTCGTGGTTAAAGCTGCTGTGCACCTCTACCAAATATGATCATCATCATCATGTTTTCATGCCATGCAGTTTAATACTGTATATTACAGTCATTGTATGAGTTGCACAGTAACTGCATAGAGAACTATTCCCACAGAAAGATCTGTATATGTCTCTGTTTCTTCATCCATAAAACATATAAACCACAAGAAGGGACAGGATGAGACTAAGTTTTTCATCAAAAGCTTCCAAAATGTTTTAATGTGTAAAGTTTGAACCCTGTGATTTAGAGCATAAAAAATGGGTCACGTATGTTATTGTATGTGGGTTGGACGACTAAACAAGACAGAACTGACTTCACCTTTCCACCATCTGCTTTGGTGATTACTAAATATAAAATAGAGGCAGGGATGACATGATGTGAAAAGGCTTAAAACTACATTTATTTAATTTGATTTACTCTTTGATATACATGTGCTCTGTAGTATGATGTACGACTGTGTGTGAGTGTGAGTGTGTAAACTCACCCCTCCTCTAGACAGTCATTCATAACGTTGGCTTCATAAGGGGTTTTCAGTAGCGTCCCCCAAGACAGGAGCACTGAAGTGGGCGTTACAGAGCCAATGACCAAATGTAGCGGCTTCTCCAGGTCGACTTTACCTGGGGACAAACATAAATATATTATTTTGATATAATGTCCATGCTGATGCACGTCTGAATATCATTTTAAATATCATTACCTTTGCACTGCTTTTTCACCTCATTGGTCGGGATCGGCTGGACAGCAATAAGGTACTTGGGCTCAGCATCTAAAGATAGAAGAACAAACTACACATTAGTTAGATCCCTTTTAGGACACAATTAAAGTGTTCTTCATCAGTTGTTTGCAGCGAAACAATGATCAATAGCGTTTCTTACCGAACTCAGTCTCATATGGTTGCCCATTCTCAGGCAGCTGAATGAACTGTTTGGAGAACATGCTGCTGCCGTAGCCCAGGATGTAGCCCTCAAGCTTAGTGTCAGCGTTGGGACGCAAAAACTTCATCATGATGGTGTCCCCTGTGGCGCTGATCCGAACTTTCATGTTCTGGCGTCGCACTGTGAAGACACAAGAAGACACAGTTGTTCTGTTTAATGTCCAAATATTTTCTGTTCTTCTTTTGTTTTTCAGACACACACAAAAAAAAAAGGCTCTGCCACTGAAGTTAATCGCTAGTATTTGATGATAATAGGCCTCCATTAGCTTTGCCAAGTCTCAGTGCTTATGATGACAGCAAACACAGAATACTTGTGTTTTTCCATGACAGCATATGTGACAAATGCAGTTTATTTTGTAATTTTTAAGCTTCAAAAAGATTCACTACATCACAAACAATGTGGGTAATTTGACAGAAAGAGCAAGAGAGGAAATTAAACTCTATAACACTCAACTTGATGAAAATTTTGCAAAAAAAAAAAAGAGCTTACAATGTTTATAAAAGCTTTTCATTAATAATCTGTGTCTCCAGATTCAACACTTCCCACAGTCTATTCTCCACAGGCTTTGAATTTATTACTTGTTTAAGTTTTGCTGAGGTGTAAGTTTTACTGAAAGCTAATAATGGTGATTTTATTAAGTGAGCACCACACTATGAGAAGTACGTAATAGCACTTTTTATTGAGGGCTTTCTGACTGGATAGAACTTTTATAGCGCCAGTACAAAAAACAAGGATCTGCCACTTACAAGCATCATGAACTGCATATGTTGCAGCTTCTATATGAGCTGTTGGTGGCTGCAATGTATGAGTCTAATCTCAGAAGTGGCTCAGAAGTAATATCCAGTTATTGTACATTAGAACCTGTGAACATGTGTTAGTCAAGCTTGAGTTCACTGAGTCAAAGTTGAGTTTGTGGTGAGTTCACATTGTGAAATAATACACACACACACAAACACACACACACATACACACACACACACACACACACACACACACATACACAGTGCCCCACACACTGACGTCACTTTACAGGAAATTTCACATTTTCTGCCAGAGGTGACTACAGAATAAAGTCCTAATCAGCGGAGCTTAGGGACAAAATATCGAAAAAGGATATGCTTTAAAGGGTGGGTCATAACAAACCAAAGCCAAGAGAAAGATTACAGATCAGATTGTTTGTATGAAAACCGGAATTCAGTCTGAAATGTTGGTCTGAGTAAAAATCTACCTGACCTGACCTGACCTTGCTAAGTTTGAATATCGCAGCACGTGTGTGGTGCATGTGCCCCTCGTACACCTCTGACGCCACTGAAGAAAATATAAAACATTACAAGAGGTTGCCATGTCTTATTAAAGCTTGTTGTAATAGTATCAACTGATTTTTATTTATTGAATATTCAGTTATGCCCAGAGCAACAGCTACTTCTCCAAGTGAACAGTGTAGCTTTCATTGCTTAAGTTACAGAGTTAAATTAATTTGCTGTTATTTTTGGAGGCTTTAAGCTCTCTGAGGTCACTGACAGTGCACGGCTCAAGGGAAACATTTGAGCCAAAAATAGTGGAAAAGCCTGGTGTGATGTGCATCCAAAATTATGTCAAGGGATGACGGTTTCCATGAAGCATGTATATTACTGTCAGATACTTGCACGGTGTCATATAGGAAGCTTTTATTGTCTGTATGATCTGTGACACATAGTCTATGTGGGTATTATGGATAAATTAGCTGTGACTTGAGGTTGGAAAAAACGTATTCGGTTTGAACTGGGGTGATCGCTGTTAATCTCTAATCGAGGAGACACACAGGGTGTTGAGATTTTGTCTCTGCCAAAGGCATCAAAACTCTGCATGCCATTTAAGTGAATAACATAAGCCATTGCCAACCTAAGAAAATAAAACATTCTTGTCTGTAATTGCAGCTAAACTGAATTAATCTTTTTCATAAAAGCGTAAAGTCAGTCTGCACAATCGCAAAGCACAACATAACTAGTGAACAGAGGAGCAGGCGAACGAGTCTTTTCAAACACAGTGCATGAAAGAATTTGTTTATTTTTGCCTCTTCCATGTGGCGTTTGAAACTAGCCAAGAATTGTGCTTGCTTACAATTAGCCAGTTGCCATTCATCAGAGTTTTCTGATCAATATCAGCCAAACTGTCACTTACAAATTTAGCTCAGCTGCGCTAAACTTGTGAGTGACAGTTGGCTGATGTTGGTGTAAAACAATAAATTACATAAGTGCAAACTTGGATGATAAATCGGTGATAGTGAGACAGATATACAAGATAACCCTGTTTTCAATATTAATAATGATAATAATAATAGATTTTATTTGCAATGAACTTCACATTTAAAAACAATCTCAAAGTTCAAGAAGGTAATAGAAGGTAATAAAATATAGATAAAATCATCAAAGTAAAACAACACTGTGTATATGCTCTGTTAAAAGGAAATGTTTTAAGTCCTTTTTTAAAAGAGTCTGTGGTCTGAGATGCTCTCAAATGGTCAGGGAGGATATTTCACAGATGTGGGCAGTGGAGCAAAATGCCTGATCACCCATGGTGCTGAGCTTGTTCCTGGAAGGGAAAAGGTGGTTTTCATATACAGTGCAGTGAGATCTTGATGGGGTTGGGGGGTGAGTAATTCATTCAGGTAGGAGGGGCGTTGCTGTTAATGCACTGATGGGTGAGGAGGTTGAGCTTATATTAAGTTCCGTCAGAGATGTGAAGCCAGTGGAGTGAGAGGAGACTGGCTGTGATACGGTCGTGTTTCTGTGCTCTCATCAGGATCCCTCCAGCTCTGTTCTGGATGTGTTGGAGTTTCTGGAGATTCTTGCCAGGGATCCTAGTGAGGAAGGCGTGGCAGTAGTCCAGCCTGGAGGAGATAAGGACCAACTCAGATATGGACTAACTCAGTGTCTGACAGGTGGAGAGTGGGGCGGAGTTTGGCAATGTTTTTAAGGTGATAGAAAGAGGTCTTCAGAGGTATTTTAAATGGGTTTCGAAGTTAAGTTGAAGGTCGAGTCTTTCGCCAAGGTTGATTACTGATGAGGAAATGGGGATGTTGTGGCCAGAGAAAGTGATGCTGGTTATAGGAGATTAATGAATCTGTTGTGGAAAGAGGGGAAGCCCTGGGTTTGAAAAATACCCTCATGCTTTTCCAGCTGTGTGTTTCCCATCAAAACTGCATTTGTTTTGATTCTCTCATCAATATTTCCGATAAAACACAAGTGAGATCGGCTCAGCAGGAGGAGGCAGGGAGGTGGGGGGTGTTGGGGCTGAGAGTGTATGTAACATTAGGAAACTTTTGGCAGCCTGTTTTTAAAATCCAGTACAAGCAAACACTGGCTCTGTCCCACGACAGCCCATCGAAAGCTGGGCCATTTGGCCCACACACCACTTAGTGACTGTTAAGACTTATCAGTATTTCCAGAGTAAAATGAATAAAGCTTTAGGAATGGATCCAGTCACAGTCCTGGTAATCAATCAGCTACAGTAACAAAAGGAAAATGACTGACGTTTCACTGGTCAGGAAAAAAAAATGCAAAGCCACAAAGTCAAGTGTGTGTTTGTGTGGGTGAAATGTGAAGAAAACAGTGACAGATGATTTGAATTTAAATTCTTCCAGAGGGTAGCTCTGCTGATGACGTTGTCCTTGTCAAACACATGAAATCACAGAAGATTTACAACCTCACCAAAAGATATGTAACCTAAGTATAATTAAATCCATAATCTTTCCCTCCAATAGCCATAGATGGATGACTGAGAAGGTCTAATGTACAGAACAACCTATTGATGATGGAAAGTTGATGCAATGACTATTAGGAGAAGTAAAACAACTTCAAAAGAGACAAAATGAGAAGCAAATGAAAATGTAAGAGTCATAGTGATGTAGGACATCTACTAATAAATATAAATCGACAAGAAAAAATGCATAATGACAGAAATTAAAAACAAATACTAATGTAGGCAAAAGACATAAATGACAACTAAGTGATGGAAAACAACGTGATGGAAACCTGTTTTAGTCTAGGAGGTCTTGTTCTCATATAGAGCAGATGGGGGGACTTCTACATATCAGTCCCCATGGATCCATCGTATCACAATCCATCCATGTTAACAACCAATTCATTGTGGAGAAATATTTAGAGAAGCAGAAAAAAATGCTGCTATGCCAAGGCATAGTCAACAATAAATCTGTGTTTTTAATAAAGTTTTGTATGTTATGGAAAGTTGATGACAGATTTTTGGAGATGGCGTCACAAAAACAAATCCATTTGCAATGGCGGATAAAATCTCACAGTGAGGACTGATCCCTTCAATCAAAAAAAAAAAAAAGCGTGATATAACAGTTGCTCCACCTTATGCACAGAACATAAACCAATTTGTCGGCGATTATTGTACAAACAAATTCATCATATTCCTGGGAGTCAGCCAATAAACATGTCAGATTATATAATAAACAATGCCAAATCATTCCATAAACATTTCACCATTGTCTTCATCCTGTTTTGGACAAATAGCCAGGCGATGTAATCCTACTGGCCTGTAAAAGAGAAACACCCTAAAACTGGAAACCTAATTTTGGCTCAGCAGAGAAGTTATCTTGGATCATCAGCAACGATGGATGATCCCCCCCGAGGAAGGGACTCAGTTAATGGGGTTGTCAGAATAAAGATGCCTCCTTCACTTTTAACAACAGTGCAACATTACATTTTTATGTGTGCTTGGTGTTTGGAAATAAATATTTAAACGTGCATCTGTAAAATATGTGCAGTTTTGGCAACAACACACCCTGATTTACTGTCTGATATTATCGAACCACAGGCTTCCACCATCGGCAGCTCTCACATGCTTTCCTGTCTTGGTTCAGTTGAAGAGGAAGACTGTGTTAGACTAAACGCTTGCAGAATAAATACACTGAGATCATCTCAAGACTTTTCCGTTGAGACTGATGTGTGAACTAATGAACTATAAATATCTGAAGCAACAAAAAAATTAGGCGAACGACTACAAGGCTTGTTTTGTTTTCACAATATGCAATGGAAAAAGAACTTTTCTGCTCTTTGCTGAAGTTCGGTCAAGTAATTTGGGTAGATGGAAGTGACACTGGGTAACAAAGTCATGTCAGTTTGTGCTGAGCAGCTGAACATCTCAGCTGAGCCCAGCAGACTGTAAATCCCCCAAACTAAATGAGGGTTTTAACTCTTCGCATTGATGCATTATATTACTCTACATCTCCACACTTCCATTTGTATCAAATCAACCAAACTGACTGTAGATGACACTTTTCCCACATTTACATGCATTCATAGCGTCATTCCTTTGCGTGCATGGTGCCCTGAGTCTCAGGGTGATTTTACGCAGCTCTGGTGTACAATATTTTGGGCCTCTCAGGTTTCTCTCTTGGAAAAGCAGCGAAAAGAGACTTGGCTTAATGCTCTACAGAAACAGAGACAGAGACAGATGTTTTATGGTCTTTGGTGAAACAGTCACCTTCATTTAAGGCAATGAAGTGTGAAAATCTTTCTGAGCTTCATTGCAGCTTGAGAAATGGGGGTTTGAAATAATTTAGTTGGTGAGCAAACGACAGCTGAGCTGACCTATATTGGTTCTACTGGGAATAACCTGAGCCTGCGGACTGGTGGTAACTCAGCCCTCTGAATATCTACTGTAATCCACCCGGAGCCTTTCTGATCCCGTCATTCTCTGGAACAATCACATATCTCTCTGGCTTACAAGAGGTCTCACCTTGCGACCCAATGGTGCCTGTGATTGTACTCTCACACCCCCCACCCCACCCCCCCACCCCCCCTCCTTCCTTGGCTGCTTCCATGCAGGTCTCTCTGGTCTTACACTATATATCCCCCCTGACAGATTCTACAGAGCAACAGCTGTTTTCCCTTCCCCTGTGGCACTGCTCCATCCAATCCTTCTCCAACTTCACTCAATCTCTGTCGTTGTATATGTGTCAGCGGCCATCTTTCCACCAACCTGATCCTCTTTCAACTTCCTAAAGTGCTTTGAATCATCTGTGTTGTCTTCTAATCTCCTCTTCTTTCCTCTTTCCCTTCATATTTCCTTCTCATGAATGCGTGCATGACATGAGGCCATGTTCTGTCTGGCTCAGCTGTATTGTCTTGAACTAAGTTAGACAAATAATTTCTCAGATAAAAAAAGAAAGGCTTTCATTTAAATGCTGAAAAAAACACATTAGAAGTCTTGCAAGTACAGATCATTTCATTCTGACACCAGTGTGTTGTGCTCTGACATCTATGACACAAAAAAGCAAACACTCCTCTTACATAACATGTTTGATTCTAAAACGATGGGTTTGATCCAAGAGGAACAGAGATACGGACGTTAACTCTCCTCCCAAAGGAAAAACACACATAGCCTCTTTCATCTATCTCCCAAAGCTGCACACTGAGATTCGTCTGTGAGCCAAGTTCAGCCAGCGAGTTACGTACTGGAAGCAGCTTTTCTCTGCTGTGCTCACCTCTTTTATACTGACTCCTGTCTGCTGCTCACCTCAAATCACTTTTAGTACCATCAGAATCTTCAAATGATGCCTGAGGATAAGTTGGAGAATCTCAATGTGGCCATGAAGCATAGACAAAGTCAGAGAGAGAGAGAGAGAGAGTATCTAGTGTGTGTGTGTCTGTGGGATAATGAGACAATATGGAAAACGTTTGTGGAAAATTTACTGTTTTTCCAAGAATGTCATGAGAATCCCAATCAGACAGAGGGGACTGAATACTCTGTAATCTACTTACAAAAATGAGTTTGTCTTGTGGTTTCTTTAATGACATGGAAAAGAAACCGCAGCATGAGGAGGTAAGGTGCTCTGACCTTAGATGTTTCTGTTTTGTTTTTTTTTTTAATAATACAAAGATGATGCGATAACCTCCATGTTGCTGTTGTTACTTTGGAAACATTTTGGATAATGATACGTCTACTGCACTGCCTGTACTTAATTTTAAAGGCTCCCTTCAGGTGGTCTGATAAATGTGCTGTAATATTTTTTGAAAGAAAAGAAACAAACCATAAATGTTTTGCCTGATGTATTTCAAGAAAATAATTAACCAACTTCAAAACTCATTGTCTGTTTGAATGGGGTGTCGGTTGGGGCACAGTTCCAGGAAAACCATCCCAGTAGGTTGTTCAAGCCTAACCTCTAACTCCTGATCCTGGAACAGTTTTTTATTAAAATCCTGTGAGCATTATCTGACACATTTCACTGGGTCTGTCTGCTCTCCTCATCTTAGAGAGGAAACTTTCCTTTTAATGTTGAGGTTCAGTGCCATATTAGAATCAGAAGTTAGTATCATTTAAACTATTTATTGCAAGTGACTCTACTGTGATCCTCCACTGAATCCATTTAACTGCCTTGTTTTGATGAGACAATATGTAATCTTGGAACTAGCTCCACTTCCTTTGTGCCTCCAGTTTCACTCTACTTTTGCACAGCACTGAGTATAAGGCACAGCTTGCTTTGTTTTTTAGGCACAGAAGAAAACACAGGGTAGAGCTGCATTAAAGCCAAATGTGGTAATCAGGGGTCATTTAGGAATAATAATATGTGTGCAACTATCAATATAAAAGGAGGAAAAACACCTGAGGAAGATCACTGAGCGTGAAATTTGTTGCCTTTACTTATCAGCATAATTCATCTATAGTTGTTCATCTTGTGCACTTGGGGAGCTGATAAAGACATTGTGGTTTTTGCAAACAAGGCACTTCTGACATTCTCTGTTATGTTAGAAATAAATGTATTAAATGAGATCCATCACTCTATATACTTAGCAGTAAATAACTGTCCAAATGTGGTTTAAAAGCACTTAGTCTTGTCGTTTATCCTTCAAACAAACATTCATCTAATTAACTATGATATATTGCCTATCCCTGCACACATTTGACAGAAGGCAGAACCTCACAGAGATAATAACAATCACACTCATGTTCACTTCCACTTGCAAGGATCTTAAGAATGTGAAACCAACAGAGAATCAAGCACTGTTGCATGCAAAAACATGAACCACCTCACATGTATTGTGGTGGCTGTGTGCATATCTACATACATGACAGTTACATAAACACACGTGTCACCTACCTCTGCTCCTGCGGGACGTCAAAGAGCCCGACAGAACTATCCCAACGATGAAGAACATGAGGAGAAGGACCAGAAAGCTGTGCGAGTGCAGCTGCATCCTCATCATCATCTCTGTGCAGTGACAGGCGCAGAGTCTCAGGTGCAACAAGCTGCTGTGATCAGATATGAAACACGAGGGAGTCGCTCTACGTTACGCTCCTGACTGAGTAAGTCTAGTAACAGTAACAAGTTGAGTGTGGAGTTGTGTGCTGCAGCTGCAGGAATCTGACTGGATGTTGTTTGTGAAGTGGCTGGACTACTTCTCTGAGCTGGTGGCTCTCAGGACTAGTGCAGCTCACTGGACTGAACTTCTGGATGCAGCAAGCTGCTCATGCACCATCTATACCTCTATAATGGAGGGAGGGGACAGGCAGAGTCAGACACACCCACTCTCCTTTCCCTCCCCCCATCTCTTCTTTTCTTTACAGAGCAAAAAGAGTTTGCTCTCCATCTCACCCTCTCTTTCTCTGGAAAAGGAGTGAAAGTTTGCTCCAAGCTTCCCGCCCTCCTTAACCTTTTTTGTTCTCTCTTTTTTTCCTCTCTCTCTCTGCTGAGTCTAGTGTCCCCAACAATCCTGCTTTCTATCTGCAGAGGCCTTCTGACACTTTTATGTGGTAATTCTATCTTGATCTGTTTCTCTACTTTTTGTTAGTTTCTCTCACAATGAGTGTGTTTACATGCACTTTAATATCCTGCTTTTGTTTGAAATCAGGATATGAGGTTAATATGAACCTTGAGAAATCTGGTCATTTACAAGATTCTAATAACACTCAGCTTTGAAATTATCTGTGCACCAACCAGACAAAACATAAGTATTAAATTACTCTGCAAAAAAAAACTGGATCGTACTCTTTGCCAATGTTTTTATAATTCAAATGTTCTACATTATCCCTGCGTGACAACTGTGTTATGATTAAATTTGGGAAGATAGTGTGACAAATACAGTATACCAAATGTCTGACAAAGGGTTAGGTAACTAAAAACACCCGATCACCCTTTTACCAGACAG
This sequence comes from Polydactylus sextarius, assembly GCA_016801845.1. Classification (NCBI taxonomy): domain Eukaryota; kingdom Metazoa; phylum Chordata; class Actinopteri; family Polynemidae; genus Polydactylus; species Polydactylus sextarius. The sequence goes on along the minus strand of CM028912.1, from coordinate 5,310,146 downwards.
CTCCATTTTTGTGCATAAGCCCCAAAATAACCCAAAATTAAAACAGTTTCCATTCTTCAACTCTTTTGATTATAGTCATAACCTGGTTCTGTTTTTGAAAGGTTACTCTTTAAATTTTATAACCAAAAAGGAGAATGAGAGCAAGAGGTACAAACAGGGCAGAAATCAGAGCCATAACCACAGGTTTAAACTCTAAATTCTGTGTCAACAGCTGTTGCAGTAATATGTGGATATGGGAATCCTGCAATGCTTTGCACAGACTTAAGAAACTGAGTGTCCCACAGGTGAACCATTGTACTTTAATTGGTTAAGATTCAGCAATATTATGCTTATAGATAATGACTGTGTGAGAAGTAATTAAATAAATACTGGTGTTCTGAACAAGAGTCAGACATGCTACATGGCCACCCACTGTTATGAATCTAGGACGTAGATCATGAGGTGTGAAACTGCTTGATATGGACATAAGTCCAAGGAAACTGGGTTGCTGAATGCAGGTGCATCGTTGACCCTTTGACTCTCAGACTCTTTGTCTTTTCTGGAGTGACAGAGTTACCTCAACTGTTGAGGACAACAGTTGGTTTCTGTTTGCCTAAACATTGCTGTAACTACTGATGTAGCTTAGAGGTAATTTCTGCAGATTAGCTAAGAAAAAACAAAGGTTAATGTTAAAAAGTTAAAGACTGCCACACATGTAAAGAGAATCAGAAACCTGTTAATGTTGTGATCATCCAAGTATCCAAATAAGCAAGTATTTTATCCTGAACATGATTAAAAGCAGAATCAAGAACTAGTTATTAAGATGCGAATTAACTTTGATGACCTAGCCTAGTGTTATAAATATTAGTATGAAATGTTAATTTTTTAAACCTCTCCACTTCTCTGTCCCAGAAAACTATGTTTTGCATGTGAGAACTGTTTAAAAAAAAAAAAAAACTCAATTTGCCGGTTCAGAAAAAACTTGATCCTGACCTCAACCGTAAAATCATGTTGAATACCTGAAAGGAACTGTTAAATATGGGAATACCAGCAAGTTGCCATTGCATGAGTGAACCTCCAGATTTGAGTCTTTGAGTGTGATATAAACACAGATACACACACTTTGGTCAAAATAATGTGAAGAGCAACTGGACCAGTCATAAAATCCATGTGTATCCATGAAGCTGCCATTATAATCCACGGAAACAATGTTTCTCCTCAGCCTATCTACAAATACATGTTGTGCCAATGGCAGAAAACACATTGACATCACAGGCAACATAAACCAGCTGATAAAAAAAAAAAAAAAAACTGTCCTTTGCAGCCACGTGTCGGACATTCAAATAAGATTTTCTGGTGCCTCACAAACACACAATAACAGGGTTGCATGAAGAACTTTCTTTGAAGTCAAACTCACAGTATATCATTGTTTACAGCCAGTGAGCTCTGTTTTTGCATCTGTTTGTATACTTCCTCAAGCCAGTTTGTATCCTGGACAGCCAAGACTCTCTGCCAGAATTGGTCCTCAAGGACAAGAGTGTGTGTGAGAGCGTTTGTGTAAGGCTCACATATGTCTGGTCACACGTGCATGTGTGTTAGACCTGTGTGTATTCCAACATCTCCACCCTCCAGTGTAGTTGATTATATTCCACATGTCATCACACGAGACAGGAAATGATGGTGTGCGCCAGAGGGGGTGTGTCTACCAAGGAAGTCCCTGAACAGATTGTTGCAGAGGAACCCCGTCCTTCATCACTCCAACACCCATTAAAACACACATGAATCATAAAATGCTGCACACAGTGAAAATGATAAAAAGCCTGGGGTGTAACCAGTTTGACTTGACTCTTGCTGATGCTGACTGTTTGTTAGTGTTTCACAATAACACCAGATAGAGGGAAATAAGGACAACCACACCAATGACCTACTAGCTTATTTTTCCATTGGTGAAAAACACACTTGGATCTTTTATTATGTGCCAATTCAGATACATTAAATAGTAAACTAGTTAGTAGTGAAAGCTTTTTTTTTGGTCATTCTAAATGTCTGCACTAATTATCTTATTTTAGTGTTATTTAAAGTAAAGTTATGATTCATTTGGAGTCATGTTTTGGCAAAAGTGATTTCAACAATCAGAAGTAAATTTTGTATCTTTATTTATCAACTCATGTGGGAAATATCTGACCTCACAGCCACTGTGATCACTTGCTATAGTTACAAACTGTTTCTAAAGAAAAACAATGAACTGTCACTTATGATAAAACTCTCTAAAGCCAAGAGGAACTGCAGGTTTGGATAACAGTTCATTGAAAATGTAGCCTCATTTAGTGTATAATATCACAAGAACAGTATTTCACTCTGACTCTCAGTAAAGTTGAATAAAATAATTAAATAAAGCTTAAAAACCTCGACGTTGAACTTAGATACTATACAAGTAAACATAAAATTATCCACAAAGCCTTCATTTTCGTTCTCCACCCAACCTCTTATTCCTCTTCCTCCCATCCACCAATCTCCACCCCCCCATCTATGTATCTATGATTACATTTAATATCTTTTGGGACGTGTCCCTGCTTGTGTCTTGTTGTGGAAGGAAGTAATATTATTAACAGCCAAAAGTCTACTATGATTTCTCCTCTAATGAGAAGGATTTTATTGCTGTCAGTAAATTTTGGAATCCAGTCAATTATTAACAGATTCATATAGCACGTTTTATTTTGTTTATGTGATTAAGACACTTCATGTAAAAATGCATTTGAGTTATTCAGATGTCTGCTTTATGTCTTCTGGCGCTGCTCTACAGCCAGAGGATCCACCACTCTGCCTGAACGTTGTGAGCGTCTGTTTTAGTTTGATAAAGAAAAGCTTGAATCGCCAAACACTGTGAGACAGATGCCTGACGAAAGACCACGACCAAAACACTGTGTCCCTAATAAAATCAGCAGTGACACTGAGCATTAAATGAACCTTTTCTTTCATGTGATTTTTTTCCTTCTGTACCTGTTCACCACATTTATATTGTAAAAGTATTTGTTTGTTAAGTTAGAAATTTTAGCAGAAGACACAAACCATCCAGAATCCAGAAACACATTTATTCTATGACAAAACAACTAAGCCTTAAAAAGCCTTAAACAATGATGATTATAAGAGGGGTCACAAAAGACACGGTCACTGGTTTTAAGGCAGATTGTTACCTCATCACTCTCCTCCACAGACTAAACAAGAAACTTTGAGAACAACATGCAATAAACAAAGAATGAATCACTACAATTTCCAGTAAATTTGTTTCAAATTTATTAGAAAAAAAAAAAAACAACTTTTATGGGAATAATTTGAATGATGCTGTTGTCATAGATGTCATGTTGGTAAATCTTAGAGATGAGACTGTTTTATCTTTGTGTGCAGATGATTAAAAAAAGTTAGTCATTCAGGCTTATTCTAAATATCTTTGTGAACAAAAGCTTAGATAATAAATTTGGAGCCCAGGACACGACTGTACAAATGTTTTTGTCTTATTTTAACATAAAGATATGACTTCAAACAGTAATTTGGCACTTCTGTATTACAACACTGTTACTTGTAAACAAATAAATACGCACCAATGTATCAGCAATATATATACATATATATATATATATATATATATATATATATATATATATATATATATACATATATATATATATAGTGTGTGTCTATAGAAACTTTGAATGTAAATCTTTTTATTTTGATTCTGATTAACTGCTAAAATACTTCAACGCCACATTTCTTGTCAACACTTTCTCTACAAAAAGAAAATGATTTATCTGACCACAAAGAATCAAAGCTTTTTTTTTTGGAAATCATTAAAATCTGTTTCTCTTTCATTTTGTCATCCCCCTTTTCTTACACAGCTCTTTTCTTATTCTTTTTATTGTTTTGCAGCCTTACTCCTTTTTCCGGCTCCTCTTACTTCCCTCAGGGTTTGTGAACGATGCGGAGGCTAGAGGAGAATGGGTCAGGCATGCGTTCCTCGCTCTGCTTTTGTCATCACAAATTTGTCATTCTTTTTCTTCGTTTTATTGCTTTTCAACACATCATCAACCCCACCTGCCAACATGCGCCACGCAGCCGGAAAACTGTGTCAGGGATGGGTACCAAAAACACACTTGCGTATTAGTCCGTGTGTACATCAGTTTCCATAACGTCAAAGATACTGAGAGAAATAGTAGGATTTTCTCTTTTTCGTCCACAGGCTAATAGCCACCGTGCTCCCTGAAGAGGAATCACCTTTACTCAGGTGGAAAACTATTCAGTTGAAGGCTTCAACAAAATCCTTCCCAACATGAAACTGACAAGCTGAAATTTTAAGATCAGGACTTTTATTTTCCTCTTTTTTTCTTTTTGCATCTTTCGTCCTTCCAGTAGGTGCAGGCGATTGGAAAACGTTTGCTGCCGTGGCCAAGGGCAGAAGGTCTTTCACAGCTCAGTCAACTGTGCAAGCTTCCTCACTTGGACTGCTTGTGATTTTGAGTATGGAAAAAGACAATAATTTAGATTTTTTCCACTCACTTTTTCCAATCTGCTGATGCCATGAATGGAGTGCCTTATTGAGTTACAGTGTTCCATACCAGGTCAGAGCAGTTAGAGGCTGAAAATGTTGCAGACATTAAAAAGACACATATTCATATTTCTTGAACTCGACTCAGTGCCACACCATAGAAATCTGACTTTACTGTCGTCACTGTTTCACCAGGTTCCTGTAATATAACCTTTGTTAGTGATACATTTATTCAAAGAATGTCTCTGACTTCTGACCCTGCTCCAGTTTCATTATTTTATTATGTGCCTGTCAGGATGTGTGGTAGCACAGTAAGTCTGGTTTTCCTGCCAGATAAATGGGCTCCGCTCTGCATTCTGTAGCAAAGTGGAAAATATGATGTATGGAATAATCTCCCAAATATTCAGTTTCTGAGAGGTCAAAACCGCTTTCAGTCTCATCTGAAAGCACATACTTATCTTCTGTATGTGTAGAGAACAGCAGGCTATCAGATTAATCTGTCAAGTTGCTGATAATAATATTAAGTCATAAATTTCAAAAATTACAGGAGTACCTGAGTGCACGCTGAGCATGACTTCATTTCTGATTACTGTAACAGTTGTGGTTGTTGCTCAACAGCTATACAATGTTAAAACTTCACACACTCACACACACACTCAGAGGAAAAACAGGTGAACAACATATGTGTGTCTTCCCACATCTGTTGAAGATTTTTGTCATAAAAAGAAAAAGAAAGAAAAACCTAAGTAACAGGCGATTTTTTGATCGGTATGTTCAAAATGTTCACATTTACACCAGAGGCCAGGGCCAGTAATTCCTTTGTGAAAATGAGACTTGCAACCATGACACATCATGACATTTGACAGACACGCTGGTGTTATTGCCAACTGCCATGTGGCAATCAATAAATCTATTTTTTTTTGGAAAGCCATGGGGGACAACGGCGATGGAGATGACGAAGCAGAAGGATTTAGGGCGACAAGAGGACAGAGAAAAAGAGGACAAATATAATTCATCTACTCTAAATTTGTCTCAGAAAGCAGAAGAGAGCGACCAAAAGCTCAATGTGGTTCTCATTTTGTGTGCCTTTGTTTGTGTGTGTGTGTGTGTGTGTGTGTGTGTGTGTGTAAGATTGCACACTGGGTCTGTGTGCATGCTTTATGTATGTGAGTTCACTTGTCAGGATAGATCCTTCATTTAAAAGATAAATGGTCACATTACACGGGGAGGATCAGGCCTACAGCTTAGAGATGACAACAGATAAAACACAAGACAAATCCACAGGTATAAAGTTAAGAATCTGGCTTTCATATGGCAACAAAAAACACCATCATAAAACTTTTTACACGCTTTCTTCTCTACTACTGAAGCGTTATTTCACTCCTAGTTGCTCTCCGATACAAATGTCCTGTAGTCTGACCTCTGTACACATGTTGTCTTTGCTCTTCTGTCTTCACAGAAAATATTTTCTCACTGATCTGAGAAGATGACACAACTCCACAGGCTGCAATCAATGTTTTCCATGTCAACAACAAATCACATGACAGCTTGCATATGAAAGACTTTGCTTGTAGTGATGATACCACTGAGAATTATCACCCAACAGCCCTCTCATCTCCGCAGTGATTCGCTCACTGTTGTGGTTTCTCAGCCAGAAACTTCACTCCTGGTAAACAGCTGTTAACGCTGATAAAACGTCTTTACGCTACCTGAGCAGCAGCAGACAGACATCGACATACCGACAAACCAGCTAATGAACATAGCCAGATATTTTCCCCGGGAGCTGATGGAAATCAAAAACAGAACAAAGAGAATAGGAGATAGAGGATTTTGCCAGGTGACCAGACTTCTAATGAAAACTGATGTCAACATCTTTTACAATGAACATATGATGTGTTCATTCCTGAATTATAGCCATGGTGGTAAGCAGATTTTTTTTTTTGAGCCTGAGCAAAACATGTCGCTTTTTTCAGTGTTAACTCAATGATCATTGAGTATATTTTGTCAGGTTGAGTGTTCAGCCTCTATACCACCTTTACTTTTAGCTGGAAACTTTATTTTTTTCCTTTTGTTTCCACTCTTTATACTTCATTTTTAAGAAGTTGTATGTTGTAATCTAATTCTTGGCATGATAGCAAATGTTTACGTGAGCTGAAAAAAACTATTTCTTTGTGAATAAAAGATAAAGTATTCATGAAGAAAAACACAAACATAGCCTGAGGCTCAGTAAGGTGTGTTTTTAAACACTCAGCCGTCATATATTACAATATGGAGTACATACGCTGTGATTCCTCTAGTCCATTAAGTATCCAAATGTAAAACACAGACTGGTCAAACAGAGAAGAGGGAGCATCCTTGACAATAGTTAAAACAGTTTTACTTTACGCAACACATTTATGACTAAAATAACATAACAGATGAGCATCATGCTTAACTCATTTTCAAGCCCTGACACACTGAAAACCACTCACCTCTGCCTTCTTTCGAGTACAAATCCAGCATCATATTTAGTTTTAAAGTTAAAACACATTCATGAAATAATGTTTTATGGTGGAATATTGGCCGGCAAACAGAGCGCAGCCATGTACTGTACACGAGTCGTAGAGTGGGTCAGTGTGTGCGCACAGCGGAGCAAACACAGGAGGTCTTCAGAAGCCAACAGATAAACTGTTTAGATGTGTTTGTACACAGTACACGTCTGCACGCTTCATTCCTTACCTGCACTTCATCGTTTGTGTTATGGTGAGTGTTACCGGAGAACTTTTGTCTCCAGCAATAAAACAAAACGCTGCGAGATGACGTTAGTGCAACAGCCGCAGCATCTGTTGTCTCACCCAGGAAGAATTTTGGATGAAAAATGAACGTTTCTGCAGACAAAATATAAGTTTAATGTATTTTTAATGCCTTATTTCAATGTATTTTTAATGCTTTATTTCAATCTCTGTGACTTATTGCCCCTGCTAAGCCACAGTAGAGCCATCTTGAAATAGCATACGTCCTGTCACTCGATGACGGGAAAACAAATTATTAGAAAGAAGTTCAGTGACTGGGAATGAGGCAGGCGAGACACAACCTCTGATTGAAGTGAGTTTGTTTTCCTGGCTTGGTGATATGATTGTACTAAAGCCTTCTTTGGTCTCAGCTCCATCTTTGTTCCTCTGGATGATTAAGACAAATAAACCACAGGATCAAGCTAAGACAGGCTCTGGATGATGGAACGGAGGAAGACAGGGGAGATTTGGGTAAAGTCAGTGAGGTACAGAGCTCAGTAGGTGAAAACGTAGTGAACGTCAGCGCACCGGCCTGTGGAAAATAATCACCCACCTCACATCACATCATCACCTAATTTCACACTTTCCGAACAAAATACAATCGCCATGGTTTACGGTGAATGATTTTTCTATCCCTTCATTTATCTGTAAAAACAATCTGGACTATAAAGTATAAAAGGGGTCTCCAAGTGAATAATTTAGCTGGATACAAACCAGAGTGCATTCATAAGTGACAGATGATGAAGTAAGAGGAAGTATATAGACACATAGCAGTCCTTGTTTGACCTCACAAGAGATACAGATAACTCTCAACAGGTGTCTGTGTATGGTTTCATCTATTTGTCTTTATGTCTAACAGAGGAGGCTTGGAGCAGCAGAACTGGTTACTGACTCATGTGCTGGCACCGTATGAAGAAAATGGCAGATTGAAGGAACCACAGAAGAAACAGACAGAATGGGATTGTTTAAGCTGCAGAAAACAATCGTTAGAAACAAGCAATTAGATTCTCTGCTCAGTGTGAAAACAGAAGAAGTGAAGCTGAGTCGATTCAAGTTAAGTCAAGTTTATTTGTATAACGGCAAAATCATGAAAACCTTTATCTCAAGGCACTTTACAATATCGAATGGAAAAACCCAAGAGTTCCAAGTAAAGACAGAATCACTATTTTTTTAAAGGAACTAAATAAATTAGAAAATTCCTCCATCTTGGCCAATCAATGAGAAAGTATCACTGCCTGAACAAAGTTAATGCACATTAACTCAGGGTGTGCTGGTGACTAAAAAAAAGAAGTGATGTGATTTAAACACAATCACAGCTTGCATCTCACTGTCCTGACGTGTAGCGTGTTTTCATTTTAATCTGAATATGAACTCATTCTCAAGTCCAAGTGCCTTTAAACTATAAAAAGAAGACCCAGTTTGTAAGACACTCAAGCAGGAACAAGGAACAAAGTGTGATTTCTTCCCAATCAGCTTCTAACCCTCAGCACTCCTGATGTAGACTTGATGTGATGAGTCCAATCAGTTCAGACGCTGCTGCAAACTGCCCAAAATCCAAATATTCTGTGAAGCAGCTGATAATGAGCTAGTAAAACAAAATTGTTGCTTTAAGCCTGGTGTTCAGAGATATTCCCCCGACCATCCCGGTGCACTTGTGGACCGTTGGTCTGTGGTTGTTTACTATGTTTTTTATCTGCTTTAATGACAAAAGCACTTCATTTTCACCCACATGGAGAATGGATTTTCAGCTCTGCGGGAGAGGATTACAAACAATGCGAGTTGAGGAACAACTGGTTTCAATACAAAAGAACAGAGGCTGTGGCTCTTTTGCATTTGGAAAATATTCAATATGCAATCGTGACTTATCAGCACCACCCTGCAGTTTCAAGAGCAGCAACAGATCCTTCAACAGAAAATAAGTGGCTGTGAGAGATTACAGAGTGTTTTACAGTAACAGTAAATTTAGACATTTAAGAAGGTTTTTCAAACTCCAGAGTGATTTTAAGATCCTCTAAAGACTTTTAAGATGTTAAGATGGACTACTGAAGCAATCCCACCTCATAAGGTCTATAAACCAGAGCTATGATGCTTAAGTTATAATTAATTCTTTGGTCGATGGACAAATGACATCCCAGTGGTTTGGCATGTTTTAGCCCATTAACTGCAAATCACATAGACTATGTTTTACTTTCCATTTTCCAAAGCACACTATAAGGGTTTTTAAATTGATTTTCCTAACTTCAAGGACACCATTGGTTACTGTTTGGTATATATAAAAAAATTTAAAAATCAGCTTGAGACTTTCAATGTTGTTTGAGATGTAATCCATCACTGAATATATTGCGTCAGCTATATAATGTTGCATAGTTCAAGTTACAGGTATGTTATCACTTAATATGAAATTATTTATGGGGGGATTCTTGATGATGCACTTGAGGACAATAAATACTCAAGTTCTCAAACAAAAAAAAAACTAATTTTCATCTCCCTTGTATCCATTTGCTGACTTGATTTTGAAGGAGTTTTAAAGTGCATCTTACCTTAATCTAAATATGAACTCTGTCCAAAAACATCAAGAGTGAGGTCACAGTGACTTCTGGCCTCTTTAACTTAAAACTCTGACTTTCAATTTCTAATTAACTCATCCTTGAGTCCAAGAACACGTCTGTACAAAACTCAAAGAATTTCCCTCAAGATGTTCATGTGATATTGTGTTCAGCAGAACGTGACAGACAATCCAAAAACACAATACATCTGGTCACGGCTCCACAGAGGAATGAAAACAAGCCTAACGCATAGTGACTGCACATCAGTCATCCTTGTAATCAAAAAAAATATTCACTCACACAGACAAATGAATTACTCCACGTACAAGCTTCTATTACACATGTAATTCACATTATTATTGTTTGCTTTGTGTGTTTTGTTTTCTGGCAGCAATGTGTGAATGCAATCACAACCACAGGTTTTATCCATGGTGAAGAAGAAAGTGAAACACAAGTGAAAACCATCAGAGACTCGAGGAGCGAACCCTGACCTCACCCAAAACGTGCACAACCACTTCTGAAAAAGTGAATGAATAAACACCTGAAAGGCTCCAATAGTAAGTAGAAGTCGTGCTGCAGTGAACTGCAGATAACCTGACATCTTGTGCAGCATGTGGGAGATATTCTCCATGGCAGCAGCCGAGGCCAGGTCTGTAATGACCATGCTAATGCCTGATTGCATTTAATTTGATACAAATGAGCACATTATCCAGCAATTTACCGGGAGCAATTATTACATAATACCTTTCTTCATTACCAAATGAGGTATTGTGACTGACATGTCAGATGAAACATAAGTGACAATTGTGAGCTGGCATCATTTCTTTACATTTTTGTTTCTTTCAGAGGATCGTATTCCCTTCACAGTGGAGAGGAGATGTGCTGCTGGTGTTATAAACTACGATTCCTCAAAACCCTGCTGAAAGATTCTCGACAGAAACAGGCCAACTTCTAATTGGGCCTGGAGAAGAGCGAAGTTCTAGCTCTTAACTCTTTTTTTATTATCCATCCCTGTGGTTTCCATTAAAATAGTTTCCAGCCACTGAAAAGAGGATTTGAAACAGCTAGATTCAGGTAGTACCTGCTGGAGCGTTTGCCAGACGTTTGGGATGAACTCTAGACCCTGTTTCTGGTGTTGGTCTTTTTCCAATAACTCAACCTTTCAACTACATATAGAACTTTAATTTATTCCTTTAAAATATACACAAAACACACAAATCAATGTGCATGTAATAGCTGTATTTCAGTAAGATTTGTTGTCAAAATCAGAGAGGTAGCACTGTGAATCATATGTATATTTCTATATCCTAGCTGTTGTTTATTTGCCTCATGTGATGCTGAAAAACAAGCTAAAACAATACAATGAGTTTACCATTGTTACTGGCTCTTTCATGTGGAGCTGGATAATAAGACTATTCCTAAAGTCATTTTAAGTCTAATTTGCTATACACCTCAAACTCGTGCAGCAATCAGTCTCAGACGGATCCAGATAGCCATATGGACAATGTGTTGTGTGTGAAATAAGACATTTGACAGAAAAAAAAGAAAGAAAAAATGTACACCAAAATAGTTCCATCTGTAGGGGCACATGGGTTTTATCCAGCTGGAAAACGTCCTTCTGTTGGAGAATTATGCTCAGAGGACCATGTTGTCAACAAATTTTAATGGCGATGCAAAGAAACACAGTTTGGAAAATGATCACTAACAACCAATCCTATTCAGACGAGAAAATAAATTATGAATCTATCGTAATATCACGTATTATGTGTTGCTGAAGCCTGAGAACTCCATTGTTGTCCAAGATCTATTGAAAACATACCAATAAATCACACAGTTGCACTGGGTTACGTAGTATTCACTAATGTAATGAACATGAGTTCTAGAGCAGCTTTGGAATCAATTTTACATCCACAATCTTTCAGCCATAAATAATAACAGGAACACCCAATGTGTATTAATCCGTGTCTGAAAATAGTTCCCAACAAAAATACTATTTACTGCCGTTCGGGTAACAAAGCAGTTACCCTGGTAGATACAGTGCTCAGTTGCTGTGACTGGTTAATGCCCTTATTCTTCTTCTTTGTTTATGGAACAATAGCCTTTTTTTTCACTGTGTAATAGTTAAATTCTGCATCAAAGAGCTCATGATAAAAACAACAGCTCAAATACACAAATTTGCCAATTATTTGCACTAAATATGTCAAGACTGGAGCCTCTTTTAAATAATTTAGCCTTTTAAATTTAGCCTTTTTATACTATATTAAAAATGTAGTATATGCCTATGATATGGTATATGTCTGCATTACAGGCTTACCCAGATTGTGAAGGGAACCTAAATCTTGCAGATATAAAACTTAAAATACACATGAAAATCTAACTTTACCACAAGTATTTACAATTAGAACCTGCTTGGTAGATGATGCAAAATGTCATATTATCGAATGTCATGTTTTACTTGGTCCATCAATCTCAAATAAAAACTAGAATAGAGTATAAAGCCTTTTAAAGGACTTTTGAAGGAAACTGACAGTAAAACCTTATGTGACTTTGTTTTAATGTTGTGATGTCTTGAACTAATCATGTGATTTAACCACACCGGCAAGATTTCAGGGGTGCACGGGTAAAAGGCAGTAAATACGTCAGGTGCTCAATCAGATTAATGTAACAAAAGAATCTAAAACCAGTGTGATGTTTAGACTAACTGCAACCATTAACGTAGCTGGTCTCATTGCTCCAGCTTTGAGACACAATCAAACCTTCATGAGAGTTTGTTGGGGAGGACAAATTATTTAGTGTGGATATGTAGGAGGTAGAATTAAGTAATTGCAAATTGCAAAACAAGTAAATATCAAGTCTGTGCTATAATGTCCTGATCAGTATTAAGTAAAGTTCAAGTTGGAGTCTTCTCCTCCTGTTCAGACAAATGATTGGCTGTTTGCTGAATGGATTAATAGCATGTCCCTTGTCAGAAAAATATTAATTTACAACACATTTTGTCACATATTTTTTGAATTCTTTGGCTTGAGGGAGATGTAGGCTGTTCAAAAACATAAACAGATTTTGTTGAGTCAAAAGTCATTAAATTTGTGGTTCATGTTCAAGTCAAGATATCCTGACATATTTTAATATCTTTATTAATGCTGCATGTTTGATAGTAAAACCATAAAGCTAATTCTATCAACGTGAAAGTCTATTTCTGAGTTTAACTTTACTGCTCTGCTTCCAGTCCTTGACATGTGAGAAAGAGGCCCTGTCTGGACAGTGATTGCTGAGGCCATAGGAGGAGAGAAGAGCAAAGACATCCAGGTCTAATTGTGAGCAGGTGACCAAGAGGCGAACGGTGGACAGATTGGAAAAACTGCCCCCATTTCCAAATGCCACAGTCACCCTGACTGGCCCTTCTCCCTCACAGACCTTTTTGATTTTCCATAACATTCCTTAATCCACCTTGGCCGCTCACCAAACCTAGACACATGCAGACATACACACACAGATGCGCATATTTTCATATTTTGCTTCATCGCCTGCTATACATTTCAAGTAGATAGATGTGTGTGGGCAGCTTTTACCGATGCATGATGCACTTTAACCACGACTGTGTCAACAAGCAACTTAGAAAGATCCACAACAATCAGTTCACAAAGGATGCAAAGTGGTCAAAGTCACATACACAGACTTAGATACATTGTGTTACACTATGCATGAACAACATACAAGACTGGGTTGTTTATCTTCACTTGACAAGTCAGTGTGTAAGCCACAATCTCTTGATTACACACACTGGTTAAAGCTTTAGAAGATTTGTTTGGGCAAAAGACCATCTGGTTTCCATATGTCTGTCAGAATCGGCTCTTACTATTGGCTGGAAACCAAAAAATATCAGCATTGTTCAGATCAGCAGTTGGCCAAAGGGCTCGCTGCTTCCTGATGAGAACAGAGAGCACTCTGATCCATTAAAAACCCAACACAAGGATTGATGCTTCAAGCAAGTGCTGTTGCACCCAAGATTGCAATTATAATGAGTTATCTTGCAATGTTATCTTTGAGCATATGTTTTTTTTTTTTTTTTACGAAATCGCCATATACTTTCAAATCTCCATAAACTTGCGAAATGAATACATTTGAATAGAGTTGTTTCAGTGTTGAGCATTATTTACAAAAGATTTGTTTTAGGATTTCATTAATTTTATGTTTTTGCCCTGAATCAGATGAGAAAATTGATGCTACTCTCATATCTGCACGTTGAAGATGAAGCTATTTCTAGCAGCTGCTTAACTTAGCTTAACATAAAGAGTTAAAACAGGTGAAACAACTTGCCTAGCCTGGATCTGCCAACATAAATCAAAACCTGCCTACCAGCAGCTCTGCCAATGTACTTTTTCACCTGCATGGTGGCTATAAATAAATTTCAAAAAAAAAAGAAAAAGATGTTGTACCTCTATGACAATATACTCTGCAGATTTAAGTTTCCTGAATTAGATTTGATAGTTTAGATGTTATCTCAAGTGCTCTGATGCAACTCATTTTAATGGTAAATGGTTTCATTTACCCATACACACACACTAACAGAAGCAAGCGATTATGCAAGGAACTGGCCTAAATTTTGACATGTGGACAGGAGGAAGTGGGACTAAATCTGCCAACCCTGATGAACAACCTGCTCTTCTTCCTGAGCCACATTTTCCCTATTTATACGAATCCCTTAAAACAGATAAAACCAAGTGTAATTATAACTTGTATAAATCATCAAAGGTTAAGATCAGTTCAGGCGCAACTTTTGGATTACTATGAGGTTTCCCTCTCTTGTGGTTTAACCACATCTGTGTGCTGGTTGAATATCGTTTAAGCAGAGTAAATAAGGTGGATGGAGAGGGTAAGACGGCAATAGGAAGTGGGATAAGAAGGGAATCAGGTTAGACAAGAAAAGAAGCCTGAAAAGAAAACTAAGTAGATCAAGAGATTGTTTAAAAAATGGTTTTGTCGTCACAGATAATTTAAAACATCCTCCCCTGTTGAACCCAGAATGATATTTCAGTTTTAGACTGGTTGATAAGGTACAGTTTCCTCTTCGCAGCATGTATCTAAAACATTATCACCGTCAACTGTGAATATGATGAGAGATATTTCAACAGAACGGCCAAGAAAAACAAACCGTAATACTTCAACACAGCAGGGCTGATATAGAAACAGAAACTGTTGTACAAAATGTGTTGTCTGGATCGTTCCTTCACCCTCCATCTGAACTGCAACCCAAGAGACATCAATCGTTTGTCAGTCCTAGATGGAAAGATGATTGGTATTGATCAGCCAGTCTAAATGTCCTTCCTTTCATTCTTGATGGTTAACAGTTATCCTTTTGTTTTAAATTGGAAAAACATGGGCTGCCTTTTAAAGGACCCATAAAAAGAGTTTCTGGAAAATACAGAGGAACATTTAAACGTTTTTTGAGCCCTATTTTTGTTTTGTTTTGCTGCTGAATGAGACAAGAAGACTGATATCGCTTTCAAATGTATAAATGGGTAAATATGAAGCTGGAGGCAGCTGCTAATTAGTTTAGTTTAGCATAAAAACTGGAAACAGGGTGAGAGAGGGCACCTGGCCTTGTTCAAATTAAGGACCAGAGAAACAAAAAGTAATGGTTTCACTGATGGTTTGAGTTGAACAAACATTCGTGTTTATTGTCTGCATCACATATACATATTGATATAATAAAAATATAGTAAAAGAAAGTAATATAGGCCCAAATAATTTCACTTGACACAGTTTCATGGAGGAGTTAGCTTTCTAAGAAAAGAGCACCAGGTAAGACCAGTCATTTATCAGGCGTTGCTGCAGTAAATGGTGCTTGTCTTTTTCATACGATCTTTGACAGTGTTTTACAGATGGCCTCACAACTTTTATGACTGTTTTGAGGTCTGGGAAAATGGCCTGTCCCAAGAGGAAAAGAGAGAGGAGCATGATGTGACTGACAGAGCTGAACTGTCTGCTCCTCATCTGTTATAAAACACTGTCTTTCAACCTGCCACACAATGATTAGTCTATTTCCTTTTTTTTTTTGTCCTATAAAAAGTGATCTGTGGCATGGGCACAACTGAATGCCCTTTCACACTGTGCACTTCAAGTTGATATTGAAGTTGATAGAAAAAATATATAGAGAAATGTGGTTGAAAATAAATAAATAAACAACATTTAGGACTTTGGCAATAAAGGGCAGTGTCAAAAACTTGGCATGACTAAATTCTCTGTTACTAGACTGTTACTAATATCATGAAATGACAAACTACACTGGCTGATACAACATGTCCTGTGTGCTGTTTTTTAGTAAATTTTAGGGAAAAAAATAGAATTACTGCCACCTCCAAACTGTCCAGTTAGAGGTTATTAGTGGTTAAATGAATGTTATAAATTATGGTCAAAAACAGGTTGTGTGTGGTTACAATGACCTTTGAACTCAAACCATCAAAATCTGACCAGTTCATCTTTCAGTCACATTCATGCAACAGTCTGACGGTCACGTTCAAGAAGCCAAAAACATATTTTGTATAGTCACAGCGACTTTGACCTTTAACTTCCTGCCACCAAAACCTAATCAGCTCTAACTAGAGAAATAAATGGGCCAAACCTGAAAAGTATTTCCTCAAATCTTTGAATTAAGAGTGAACGAGACAGACAGACTGACCCAAACATCAAAAAAAGTCTGTATGACTCAGAAAAAAGCATCGCAGAGATGCAGGAGCAGCACACGTAAAAGAAACAAGCTGATGATGTAACTCTGGCTTCCATTTTTTCATACAGATTGAGACAGCTACAGTGATTACAACCACATTGTCAATATATATCTTGACTTGACATACAGTTCGACAAGCAATTATTTTAAAACATCCCCGTTGTATAAAGTCTAAAGGCACCTTTAGATAATAAATCTCACACCAGTTATCCAAAACCAAGTTACATTCCTGTAGTTGGTTGAATAACTGACTGGCGAACTAGGCCGTACAGGAAATTGCAACACAGTTTCAGATCAGTCAAACCCCGAAGGTATAAAATTAACAATATTAATGGTGCAGCTTTCTTCCTGTTGTTTAAAGTGACCATAGTTATACTTAATTTCCTGCCCTTAGGCAGCAACAGCTAACCATTAATTTTAGCTGAGTATAAAAAGGTTTAACAGAGACCCATCACATTGAACTAGCTTTTTTTTGCCACAGCTGCACTGATGCATTGTTACTGCATTGAAAGCTGGGGAAAATTAGGGGGAAAAAAATCTCTGAAAGAGCATTCGAGGGAATTGTGTCACAGACGAATATCAGCCATTACATTACAGTATCATTTCACTCACTGACATCCATGTTTGGTTATTGTTTGCCTTCACTACACACCGCCAAGAGTGAGCTCTGAGATAAATCCGTTGCCAGCTGCAGCATAAAAAAGCGCTTTAAAATGGACTTTTTCATTTTGATGGATTATGTTGTCCAAACCTCTGGTATCCGCAAGTTAATTTTCATGCCGCAGTGAAACAAGCAGAAACTCATGGTTACCTGTAAGTCAGGAAATGAGTAAATCTTTTTGGTATTCTAATAAGAGGTTATCATTTGTATGCAGCAGCACGACTGATTAATGACTGTGGCAAGTTTCTATGCACTGTAGTCAAGTGAAAGATGTTGTGGCCATATGGTTTGTATTTAATCTTGCATGTAGTACTCTTGTATAAGTACCTATTTGACATCCTCCCATTCCAGATAAACTGTTTGTAAAAAAAAAAAAAAAAAAAAAAAAAAAAATAGAACATGTCTAAAACAACAAACTACTAATATCTGATTTTAATTTTAAAAGCCACCTCCTGCAGCCATTTCTCAACAAAAAAAAAATCAAAACATTAAGGCTTTTATAACTGAGGTCAACACATGTGCAGTAATTAAGTAAGAGGTATAGTAAAAGCAAAAAGGATGAAGAATAATGAATAAAATGTCATCATCAAAAGGAAAAACATTAATACTGCAAGAGTAGAACCAAGAAAATGTACAACATGGATGTGATGAGAGAAGTATTAAATTAAAGGATTTGGATTTTATTTGACTTCTTGATGATGATCAACAGTCTTATTCTGCTACTGTCTGCTATGTACAGACTTAAATTACGCAGATTAGACAGCTCCTCTGTCCACACAATCAGAGGTCCTCAGAGGGCCTTTGGTCCGCTCTGGTTTCTACACCTGCACGTCTCAAACTGTTTTCTTTTTCCACTCAGTGTGTTTCTCTTCCAAACTGCTGCCTTGATGCTCCTGCCAGCAGGTCAACAGTCAAAGACACACAAACACAAGACACATGTGGAAGTTAAAAATGGAAATGACAAACGGCGCCCAATCACAAACACTTATTCTGACATTATTTGGGGGCAAAAGTGTGGCTTTTCTATTCCAGAAGAAAATCTTGTTCAAAAAAATCTAATTGACATATGTAACTAGACTGAAAACTATAAATCCTGCCTTGGAAAAAAGCCTCAACATGTGTGGTGGCTCAGTTCATACCATATGTTTAGATAATAACAGTAGCTTTTTAATAAAACAATCTGGTCACATTTCTCATTAAGTAGCATTAAGGAAGAATCATTTTCCTTAAGCCCTAAATCATTGCAGGTTAATCATCATGGCTTTTGCAGAAGAGGGACATGAGGGAGTTAAGGGCCACAGTTGGCTCTAATATATCTATGACAACAGCAGGACAGAGGAGGCTGAACACTGTGGACATCTCAAGACAACAGACATGTTGGCTTAAAAGCCAATCATGTTTATGTAAGTGAGCAATAATCAAACATACAGTGGAGTAAGAACTCATAATGTTTTTGCAAGCTGTAGTTTTTGTCATTTGACCACACAGGGGTGTTGTTTGTCCCTATCTCTTTTCAACACAGCCACTGAGCCTCTGGCTGTAGAAACGAGGAGCAAAGCAGACTCGAAAAGAGTCAGAAGAGGAGGCCAAACCCACAAATTATCCTTCTACGCAGATGATTTAATTCTGTACCTTTCCCAAGCTGACATTTCTTTGCCTAAAGCCCAAGACAAAATCACTAGTTTTCGGAAAAATATTAGGTTATAAACTCAACCTGTCAAAGAGCAAGGTAGTTTCCAGTAAAGACTCAGACGTGCCGCATGGACACTGACCAATTTCCATTTAACACAGCTCAAAACACCTTTACCTTGCTACCAGCTCAGTAGCACGCTTAGTAAAAGATTTATTTGCAAACAATCTGAAACCAATATCAAAGAAAGCCAAACAAAATCAAAAAATGATCTTCTCTTCTTTGGATCACACAGTTAATACATAGACTATTTGCATGTACTATTTGTTTGGAGCTCACAAAATCTTGTACCACTGTGGTTAGCCATTATCCAGCACAGGAGTTTGTGCTTATCAGGTTAACAGTGTGATGACTTGGCCTTTCTGTCATTATGGGTAGGATGGTTTGTGTTCACTCACTGAACAACTGTCAAACAACTGACAAAAACTGTAAATTAGTATAAAAACTATTGTGGCACACCTCAAATTGGAAAGACTGAAACTCTCAAAGCATTCAGTGAGGATTTTGCCAAGTGTTTTGGCTTGTGTCTTTGGTCAAGCATGATGTTGATTTGTGTCATTTTGTGACAAGTATGATTTAAAAATTGAATAGAATATGGATAAATAACTTCAGGCACGTGCTTCATTTTTTTCATAAAGAATGGTGAATGAGTTGAGTTGCAGATGTTGTTACTTCAGCTCTCAATGGTTTTATAAGAACTGTTGAGGTCAAAACACCAACATTTGGGTTAATTCTGTCAATAGCAGCTTGAGCAGTAATGGCAGCTCATTCCAGTCAATTTAAGTCCTATTTTAGACACTGTGATGTGACTACCAACTTGGGAATCATTGAGTTTACTCAACAAAGAACGCCAAAGAAAATAAAGACGGATGTTTATGACCGTGATCTCAATTTGTCAGGGATCCTTTCTTGTCAACAGTCTTTGCTCATTAACGGTCAGCATGGAGCAGCCTGTTACACAATCAAAACAACACTGATCTCCAGATGATCACTTCTGATGTCACAAAACCGTAATCGAATAAACAGCGAGCACTTTTATTTATCATGAGAGAGCAAGAACTCTGTTTTATGTTTCTAATTTCCAACCTTTCACGCCATAGCCACTAAAATCCAGTGAGAATGACCTCAGCTTGTGAGCTCAGTCTTACCTGTCTCGAACCATGAGCTGAGGTGTTGACAGGCCAGACGAGCTTTCCCTGCAACGTCCATTCACAGTGAGGGACTGTTTGTTCCCACTGTGCACTACTCTGACAGAAGGTCTGGAACAAGACAGCTGAGATCATGGTTTTCACACTCCTGATTTCACAGTTTTAGTGCAGTTTGAGTAAATGCTCCATTACACCAATTCAATACAAAGGAAAAATAATAATTGGAAAAAAGATGAAACTAATTTGCATCTTTGATGTCACTGGGGACAAATGCTTCATTGTATCAAAGAGGGTTTTTTTTTTTTTTTACACACAGATTGTCCCAACTCAGTACTGTGGGTTGAGTGTTTGTACAACACAACAACAATCACCAAAACAGAAGGATAACCAGTGCCAAACATCTAACTGATACTCGCTGATAAATAGCCAATAGTTAGCATTCCTGCCAAAGAACCTGGTCTGAATCTGTCCCTGATTAAAGAGGGATGACAATATGAACTTTGTTTGACTTTACACTACATGATGAACAGCTGCTATATATAGAAGACCTGGTTTCATCTTAAAACATATCTAACTACATGGACACATATAACATCAATCATTCAGTCAATCTGATGAAAAAGAAACAACTTCCTGCAACTTAAATTTTGACATTACAAATCATAATGTTGCTCATGTTGCTCCTGAAATAGTTTCCAAACAGAGGGACCTCCTCCAATAAAAATCATGTCTTAACCTTGTTAACATGTCCATGTTGTTTTAAATGTTATAACAAACATCATGAGCAAGAAATATCAGAGGATTTCCACCAAGTTACCATCACTAGAGTTAAATCCAAGCTATTTTAAGGCCTGGAAATGAAAAAGAAATGTCTAAATATATAAATTTCAGGAATTGACAGTGAGTTTGGGGCATTAAATCAAATGTGAGAAGAATAAATTTGAAGCTTAATGCACTTACAATTAGATATTTTTTTACAATATCTGACAAAACTGATTGATTACCAACATTTAATGGATAAACTCTTCAAATGTCTACTACACAATGGATAAATGTTTGAAATAGTTACCCAATACAAGAAGAAATAAAAGGTAAAATTAAATAGTTTGAACTAGAAACTAAATAAAAACAAAACATTCAGTATCATGAATGTAACACTGAACAAACGAACCTGAATATTGACATTTCAACTGTATGAAAAACATATTGTGATAAATGAACTTTTACGTGATTCAGTGTTAAATGTCATCCAGTTTAACATCAAATGAACATTATTGGCAGCAAGCATGAGATGTCAATTAAGGGTGATTGAGTTCATGTGACAGAGCTGTGGGAATATGACAAAAAAAAAAGGTTGGCGATGATGCAGTGCAACTCCACTAATCAGCCTTTTCTGACTGATAGTAAAAGGATGGAACCAACTTCTCATGAAGAGGGGAAAAAAGAGTTGAAAAGCTCTTTTCATTACAGTGCCACAGGACTTTAAGTGTTTCCCCTGTAGACTACTTTGGACGGCGCTGTATCACAGCTAATGGCGTTACACTCATCACACAGACACGCACACTACTTCCCAACAGGAAAACTGCTCGTCCCAGAACATCTGTGTGGTATAAATCATCCTCAGAGAGGTTACCTCACAAACCATCAGGCCTCAGAGTGACAGAGAGAGAGAGAAGCCCTAGGCAGCGACCGCCAAGCAAGAGAAAGGAATTTAACTATCACAAACTGCAATACATCATTTTTAATTGCCAAAACACTGAAAATATGCTTCAAGTGGGATTTAGGGATAAGAAATAAAAGCAGGGTGAAAAATGGGCTGATGCAACAGCAAGTTGAAATCATCACCCCATCATCCTAAATGTATATCCAGAAATCTGAACAAGTGAGTAGATCTTAACCTGTCTGGCTTGACGCGACCATACTAGTATGAATTAAATGATGTGCAATAGGAAGCAAAAATAGTCTCATTTTGCTGAGAACTTGCTTACACTTCTAACAATTTCCTACAATTGCTTACAATTTCCAACAAGATTTAAAAGTAACCTTTAAAGTGTATTGCATGTTTTGCAGTTTACATCTTTACCTAGAATGACTTTTTTGTCACTATACCTTTCTACACTTTATAATGAGATTAAATACAGCTCCTTCGTCAGGGCAAACATATATATATAGAATATGACAACATCTGCTGTAAATCACATGTTATGTGTTCATGGAGTGATGAATCTGAAACTAAAAGGAAGAAATTTCAATCCTATATTTTTTTGTTTTCATGCCGGCGCCTTTTGTTTCAATACAGTCCGTCCAATCAAAACACAGTAACAACATCATTGTCTCATAAGAGTCATGGCTTTAAACAGCAACCAGCATTTACATGACCTTATAAAATCTCTTTATCATCTAATCTATAAACATGGATTGGATTTCTTGGCGACTTAGTGGCAGCACACAAAGTAATAAACACATTAACTTATTATCAATTTAAATTTGGCTATTTTACTCATCCAAAAATGAATCGTATGACAGGAAACGTGTTTAAAATGGATCAGTGAAACAAAATAATAAGGCTGCATATTGACAAATAAAAACTAAAGAAATCAAGAGACTAATTATTGCTCAGTCACTCTGCAGTTTTGTGGACATTGGCCGCGCTGGACTGAGTGTTAAATAACAGACAGATATGAGTTTGTAGCGATGACTATCCGGCCCATATGACTTGGAGGGAAAAGCTAATGATGACTTGCACACTCCTATCAGCCAGTGAACTCTTGGTCACCCATTACGTGCACTACACTTCTGTTGAGGCACGTGGGCTGACAAAAGAGCAGTAATCCAGCCACGTGCCTTTTCTGATTCTTTTTCCCTCCGTCTGATTTGCTCTTCCCTCTTCCATCCTTCCCGTGCTTGTACACACCCACAGAAAACATACTGGAGACATTAATGGTTCTTAAGAAGAAACTACATAGTCATAAGACATATAAAAAAAAAATAGAAAACAAAGAGGAGGGACTGATGAGAATGTAAGAGAAACTAACGGAGATAAGTGGAGGTTAATGAAAGTGAGTAGTCGACAACATGATCATATCAGTTACCTATTGCAAAATGATGTTTGATTTTCATTCATACATAACAATAAAACATGATACTAAATAACAACATTCATATTATCCAGCTGCTGAAATTCACATTCAAGAGATACCAGCTTGCTGGTGGCAAACCAGTGCAACAAAGAGAGGTTGCGCAGGTACAAGAGATAACATGGTTCCTATGCTGCATTTCACAGCCAGCTGGTAAAGGCTAGGGTTACACTTGCCGCTCACTCTGTCATTTATCTGCTCATAAATCAGCCGACTTTTATAAGACACTTAACAAGAGTCTGCACAGACACAAGGGAACAAGCTGCAGACTTATTGAGATATCAAATAACACCTCTGCAGGTTTATCAGTAAAATTACATGTTGTTGTCGAGACGGGGGGGAAACGATGTTCAATTACATAAGACTGTGATTTAATGTCTTCACAGCGAAGCAGTGGTTATTTACCACATGTATCCAAAATGTGGGATTCCCATTCAATCAACGATTAAGCCAATGTGTAAAAAAAATTGGTGTGGTTCTGCCAGACGTAGCATCCATCACAAAGATACTTAATCTCCCATCTCTTCTTGGAGTTTCTCCAACGTGAGTGCGCACACACACACACACACACACACACACACACACACACACACATTTGATTTACAGTATGAAGTCACATCAAAAAGTTAAAACTGGCTCGTGTTTTTTTAAAATAATGTCTTCAATTCTCTGATGTGTTATATATATTTTACAGCCCGTAGCAAATAAAAACACTAAAGGTGATTTTTTTTTTTTTTTCTAAATCAAGTTGAGATTGATGCATTTAAAAGCAGACAAACAGATACATGGCCCTCTTGTGGTTGGACAAAATCAGACACATCCAAAACGCAGCTAACTCCTCATTACATTTGTCTGGGCTGCGAATGGATTCGACAGAAAGAAAAAAAAAAAAAAAAAAGAAATACAAGTTTTTAGACAGGCCAAGGTGACGTCTTCAGATATCTAGTTCTGTCTGACCAACAGTCAAAACTCCAATGCTAAGCAGAAAGAAAAAAGCCTGAAAAATTGAAAAATCACTCAAATAATTGATCAATTATTAGATTAAACAAACCACACATCAACAGGTGACTGGATTAAATCCAAACTAACCAAAACAAGAAAAAACAGCAACTGTACAGTAAAGATTGGATTACCAACCGGGCCCCTGAACCCCATGGGCCTCCAACCATCCCAAATTTACTCCATATCATTTGCGTTTATATAATCTGATTAATCGCACATCTGTTAGAAATTTAAACCACTGAAGGAGAATATTGGTCTCCGCCAGAACCTCCATGTTGGATCTTGGATTTTAGTTTCTGCTGTTAACCTGTGTTACATTAAGTAATTTACACACACAAAAGCCTCAGGTAAATTAATATTATTCTATCATAGGAGACATGTAATAATTATTAGTTCAT
The DNA here is from genome assembly GCA_016801845.1 of Polydactylus sextarius. Lineage (NCBI taxonomy): Eukaryota > Metazoa > Chordata > Actinopteri > Polynemidae > Polydactylus > Polydactylus sextarius. The sequence goes on along the minus strand of CM028912.1, from coordinate 5,285,547 downwards.
TTATGTCATTGTTTTTTGTTGAGATGTTAAATACACTGATAAAAAAAACACTGAGCAAACAGACACATGTCAGACACTGACACAGACAAGGAGGAAGATGATTATCTCTGACTCACCGTTTGATAGCAAAGTCCATTTTCCTCTCTCACTCCTGGAGATGCAGCGTCCCACATGTTCAACTTGTTGCAAAAACACCGGGGCTAAGGTCATTAGCTCATCTAGAAAATGAACAACTCACTTGTAGTTTCATTTAAATCGAGTTTTTAACCATTTTTTCCACAGTTCACGTTTGTCTTGTTGCTTTTTTTTTGTTCTTTAGCTGTAATGTTGTTACTATTCTTCAGTCAGAGGATGCTAGTTCCACCTGCGTTAACATCTGTTGTCTTCTTGACCTTTGACCGGTTTGACTAGACACACTGTTTGATGTTTCCCGCCAGTGCGAAGGGGGCGCTGTTTCCCTCATGGACTCATGAGCAGCGCTAGTAGATTTGTTTTATTCATTTATTCATTTACTACAGAGCTGTAATCAAATATTTGTGCTTCACTTGAGTGTTTTTATTTAATGGTCATTTATCCTCCACTTTATTCCAGAGAAAAATATTCCAATATATTCATTTAGCTGACTTATTTTCAATAAGAATGGGGATTAAATCATAATTAAATGGTTGCCATAGTTACTATTTTTATCATGCTGTGGTCACAAGGTTAATCCTTAATTGTATATTCTGTAAAACTGAGTCAATGGATTTTCTTTTGTTTCATATCTCGTCACTTTTTTTGCTTGTTTGTTTTTTGTTTGTTTTGTTGCTGCTTTTGTGGAAGAATAATACAGCAACAGGTGATGTACCTGTTGCTGTATATTTATATAATCATATAGAATAAACTCCATAATTATAACAAACTATACCTCAATAATAATAATGATAATAATAATAATTCTGCAGAAATAATAAATAAATTTTATGTGATACTTTCATTATACTTGTCTGTGCTGTTGTACTTTTAGTTAAGTGGGGTGCAGGACTTTAATGTTTACATGAGTATTTTTTCACAGCTGTAACTGTATTTGAACTTGGTGAAGGGTCTGAATTCTTTCACCACAATAAGACAATTAATTATGGTAATTAATAATTAGGCAATTAAAATTATTTGAACAACAGAAAATTGAATATTCTTTGGTTTCAGAGATTTGCATCTCTACTTCACTTCACACAACAAGAGACTGAACATCACTTCACTAAGAATATTTTTAAATATGTTATAGCACAAATATCATTGAATTACTCTAACTGATGCATCACTAATGCTTTTTCATTAAAATCACAGTGATCACTATTCAATTTACTGCATTTTAGTAAAACTACAAGGTCAAAGATGTTGCAACCAAGGCACTGGCCCCTCTCCTGGCTCTCATCCAGAACCACCACAGAGCTAGAAGAAGAAAAAATACAAAATGGAAAAGGTTAATTTATTTCCCATTATTATACTTAATTAGAATAATAATAATAATAATTGTTATTATTGTTATTTTAGAGTTATGAGATCTGACGGAGCCCAATAGTATTACCAATGTTGACTAAAAACAAGGTTTGAATTAGTTTTCACTTTTTTTCCACAGTAGTTTCACAGGAATTGTGCTGTCACACATTATGCACCCAGAAAGTTTGGCAGCAACTTGAGCGGAGGTCTGAAGCTGGAAGCAGACGCTGTTCTCACACAGGGAAACATCGACCCACCTGGTCAAGAAAAACCTTCACTGGAGGAACTTCTCATCTGTTCCCCACTCTTGTACCTAAATTATACTGTAGCACGAATACATTACATGTCAGTCTGTCGGCACGCAGTAATGATTTCCTCCCTTACTTGGTGTTTTCCATTTTTTACCCATTTTGTCCTGCGCTGAAGTAACAGTGATTTCATTCTGGTAACTAGTTCAAACTGGGTCAGTGCAGAGCCACTTGTTGCAGCCTCCGTCTCCTCATCCAACATTAACATTTAACATGACAAAACCTAACACAGACACACCCTCCTGTTCAATTACCACAGAGATTTTTAATTTTGTAATATGAAATAAAAACAAATGACGCCATTGTAAGCCACCAACACACCCACTGACCTCACCAAACCGCACTAAATATAATCCCAAACCTCTGGAACAGTGCTTATACTAAAATCATAACAACAGAAAAGGGGGCAGCTGCATGACACAATGTTAAGTGGTATGTTTAGCTACACAATGTTTTGTGCTTTGCATAGGCGTTAACACAGCCAGACTCTGGCTTGTTCATATGTGTGTGACACAGGATGATTATACTCTTTTAAAGTCCCATGGCCACACAAGCCCATAATCCATGCCCGCTGAGGCTAATCTGTTCTTTGGATTATCCGAGAGAGACTAAACACGTGGCCAAACATCATGGTGTAAAAGGCCAATATGTTAGTGACTCAAAAAGGACGAGAAAATCACTCGTCACGCTGTCTTTGTTTGTGCAGTGGTAAAAAAAAAAAAAAATAAGGAATCCTTTACTGAAATAAAAGCATTAACTGCATACAATAAGAGCTCTGTATACAGAATATTAGTTATTTCAGTAACATTTCTATAAGTAAACCTGACAATATATTATATTAGATCTATATATGATATATATTAGAAAAAAGTAGACCTGTATACATCTATAGCTCTGAATGCAACAGAAGTACAAAGTTGCTTTTTTATAATTAACGACTCTACCAGAGTCTACTCACAGAGTTTTGTATAAAATATTTTATTTTTGTTCACATTACACTTTCTTATTGGTCATTTACACAGCTGCACGGTATGATAACACTGTTAAAATGGTGTAACAGTAATCAGTATAAAAAGAAAATGTTCACATATTGAAACACTTAAGACACACGACCCACATCCTACAATGCAACTGTTAATGATACAGTATATTCAGTGTTATTTACACGACAGAACACGGCTGAACACATTTTGTCTGCGTGGCAGATGGTGGATGTTGACAATTCCTGTGTGCAGACACATAAAAAGCGTGCATATAAAAGTACAATTGGATATGCAGATTGCGAAAGGCATGACACTGTTACAAGAGTCTGCTTCACCAGTGTTTAGACAACTAAAAGAAGAGCGAAGGATAAGAATGCATGCAACGTAAACAAGAAAACAACATCAGTGTGTCTGATTCTGACCTGATGGTCAAACTGTTCAAAAACAAACCAAAAAACCTACAGATCATAATCAGCTACAGCTGTGGAGGATCCACTCAAGGGATGAGACGGGTCAAGCTCAACATGTCCACAGAGGAACGTACGAAAATACCAAAGAAAACGCTGGAATTAGTCTGTCAGAAGGTTTCAAACTGAAGAGCAAGAATGTTGCCAAACAAGTAGTCACAGGGCAGATTTTTATGAAGAATCGCCAGTAACCTTGAAGTTTTTTCAGCAGGAGACGCAGCTTGAGGTTGGTTTTCCAAAAAGCACATGATGTTTATCAGCTCGCTTTTCCTGGTTTTCCTATTCTTTCAGTTGCATTACATATGACATCTGAAAGCAGACCATTTGATCAAATCCCTGGGCCGCTTGCCTCAGAGCATTTTTCCAGTGAAACGTGTTTTCACTTATTTCTGGATCACAGAGCTATAGAGGGTTCATGCTCTCTGTCTTTCTCGCCTTACCAGTGTTTTCATTTTCTCATGTCTGCCACGCCATACATTTACAAACACACACCAAAGTCTCTGACTGGTGGAGCCTTTAAAAAGGCAGAAAAATCACTTGCCAGCGGAAAACAAGCTGGAATAATTTTGTAATCATAGGTCAGATTGGGAAATGCTGATTTTATATTGATGAATGATGTAACACACCAGCATTAAATCTGGCCACCTTAAAGGGACAGTTTGACATCTTGGGAAATAAACTTTCTGGTGGAGACTTAAATAGGAAGCCAGGAGATATTTACATAGCTTATCTTTGCACTAAGAGTGGAAACAAAGGAAAGCAGCTGAGCCTGGCTCTGTCCACCGGTTAGAAAATCCTCCTACCAGCTTCTCTAAAGCTCAATTATTAACACATTACATCATGTTTGTTTAGTACTTAGCTTTTTGGACAACTTTATGCCCTGGTTTTGCTGTCTTTGGACATAGAAAGTCTTGCTGTTTCCCCCCATTCCCATTGTTTCTGCTTTGTTAAGCTGACAGCTGCTGGCTGAAGCTTTGTATTTACAGAACGATACAAGACTTTGATTGATTTTCTCTTCTAGCTCTGTGAGAGAAGGACTGCTTTATTCCTAAATGTTAAACTATTCCTTTAATACACAGTAATACTCTAATATACAGAGTTTATCTACTGGTGTTGCTTTTAAATGGTAAAAACCACTACATTTCAAATTAACATAGCACCATTGACTAAAAAGCAGCAACTCTCTCAAAGAGAATAGACAAAACGGTTTAAATAATACCCTAAAACATCCTCACATCAACACTTTATACATATTTACACTTTATGCTCTTCCCCTTTGAAGAATGGACAAATAAAATATGATGAAAACAAAATCATTATGCCACTTAAAGTACAACACCATATTGCAATGTGTCAAATGTTTCAAGTAAAAGGATGTGATCCAGTTTTCCCCTCAGAAAAAAAAGGGGCCATGGGCGTCCATTAGTTGAGCAGCAAAAACACGTCCCTTGATGTCACGGCCAGCTCATCCAGTCAAGAGAAGGCACCGAGGAAGGAGGAAGAACAATCAACACCTCTGTCTGCACAACGGGCAGGAACAGACGCAAACAGACACTGAGAAAATAAATAACGTACTGAATGAAAAGTCCTTTTAAACAAGTGCATTCCAGGCTCCGAGAGGAAGAAAGTCTCGACGGGGAGCTTCGCTTTTTTGACATAGAAGCATGTTCCTGTGAAGCAGAAGAAGTGTCAACTTTTATGTCACACTTATTTATTATATATGGGGTTTTTTATTCATCTTAGCTGACATTTATTTTAGCAGCAGAGCGGCCACTACTGACGCAAAATAGATCAATATTTCAGGAGATATCCACATTCTTGTTGAGGGTCATGTAGTGTTTGATTAATAAGGTGGAGCTGTCCTTATCAGAGGTTATCATAAGACTGGGAAAATGGATGAAACAGCTTCCGACCAGACGGAAACAGTAAGTACAAAAACCGACGGATGAAAATGACAGTTCGTCACTTTAAACAGGCAGAGTCTGTTCCAGACTATTCCTTGGCTCAACCAATAACTTCCTGGAGTCTGTGGTTGTCTGCCAACTGCTTCATAACCCCTATACACACACCACTGTAAAACTTCAATTTCACATTTTACCACTTTTTTTTTACAGGTTAAAACAAAGGAGATATTACATGTTCATTGTGAGTATTAGAGCAGGTAGACAGAGTTTGCTGTTTAAAGTCTTTATGCTAAGCTAACATGATAAGTGTGTTTCACAAAATGTTAAACTGCTCCTTCAAATCTTTTGACTTATGAAGAGTAAATATTGCAATAGATTTTATACTTTCCCCTCATAGTTGGTCATAGTTGGGCCCTATGTCTTCTAGCTCTTGGGTTTTATATCTGCCCATATACATAAAAATCCTTCTTGAAGCTGCAGACTTATGTTTTCTAATAGGTATTGGCTGAAAAACATATATAAGCGATCGCCAAAAGCCTGCTAATAAGTTTGTCTTCAAACGTCCACTATAGCTCTTCTACAAGACTATAATACCTTATTCACAGCAGTTTCATGTCTATGTTGAGGAGCTCTCTCTGCGGGTATCCAGGACACTGCAGGACATAAACACAATTACACAAACACATTGCATTTTATCTTTGATGCACAAACAAGTAGCGACTGCTTAACTCAGGTTTTTTCTGGCACAAAGGGTCACAATGGCACGTAGACGAGGGATCCACAGCCAGATACAACTTAAAAACCATCAGCGCTGGTACACAAAGACACGCTGCTACTGCCAAACTGTTGGCAGACAAAGGAATGTCTGTGTTTCATAATAGCTTCTGTCTCCCTGTATCAGCTTCAGGCCCGGCTGGTGAAGATTTAGTAATGATAAATCTGTCTCCCCACTGGTTTGGCATGGCCTGAACTCCTCATCTCGTCTCCAGCCTTCAGCTAACAAACTAATCCTTTTTTTTTCCACTCTGATCTTGTCAGCCTCCTGTATCTCAAACTCACTTCCCCTTTTTTCCTCATATCCTGCCTGGTTATCTCATCGAAGACTAAAAGGGGAAAAACAAGAGAGCTACTTACGCTTGATGCTGCCGAACAAAGTCTGCAAACTGCCGGTCCTTCGCATAGAGCTCAATGATGCGTATCCTGTCTTGGATTTCCTGCAGAAACAACATGATATCAGTCGGGGATGAATATTACATCACAGGCAGATAAACAGTGAACTGAATAGGCTGTAGCACAATAAAAACATGAAGAAAAAAACACCAATTTTTTTTTTTCAAGGATGACACACCTCTTTGGTCAGCTCACTGTTCTCATAAATGTGTCGTATCTCTTCGCTGCTGAAGTCAGTAGAGGCCTCTGCACTGGCACTGCTGTAGGCTGGAGCTTCAGGATAACGGCGGTAATAGTGGCTATAACCTGTGGTGGCTTCACTCTCGTACATGGGATTGTACTTGGTCGCTCGCTCCAGAGATGGAAGACTCTCGGCTCGCCTGCAAAACAACACACGACAAAATCAGAATGTTGGAGCAAAGTGAGCTGCATTGAACAAGACTTTACTTAGCTGTGATTAACCTTTAGTAACCTTTTATCCATCCAGCCTCTTGTGTGTTCGGTGTTTAAACCTTTTTGGAAATAGATCAGCACCATATCTGATCAGCTAACACAGTGCAGGCTGCTGTGGCAAAGACCAGACACACAAACACACAAGCACGGCTAACAGATACTTTATATGTGTCTGTAAAAGACATATATGGAAAGAGGACAGACGGAGAGGAACATGCAGCCTGAAGATGAGAGCGATGGCGATACTTCGGTGTAGAACGGTGTAGAGACTGTGCAGCGGATAATTTTGGCTGCTTCACTGAGGAGTCATGGGACGTCTCATGTCACGAAAATAACCAGGCTCCTTTAATATAAAGCCGATTATGTGGAAGAGAGAAAGTATTCAGACACACTAAAATCAAGGATTTCTGTTCACTATCAAACATAAAAAAAATTGTGTTTATACACAGGATGTTGAGTTAATAGCTTTTGCAGGTTGGACAAATCTTTCAGTGGTTAATCCATCAAATTCTGTTCATCTCATTAATCTGAGTGGTGAAGGTTATATGCGTATTATAATAACCACATGTTTTTTTTTTTTTTTCTTCTTTTTTTTTTTATTTTATTTTATCCTTAAAATTTCCCCTAGCCATGTTTTCATTCAGAAATAATCTTTTCATCATACATCAGGGTCACATGTGCCGGATATTCTCTTCATTCCTCAAGGCAACATGGTTTTTAGATGTAACATCAATGATTGCATTGATGTGCATATTTTATTTAAAAACTGCACTTAAACTTAAATTGAAGAATGATATATTAAGTATTTTTGGATCGATTACAGATCTTCACTTGACATAATGGGGATTTTATTCTAATATATGTCTTCCTCACCTTATGGGGTCTTCTGATTCATCCCTGTCGTACTGATCCCGTAACGTCCTAGCGAGGAAAAAGATCACCCCGGAGGCCACCAACAGGAAACCAGCTACGGAGGCGATCGCTATGCCAACCACCAGCGGCTCAGACACATACTCCTCACAGTGCTCTCCACGGTACCACCAGTTCTCTCCCACACGACACCTGAGGCAACAATGGCAATTTGTCACAGTTTTCTAAAACAGATTTGCAACATGAACCATTATGGCACATCAACCAAAAAAAAAATTTTAAAAATAAAATAAAGATCAGAAAAAAGAACAACATAACCAGATGCTGGATCATTTTTAAAAGTCTTCAAGCATTCGGAAAACAGCAGAAAAACAAAATGTTACACACTCATCACTGTCTTTTATTCTCTGTTGAATGATTAAAGAATTTAAAAATGGTCTGTGCTTCATCTTGACAGTTAAAAACATGTCTATAATTATAAACTTTATGTGTCACTAAATCATTAATGTCATGTTTTGGAATTAAAAAAACTATTCAACCGTTTCCATGGAACAATGCAATACTTTCAGACAGACAACGAGAAGTAAACAGGAATCCAGCAGCATCTGGAAACGCCTGCATGTTTTATGATGTGGTAGTGGGTGTGAAACAAAGTTTAGCACTCAGTTTGGCACCAAGTCTCTTATATCTGTCTGTTCATTATTACTCAAAATAAAGTTCACCACATACAACAGGGCCTAGTGGAGCCCGAGGACATGTCTCTGTCACTGACTAGAAATACTGACATATCATCACAAATACAAAGTAAACCCATGCAAATGTCTGTTCAGACATGGAAACACACACAACAAAATCTTAGGAGTAATACTTAGAAATTGTTATAGGTAATAATAATAACAAAGTATAAGTCTAGTGGCATAAATAAATAAGGTTGCAACATTATATTATGAACAGTATTTCATCAAACAAAAATGTAATAACACGCAACCTGGAGCTGATAAATAAAACAATATAAACAGATTTTTAGCAATTATGGTGCAACAAATGTTATTAAATGTTTTCATTTATGCAGAGTACTTTTAATGAGTGTAAATAAATTAACATAGTGGGCTGCCAGAAGTTTCAGTTCACGCTGAGTTTCATTTTAAATCTCAATCTAGGCCAAAAATATAAATCTTTGATGAAGATGATTAATTGTTTTTTGTGGCCAATTAAGGTGTAAAACAAAACCGTTATATCATTTAGTTCAACAGGCAAAACCACAAATATATGGAGCCAGATTTATAAGAGCTTTGGAGTGAGCACTGGGCATCTCTCATCTCCATACGATCAACATCCAGCCCAGCAGACCAGCTTTAAACTAGAAGCTGAGGCTCTGAGCCTCCTGTGTGAACTGCAGTAACATTTGAAAATCTGTTTAGTGTTATGTGTTGAAGTGCTGGCCTCTGCAAAACCTGCAAACTCAGACACGTTTCCCGCACATACTCAGATCACTTCCCCTAATACACCCCCCACCCCCCTGCACCCACCTGCAGATGGCTCCCTGACCGGGGATGATGTCACATTTGCCGTCATTGAGGCAGAAGTCAGTTCGCAGCTCACAGACGCTCTGACAGGGAAGGCCATCCACGCTGAAGTAGCCAGCGTTACAGACACACTCCGCTTCACCCGACCACTTGTTCACCTTACACTCTGCATACTCGTTACACGCCTGAAACTTACAGGGGTCGGCCTGGTCACCTGGACATTACACAGACAAAGAAGTGTTGGCTTAAAAATTACAAAAGCAGCTTGATCACAGGTTTGTTATATGATCACCTGATGATGTGGGAGATTTGGCGTTATCAATACACAAATACAAATTTATGCTCATTAGCCACGCACCACTGCTGGGGCTGTAGGGGAAATACTCAGCTAAATTAGCGTAGCACAAAGAGATCCAGCATTGTGAGTTGACTGTGACTCAAGCAAACACAAACATCATAAGATTCACTGGTATCATGAAATACCAAGTGAACTCAAGTTGTTAAACACAGAAAGACGAAACAACAAATGAGGCAGTGGAGGAAAAATCTACAAAAGAAATGTCTGACTGGGTCCATAACTGAGCTTTTTTTTAATGACAGAAATATAAGCTGTGAACAGTAATCAGTCATTAAAAGTGCAGTCGGTGATATGCGTTAACTTGGCTGTAGCCCAGGGAAGCCCTGATTATCTCATCTGAGCTGAAGTGACTGTGACATTTGCCTCATGAGATAAAGAGTCACGGCAGGGATTCGACACATGGTCCAGACTTGCTCACACACAAACCTGTTTTCCTAAAAGACCGAGTGAAACAACGCAGTGTTGCATTCATTATGACAATGGTTCAGCATTTTCAGAAAATATGTTCTGTGCTTTCCTGCAGAGAAACATGAGAAGATCAATCGCCTACCTGACTCAACATCCAGAGAGTACTTATCAATGGCCAGGTTCATGGTCTGATAGGCTGTGTTACAGAAATCTTCCAGGATTAGATAAACTGTGGTGGTGACACCACGAGCAACAGGTTTCCCAAATTTCATCCGGCTGTTGACAACGATGCTCCCGTTCCTGAAGTTCAGGATCTCCAGGTTCTCAAAGTGACTCAGGTTGGACTGTAGGTAGGGAACAAGCTGGGAAAAGATTTAAAAATATGATTTAATTTTACAAATCAATGACACAATAGTAAGATTAATGAGTAAATGCAATAAGTTTACCAGCTCTAGGAAGCGTTGCTCCAAAGCTTTGTACTCTGGGGAGCTCTTGTTGAAAAGATCCTCAGAGAAGATCATGTTGGTCACCCTCAAGCTGAAGAACACAATCAGTGCTCGTCCGGGGTTTACAGGCATAGCAATGCTGGCCTGGTCTGTGCCGTGCCCAGTGCCAAAGGGGAACCCAGTGCTGCCTTCCTCTGTGTGGTTAATGGAACCATAACCATAATGAATAATATCAAAGCCTTGGTCTCCGTTGGTGGCATCATCCAAGCCATCGCTAGCGGTCTGGATCTGTGGAGGTGAAGAAGAAGATTTTGAAATGATACCTCTAACTGTAAACTGAAAAGCTCAAAAGCAAAGAACATCTGTACACTGAATAACTGTCCAAAAAGTAAGTTATTTGATACAAATATGTTTCAGCTTCAACATTTAGTTTGGCCTACACACTTGAAAACATGTTTCTACCATGAGGTATCGATTAAGAAGTGTTAGTGTAATTTATTTTTCCTGTAGCTAGTTTCCTCTATGTAGGTGTCCTACAGGTTGCAGGAATTTTTGGCTTCACTATTGGTACTCAGTTTGTTTAGTACAATATTTGTGATACCTGGCAGACACTTAAGAGTCAGTTACATCACTTCAGTATGACCAGACCGGCAGTTAGTTAATCAGCAGGGGAGTGATGTTGCCGACACTTGAGTATCTGGCGCATTAGTCTGTGTCTCCACATGTGTTGTGTGATTTTGAACCACTTATTATATACTTATCTTTAAGTCTTACTTTTATTTTGTTTATTCTTGCTGACCAGATACATATGTGGTTTGACTTTTGCTAGTAAAAACCTAGAATTACAGCATGTGTGGCTTTAAAACCAAATCCTGTTTCATTATGTTGCTTTACCTCCACTAGTGAGGGGATGATGATGTCAGGTTGGCCATCAGGGTTAATGCTAACATCGGAGATACGGGTGAAAGGCGACTCCCTCTCTGGAGACAGGGCGGTTGTTTGGACATTCTCTGTCACTGGAGGTTCATTTGTGTTAAACAGTATGATCTGGTCCTCTGTGAGGTCTTCTGTTGAGATCTCAGGAGCTTCTGAGGTTTCTGTCTCCACAACTGGAGCTTCGGGTATTTCTGGTTCTTCCTTCACCTCTTCTTCGTTCTCTGTTGCTTCCTCAACAACATCTTCTAATACAGTTTCCACAGCAGCTTCAGAAGGCTCAGGATCACCGGTAGTTACATTTATAGTTGCATCTTCAAGATTTTCAGCCTCTTCTGCAGGTGGAGCATCTGTGAGATTTGAATCTTCACTTGTTTCTTCCTGCAAGTTTTCATCAACAGGAAGCAGATCTGTTTCTGCTGCCTCTGGCTCTGATGCTTCACCAGCCACATCTACAGACTCAGGAGGTGGAACTAAAGCAGGAAGGTCTTCCTCTTCTTCTTCTTCTTCCTCTTCCGTGGTCACGGTTGCAATTGTGGAGATCTCCAGCTCTTCTGGAATATCTGCCGCAATCACAACGACATCAGCAGCAGCTGTAGGCTCCTCTCCTAAGTCTTCTGTGTCAGCTTCAGATATAGCAGCTACTTCTACGACAAAATCCTCCTCGCCTTCATCTTCTGAAAACATTTCTTCTGGTGCTGTAGTTGCTGTAGTTGGATGCAGCAGATCTTCCAGGTTGCCAGTGTCTGAGCCTGAGGCCTCGATCTCCACCGACAGTTTGGGCAGTGTGACGTCTTCTGGCAGTTCAGGTGAGGGAAGCTCAGCTGGGAGCTCTTCTGGTGGGGGGTTCACTACAGCGGGAGTCTGCACAGTGTCCTTCAGCAACAGACCCTCCTCTTCAATGCCTGAAAAAACAAAGACAAGAACTTCACTGGTTTCCCACAAAAAAACAGGCTACTTTTTTCCAGAGCCTACAGATTTATCTTGCAAACCAGATGTAACATTTAATTTAAGAACAACAAAATGAGAGCTGAGAGATACATAAAATCATCCACCGTATATCTTTCCTAACAACAAATTTAAGTACAAACATAAAGTAGTTGGAACTTTTTATATATGTTCTGCTCTGCTTGTTGCTTGTGCTCATGATTAACACTCACTGTCAGCTTCAGGGGCATCGATGGTCAAGTCAGGAGCAGGAGATACGACAGTACTCTCCTCCAGAACAATCATGTCATTTCCTGCTGTGGCCTCCGTGTTAGTTTCCGAAAGTTCAGGCAGGAGTATGTCACCTTGGTTGTCTTCTTCCAGGATCACAACCTCTGGTGGCTCATCAACGACACCAATCTGTATCACAAACAGTCTTTATTATCTTTATTATCTATTTCTTCTGCAACAACTCAGTGAGTTGGTTTTCAGTTCATTGTTTGAAGACACAGTGATGTATTTTTTAAAAAGTGACAGTATATATATAATATTATATGCAATAAAAATATAAAAAGTTTGAAAGTGTTTTTCAAATCAGTTAGACCTTTGGACTTTAGCCTGTAAGGATTTTTTTTAAATTGAGCAAAAAGTATGTGATTTTTTTTTTTTTTTTGTACATTTTGCAACAGAAAAAGAAAGCAACACTACATATTTTAATCCTCTTTACAAGAACACTATATCTATAATGTTTCTCAAATTAACATATAAATCATCTTTTCTAGCTAGTTTTTCACTATTTCCTCAGTTTAATATCCGACTGAACCATTTCCTGATATCAGCACACTAGTAGTACATAGAAATACATGCTAATTTGCAATTTCTTTTGTTCTTCTTGAAACTGGGTTACATTTTAGTTTGGTAAGAGAGGTTAACTTGGTTAACTTGGTCAGAGTTAGGAAATAAAGAAGGAGTGTCAGCATTACTTAAGGTACGTTAAGTAAGAAAGCAAAGTAAGATAAATATGTAGCTGCAAATGTTTGGATAAGTCTAAGTCTTCTATTTCATATCTGCAGTTTTATTTACAACATGTAAACTTCTCCAGCAATACTAAAACAAGATCACCACAGTTTACAATAGATCTTTTGACAACAGCAATGTGGAAAATCAGATAGTGGATCTGTTCAAACAGCAGAACAGGCCAAACAAAATTTCTGACATGCCAGAAATCCATCCAGCTGTCCGAGAACTAGATCATTGATCATTGAGACTATTAATCAGGAGCTATTACTCCCTCAAATGTCATGTCAAATGATGACCGATCTGGTAGAAATTTCTGAGTCTCTGATTAGTCTTGTAATCTTTGTCTTATAATCTTTACAACTTTGGTTTAATTGTGTTGTTTATGAAATCTCATTTGCAATTGGTATTAATTGCTTCCAGTAAAAACTTTTAAAGGCGAAACCTGAGTTTAGCTCGCTGCACAGCTGTGAACCTACTGTCGTGAGGCAGAGGATTTCCTTTGAGTTTATTAAAGTATCATCAAAGTGCATCCTTTAATAAATGTGAGCTGGCTTAGATGCTGGAGGCTTCATACTTCTAATATCAGCTCAATGGAAAATTGAAAAAAGCAGCAGCCGATTCAAAAATGTACAGAATCCAAACCAGAGCAGCTTCAGTGGTACAGTAGCTCTCTGCTCTTGTCTGTGAATCAATTACTGATGAGAGGTTTGCCAAACTCTCCCAGTTCATATAATGAGTCAAATTAATCATTTGGCGAACTGAGGTTTAAAGTGAACAAGCAGACGCATTTAGCGCAACACAAACTCTGATTATCATCAAAGAAACGCTCTTGACCACCAGACTGCACAAATAAAGACAGACTGAAGATAGTATTACTTGTCTGAATAACCTCATACATGCAGTCTCTTTGTCTTCTCGACTTGCTCTGGTGTTTTGCACTGTAGCCTTTGCCCCAAAATAGGGGTGGATTATTGTAGCAAGAGCCAAACTAATCCTCAAAGCTCCACTTCATCCTTGCTGGTGAGCTCATCCCTCTACCTGCACTAGTGTGGTCTGGATAACGTTACGAGCCAGTCACAGGTTATCACAACATCAGTCATACCACAACTGTCAGTTTCCCTAAACAAAAGTGATTCATCAAATTCTGTGAAGTGGTTGCATAGCCCGCAGAAAGATTGTTGTCATGATAGTTGTGGGGGTAACTTGTTACTCACCATGGCGCCGTCTGCATTATTAACAGACTCAGGCATCTCAGACACTGTGAAACCAGAGGTGAAACAAATATTAATACAAACTGACACACAACAGGCCAATGAGCCAAATAGCTGAAATAATCCTGCCTGCCAGAGTCTAGAAAATCCTTTTAACTGTAACTGTCTCCTCACCAGTGACAGCCTTCATTCTGCTGAAGTTACCTTCAGGGGTAAACATCTACAAATCAGTGCAAAAAAAAATCTGGAGTGAATATCATCTACTATGAGCCAAGGCTATTAACCGCCAACGAAAAAAAAAAAAAAAAAGCCAAGCTGTGCCTTTAAGTTCTCCAGCCGCACATGTCAGCCATATGAGAGTGTTTAGCCACCATTTCACATGTCGCAACCTATAACTAATGTGAGCATTAAATGGCATCCACCTCTGTGGGAGCTCCCTAACACAGTAAACTGATGACACACACTCTAAAAACACGAGCGGGAAGAGGACACACAAGAGAAGGAGGAGGAGGGGGAGGAGGAGAAAGATGGTATAGACATTATCATATCCTTCATTTTCTTTACACGTCTGGAAAACAGCCCTGGCCCTAAGTAGGAGGCAGCTAACCTACTTTTGTGGACTTAAATCCAACAGATACAGCAGTTTAGATTTTTACTGACTAAAGTGAATTTAAGGGGAACTATTTTTTTTGCCAGTTTTAAACAGCAAAGTATCTTTACAGGTATGAGAGAGTGTGGTGGATTATGTGAAACAAGAGGTATTTGGTATTTGATTTATATCCTGATATTACCTCCGTGACAAAAGGACACATATGCTCACAGTACTTGTAGTTTGTCCAACATAACACAGCCAAATCTCCAACAGAACTGTTGCATTGTGGGATTTTGATCTTTAAAAAACGTGTTATAGGAACACAATGATAAGTTCATGTATTGTTCTTTTAATCTGAGCTGTAAAACCCACTGGGTTTCTGCCAAAATAAAGGATTAAAGTTAAACCCAGAAACTTGTGAGGGCTCAGATTTCAATGTCCCTTTTGCTGAATTCTGCAGACCTTTTAATGACAAGATTTAACTGTAGAGCAGAATAAATATACAGATCCTGTAACTGATGACTGTGTTTTTGTTCATTAAAAATTGCCCACTTTTGAGCCGAAACTTGTTATAAATATGTGTCTGTCCCACTTTGACAGAAAAAGCAGACAAATAAGAAACAGATGAGACTATTAAAACCCTGGAATGTTTTCTCAAGTGCTGTAGCATACATTGTAATATCAATGCTGGGTCTACTGTGTCTCTATTTGATATGACACTTGGAGGTTTGCCCTGCACTGCATGCATTATTTCTGCCAAGGCATTTCCAGTGACTTCACTGGCATGCCAATTAAATAAATAGCTATTAAACACTGTGGATAAAAGACACATATGTGTTCTGCTACAGTGCAGAGAGAGATCAGCAGACGTCATCTCACCACTCTCCAGCTCGGTGTTGTGCAGAGCTTCAGTGGCGACGTTTTTGACCTCGGTGATGGTGTACACCAGCGTCGGGAGCTCCTTGATCTCACGGTACGAGTTCTCCACCAGGTTGGACTGTAAGGTCAGGTAGTCCAGTTGTTCAGAGCTCACACCCAATCCATCCACCGCCACTGTGACAGCATAATCCACCACCACACCATCCAACCTGGAAATACAAATATGTATTGGTGAACAGCCTCAGGCCTAACTACCTGAAATTGTAGTGATAATAAAATCATATGTCTTGTCAGAGATGCATTGTAGGCAAACTGTAATTGTAGATGTCAAAAAGCTGAAGTTTCTATGATTAATATCTGCCTGTTAGAAGTAAAATGAGGTTGTAGTTTAGTAACTCATGGAAAAAAAAGGAAAAACAGTAGAATTTCTCAGTGGCAAAAAAAAAAAAAAAAAAAAAGACATGGTTCCTCGCTTTAATTTGGAAAAGATCGCAATAAAAAATAATCT
Source organism: Polydactylus sextarius (assembly GCA_016801845.1). NCBI lineage: Eukaryota > Metazoa > Chordata > Actinopteri > Polynemidae > Polydactylus > Polydactylus sextarius. Next base: position 5,269,105 of record CM028912.1, on the reverse strand, counting down.
TGATAAATTATCTGGCATTCTCCAACAATGGTTTTTTTACTTAATTCCCACCAAGTAAAAGAACTGGACGATCACTTGATCACTTATCATGGATTTTGATTAACTTCTCTGCGTCATACCGTTCTCTGTGTTATTGTTTTCTTTCTCTGTTCATTTAAGCATGAGGACTGAATTTACTGGAAATTGTAACATAAAATGTTTTATTGTTGTTCTTGAGCCGTGATGCACATGTTTCTATTTATAATGGGCGTGTAAATTTACTTGTATTTAAAAATGTAACTGCAACATTTTATATTTGTTAAATTAAGAGAAAATACCTTTAAGACATTGAGTAGAATATATTTACATCATTTTGTTTGTTGAAACAACTGTTCTATTAAAAAAGATTACGTCCAATTTCAATTCTTCTTCATCCTGGTATTTCTATTTTCAAATAATCTCTATTCAAAAGTCCATGTCCACCACCATCTCTCTTTTTCCACTAAAGCAAAAAAAATGTTGGGTGATTTGCTCGAGGGCACCTTCAAAGTAGTCACATGAGGGTTTCCTTTTCATTTTTTTTTTGTAAATCCTAACTTGCTGAAGAAACTTTCCAGTCAATTCACTGGTGCAATGTTTAAATTGTACTTTAATTTATACATTTTCTACAATAAGAAAGTGGAAAACAAATGTGGCCTGGTTCTCTGAGAGGATGATAATCACTCGAGCATTAGCGTGATTTAACGTCAAACTTGTTAAAAGAGTTGTCGAGCGCTCACAGATGAAGGATGACTTGGGTGATTTACTTTCTGCTGGGAATGCAGGAGTTCAACTATATAGGCCAAAAAACAGCCGAGTCAGCAGAACGATCAATATCATGATAATAAACATGGAAATCTCACAAGAGAAATTCAGGCTGTGGAAAAAAATCATCTATCAGCTTTTATTTGACTACTGGGAGACCTCCACTCTGACCTAGTTTGTGGGGTTCTGGCAGACAGCTGAGCACGTGCCGGCCCACAGTCGGTCCCCATTTAGCGAGAGAGACAATTTTTCCTGACTTTTTTAGTTTTCACACATACACACAGGCCGAAAGAGACCTGCTCCTACTGCGCCCTGTGAGTTGGAGCGTGCAACAATGTAAAGTCATTATATTTACATAATGAATATCAGATGTATGTAAGTGGTAAACACCAAACTAATAGGAGATAGTTCATCCCTTTGCTCTCAAATCATGGCATGCGTCCCGCAGGATGAGACACTGCTCCACATTTTTGTTGCCAATCCTCTGTTCCACCACATCCCAAATATACATTATCCTCTTAGAAGTAGTCATTATAAGATGGTAATTTGTGGCCATAAAGAAAAGAACATGGTCAGCAACAATACTCAGATAGGATGTGGTGATTAAACCATGATTGATTGTTATTAATAGTTTCAAAGTGTTGCCAAGAAAACACCCCTTACATCATTATAAAACCACCATCACCAGCCTGGATTGAGACATAAGGCAGGTTTCCTCCATAAATTCAAGCTGCTGATGACAGATTTTGCTCTAACTAGATTCATCAGACCAGGTTTTTGTTCCCAGTCTTAATCTGTCCAGTCTTAGAGAGTTTGTGCAAACTGCAGATTAATATTTCAGTTCTTTGCCGTCCGAAGAGGAATCTGATCTGCTTTTACTGTTTGATGTGATGTTAATTCACAAAGTATCACAGCCTTCTTTTAAGATACAACCAACACCTGACCTCTCTCCTCAACAACATGTTTCTGTCCACAGACCTAATGCTCAGTGGATGAGTTTTGGTTTTTGGCATCAGTCTCAGTGAACTCTGTGATATGACCATGAAGTGCTTAATGAGCGTACTTAACAAATTCAGGTTTTACATATAATTCATATGAGCTTGTAGAAATATGTTAAATGTTAGATTAGTCTAGTTTAGCACCAAGACAAGAAACAGGAGGAAACAAAAAATTGTTTTTTTCAATTAAAGTTTTAAAAAATCAACTGAAAGCACTTAAATAGTATTAAATTATCTTGGATTTTCTGACCCATTCAAAAACCAACATGACAAAAAATAACTGCTGGGTTATAGAGGGATATGTACTGGACTATTTCTTAGAAGTAACTGGTTCTGATATAAACATAAACTAACATATAATAATAATAATAATAAAACAAATAATAAAACTGACATCTCAGTTTCTGTGAAGATTAAACAACATGACATATGATACAGTATAATATATGATAAGCAAGTTTGAAAGATGCTGATGGATTTTTTTGGAACATTTGGACCATTTTTTCATTCCTCCACTCTTTTAGTGGCTGCTGACTGTAATTTTGCATTTCCTACATTGATTTGACTCATTGATCTTCTAAATAGGCATATTTTCAAACTATTCCTTAAAGTAAATAACTTTTTATTAATATTTTCACTGAAGTAAAGTATTGATATGCTTGCGTCTCTGGCAGCACAGTAGTATGAGGAAATGTTACAGCATTACCAACTATTTTCACTAATGTCACTTCTTTTTTCTGCCCCTCTTCTTTGCTTTTTTTCCATCTGTGTCACAACGTCTGTCCCTCTAACCCTTCCCTCCTCTCAGGCTGATCGTTCAGGTCGTAAAGTCCCGTTAATCGCCTCTGTCGAACAGCACTTGCTCATTGGGTTGGATCCATCTGATCCCACTTAGGTGGACAACCGCACTAAGACAATTATCACAGGCGAGTAGTGAAACACCTGAACACGTGCCCACGTTCACAGGTAAACACAGTGTGAGACGAAGGTGACACCACACATGCTCCTGCTTTTCCAGCTAAGGAATAGTTGATAGGGATCTGTGGGGCTTAAATACAAGACAGGGACATGGAGAACTGCTCAAGGTTAAACTATCATAGCTCATAATGATGACTCACCCATGGGTGTCCTTCTGGGGCCTACATAAAACAAGGAGAAGCTGTTAAACTTCTGCAGAGGGAACCAAAGTCATGTTAATACTACAGAATACAGAATCAGTGTAGCTGTGAGGACAGTTTTGTGGATAAACTGACCTGAAATCCAGCACAGACACACTCTTAAATCCAGGCAGGCCCTGCAGAGCATCCTCTATCTGCAAAAAGACAAAATAAACGATCAGGCATCATAGTCGAGCTTCAGCAAGAGGTTGTTTCTTATTTAGACAGGGTTATTGTAAAGTTGCTTGGCAAAATAAATCAGATTTACGGTTCCAAATGGGCTCGTTTTGTTAGCAGTAGCTGTAGGAAGTTTGGTCCTCTGTGTTGTGACCCACATCATTTTCCTCAAGAGGCAAATTACTGAACTGTGGTCAGTTTGCAAGAAAACTCTTTTTGTTTTTTTTATTGGTCTACAAGGACTCGCTTTTGTACTCTGAGAGAAAACAACACATATGCTGCTCTGCAGACTCACTGACGCATTTTATTTAATCTATCAGAGAAGGAGGATGCAAAATGGTCTCCAGGGCTTTAGTCTCCAACTCCTCTTTTCTACACTCATTAACTACCTCTGCGTCTTTAGTCCCTGTCCTCCACCACACTTCCTCCAATTAGACTTTAATTCTTAAAAGGCACGTAGGCTTGTGTGTATGAAGGTATGCAAATCTTATTCATAAAGCAGATCTCTGCAAAAAAATAAGAAGCATGTCAGCAAATTAAAGAAATTACTTCCTGTAGACACAAAATCAAGTGTGTTTAAACTGTTGTCAATTACGTCATTACAAGTTGTGTGTGTGTGTTTGGGGAGCCACAATCAGGGGTCACACCCAAACAAATTCCAAAAAAAACACTGAATTTACATCCAAAGGTGAATATGTGTGCAAACAAGTTTGTGTGCAAAAGATTTATCCTCAAGAGTCATAATAAAGTTGTATCTTCACGCAGTTATTTCACCAAAACCAAATGTATACCGTAAAAATCTGTGTTTTTTGAGTCACTGCCTAAGAGTTTAACTACTGCTGCAGTTAAAGTGTGTGTTATTAAAACTAACAATGCATCCATCATAAACCATAAACCAGGAGATAGATCAAGTCCATGGCCAGAGCCAATATACAGCAGCACTGAAGGGAGTCATAAAGAGACACAAGGAGATGGAGCCAGGGACGAACCTTTTCAACGATCTGTCTGCTCAGTGTTTGGAAATGGAAGCTAGTTGGATCCTCCAGGTCGCCCGTGTACATCTCTCCAGTCAGGAGGATACTGAGCTCCACCACCTGCTCCAGCATCGCGGGCGTGGGAGGCTGCACGGCGATGTCATTGTCAAGCTGCACCACCAAAGAGAGGTGCAGTGTCATTGAAAAACATGTCATATAACCAAACATTCACACTGTATGGGTTTGTCTGTGTGGACTCACTGTGCTCTCCTCAACCTCTGGAGCCCTAGTGGTTGCTTCCTCCACCTCCTCTTCTTTAGCTGCGTCTCCTGAGTTGTTGAGTTCATGTGCAAAAAAGCCAAAAGGTTGTCAGTTAATTTCAGGTGTATATGAGATTAAATCTCTTGCAGTTACTTCCTGAATTGACTCATTATAGATATAAAATCTCACAGAAAACTACATCAACATACGACACCGAACATGAAATCACATATTAGATAACAGTGCAGCTCAGAGTGTGACACTGACCTTGGTCAGAGGTTTTTGTCGTTTGTGCAGTTGGAGGGCTGTAAAACAGAAGAAAATAGTTTCAACAAATCTGAATAAGACTAAAACGAGATTTTCTGGAAAGCAGTTAAAGGAGTGATGCAAACTAAGGACAGAAAAACAATATGTAGACTTAAAGGATAAGACTGGAGTTATTTTACATTACCTATTAAATGAAAAATCCCCTGAAAAGGTAAGTGTTTATGAATTAATTTGTAAATAAGTATGACTTATTCTGTTCCATTTCAGCAGAGTTTTATCATATCATTCCTTATCTGTTTATATACCAGTCACCATTCATGGGTGCTTATAATACATTAAAAGTGATAAAAAAATAATAATACAATGTATTATGAACTATGTTTTAGATGTTATGGGGGAATGACAGTGTCCTCAGAAAGCATAACCACTGTGCACCAGGTGTGTTTAAATTGTTTTTGATTTGTTGTTGACAAATCATAAAAACATGAAATAATATCAGTGTTATCCTTTAAACTACAAGAGAGAAACCAAGTTCTACGTGGATGTTTGTGTCTAAGTCTAAGACACAAACAAAAAGGATAAAAATCAAATGAACATGAGACGTCTGAGGTCGTGTGGAAAGTGATGAGCGGGAATATGAACAGGTAAGGTTGAAGAGCTTTGACAACCTTACCTACACATATGCTGCCAGGACCTGGTGGGCTCACTACAGATGGAGGGAAAATAACACGTTTACCAAACACAGACTTTTATAATGACATTATAAATATATGACTGAATCTATGTGTTAACAGATGGGAAAGTTTATTTTACCTTTTCAAACCTGGCATTGACATTCTCTGGAAAATAAAGAAAAAACACTGTTAGTAACCGTGTAGAGACGTTTATTATGTTCTGTACTGTCGACATATCAACTTTTATTATATGCTGAGTCATCCCCTAACCTTTTTAACCAGAGCCTGATGCTCCTCTGACTGGCTGAAGTAGCTGCCAACGTCATGTGCCGTGACTGTGCCCTCCTGGCACCGGCTCATCCAGCTTTGGTATTCCTCTTGTTCTGGGAGTCGGTCCCAGAAGATCTTGAAAGCCTCCCATATGGTTTCCTGGCACACTGGTCAAGACCAAGGAAAGAGAACATCCACTTCAAACAAAGTTACAGAACATATTTAAAGCTATATTTACCAGTTGTTCTCTTTGAGAGACACTATAGATCCATAAAAACTGAACTGAGCTGAACTGAACTTTCAGGTTAGAAACAACTCAAACAAAAATATCTATTATCTATCACTAATCAAGACTCTCAGTGGGACTTGAAGCACTGACAGTTCTCAACTCCAAGTTTAAATCTATGTTACATAAAAAAATCTAAACTTTTTATCATCACAGAGATAGAGATTATCTATATAAGAGAAAGTAGAAATATAACAAAAAAGAGTCATATTATCTTTCATTCTAACTTGTTACTTCTTGGTGACATTAAAGCATTTCCTTATTGTATTTGTTTAAGTTTAAACTACTAATACACAGTTTGGTAATTTACTCTACAACGAACCGTGTTTTACCTTTAAGATGATCTTAATCATATAGAGCAATGGTTGTTAAATATAATTTAGTGTGTTCTCTGAAACATAGTGAGGTTAAATGTATAAATATTATGGTCATACTCAAGTACAAGTGCCTTTAATAGTAAATGCACTAGTCATGAGATGTTCACCTGTACTACAGAAGTGAAGGAGATTTCATCTGTATTCAAACTATAAAAGTATTTAACTTAGAAAACTCAACAGCAGTTTGTCTTTAATTAGACATAATGCTTTAAGCATCACAAATTAAATTAACCTCAATTTCATTTACACATGTGGGACCAGAAATTTACAGGCAAAATTTACAAATTTAAGTCTGTCAACAGCTCTTAATTAGCACTAATGCAAATGTTTAAAAAATAATTGCATAAGATCTTTTGGGAGTCCAGATGGAGCTGCTGCAAAGTCTGATAAATTACCTCAAGTGATGTCACTTGAGTCAGTGTAAGATGGGTCAAGACCACATTAACTGATACAAGCATGACAGACCGGACCCTAGGACCAAATTAGATATGGATGAGTTGCATTATGGGTAATGTAAGCAGTAGGTCGTAACAGCATATCTCTCGTTGATGTTTTCTCTAATTTCCTCTTTAGTTTTAGAGTTAGATACTTTATCTTATCAGTGGGACTAGATGAAGGAAAATGTTTTCATGACCCTGAACGGAGGCACATCCACCTGAAGTAGACCACAGTCTGTTTAAATGCAAATCTCATAAGGCCTAATTACCACTGGTGTCCACACAGATGTCGACTGACATCCATCAGCATGACTCTGAAAGGTTAACACCCTCACCTACTGGACAATTTATTCCTTTGAATACATTGAAGACACGCGATGGAAGAGACAAGAACAGCATGAATATTTATCCATAGAGTCTCATTTATGCTCAGTCTCACCTCTGAGGTTAAAGTAGCTGAGATGGTTTGCAATAACCTGCTCCACTGTCTCCTGTGCACATAGTTTGACTCCACTGGGGAAAAGGATGTTCCTTTTCTTTCGAGAGATCAGTGCATGTCCTTCATGAGGTTCCTTTGCATCAGATATACGAACAATAGGTTGAAACACAACATGGTCCTGGCTATAAGGCAGAGTTAGAGGTCCAGCAGAAGAACCTTCCAGTGTTGTACCTGGATACGAAAGAAAAGACAAAGACATTTAAGATAAAAGTTCGACTGTGTTTTGGGTAGGAGGTGAACAAGAACTTTATACATTCACCATGAATACATACCTGCCCTTATGTCCAAAAGTATAAAGAAGAATAAAATAACACATTTCCAGGATATGATGTTCATGTTAAATCCGTGGTTGTGCTTAAATCCGTGGACTCAGAAAAGGATCAAGGCGATATGTACTTCCTCTCAAGTCATGGAACAGCGACGTGAACAGCTTCTTACAAGTTTGCATAATTCAGATGTCTCCAGATTCGGAAAAAAATAACAGAACCTCATCCAGAAACCATTTGATGATACAGTGACACACTGGTTTCCTGCTTTGTCCTGCAGATAAGGAAAGGCGTGTCCCACGGTGCTAAGAGGACAGCTCCTGGCACAGGTAGATAGGCAGATGGCACTTGGAGAGAGAGGGATTTTTTTTTTAATTCTCTCTAATCCTGTTTACTCTAAGTCTTTTCGATGAGCTCGCCAAGAAGTTACTGGAGCAATGATGGGAAAGGAGGGTGCTTAGCGTGAAGGAAACGTGGACAGAAAGGAGGTAATGAAGGCGAGAACAAAGATGCAGGAATAAATTCATATATTATGAAAGTTTAGTGGCTTGAACCCTGATCATTCAGCTCACAGCACCCTGCTGCTCTGTCACATAAACATCATAACTCACATTCAGCCTGCAGAGACGATAATGACTCATGTGTCTGGTGCAAATGGAAGAAAAAATATTATAGTATCAGCAATCCGACCACAGCAGAAAATATGTAGAAGGAAGAAAAACAAAGTGCTGATTTGGCAGTTGCAGATAAAAGTTCAAGAACTGCTTCACCTCTCCGAACTTTTTATGGTCTGGCAAGCAGCTGTTTTCTTTTAAAGAAACCCCCCCACACACACACATATACAGACGCCTACAATCCAAAAATATTGTGATTATGTGTTGCTTTAGCCGCTGAGGTGTGGAGGAGCTAAAGGGGGCGGCAACTGAAATCCTCTCTGTGCGTAAACTGACCACAGTGAGAGTCACAGGCTTAGTCTAGTGTTGACCTTTAACCCCTAACTATTCCTCTTGGGGTTTATCCTGTTTTTAAAAGGGAAACCTGCCTCTTCTTATCTTTAAGTAGCTGTCACTGCATTTGTGAAGAGACAGAGAAGAGTACAGATACAGGTACAGATTGTGTTTGTGATACAAAGCGAAAAGTTTAAAACAATTTAAAGTCAATGGAAATGTGCCAAGAATCACAAGCTGCACTTGTTATTGGCCAAAAGTTTCAGAGCTGCTACTTTAGTTCTTTTTTTTCAATGTTGTATTTTCCTCATCAATATCATAGCTTAGCATTTTATTATTTAGTGCAGTTTTTAAGCTTTTCTACAACATAGTAATGATCCATAAATAAAACACTTGGTTTAATATGTGTCGCAATTAATGTTTCACAGGGCAGGTGTCTGGTTCAGACACTTGGACAAGTCATGTCTATTGGGCAGCAGCTTACTGAATAATGTTTAACTCTTGTTTAACTCCAACGAGCTCCTGATCCTGTAACCTGAGATCACGGGCGATTCATTGAGTGAGCCAAGTAGGTCTATATGGCAGCGGCTTTACTCTGTCAAACCACTTAGAGTACGTGTGGATGTCGATGAAGTGAGATGAGTCGTTAGTCTACTTCTAATATCACTGTTAAAAATGAACGTGGAAACAATGTTGATGCTGCTTACACCATTATGTCTGTACCACGCTGTTTTACAGAATGGGAGGGGGATTACTCAAGAGTCAGACAGTTAAGGGATCTGACAGACTGAGACAATAAATACACCTAATCTGACCATGTAACCCTCTGAACAGATTATATTGGCAACCATTGTGATGCAGGGGGTATTTCCAAATTAAGCATGTCTAGTGGTGGTGGTGTCTAAATCATGTCTGATCTAGACATGACTTGTCCAAGTGTCTGAACAAGACACCTGCCCTGTGAAACTTTAATTGAGACACATATCAAACCAAGTATTTTATTTATGGATCTATAGAAACATAGAATGAGTTCTATGTTCCCCTTTGATCACAAGGCTTACTTACTTTGGAAATGTGGTTGTTTCTCAGACGTTCAGTCTCTGCTTCAGTCACCAAACACCTATTCTTATTTTGTTATGAAAATGAAGCAGAGAAACAGATCAAGAGACTGTGTTACACCTTAACACCCAGTTCAGTCGGCTCTTGAAATGTCAAAAATCATCCAGAACATAAAAAGGCTCAAAAGGTTTGAAGGAAAAATGTGAAAAACTGCAACAAAATACCAACTAATTTTGGAACTTATTTGGTCTAGAACTTTTAATACATTATTGAAACCAAAGATATTTCTGAATTAAATCCCGTACATTCATCCTGATGTCTGTTAAAAAACAAAACAAACAAAAAAAACAACATGGCATTGAGGACGTTATAAAGGGACAAAACTGACCGACCGTCAAGCTTCATGTCTGTGGACAATTTAGGCAACTGCAACAGCTCTTAGGTTTATTACAGATCTGCAGTAAATTAATTTTACTTTTCACAGCATGCTGATGTATGTGCACCCCTCAACTTTTTATTTTCCAAATTGCAGTCATATTAAACCAACTTATTATGTATTAAAATTAATTTTTACACTATGTTAGCAGAGTAGACTACGCTACTACTTAGTGCTTTGCACAAACGCAACAAAGATGAACGTTTAAAACAAAAATGTTCATTCTTAACCTACAGTTCAATCTGTCAAACTTCAGTTTATAAGCTTAAGCGAGAGCAGCCACAATAACTTGTCGAATTTGCTCAAACAAAACACACAAAATGACAAGAGAAGCTCAATTCTACATCTGTAGCAATAACACTTGCAATACTGACTGATCATATTCTAGATTTGCTGATCAACTGATTAGTCGATGAACAGAAACAACAGATATTATCCACTTCCATCTTATCGTTTGTGTTTATATATAACTCGGGCCGACATCAAACCATCATCTCCTTTCTGGAATTTTCAAGACAAGTTACTTCATCAGTTAATCAAGAAAATGACAAACATACCTGGTGCTGCTCTGTGAAGTCCTACAACCATCGGTCAATACAGCTGTATCTAAATATAATTTTACAGTCTATGTTGGACTTTAATACAGTAGCGACACAGCAGCATACACAGTTTGGCTTTTCTGTAAAGATAATAAGTGAATGACCGAGGTGGAAATGATGAAACAGATGTTTTATGTTGGTTTAGATTCCAGTTCCTGAGGCTTTGGTACTGAAATTGAATTGATGAACATTTTAGAATGAAACCAAACAAGGAAATTGAAATGTATTTCACTCTTTTGTGTGTTTTAGGACTTAAATAATTCAAATCTTATCAAGTGAAGTTGCACTGATGTAAAAGGCAGAATCAGAAACATTCGATGTCAGCGACTGAACTCATCTCTAAATGTTAACAATTTTTCTTTACAAACTAAATTTTACAATCGTTACACTTGCACACAATATGTTTTTTGATTTGTGACTCTACATAGAAAAATTAAAAACAAATAATTAACTTTTATAAAATATCTGGCGGCATAAAAACAATCAGTACAAAGTCTCGGGGTGTACAAACATGTGCATATCTGGATACAATCGATCATACGTGTTCCTTGTTGAATGGACAACTATGCGTTTATTTTGAATCAATCAATGCCTTCATATCCACTCACGGGACAAACAGATAATCAAAGGTTAACGTGTTTGTTCAAGTTAAAGCACAGAACAACGTAATCTGATTTTAAAAGCAAATATTTTCAGTTCACACTGAATTGTCCGTCGCTCATTATGAGCAGTGATGTATAGTGGCTACAGGAATGTGAAGCACTGAGCAGTAGAGCTGTTTCTGTGTCTATCTGTTATTATCCAGATTCTGCTGCCGGTAAAGGTTGAGAACCAAATCTCTGATTTTGTCTCGTTTCCTCCGAACCAGCTGCCGAGGAAACCATCGTTCTAGATGTAGAGGGAGGTCAAAGTGCACCACAGGGTCCTGAGAGCAGAGGGATGAGAAGATGTTTGTCACTGTGAGAATGTTTTAAAACTAAACCTCTCCAAACATGTCCGTGTCATGTGAGGAAGAGATGCTTCTTACCTTCAAAAAACTTTCTACGTATTGTAGCAGGTAAAGGCCACAGTCACTGCTGTTATCCTGAAGGGGAACGTGACAGTGTGAGCTTTTCATCTGGTCTGGACCGAAGTCCCTTGAGGATCCACGACGAGCTTCCCACTCTGACTGCAAGTAGCTGAGGAGAGACGAATATGTCCCTTTAAACACAATAATAAACACAAAAATACAGCTGTGGACAGTCGGATCAAAGTGTCACACTTACTCCCTTAAGAGTTTGAAGACTCGTTCATGAAGAGAAAGTTTGAGGGAATCCATGATGAGAATACACGGCCTGCGGAGGAGAGAGGGTCATTCAGAGCTTGATGAGTCCACATTAAAAATGAAACACATAAAATTATAATTTACAGAGGTGTGGGAGCCTTTCATCTGCACTGATTTAGTGAATGTGTGATCTGTTCACATGGTACTGAAGAGGACATATTTATAACTCATATACCAGTGTTTCTTTTAGTGCAGTCATTTCTGTGTCTATTGGAAGTGACGTTGTTTTCTATGGTTCTTCTGTCTGTTTTAACTGAAGACTGTGACACATGAATATATAACTACTCTAAACAGTGGTGAAGAGAAAAACATTTGCCCAAAACTGTGTTAATATTATGTATGAAGGTCTGGATCATTTGAGTGCTGATAAATATTCTCTGCTGTGTAAATACAACCAAGTCCAAGTGAAAGTTTGTGCCAAATATGAAACGATTCCCTCAAAGTGGTCACAAAAACGGACAGATGGACGGACGGACAGTCTGACAACATAATGTTTCTGGCCATAATTAATCTGCATTTCACTAGACTTTCCAACACAGTTGACCATTTTTGGAAGAAAAAAAAATGTATTTCATGGTAACCAAGGATGAACTTATTTGTGTTTCTCTGTTTTCAGCTGTGGATAGATGATCTGAGGAGCTTCATGTGAAACCATTGACATTATCAGATGCTCACTGTTGCAGCAGAGCAGCACGACTCTAAAAACACACTCACCTCTTGCAAACAACCTGTTTCTGATAGGTCTGTTCTGTGCAGTTCTGCAAAGACAAAGACTAAGTTAGACTGAGCAGATTCTGATGAACAAATGAAGCAGAATTGTCTGTAAGAAAAAAAGAACAGTATTATTTCTTACCACTGGACCAGGGACAAGGTCTTTTTTAGGTTCTTCTTGAGCTGGATTCTTCTTGGATTCTTCTAAAAAAATAAAACATGAAAACAACTATAACCTTCAAATTCCTCATGCTGAAATATGTACAAAAGTAGAAGAAAGTGACGTTTGTGTTGACAAAGGAGGCACGTGTCATTTAGCCAAACCAACCTTTTGGTGAGTCCACGTTGTTGGTGTGGTTTAATGTAGGTGGGGTCCCTGCGTTACCACTAGAACTTTTAGATCCTTGAGCTCCTTCTTGCTCCTGTGACTCGTCCGTTTCACTGTGACTCTTCGTCGTCTGTGAGCCTGGGCCGTTCCACGCCTCAAATTTCGGTTCGATCAGTCCCGGAAAACAAATGACAACTAAATACCAATGAGCCCTGAACAGAAAACAGAGAAATTTGATAAAAAATGCGACATAAATAAAATCAAAACATTGTACAATACAACTCTTCATATAATCAACTCACTCCTGATTGACAGGCACAAACAGGAAGTCCTTTTTGAAAATATCCACATGACGCGTCCATGTCTTCACACGTTGGTGCCGCCTCTGCCTCTGACACCTGGAAACAAACAAAAATACTGTTCTAGTAAACAATACCAAACAGAAGTGTAGTAATTTATGCTCAATTACCCGCTAAAATATTTATACAAGTTGTTTTTCTTTATTTATTGTGATAGTTGTGTGTATGAGTTTGTAATGTTTTGTTGAACAGTCTCAGCAGAAAACAGATGCAGCTACAGTAAACCCTCAGAGGAAAAACAGCTGTCAGTCAGTCACTAAGCTAAACTTTGGCACACAGCAGTGTCGAGTGAGTTTATAATCTTTTTAGGGAAGTAATTCTTCCTTTCCACTCTCTGGCAGTAAGTGAAGGTGTTACAAAAGCAAATCAGATGGCAGAGGGTGACAACTTCTGGAAGAGCAGACTTGGAACAAGACTTGGAACAAGTTAAGCTTTGATCACAGCAACTCACGAGTCGTTGGTGGTGCCTTCGCTGGCGTTGTCCCTCCGTGTCAGCTGCTTGTAGAAGAAACTGCTGAAGATGTGAGAGCGCTCGGCCACGGCAGCCGACACATTCTGGAGGAGGTATCTGAATCGAAAACACATTGCACATAACTCAATCTTTTATGGAAACAAACAATATACAGATAAAACTCCCTGTGTTTTAAAAGAGGTGTTACTTACTTGAGGTAAAAGTCAATGATCACATCATTGAGGAACTGCCCACTGTCAAGGCACTGCAGATCCTCCATCGTAACAGTTATTCCTCCTTTTAGTGGAGGAGGAGGAAACTGGATCAACCTAAATAGGAGGAAATAAGATGAATGACCTGACAGACTGGTACCACAAGCATTACAGCACAGATCTGAATATGATCCTCTGCTGTGGTAGGTAGGACTGTAATTGTTGAGGTCTCAATGTAATTCATCATTTCCCATAGTCCCCGATCTCCCCTTACGTCCTGCTAAAATAATCTGATGAGTTCCACACAATGAAGTTTTTATGTTGGGACAAAGAGACGACTTAAGTCAGATCTCTGTTCTATATCAGCAAACACTTAAAGCTGAGGTATCAGTGTCCAAAGACAAAACCTCTCATCAGTCAAGGCCTGATTATCTGTTATATTGTTATACCTAAAAGTGACCTCTAGCGGCAGCAAAGACCCTCATTTGGGAGCCAGATGCCAACTCCGGCTGGAGGAAACTGCGTAAAAAGCAACAGAGGGGAATACTGCAGGTTACTTGCCTGCGGGCCAGACCCTGGTGTTTATATTTAATCCAGCCAGCGTCTGGTTTACACAGGGACACAGAGTATGATCCTTTGGTTCTTCGGTGGCACAGTGTGTATACAGGGGCGGGTTCCTCCTTTTTGTTCTATGAGAGAAAATTTATAAGATAAGAGAAAAAAAAACACACAAACCATTGGGTCTGAAGGGAAAATAAGATGATTCACAGGAGGTGAAAGAAGACTGAACTTGTCTCAGTCTCTCAGACTCAGGCTCATTGTTTCAGACAGACTCAGGCTCATTGTTTCAGACTTCCTCTAACTATTCATGTGAATTAGCACAATTTAACTTTTTTTTGGAACTTGAAATACACCAAGGAAACCAAAAGACTGGTAACCCACTACCTCAGAAGATGGTTCCAGCTCTTGCTCTTTCTCCTCTGGTTTGGGTTGCGTTCCTGTGTCTTTCTCTGGTTCTGTCTCCACCTCTAAAACTGTCATTTTCTGCAGCTCAGCCTCCAGCTGGTTTTGTGGTGTGTTGTTTTCGTCTCTGTCTGAATCATTCTGGTCTGTGTTAAGTTCAGAGTCAGTGCTCTCCAGACCCAGCAGAGACAGCAGGTGCGAGTCCCGTCCAGCTCTTCTAATCAGCTCGATGCTATCACCAAGAGAAAGAACAGGAGTGTTCATGTCCTCCCACCAATTGCATTTGTCTTCATGAGAGGATGAAAGAGTTTGTTCAAGTGTCAGACTGTCGAGACAGTCAAGGTCCAGGAAGGAGCGCAATAAGGCCCCCAACATTCCCTCTAGAGGATCTTTTAGAGTCAGCAGGATGAAGGGACTGGCCTTGCCTATTAAAGTAAAAACATCACAACATCAATATCATGCATCAGTGTGGATTTACATTATGGACCATTACATCAAGGTGAAAATCTTGAGGTAATAACTCCTATGAAATATCCTGAACACGTGAAAGCATTCAAATAATCTCACCAGTGTCTGCAGTTGTATTGTGATTGACACACAGTTTGCAGATGTCCCTGTGTATAGCAGCAGCAGCAGTTTCCGACACACAAAACAGAATGGCAGCAGGAGGACAAGGGTCCTCGTTGCCCTTAAAGTAAATCTCCCGCATCTCCATTTCCTGTTGATCCCAAACACTGTACCTCTTCAGCTCCTTGCGCTCAAACGTTAATATCATGTCCATCTCTTCACAAGTGTCTGAGGAGACGAGGGGAGAGAGTTGAAATGATTTACACTGTTATTTCTTTATCTTATGTACACTGAACCTGAGAAAACTGCAATGAAAACAGATCTTAAAAGAGCAAAACAGGATATGGATTATCTGCTGCAAATTTCATTGCAATGGATCCAACAGTTGTTGTAATATGTCTCTATGAATAGTTTTTTAGTTTTTTTAATATGGACTAAAGTGGTGGAATGACTAACTGACCAACAGGCTAAAAATCTTAATACAAATTTAGCTGCGTAAAAGGAAAAAAAAGCTGGGTTGCAGAGATGGACTGACTACATCCTGGGAATTCCTATGAAACTTCCTTATGGCTAGCCTCAAGGCTAGAGTAACCAGACATTCTTTCCCTCAAGGTTACTCGTTCTTGATTTGTTTGTACAACACAAAGCCAAGATCAGATCTCATGGAGTAACCATCCTCGATCCCTGAAGGGGAGATTGCGCAGGCTCAGGGGTGAAAGTGCACAAGTGTCTAATCCAAGAACACAGACTTACACACACACACACACACACACACACACTTTACAATCTGAAATAGACCACTAAGCTGAAGGAGGATAGTGTGCAGACAGCATGACCGAAACAAGATAATGTGCGTTCCTGTTGGGTCTGTGTTTATATAATCCAGACCAAAGGTCATAAATGGGCCAACACAGCCTCACTGCAAACATTGTGATTATTACTCCAGTGTTTAGAAACTATCCACAGCATTACCTTTCACTGGAATGATGATTTTATGTTCTGCCATCTGTGAAAGGAAAAGGAAAAAATGTGTTGGAGCCAAATGATGATTATGATTGTTAATGTGAAATTCATGTTCAGGGATTTTGACTTTACCATGATGTTTCCATTCGCCTTGCCCTGATAACCTCCATAGTACAGGGCCGTGAAGGCTAAGCCCACACAAGTGTAGTCTTCACTGGGGATGGGAGAAAGTTCGCCTGTACCAGGGATCTCATCGACAACAACACGTAGCACCTGTAAAACACACACACAAACATTTTGTGCTCACACGGTTGATATATCAGCTCAGTAACAAATGCATTAACAGTTCAATAACCCCCATAAACCCTAGACCTAACACTAAAGTAAAACGATATGTGTGACATGAATGTCACACAGTGATATATGTTTATTTATTTTCCAGTATCTTAGAGCCACTGTGTGGAGGACGGGGAAACTCCTTCCTTAACTTTGTCACCATCAAGTGGCGGTATCAAGAACGACACAGTGGTTGACAGCTATCAAAGCTGCTCCTAGACAGAACCATCTATCTATTTTCAACCCCTTTATGCCACAGTTGGGGTCAGTGGGGGGCCTGGAGCCCAGCTGCTTACGGGCGACGGTACACCCTGAATGGTCGCCAGCTATATATGCCATCTGTTTTGCCACATAGACAGAAAAACAACCATTTGCACTCACTACGCTCAGTATGCTTAATTTACCTATCCCTGATGCATGCATGTTTTTGGTGGTGAGAGGAAACAGGAGCTCCCATAGGAAACCCGAGGGGAGAACATGCAAACTCCACACAGAAAGACCCTGATGCCCGACCCAGGAGTCGAACCAGGGCCTTCTTGCTGTGAGGCTAACCCTGTGCCACTGTGCTGCCTGAACAGAACCATAGTATCAAAATACATGAATTTCATAACACAGAACAAACGCCTTCAGATACAATAACAAAACTATAGCGAGAGCAACTCTTTTAATGCTGACAGGACGTAACGTTAATAATATTTCCAATTATTTTAACAACAAAGCTTGTAGTTATATATAACAGGAAACAATAAGGATACATTTTTCACACGGGTTTCTCTTGGCTGCTTTACTGAACTGAATCATTTAAACAAAGTCACATTAATTTGGACACATCTGAGCTAAAATTTGGGGGCATTATAGATAATAGAAACATGTATGAAACATCATCCTGGAATTAATCTTTATTTGATTCATTTTAAAGAGTTTGTGACATAAAGAATCGTGGTAGAAATAATAGTTCATATGTTGCAAATAACCAGAATCTCTTCTTTTTCTGTAAAACCCACATCTTTCTCTTCAACAACTGCCTGTTCTAATCTGAGTCAGTGAGTCAGACACAAACTAAGTGGCTGTAACACGGGCAAAGCATTCTCATTTGTTTCAGTCAATTAGTGCAGGGTAAACAGGACACCCTAGGGTGAAGTAAAACCTCAGGCCCCCGCACGATGTCTCTAAAACACTCTGCAATGTCACATCAACGTGGGAGTTAATTCTGCTCATGTTAGAAAATTGCGCAGGTTGTTTTCAGTGTGCAACACAAAAAGACACAGAATCTGTAACAACTTCAACATAAAAATGTGTTGCATGAAAGAGGTGTGGATCATTCTGCCAACCTGTAAATCATCCTGCAAGTCTTGTAAGTCCTGCATGTCTAAAGCTTGTGACTCTTTGACTGCCGCGTCCTGTGAGGTTTGTTCCCGTATTACTGTGTCTTCCACAGTGACCAGTGTATGGACTACTGGTCTGCAGTGCTGAGGAACATCTGAGCCCTCCTCATCATCACTAGACAGCACAACTGAAACACAAGCACGAAGATGAACAAACATGAAGGAGGTGTAATGAACTTTGTAAGAGAGCGAGGACAGAGGATCACAGAGGAAAATAATATAATTTGTAATTGTCATATAACAGAAAAGAAGTGAAGAAAAGATGTATACACCAGCAGTTTATAAAAAAGGTTCATTTGATGCAACCTTACTTTGCCCTCAATCATAAAACTTTGTGTTTGAATAAAACGCTTGTGGTTCCAGATCTTTTTGCTACAAATAATGTGCAACACCATGGTAGATGGTTAATTTATACTTGTTGATTCATGTGAAGAGGATGATCGAGCATCACTCATTCTGAGTTGTTGTACTCACTTGGTTCAGAGGGGCTTTTCACCTTGGTTGCACTGTCATGGTTGGATGACAGACTTCTCATGGGGGTTGTAATGAAACCAGCAGCCTCCAAATTAGGATTGATAATTGGGACCAGAACATCTGTTCGATCATCTCCCCCCACTGTGAACTGTACAATAGTACGGTCCAAGTTTTCTAAATCTCCATCTTCACTTTCTTCCAGACAAACACGAGCAGGAGCCAGTCCTCCATCTCTTCCATCTTCCCCACTGAGGCGAAGCACACTCTCACGATGTCGTTTCGGGCTGCTCGTCCCGTTGTACTGGGTCCCTGAATCTTTTCTTTTCCTCTTCTGTTGAAAGATTCAAAAGAATTATGTTAATCAATATGAATTTATTTATTATTATTTCATAGCTTCTTATATCAGTAAAGAATCATGGCTTTTTTTTTTTTTTTTTAAAATATTGAATTCATCAAACAGATCATGTGTGGTAAAAAAAATAAAAAAGCAGCAAGTTGCTTACACTGGAAATGATCTTGTTTCTGACGGTTACTTTTCAGTTCTTTTATTCCAAATGGTTTGTGTAATTATTTACAGGCCAAAGGATTTTTTTTTCCAGACATGACATAACCTTTTTGGAGAGAACCACAATGCTTGCACAATATTTGCCATTTGGTGAAAAGAGTGGTTACTACAGAACCACTGAGAGTTGGACAAAACCAACACTAAAAGATTTCAGTTTTCAAACAGTGAGGACAATACGCCCACACTTAGGTTGATTAGATGGCATTACCGCCAGGTTTGTGCAGTTTGTGGAGTGTAACAGAAAATTTGCAAAACTGAATTACTATCATGACTTTTATGGAAATGTGAAATAAGTGTTAAATCAACATGAGGCGGATTCAGGCAAATTCACAATGATATTTTGGGAATGGTTCGGGTTACCCACCAAACTGTTACGTACATCTTTTTCTGGATCAGTCAACCGGTCCTTGATGCTCGCTGGCGAGAATTCATCACAGCCTCCTGTGCCTGCAGCAGACTCCCAGCTCACTGATAACCCACAGTCTATATGAAGATAGAAGAAGATATATGAGAAACAATGATCAAAAAACAAACACATGACATTAACTATTGACATAAATAACATTGAGTATCTCATTACAATAGCAATTGTCAAGGATGGGATAAATCCAGCAGCAAGGGGCCAGTCAGTTTTTGAAGCTGATGTTTGGAAAACAGGAAAATCGGATAATCTTTAGGATCTGAGTGACTTTGACAAAGGCCAAATTGTTAAGTCTAGAGTCAGAGCAACTCCAAGATTTAAGGTTTAATGTTGTGATTCATTGTTGTAGGGAATAAGCTGCATTAATTCAGTTTTGTTTTATAGAAAATAAGAGCGCAGCGTTTGATGATTTAATCTGAAAGTAAGGCCACGAGTGTCAATAACCTTTGGAGAAAAAAAACAATAAGGAAGGTCAGAGGAGAATGGAAAAATAACCATGAAGGTGATGCTTTCCAGGGAGTAAGACAAATGATTGATTCAAGGCTAAAAGCCTCAAGCACAAGTGAATTCTTCATGTTAACCCACCTACAACTTCAGAAAATTTGTAGTCTGCTCCATTGTCCTTGCCTATTATCACTTCCTGGATATCTTTGTTTTCTTCTTGGTTTTCTTCGTCATCAACATTTTGTAACCTTCTCCTGACTCTTGACCTGCAGACAAGAGAAAAACAAACACCACGTTCTGATTCTGCTGTACACATTATTGTCATTAGCAGATTCATGCCTCCAACTGTCGTACACTGAATCTCAAAATGACAAAAACAAAGTATCAATGCAGCAAAAAAAAAAAAAAAAAAAAAAAGAATGCAGAACCAGAACCCAAGTCTCGAGCTGTGAAATCCTTCTGTGTAGTATTATTCCAAATAAAATTCACATTTTCAGGCTGGAAAATACAGAGAGCCAAGAATGCAGCTGGCTAAGCCAAACCCCATTAAAAGGTAATTTCTGTACAAACTAACCAAAAACAAATAGAAGAAATTACCTTAATAAGAAAAAGCTCCTCCTGCTTTTTTTGTGGCTATTTTTGTTCATTATTGAAAAACCACCTTGTTTCTTGAGCAAACACTAGTATAGCATCATGTGTCAGACCAGGACAGAGCCTATAGTAAAAATCATTTTTAGAACAAAATGAGCCGTCGTGCAAGAAGGATCCATTTTCTGACTCATTACTCACAGTCTGGGGTTTAAGACTTTTTCTACTGAAGCTGTCGATCTATGGGATTATTATTTCCGCAGAGAAACTGCAACCACCAAGAATAAAACTGTGCAGGTGGTAGTGAGAGCCATTTGACACCATGAGACCCAGAGAAACTTTATGCCTGTAAAATTACCTCAGTGGGTTGCTTGAGGTGATGAGCCTATAGAGAATAATCAGCTGAATATGTAGCTCCCACCCCCTCGGCTTTCCAGAGCTTCTGAGTGAATTTCAGTTCATTATTTTAATAGTCTTGTCTGTAACTTTACTCTTTGGTCCAATTTTAATCCTTTTAGTGTCATTTTCAGTTGAGAATCTCTAAAAAAAAAAGCCATGTTCACCATTAACTCAGCATCAAACGGCAGACAGCAGCATCTGAGACTAGCTGGCGAACACTGAGGAGCATTTAACAGCTAATGAGGCAGATATTTGCTTGTGATTTGACAGAGATAAAAACAGAGATTTAATAGAATCAACATTGGATTTCGATTTACTTGATGACCAGAAACAGAAGCTGCTTGGTAAAATAATGGTGACGATGTGACTCAAAGAAATCAGTGCTCCCGGACAAGAAAGTCCAGCATGGTAAAAATACAAGTTGTTGTTTTTAAGTTTCGGTTTTTGCTTGGATTGAAAAAAAGAACAAGACTTGTCAGATAAATCGTACGAACAGAGTCATTAAGAAGCTGCTGCATTTACATATTAAATATTAAAAATTAAAAATTCAATTACTTCTCATCTGCCTCTAACTCACTAACTGCAGCTGGACGAGAGACGAAACACAACTTCTGGTTTTGACTTTTACAACAAAATTAGAATGAAAAGATTTGAGTCATGATTTCTATCACTGATTGTGACTACACATTTTATATAATATTTTGATATGATATTTTTGACCAGCGCATACAGCCTCCAATAGTTAATGTTAATAAGAGCTTCAAAAGTGCTGTCATGTGGATTTTGTATTATTCAGTCAAAAAAAGTTAATTTCCCAAAACATCAAACTGTCCCTGTAACAGCATCTTCATACCTCTGAGAAGACACAGGCGTGGACCTCTGGTTGCATTTCGAGGTTACACTCTTGCTCTTATCATTTTTGGCCTCTCGAAGACTGGACCTCCTGCAGTTCACAGGCTCGTCTCTGCTTCGACTGCTCTCCCGTCGCGTAGATGACACTTGTCCCCTGTTTCCCAAGGCATGACTCTGTCTGATCCTTTCCAGATAAGTTCTGCCGTCTTCTGTCTTTAGGACATCTGTCAGGACCAGACAGGGCTTCCTCCTAGGGGACAGGAGAGAAAAATGCTTACTCACAAACCTCCTAGACTGACTTCTCCGCAACATGGTGCCTGTTTAAGGTATTCTGTCTTGTTGCTCATCTAAAGTTGCAGGTCAGACTTTGCATGTAGCATCAACGGAGAGGAGTCAAATGACGCAGATAAGCCATGTGTTCAGTCATGATAAGCTTGGCCTCGAGTCTCAGTGCTTAGAAGCAAAGTTTCCTTAAAGCAGCCTAACTTGGATCGCTGTAAAACCTGAATACTACACATACAAGGACAGGTCCTACCTGAAAAATCTCGAAAGATAAAGTAATTGTGGTTTTATGTCTGCTGGTTTGAAAC
This sequence comes from Polydactylus sextarius, assembly GCA_016801845.1. Lineage (NCBI taxonomy): Eukaryota > Metazoa > Chordata > Actinopteri > Polynemidae > Polydactylus > Polydactylus sextarius. The sequence continues at coordinate 5,246,706 of CM028912.1, read as the reverse complement.
CAAAAACATCCTGAAATGCATGTCAGAGGAAGACCAGACTTAGGGGGGCAACTGAATCTTGGTATAATTAAAGAAATAACATCTACTGAGACCATATTAAAAAAAAAACCTAGTTGATTTAATAATACTAAACATTAAAACAAATACTACAGCACAGAAGTGCTGCTAGTAAAACAAGGAAGCTAATTTATGGAGAAGAAATATCAATGAGCTAAATAGTCTTTAATTTTGACACACGTGTAGGACAAAAAGGTGACTTATTAATGATCTGTTGCTTCAAACCAGCAAATTCATTAAACTACTTTGCTAGATTACAGTTGTTAAATTATTTGCTGGTAATGTATCACATTAACTAACCTCCTATGATGCAGCCTATAACCCTGTTTTAGATATTCAGATGCTTCTGAAACATTGAAGTTCTCTCACAGGATTGGAAAATAAAACAGGACCACTGGTATAAATCACTTCTGTAAAACTGTTTTTCAGAGTGAGTACCCCATCTTGTGAAGGTTTACAAAAGTGCAGTTAACTACACAGGAAGAACCCACAGGCCAGTGTAGTGTGAGCAACAGAACACATTTGTAAGTTTTATGTATTAGTCAAAACAATGACGTATCACCAGACTAAGTATACTCCATTTGTGAGCAACAGCTTACCTGCTCATTTCCAATGTGATCATGGCTGCATCAAACAGCAAGGATCCATTTTTATGCTGCGAATCACGTTTTCTGCGTTTGCAGCCTGAAAACGCAGTCCAGGAAACCTGTTGAAGGGAGGAAAAAAAAAAAAAACAACAACAGTGTAATTCTCATCAATAATGCCGTACAGCCATGTTATCACCACAACATTTGTTCATGTGGTCACAGAGAGCAAAAATGTCGCTGTACCTGTCTTTCTAACTTCCCACACTCTGGTGAAAGACATGTCATGGGGATTTTGAGTGGGTTTTCCATCTAAAATTCACAGGATGATTAGTTACCACACATGCGATGTGTGAAAAATATTACATGTATTGGCCAAAAGCTCATTATGTAGCAAGTGAAAATATGCAAAGCTTGATATTTTCAACTTCAATCCATTATGTTGAGATTATTAATTAAGTTCAGCAAGCAAGTTGTAGCAGCTGTTTAGGAAAATTATTGGTATTAAAGCAGTGTATTAGTGTATTGATAGATCTCCTTTATTTTGTCATTTATTTATGCACTTTCATACATAAAAAAAATGACAAAATGTTTCCCCAGACACACACACGTGTGTGTAACAGTGAAGATTAGCAAATATTGGTAGAATTTAAAGGAAATAAATGTCAAAAGAGCCGTGCATTTAAAGGTATTTAGTTAAAAGTTAATAGTCATGTGTGAGGGCCTGGGGGGAGTGTAAGAGGAGGTTGCTGATTATACTGGAGCTTTGTCTTTTATTATCCTGTTTTGTACAGTCACCAAACCAAGAAGTGATGCAACAGGTTAGTACATTTTCAATGGTGCCTTAGTAGAGGTGGTGGTTAAGTAAACTACTGGTGACTTTAAGTAATACACGTTAAAAATATAACTGATAAGCAACAAAACAAATAATCCCTAGTTCCAGTTCCTTATTTGTGAGGATTGGCTGCTTTTTTTTTTACTCATGTTTGATGAAAAAAAAAAGTGGGGTTTCAGTTTGTTTGAGCCATAAAGTCAAATTTTAAGAAAATTACAAACAGGTATGTTTTAACTATTGTACAGATTTTCATCCACTGTAAGGACAAACAAAAAAAATAAATCAATGTTGAAAATGATGATTATGATGATTTACAGTCCAGTAGCAGTTTACTGGAGCATAGAAGCAGCTTTGATTATGCAAAAATATGATTGTAGCCACAAATGTTTAGGCAGTTAACTGCCCTGCTCTAACAGTTATCCCCAAGAGCGTGCTTAACATTTGACTGTATTCAGCAACATAGCAATCACAAGAGCAATCCTGCGTGTTAGAAACCCCAAGGTCGAGCCACCAAGCAATCCCAGATGGTAATGAGCTTGTAATAAGAACAATTTATGAGGGCAACTATAAACATAGCGTCACCACAGTATCTTGGCAGGATGAGAAGCAAATCATGCTACACACTAAAAGCTCACAAGTTAACACGTATGCCATAAAAAGTCAAGGTTTCAAAACATGCTTTACACATACCATATTATCCTTGTCAACATTAAATGGAATAGTTAAGGCTCTTCTTCGCTCCATCATGGTCCACGATTTGGTAAGGCACAGCGAGAAAACTGAAAGACACATATACAGAGGTTTATAAACAAACTGGATGGTCTCTGTCACAACAGGTCGAGGTCTGTAAACTGAAACCATCATATAATGTTTTAATAAGTTAAAAGATCCTTAATCAAGTCATTTCACCTGACCACATTAGTGGTTATGAGTACTTTGGCTGAAGTTAATATGTTTGTAACTGTAAAGTGTGTGTGGATTTTGTTACAACAACACAAACTGCAGACATAAAACTTTACAGTTGTGTAGTAACCGAAGAGTACTGAGTACTGAGTAACAGTGCAGTAATGATGATCGTCACATCTTCCCAACATGACGTCTTGTGACATTTTCACCTCACAATTTACATACATCAGAAAAATACAGAACATCCTCAGATTTCAGAGGCAATATTTAACATTATTTCACTTATTTTTGCTTAAAAAAATAACGAAGTTTATTGATCAATTGTCAAAATAAATAGCAAACAAAATGAAGACACAAATTTCCCTAAAAGTGGTTATCTACTCAATTTATAAAAACAAGAAATTCTAGATGGAGAAATTTTTTATTATATATGTAATATAAACTATATATCATAAACCCAACCACAGCATTAAATAACTATAACTCAAACACAAAAACAAAAGTCTTATAAAAGATTTTGTGTCACAAACTGAGCCTTTATTTCACCATCATCTGGGATTCAGTGATGAGACAACAATGAATTCACAAGAGGACGTGTGAGTCCTTCAAGACGTTAAGAGTAATTTAGCTAAACAACTTTGCAAGTAAACCCAGAATAAATAAACCTTTTACTTTGCTTTTATTGCCTAAAACGTTTACACAGTTCTGTGCTATAATGTAACAGATACCAGTTAAAAATATACACTGTTTACATTCTGTTACAACTGATATGTGACATAGTGATATCAGACCGAGAGAAGTGACTTTCTATACGCTTTAACGACAAATAAAAGCGGAAGAAAATCAAAATCTATATCAGAGACGGTGAAAGCTTCAACTTGCAGCTAACCAGAAGTGACCCACTTTAACACATTAGCCACCACCACTAAAGATGTACCTTTTGTCACTGAAGCTGCAGTTTGTGTTGCACAAATCACACGTTATTTATTCCGAACACACCAACAGCATCTAGGCCACTTTCGTACATATTCCTGCGATCACCAAACATCTGATTTTAAAGTTGTTGTTTTTTTGTTTTGTTATTTTTTTGTCTCTTTCCAAGCGGCTTGACACAACGCAAAGTGATAACCAGATTAGCTAGCGTTAGCCGACACGGCTAGCCACGTTAATGCTACCTTATCCGAGACTGCTAGCTAAACGCATGCGAGCAAACGCTTACCCTAGGCCAGGGCTTCGTTTGGCATCAGTCAGGAAAAATTAAGATAACTATTTCCCCGCGGACATCTCCATCAGCATCCGGTAACACATACTGCTTAGTCTGATATTGTAGTTAACAGACGTTTAAGGGTTTCTTTGCAACATCCGGTGCACACCGGAAGTGAAAAAAAAAAAAAAAAAGCATGGAAAGGGTCACGAATGTGAAGCTGTTGGAGAGATATGAAGAAAAGCTCATGTGTGTTTTTATTTTTATGTTTTTCTTAAATGAATGATAAAAAACATCGTCAATGAATTTTAAGAGCAACAGAAACCACATAATTAAATCATTAAAATCAGCAAAAATGACCGCAGCATCAGTAACTGCACCCTCAGGACATCTTGATCTTCATGTACTTTGCTTGGTATTTTCATTTTATTCTATATTATATTCGCTATATCACTACATTTCAAAGGGAAACATTGCACTTTTTACATTTTTACTGTTTTCTCCATATCATAAATACAATATGCTTAAATAAAATACAACATTTCTTCATTGACTACATGAGATAAATTGTCTCTCATACAATATAAATCTAAAAATGACTATTTTCTGGTGTTTTTTGTTTTTTAAGACTCTACAGCCAGAGTCTGGACACTTCCTCCAGTCTTTATTACTCTAATTTAATTCTTCCTATTTTTATTTTTATTTTGTTTTTATTTTAAATATTTCTGCAAATCCTCATTGTGGTATAAAGAAGGGATTTTTTATTTTATTTTATAATCTATCTTCAATCCTTTTCTCTCTGTTTATCTTATTTGTGTCTCAAAGGTTGTATAGTAACAAAGTGATAATACTTAACTTCTATTCTTCCGTATGGTTTTTTGGGAGCATCTCTACTTTACTTTACTTTAAAAAAAAAAAAAAAAAATGTTAACTTTCATTTTTACTACTTTTGCTCTGATATATTTTCAATGTTCAGTGTCGTTTATACCAAAGTCATTTTTTTGGTTGAGTATCTTTTTTATCCGTTCTACTTAACTTTGACTTTCAGGTACTTTATACCACAATTAGCCAAACCAAATACCACTTACTCCACCCTTTGCTTCCTGAAAGGAAATCCTACACTAGCCTTCAACTGACACACTAACACATAACAGCAAACAGAATCAAAAATACTTAATTTATCCCACAGGGAAACTGAATAATGCAAAGTGACAAACGATTAACTGTTCTAATTCTTATTCATCTGATTAACCTTATAACCATTAACTTATGCAAGAACATACAAACACATCAACACAGTAGAAGTTTTCTTTTTTTCTTTTTTTTTTGGTCCATTTATTGACACAACAGCAGAAACATCAGGCCTGATCAGCCCCTGGAGAGAGGTTTGTGAGTCAGCCTTCAAACACTGCAGTGTATAAATCTTTTTCACAGAGAATATGTTTGTACGTATTTAAAAATAATTGAAATATTTCCTGTGAAAAAGGCATCATTTTGAGGTGGACACTGAGAACAGCATAGACACTTGACTTGAGGTGATCACTGAAATAACTGCAGTTCATTTCATGTTGCACATTGTGCGTTACTGTGTATAACAGTGTACTATTCCTTTGCACTGCGCAAGTACAGCGATAACAAATGATTATATTCTAGTGAGCTGACCACAGTTCAAGTGTCTAGCGTGATCTTTAACGTCAGGAGCCACACTTCTGCACAGCTGTCTCTGAGGACATCCCCGTGCCAGCTGCTCCACTGACACCATTATCGGGTCCTGACATCAGTGCAACCGCTGGGGTTTTTCCTTTCGACTCAAGTCCCGCTCTCCTTTCAGCTGAGAAGAAAATAGAAACTAAAGTGAATCTGTGACATATACAGTATAATGCTCTTCCATAAGCTTCCATGTATACTCTTTTTTTACCTCTAATACCTCTAATCTTGATGACATAACGGTCAAGTTTAAGAACAATGGTGTTTAAGCAAGAGTCAGATTAAACCGTAACCTGACTGTATTTGAAAAGGTAGGGATCATGTAGCTACAGCAGGATCTTAGCAAAATCCACAAGTGTGTTTATTTTACATGTCTTACTTTGCAGAAGTTGTAGTTGTTTAAGTTATCGTCTTACCCATTGCACTACATGGTGTGATGATGGGCTTTTCCAGTTGCTCTCCCTCAGCAATTGAAGCCTGGATCTTCCTCACCACGTAGATGCTGGCTTTAAAGACAATATTTAAAAAAAAAAAAAAAAAAAAAAAAAAAAAACATGACAAGATATCCTGTAAATACATACACCTTTAAGGATCATGATGAACATGCTTTACATAAAAACCTATTGTCTTTTATAGCCAAGGTCCTCACAAAAACAACAGCTTTGTTTTGCGGTGTGTATGAAAATGAAGCTGATCTATCACAGCTGTTACAGATAAATAAAAGAAAACAAAATAAGAGCACACAGCAAAATCTTTAACAAACCTTAAAGAATTATTAAAAATACATTTAGTAAATTACATACTGCACATAGATAGATAGATAGATAGATAGATAGATAGATAGATAGATAGATAGATAGATAGATAGATAGATAACAGATATGGGCGCGGTCAACTACGGTTTTAATTTACAAATAATTATAAAATAAACCCACCTTTTATTAACAGTCACACCATATTTGTTTCCTGGTTCAATCTGAAGAAGTAATGTCTTCGTCCGTCTCAGGTAATGCGCAGTTTTCTTTCTGATCCTTTCAATATTAATAACCCGAGCAGCTTTGTTTGCGTGCACTCTGTTACAAAAGCATTCAGCCAATCACAGGCAGCGGATGAATTCTAAAGGCGGGGCTTAAGGCGGGAGCCGCGTTCTGATTGGTGGAGGTGTTGTTTAACACAACATGAGCACGTGATAGACCAGTGGACAGAGCTGCGTTTACATAAAGAGCAGGATTGAGAAGTGAAACCTGCAGTTTCGCCTTTTTTCAATCGTGTCAAATGTTTTTCGTTCTATGACTAAGCTAAAAAAATATATGTTCTTATTTGATCAGCAGAAATTATAATAATATGTTCAATACTGGAAGTTTCCTTTTAAGAAACATGTAATTCGTTATTAATTACATAGGAAACTTTAAGGCTTAGCTCTGACAGTTGATGAGTTTGCATTAGTTTACACAGGTACACAAATGTCTGTACACAAATTTCTTTTTTTTTTCATATTCAGAAACTGTAAACAGACTAAAAGCCACATAGACAAAACAATCTCACTACACTGGTCAGGTTAAATTGGTATTTGTACAATATGCCAAAGGATTTAAACTCCTTTAAATTTTCTATGGAATACCTATTGTTGTTGGCTTGATTGTAAAATTCATAACTAATTAAAATGACTAAATTGAATGAAGTATGTAATTTCTTTCTAGACTTGTAGTATCAATTTACAGGCTTATTCCCAGAAACCTTCCTACAAATTAAATCACATATCAGCTCTCCTTTTCTTTGCTGTGTGAATATGTGTGAATATGCTTGTTTTAATTTCAAAGTAGCCAAAGTCTGGACACACACAAACACTTCAGAAAAAATCAGAACCATAAATGGACATCAACCTGTTTGATCCATATAATAATTTATTTTCAGGCATTTAATTGCAATTTACAGAGCTTCATTTATTCCACATCCAATCCTAATAACCTACTTTATGATAAAGAATTTATGTAACCAAATATGCATTTATCATTTGGAATAGAAGCAGGTCCATACATGGAATAAACACTGCACAAATCTTTTCACAATAAGAGTACAGCAGTTTTCTTCATACAGTTGCATTTGTATATTCAATATATACACATAGATTTCATTTAACTTAAAACAGTTTCACACATCAAAAGAAGCACAAGAAACAAGTTCACACAGAAACCAGACAAAACTCATTCTTTCATGACATGACCATAGCTTTTTACAATAACAAAAAAAAAAAAAATACAATCACCAGGGGGGGAAATTAAACATCATTAGTGACGAGTTATAGGAAGTCATAAGGAATGATGAGAGCTGTGAGGTTGAAAGGAGGAAGTCTAACATTGTTCAGTGTGTACACCAGTGGAGGATGATATTTAACTGCTTCATAGAGACAAATTTAAGAGAAAACTACTGTATTATTGAAATTTTTTTTTGTCCGTTATAATACCAGTGTTGTAAACAAAGAGGCAACTCAGTATTTTGCTTTTTCTCCCATCAAGTTGTCACAGTTCTTTCACTAAACAAGACTTCACACAAAACACTAACATTCACTACAGGGATCTAAGAGGACGGCTGAAGCACTGACGGTCAGGAACTTAATCCATCCTGATCTTCTGATTGGTCATCCTGTAGATGATGCTGTCGTAACCTGGGTCCATGTTCCACAGGTTGTAAGCGATGGCGATGACGGCGAGGGCCAGAGCGATCATCAGCCACAGCACGATGTTGAACACCACGGCATAGTGGAAGTTGTACTTGTAAGCCAGGTTGTATGGGCTGCCTGGGTTACTCTGTTGAAATAGAAAACACAGCCACTTTAGTTGGCACTGAAATCTGGCTTTTAATCACAATTGGTTAATTTCAATCATCAAATTTAACAAGCTATTTACACCCAATGCACTAAAGCAGTCTAATCCAACAATCCTGCTATAAATTCTGCCTTCATGAAGGTTATGATGTTAATTCTGGTTGAGAATGAGGTGTTGATTCAACTTTATGATCATTTTGGATGATGTAGTGAGTAGTGCAATTCAATTGTAGCACATTATACTGACAGATGTATCTATTATTCACAGCACTCTGAAACAGCTTCAACAACAAGAGCTCCTCTTTAAACCAACAGTTGAGTAACAACTGTTACATACCTGCAAAACTTATTACTTTCTATCTCTTTGTGCACATAATGAGTGTTCTCGACGATTCGAGTGCAAGAAGAGGGCAACGTCAGATAAGATACACGAACACGACCTGGGTCAGGACTGTCTCTGCAGGATGCTGTCACGCTTTCTCCTCTGTTCCCTTTACCCATTTTATTAGAGCGGACGATCAAAGCATTCCCTGGTTCCAGACACAAGTCATAAAAACCAAGGAGCACAGACTGGGCTTGGGTTTATACTTGACGCAAGAGGTGAATGACAGTACCGCAGTAAACAGTTACGATGCAGGTTTTAATTTTTGGATGAGCGTCTGATCAGACTGATCACAACACAAAAGATGAACACAACAAACACAAATCAGATTGTAATGTTTAAATTATATTCACAACAGTGACACTTTACAATTTGTGATATATTACAGAACTGAAGTTACAATCACATAACGTCTGTTTTGTCTCGTCTCATTACCGAGTCGGGAGCTGCTGCTGCTGCGCAGTTGCCACTTTTATGTCCTTTTGCTGCAGAAACGTTGCAGAGCATATGGCTTTGCTTAATGCGCATTACTGAAAATGAGAAGATTTTTTTTTTTTTTCAACTTGCTTAATGTTCTATTTAACAATCTCCATCTGCATGAAAATTTCCTGGAGAAAACACGAGCAGGCCAAGCTGACCAAACACAGTTTGTCCGGTCTCTGTGTGCAATCTCTGTGCTGCTGACATGCAGTTACGTTTTTAAGGAGTTGTGCATTAGCTATGGTTAAACAACAGCAGCCATGTGCAGCAGACACAAAAGCTTTTCTCTTCCTCTGCCTCTCCTCCACATGCTGCCGTTATTTTGTACAAATCACCAAAACAATGACCATCAACCAACTGCTGATAGTTTGCAGACACTACTTTTAACGTCATGTGGTGCGGCTTGTCATGTATCACAAATAACTGCATCCATTCAATTGAGAACTGATCAGAAATAACGTTTTCATTTTTTCTGTGAATCAATGAATACCAGATGCTCAGCTGATACTATGTACGTTACACATCTGGACATAACACATGGAGTAAAACAAGAACATATGGTACTATATAACTTCCACATCTCAAACATAAAGACACTTAGTTTTACTGAAGCCATTTAAGAAAAATTGTCAACTTATTGGTCATACTGGAGGTTGTAGTTTGTGTTGAATTTGTGTTTCTCATGTTTTGGACTAGTCTGCATATTCACTAAGAGACTAATCTAAATTTTCTGCTGGCTCATTTTAGTAACAGTTTAATTTAGTAAATATTTAACAGCAGGTGTGCCTCTGACTTACGATCTGTTTGGATTCCAGGATCGAACGGGACTTCCTGGTCAGAGGAGCCTCGAAGGTCTTAACCGTCACAACCTCCACCACAGCACTGTTGCCATAAAGACCATACACATCCTCTCCAAACTGTAATTTGACAGACATAAACAGAGGTTAAAGACTGATTAAAGAGGTTGTCCTCATCTGCCTGTAGTTTCTTCAGATCTTGTCCTTACCTTCTGCAGGACAGAGGCAAGAATGGCAGTGGCATCACGATACTGAGGAGAGTCTTTGCCGTAGAGTCGGCTCAGTTCCTCCAGCCCAGACAGCTCCAAGGAGTACAGGTCAGGAGAGTGGTCCTTCGCCAGATGTCTGTGTCTTTGCAGCTACAAGAAAAAGGCATCCGAGTCAGACCCAACAGACTACCATAATTTACATGACAAAGAAAAAAAAATAAATAAAAAAAAATCAGCAAAACAGAACGACTTACAAGAGCTGTGATATCGTGCAGAACTTGGACCTCGGACAAGAAGAGTAAATCAGCCTGAGAAGCAAAACAACAAAGACAAGAAAGTCAAAACAGACTCTCCATAAGAGTATAATAACATTCAAGGATTTATAATGTCAAAAACAAGGCTACAAATATTTTGGGTATGATTATGTTATCATTTTGAGTGTCAAAACTGTAAATATGCATAGTCATTGACACTATATATCAATGATTTCATGATACTGACAATGCTTTGTTTTGAAACAGTAGTGTACATATGTTAGAATATTGGTTTGGTGAGAGTAAAGCCAATTCTAGTCTCCAAAATGCGACAAATAAAAGTCAATTCAGACCTTGTGTGGTTACGATTTTGCTGATACAAACTAACCTCTGCATTTCTGCTGAGGGAGTTGAGAGGGAGGGAGGCCAGCACGGAGCCATCCTGGGACAGACGTGCACGGATCTGCTGCAAGGTGACTGGTAGGTCCTCAAACACTGCATTGGCTTTGCCAAGCATATACAGCCTCTGAGAGAGACACCAGAGAGATTAAAAAAACACTAATGAGAAACATAATTCGTTTCACAGACGTTAAACATGTCCTGATCAGTCTCAGTATATTTAATTACCTCTTCACTGGGAGCCAGCTGCAGCACAACAGGGGTGTCCTCAGCGAACAGAGAGTGCACTGTCTCAGCAACACTATCCAGAGTGAAGGGTACAGGCTGCAAAAAAGAAGATAACCCACTGAAAAACTGAACCAGCTCAACTAAATTAGATGCCAGCATTCAGTTATTTTTACACTGAGGCACAAATGTGATGTGTAAAATATCCAAATAAGGCCCCACAGCAGTCTGACTCACATTTTCCAAGGGGTAGGAAGCCACACTTTGAGGCAGTGCTAAGCTATCGACTCCTCTCACCACCACCAGTACATTAGCCCGCGGACGCTGGAATAATGGACCGGCCTTGAGGCCCGGCCAAGACAGATCCTGCACAAATGAACACACTTTGTAGAGACCAATCTTGCACAATCATGAGTTTAAGCTACTTCTGCAAATACAAATGACAAGTAAAACTCTGATTTATTATTTTAAAACAACAAAGCACCTCCTGAACAGAGAAGCCCATGGATAATGCCACCAGGTCAGGGATCTTCTCTCCAGAGACAGGCCAGTCTCCTTTCTGGAAGGACACAAACTCTGGAGACTGCAGTACAGTTAAACTGTCCCCATGTACACCTGTGGGAAAAATAGAGGACCGTATGTTAAATAAAATAAGGAGGAAATGAATAAAGTTACATTACTGATACAGAAAACAAAAATATCCTCACTGACGATTCATAAGTCTTGAGAAGCTGGTAAATGTTCATAAACTCCTTCACTAATTATTAAATTGTTGCGTTTAAAATGACACTTTTCTGTCGTCTTTCATGTGACTAACTTCCAAGTATTTAATGTGTAGGGGGATGAAGGAACGAATGAACTCAAATACATGTCTTCTTTTTGCTCAGTGTCATTTAAGATCAGGCCAATCATGCAGCCAACGTGTTGATCTATGACTTTAAACAGATCTTTTTCATTGTCAGTTACCACATAATAAGAATACAACTTCCTTCTGCAGCTGCTGTTTTGCAATATTGGGCAGTAGGACCTCTGAAATGAGAAGCCATGTCACTTCTGTCAGTGAAGAGGCTGTCAGTAATTCTCACCAACATGTTAACTGTAAGTCAAAGTAAAAAAACTAGCAGCAGCAGCATGACTGGACTTCCCTGAGCAGAGTATAAGATAACCCATTAACTTCACAGAGATGTGAACAACCCCGTGACTGTGAGCTGCTGATGAGTGTGGAAGAGGAACTACCAGTGTGGAGCCTGTCACATGACACGACACTCATCTGAGAATTAGTAATTAGCGAAAAAAAAAGTAGCAAATAACTGCACGTTTTCATTAAATTTCTGTCGATCGCAATGAATTTGTTTAAGTAAATACAACATACATATGTGCTGGTAGCTTTTAGCGTATGCTAAAACCCTATATGAGCATTAGCATCAAGCTAACGTGATAATCCTCCGTTGTTAACCTCGTTGTAGCGATATCAAATCAATTATATATCCAATATACGACTGATACAGCAATATTATTACACATATTCACATACATGTTAAAGTGGCGGTATCAGACTGACGTAAGGAAAAACCACCAAGCTAAAGGACGATGCTAACGTATTTCCACATACATGATACATGGATACATGGCGACATCGTATTAAATTATAATGAAGGGAGGAGCAACACTGACGTAAAACATAAACCATAATTTAATCTGTCGTTGCATATTTCTTACCGGTTGAAGCAGTGAAGCAGAGGACACACAACAAGGAGAAAACAGCCTCCATCCTTCGCCAGTTTGTCAGCGACATCTTTCTCTTTGCTCGGTCCGGCAGAGATCAGCTGACCTGACGTCACGACGCATGACGCTGCGAGGAACCACGTGACGAGAGTTGACGCATAAATAAATAAATAAATACATAAATATATAAATACATAAATACATAAATACATAAATAAAAGCGCCGTTTTAAGTCTAAATTTTTAGTGAGGGGTAACAGAAGGATTTAATCCAAATCTCTCAATGATTAATTTAAAATAAATTATTAAATATAATAAAAATAATTATCTTTTTTTTTTCAATTTACAACATTTGTTAAAAATATTAACACACCTTCAGCTGGTTGGATATGTCATTAATGAGTTTTATAAAAAAAAAAAAAAAACAAGTGAGAAAAAGTTAACATCATTTTTGTCCATCTATAATTAGTTTCTGTCCTGTTTTACATTCACATCAGTGATCACTAAATTATGAAACAAGCTGTGGAAAAATATTTTTTTATTTTTTCTTTTGAAAAAATAAATAAAAACAAAAAATATTTATTTCGTCATATGTTATTCAATACATGCACTGATCTATCCCAAATCAGCACTTTCTGACCATAATCTGAGATGTTTTTTAGACACTTAAACTTTGAGAAAGGGTCACAGAAATTATTCCTTTGAACATCAGACGATGTTTGCGCAAGGCCTCGTCTGTAAACGTTTAATGAGGAGCTGCGGTACTGAGGCAGAGACTGATGTCATTAATAATTCAGACAGTGAGCTATCAGAGAAAAACATAAGGAACTGCATCATCATTGTCGTCATCATCATCATCATTATCATCTGAGGCAGATCCCTGGAGTTTGCCACCTTTACAGACCTGGCAGCAGTTCAGTTTGGCAGGTGCAGACACCTGTGGGGTTCACAGATGCCACGGAGTCAGATGAGTCTTTCAGCATCATGATCCTGTCAGTAAAGACAAGAAGACAAAGTAGAAAGTGAGTGAGTCTGATGCTGAATTCATGCATATGGTAAAAACAAGAAGAACAAAAAAATAAAGAGACCATACTTTTCATTTTGTGTTCAGTCAAATAACTCTCCAGTAACAGGACAGAAAATGGGCTTTGTAGCGGCTGGTGGTGTAGTGGTGGTGGTAGTGACAGAGCAAATCATTGCAGTGAGTGAGACGCACCAAAGCACTGCTGTTGCTTGACAGGGGGCGCCAGAGCACTTCTAAGTCACTTTTCTTCCAGCAGAGAGGAATAATCAGGAAAATGTGAATTTTAATTTTACATTTCTTCCCCATGAGGTCCTTGAATCTGCTACTGGTAATTTCTGTGTGTGTGTTGTATGTGTATTTTCCACGATGCAGGACAATAAAGACATATTTCATCAATTATTATGACATATTAAAACTCCTTATTGACAGCCCTTATGGTACGTTTAGTGAGTCAGTTAATCAAGATCATTTCTCAGACTGGATCTGGGACTGGACTGGACTAGACTATGAGGAGTTTTCATAGACCCCATTTCTGGTCTGTAAAACAGCATTTGTGTTGTATCTACTGTTATTTTATCCCTTCCTGTGAACAAAACATGTTAAAAACCCTATTTTAGTGAAAACACAGAAGTTTTATCAGCAAAGTGGCAAAAAAATTAAGTATCAAACGACCTCTGTGACTGCTGCATTATAAAATATAACTATATTAGACTGTTGATACTGATACGTGTCTAATCAGTATGCTACTGTTTTTTCTGTTTGAGGTGGGGCTCGTTTCAAACTAAATACACTTTGATATCTATGATTATATAAACACAAGTCCGACCCCAAAGCACCTCAGTGCTCAACAGCCGACAAGGTGCTTTTTATCCTTTTTTTTTCTTCAGACACATCTTTGTTGATTGTGGTTTTAACTGAATCTTTCCACAAATGACTCTGGCTTATCCAGACACTTTGCATACTTCAGATACTGACTATTGTTTTAAGGTTTTGTCGTGGGTGAAACTGTGAAACGGTGAAACTGCGTGTCTTTCATATGCTGTTTCACTGAACTTCTGTTTCTTTTCTTTTAATAAATTTCAAGCAGTGGAAATTTAAAAAAAACAAATCTTTAGATTTTCAGAATCATTCGCTCAGAAGAGACGATGGTTTTCCTCAACCGTTACCACAAATTATGTTAAATTTTTTGTGCTGGTGTACAAGTTGTAATGACTTCATTAAAGTTTAGTGAGTTAATGAAGTTTTGAGTGTTTTACAAGTGGAAGAGTGCCTAAACTTTTGCATGCATCATTTAATTCCTCAAACGTGTTTCTGGAACATTTTTATAACGCATAAAATAAAAATGATTTTAAAAAAAACGTCACGCATCATGCAGCAACCTCCAAACTGAACTGCACTCAGACAATAGTTTTTAAGTCTTCTTGCTGTAATTGTACAGCATTTTATTGACAATTCGCTGAAAAAAAAACCTTTCACACTAGAGTGGCTGATGACCATACTGTGTAATCTTCTGTAATATGTAAGCTTCACAGAAACTTTTTTTTTTTTCATTTAGATGACATCCATTTATAAAACATAATAGCTGGTTATTAGAGGCTTATGTTCAGAGTCAGGCCTTTATCTCTAAAATTACATCCTGCTGCTCGGTAAAGAGGGATGTTAGTCAGAGAGGAGCTCTTGACGCTAAGTGTGACCCTCCTGTACCCTTTGCCTCAGGATATGACTGTCTGACTTCAGTGTTCGTGTTGAGGAACTAAGCTCCAACAGGCTGAACTCTTTATTTTTTTTTTTCTTCCATCTCAATTAGCTCTCAGACAGCTTCTTCTCACTCTATGACCTTATACCTGAATCTGTAAAAAAGGCCAACTCCTCTTCGTTTTCATTAAGCAGATAAATAATTCTTAATCATCTTCTCAATATAAAAACAAGTTTTAAGATTATCCCGGAGCCTGATGATGATTTTAATCTGCTTCCTCTCTTTCCCCGGAGGAGCTCTCCTGGGGTTTATTTATGCCCCGGGGGAGTGGATTTCCTACATCCCTCTGTGAAGCTCCATTGTCAGTTTGTGGATCAACTAAACCCCCACCCCCCCTTCCTCCCAAATCTCAGCCAGGATCTTGGCAGTCTGCCACAGATGTCTTTGCACCTTTTCTGCAGAAACAGGACAGTTGGGAGTTTAGTTTGTGGAGTTTGTGTGCATTTACGTGCCTCGTCTTTTAGTTCAGTCATCATTTTTGTTGAAGCTCGATGAGATTGTGATGCTGACACACCACAGCGGCAGTTTCTTTACAGCCTCTGAAGTACGGATCCACGGCTCCAGATTGGACACACTCATGCGAGCAAAGATCAAGCATTTGATCTATACAGTCACGGCATATTGAAGATGTAATGCAGACCACGGCCTGATTAACAAACTAAAGGCCATGGGCCAGTTCTGTGAGCCCTTTCAATGATGTCAGTTCCATGAAACCACCTTGTTCTCTAGAGATAAAATGAGTTGTTTAATCAGCTCAACAGAAAATAAATTGGAAATTTTGATTCAGTCTTCCACTGACGAGGTTATGTTTTCACCCCTGTTTCTGTACTTGTTAGCAGAACTGCATAAAAAGTACTGAAATGAATTACACCAAACTTGGTTGAAGGTTAAAAGGGGGCAGGTTTAGTGTTAAGGAAAGCTTTTTTTAAAAGCTTTCTTTAACACTAAGAGGGTGCTCTCTTTTTTTGACAATTGCATCAATTTTTAAGGTAATGCTTTATGGATGTGGATATAAAAATGTAAAAGGAAAAAATGAGTTTGCACAGCCAGACATATGTGGGATTGTTTAGCCTTGGAGGTTTATTGTGCACTGGAAGCCATCGTTGATCATTTAAGTCTCTTTTTAAAGCAAAAGGGATAACATTTAAAAACATCCAGCTCCTCAAACATGAATATCTGGGTTGTTTCTTTGGTTTAGGGAAACTAAATCCTGACGCAAGTATCATGGCCTTTTCAATAATAGCAATTATGCAGAATTTTAGTAGCTCTAAAGTATTTAAAAAACATCAATATCTAGAGGAAAGCTAGATTTATATCACAGAACAACCCGTCTGGTAACAGTCTAAGACACTGGGGGGCGCCACAAACCACAAGCCTTTCAACACATGGCAGAACCAAACGAGAGCTCGTGACTTCTTCGGTCATGGCTGCAGCAATAAATTGCATGACGCCTACAGTACAAAAATATTCCAATAGATGGCAACATAGGATTTTGTTGGTGGTCACACTTTGCACTTTGGTGATGTACAGAAGCAGCACGAAATAATTAAGTATGAATATTTAATTTGATGAAGCAGCTGGGAGAACTTCTAAGAATTCAATTTAATTCACAACTTTGACACAATAAGAAGCGGTAAACATGTTTCATCTTGCAGTTTGTATATTTATTTTAAAGCAACTTCTTTTGTAAAATATAAATACAAATTATGAGATATTTTAATTACAAAGTTAAAACAAAAATGAACACACCAAAAATTACTTTACTGCAGTAGCCTCCCTGTTATATACAAGCTCTGTGCCGAAGGTGAATATCAACATTATCTTAAAACTTTATTATACAAACAATTTTGTAGTTTTGCATGTTAAATTACAGACTAAACAGGAAGCAAAATTTGAGCATTGAAGAAAAAAAAAAAAAAAAAAAACAGCAAAAAAAGGCCCTGAGGCTGAAGCGAGTGCTAAAGTCTGAGGAGGAAAGAAAAAAAAAAAAAAAACATCATGTGCTTCCTATAAACACAAATACCACATTCAATAGCACAGTCTCAGTACTATCCTGTACAGCTAAACACATGAACAATGTGCTGCGCGCTCACACGCTCCATCCAATCGCTGACAACACGACTGCACTCTGTTGCCATACAAAATCTTTCAGAGGAGTCATGAGCAACATCCAAAAAGAAAGATATATATGATTTTACTTATACATATATTAATTTATAAAAATAAGACCATTATTAAGTCTACTGAGCCACAAATTTATTGATCCTCAGTTAACGGAGGGAAATATCTGAGCAGCCCGGTCAGCCAGCAGGTCAGTCCATCTGTACAGTGCACCAGTGCTGGTTCACAGCGGGGGGCCAAAGCGCGAGAGCTAAGGGTCAGTCTAAGGCATATCATCATAACCCCTGGTTGGTTCTAAAGCAAACTGCAGTCGGTAAGGATCCAAAGATCCAAAGTTTAGTGACTCCAGGGGTCAGGATGAGCCCAGTTTTCCAACAGCCTTGATTTTGTCCTTCAGTTTGTCCCCTGGATGGTCCCAGCGGTCATCCAGACACTCCAGTGTGGATCCCAGCATGGCGGCCAGCTCAGCGCTGTCTTCCACCAGGTCCAACAGCTCCTTGCTGTCTGGGTGGAAGCCCTCCAGCTCCTCTGGGCAGGAGAAGAGCTGCGACAGAGACGCTTGCTGGTAAAACTCTGCTTCCGCAACCGTCACCACCTCCATGTGGGGGAAGGCTTGTCGAAAACCGCGAGCTGACATCCGCAGTCGGCGAAGCACGTCTGACAGTAGCAGCCAATTTCTGGGCCTAAAAGACCATAAAAAAAAATCAGCGAGTGTTAAAGGATGAATGAGGGACAGCAGCAAAAACAATTAAAAACAAATGCGTTTGCTCTTGAGATTTAAACTCACCCTTGAGAGAGGGACACCTGGATGTTGTAGCAAGGCAGCAGAGGTCGGTCAGAGAACTCAAACTCAAACACCTCCCTTTTATCATCCTCGTCCTCGTCCTCAGGACCTGGAGGATCTGCAAGGATGTCATAGATTCCGCCCTCTTCACTAGACTCTGAAACGCACAATAAAGTATAAAGGGATTGTTATTTTTACTGAGTTTAGAAAATGCGATGGTCAGTCATATACTGCTCAAGGAGAAAAAAGAAAAAAATTGTAAGAAAATGAGAAAGAAAGAAAAAAAAAACAAGATCACACAGACAACAGTGCTGATCAGTACTCACCACACACAGCGCTGCCGTAGAATTCCCAATAAAGCCCTGGGTCATCATCAGAGCGGCCCTGAAGGTCAGCAAAATAATCTATGGAGAAAAGAGAGGAGCGAAGCCTGTTATTCAAGAGCTGGAACCCTGGGGACAAGCAACAGGGCAAATACAATTGCCCTTGGAGACTACGGCAGAAAAATGGATAAAGAGCACAGTAAAACAGAGAGAGGGGAGGGGGCGAGGGGAGGCAGAGGAGGGGCAGTGTCAAGAGAGAAAAGAGAAACAAACAGAGCAAATGTTTTGGGGGAGGAGGCGGGAGAGGAGGGGGGGGGGGGGCGATGGTCAGGGCCCAGTGGCTGTACCACGGGGGAGGAGAGCGACTGTCTCCGCTGGGTTAGAGCTGGCTCAGTTCAGAGCAGGGCTACAGACGGCTGCCAGGAATCAAACAAGCGCCACACACAGTTGCTGAGCGCACACACACACATACAGCGAGTGAGAGAGAGAGAGCAGGCGAGCGAGCTGGAAACAAACAAGCAGAGGGAGCTGGGTAAGCACACACAGCGAGAGCAAAGTGTGTATTCGACAGGCGTGCGAACACGCACACACACAGACACACACGCAAGCGAATGAGCGAGCGAGAGCTGGGCTTTGTGCCAGTGCTGAGGCGTGGGGCGTCTGGCGTGTGTTTGGAGGGATTAACGGCCTCCAGATGAGTGGGACCAGGTGGAGGGAGGGCAGCAATCGCTCGCTCTCGCTGATTTTCTCCGGTGCTCGATCTTCCTCTCTCCGTCTCTTTCTCCCCCGCTCTGTCAATCCAGCAGCCATCGATCTATCCGTCTACGCTCTTTTCAAAATCTGACACCATCTTTCCAACCATCTACATATAAATCTTCCTGTTGCACTAAACCCGTTCACCCTTGTGCCGACCGTGAACTTACACCTGTTCATTTCCCCCTGTGTCTGTTTTTTGCAAAAGCTTCTGTTAATAGCTTTTACCTAGTTAGGTTAGGCGTTTGTGTAATAAATGGCAGTCTACGGAGGAAGTGTGTGTTTCTGTTTGCTTTCATTTCCCTCCCTCCCGCAGACTCGTCATGTTGTCTCAGTTTAACTGCAAACATTCAGACGAACCCTCTCAACAGACCACGTCAGGCTCTGTGTGGCAGCCTTGTGAAAAGACAGACACACGCACGCATACAAAAGCAGAGTCTCCAGCCAGAGCGAAGCCCATTTCCGCACGTACGCTGAACAAACACAGTTGGCGTTGCTAAGTAACCAGATAGAGGAGCTCAGAGGCAGCAGCACGCACCCCCGGTGGGCTGAGACTCCCTGTCTAACAGGTGGTCAAAGGAGGGGCGTGTGGGGGCAGGAGAGGGGAAACATGATGACAGATCCGGTCACATCCAGTGGCGGTTGGGATGTGGAGGATGAGGATTTAAAGAGGAGAGCGACTCACACCAACAGGTTGGCAAAGAGGTTAGAACATAGAGCGAACGAGCCAAGACCGGGGCATCTGGGAAATGGGTGGCTGACCGAGCTTTTCAACAATTTACCTTTGCCCTACCTCAATGTGCACTCTGTGGACTAAAAAAAGACAGTCTTTGTGTCAAAGCTTTTTAGCTTCCTGTTATCAAATTTGTGACTTTAGACTTTGTGGTCAAAGGACATTGATATTCAAATTTCCTGGCTTTTGGATTCCATTGTGTTTGCATGAGAAAGGAAATGTTGTGTTGTTTCACTAGTACAAAATAGTAAATAAATAAACACACGAAAGAAAAACAAGTATTTGTCGATTTTCTTGTCCTACATATATGACGTTTATCATTCATTTTCATTATTTCTAATTGACGTCATTTGCAATGCAATCTGTGTTTTTCTTTTTTCACACTTTTGCCTTTGTTTCCACAGGGTGACGAGGTGGGGGTGAAGGTTGTGACTCATGACCTCTGTATTTCTAAACCAAGACCATAAAGTCAGCTGGGATCTTACCGGTGAGAAAGCATTTCATGCTGTCGCTGTGGGTCATCTTGAGGAGGCCACGGCCAGAATATGTGGCGAGTGTGGGGTCAGCGCCGTAGGACAGCAGGACTCGCACCACATCCAGGTGGTCGTTCTCCACAGCGTCATGAATCGGTCTGAACCAAAAAGAAATTTACATTAATTTTCCAAAATTACTGGTAATTTTTATCGTCAAGACAAAGGTTAAATATGTTGTGTGAAACACTGAAAACATATCAGTGTCATAGTAACTGCAATACTCATGGGACACTTTTATTGGCAGCATCTTCAGTGAAACTGAAAGCAGCATTCTTCCGTGCCATGAAATGTTTTTTACGTATTTAGATCTTCCCTAAACTATGACCTACTGGGACAAAGTAAAATGTAATTTATGGATTTATAAGACTGCCATTCTTCGTAGGAATGGTCTCACCTGGGTTCTGTAATACTGCCAAAGTCGCAAATCTGGTAATAAATAAAAGCTTAACTGCTACACAATACACCTTTAAGACCTGTGCACAGCCTCCTTGAACAGATCCCCTACTGTAAATTTTAATACACTGCAATGAAAGCAGTCGGCCTTTCCCCATTTAAAACTGCAGCTAATCTGTCAAATCACTGCTCTTGCCAAGCACATATAAAAATCTATCCCAGGTTTTTTCTCATGAACTTCTTCAAGTAATGAAACAGATCTATGATCATGCAGTAGGAGCAGCTGATGTCACTGTGTGTTTGTGTTTACCTTGTGCCATCCTGGGCACTGCAGTTGATGTCGGCACCGTAATCCAGCAGGTGTTGGACTATGCTGAGCCAGCCGCGAGCGCATGCCTCATGGAGAGCGCAGTAACCAGCATAGTCTCTGTGATTCACTTCGCAGACTCTGTTCTCCAGACAGTACAGCACCACCTCCTAAAGAGAGCCAGCAGAAAAGGGGGAGAGCAGAGTTCAGTGTGTGACAACACAAGACCAAACACACAAGTCAGACGGAGCAGACGCATAGGCAAACAGTCCTTCCCTTTACAGTTCCTGTGGGAGCGAAATTAGGGAGAGGAGGAACTGACTGTGTTCCTGTGTCGGACAAACACACACACTCGCGCTTCAAATGCTCCATAATATTAGAGCTGGCGCCAAAACACATCGAAGTGTGACTCAACTGTTTTTAGCCTGCCAGATTTTGCTCATGCACGTATGAGCGTGTGCGAGTGTGTGGAGCGCCTCTGCCATGGTCGGGTCTGGATGCTGCTGCTGTGGCAGCCTGTTACGATGGTTGGCCTCTGAACACAGCATAATGGAAGCGGAACAAAGAGATTTGATAGAGGCGCTCGAGAGCTGGAAGCGTTTTCTCTGGTCTAGCGCTGTGACAGTTGGCCATCCAGCTCTAAGTAGTCAGACTGGTTTTTATTGGACTGGAACAAGCGTCTGCCGCTACTAAACAGAGAGGAGTCGGAGAGATAGAGAGCAGCCCAGCAGCGTGTTGATACGGGACTTGTCCGAGTCAGACTACATGTTTTATCACTGCGGGTACGTGTTTGTCTGTTTGGATATGCAACTTAGTGTGGGACTACACAGGACGACTCAGAGACCTTTAAAAAAATTAAACAGAAAACTCCTAATTTATATATATATATATATATATATATATATATATATATATATATTTATGTATGCACGACACATCCACTCCATCCTGCTAACAGTTCTGTGCCGAGGGGAGGAGAGCTGCTCATCTGAACCTGGGGAATGACTCCAAACTTCCATTTCTATGCTAATTCTGGCCTGCCGTCTAGTCCAAGTGTTTATCTCGCTCTCACCCTCTCTCTTTCAGCACAGGGCGGATGGAGGGAGGAAGAGGGAAGGAAAAGCAGGCAATTGAGAGAAAACAGACTGACAGAAGGATGAGCGAAGGGTTAGAGAGGGCGGAAGAACGGGAGAAGCGAGAGGCAACACCCCAACAGATGACAGATAAATGAATCTGTGGATGAAATCTGCCGGGGACGTCCTCTGGGCTGAAGCTGATAATAACAAGAAATGAAAGGGTTGGGGTGTAGTGGATGGAAGTGGCAGCGGCAGCGGCGGTGATGGTGGTGGTGGTGGGGGGGTGTAGTTGATACAGAGGACAATCAGAGACAAGGAGGAAGGAGACACAATGAAAAAAAAAAAGAAAAGAAGGGAGTGGAGAAGTGGAAAGCGGGTTTGAGAGAAAGAGCAAGTGTGAGCAGAGCGAAGCAAAGTGCAAGAGAAAAAGAGAAAGAGGGGGGAGGTTGGTAGTTGGGCGACGACGCTCCAACTGGTTTTCGTTTGCTGCCAACACTCTGTTTGCCTGCTGGAGAGAGATTCAGGAGCGCTGTGCCGAAGCTCCCCTCTGGGGGATTCCACTCACTGTGTGTGTGTGTGTGTGTGTGTGTGTGTGTGTGAAGGAGAGCAAGTGTTAGAGAGACTGACGGGTAGGGGAGTGTTGATATGCAGCTTGCCTAAGCGTGCGTGCATGCGTGTGTATTTTTGTGCTGCTGACGAGTTTATGCGTGCATGTCTGCGTGTGAGTGTGTGTGTGTGTTTATGTGTGTGGCTGTGGAGGAGGCGTAGCGCTAAAACCTCCAGAGCCGTGTTTAATATCGCTGGGAGAGAGCGAGGAGCTTAGCACGAGAGCCCCGGCTTCCCGCCAGACACACACATACACACACACACACACACACACACACACTCCGCAGTAAAATGAGACACCACCACCACCACCCCTCCTCCTCCTCTTGCTCTTTCCCTCCGTCTTCTAATCTCCCTCTCTAGAATGCTTCCCTGCGCTCGCCTGCAATCAATGCATCACTCAGACATTTAACCCCTTGCAGCGCTGCTTTACACGCTCCACACACACACACACACACACCGGATGTGTGTGTTTGTATATATATTTATAATTGTGTATCACACGATCAAGTCACGTATGAGTGACTTCCCATGTGTGATCAAGCGCCAACAATCTACGCAGTTAAAGTCGATGCATGTCCAGACAAGTGACTGTGCTCGGGTAACAGAGGAAGCCCGACAAAATCTGTTCTCAGTCACCTGTTCTGTTTTACAATATTTGTTCGAAGAAAACGCCTGTTAACAGTCACGGACATGAAAACAAACAGATAATGACAGAAGAAGCCTCAAACAACTGCCGTAAATTGTTTTAGAGGAACCTGGAAATGAGAGCGAAATTCGCGAACATTCCTTTTTTAAACTAAAGCTAGTTAACTATGCGCAGGTTGAGATAACTACAAACGTAAAAACTAAAAATTAATGTATCTAACCAATAACATAACGATGTCAGGCAGCGATTAATACTTAACCATAATAACTTGCACCAATTAGCTAACCGCTAGCTAGCTAGCGACATGGCACGTCAATTGGCACCACTTTACGGCAGCCTCACGGCAACTCCGAAGGGACACACTACCTCCGTTACCGAAACGCGCAGTTGTCCATTATACTAGAAAGCTAGCTAGCTCGGTAGCAAACTACAAAAGTTAAAAACGCGGATTCAAGGAAAAATACAATATTTATATCATCCAGAGATTATCGATTGATCACAGGCAATGCCGCATTTAGATGGAAAGCCGTTAGATGTTCGACAGAGACGGAGTAATGTATGAATTTTAATGGGTTCATAAAGCTAATATGTTAGCTGGACTCTAGTTCTCTAAAAGGTTGACACTGCCAAAGCTTTTTGCTCTTGGTCAAAAGGTGCAAATGTGCGAGTCAGAGTTCCGCTGTTGAACTTTAATAAAGGTCAATGTAGATTTATTTTTCCTCCATGAGCAAATCCACTGATTTTTTTATTATTATTATTATTATTATTATTATTCCTTAGCGATTTAAATTCAAAGTTTTCCATCATGGATGCTGGTCTTGAGCAGGCTGCTTAAAAATGCGATCCAGCTTCTTTCATCGCTTAGCTTATTCGGGGAGTCTTGAGAAGCGAAAAAGAAAAAAAAAATCATAAGGTGATTTGTGGGCGGAGTATAAATGACAGATTGCACCTTTATCTGAGCTTTCAATGGGCGAGAGCTGAGGGCCCCCGAGCCCCCCGGCACGAGAGGGAGAGGGATGAAGACATCCGCAGAATCTCTCCTCATTACCATTTCAAATGCTCGGAGAGCGAGGCAGACGAGAGAGAGAGCGAGAGAATAAAAGGGTAGCGAGGGAGGGAGGCAGAGAGAGAGGGAGGCTTTCATGTGCAGAGGCACGGATCGCAAAACTAAACGAACATGAAATATGCACAGTGTCGGGCCGGGCATCAGGAACAGCGTAGAGTAGTGTGCGTGCGCGCCCGCGCGCCCACGTGTGTGTTAAATTACATGCATGTGTGCATGAGGTGATTCTACGTACTGCATGTGCAGGTCTGTACACGAGAGAAAAGCTAGTGCATGTGCTTACAGGGAACCAACTGGTGTTTCGTTGCGCGTGTGTATGAGTGAGACGAGAGGCTGTGTGTGTGTGTGTGTATGTGTGTTTGTGTCGCACGCGCGCGCCTGAGGTGATTTTTTTTTTTTTTTTTTGCACGTGCAGGTCTGCGTGGGTGTGCGACAGCGACGAGTGCCGAGACTCGTCGCTGTGTGCAGCATATGGAGAAGAACACGTTAGGATGCCTGTGCGTGTGCTTATTGGGTCATAACGGGTGTTCCTCTGTGCATATTTCTGTGTGTGTGTGTGTGTGTGCGTTTGTAATCAGCATGCGAGCTCAGTGTGTGTGTGTGTGTCTCGGGCCCTCATATCTCTCTGCCTGTGTGTGATAAGCCTAGAGCTTGCGGCGCTAAAACACCAGCGTGAGACAAGCGCTCTGTGCGTCTGCGGGCTTGTATACGAGTGTGTGTGTGTGAGAGAGAGAGAGAGAGAGAGGCGGTATGCATAAATTGGTGCGTCTCTGCGCACGTGTGTGTGTGTGCGCGCACGCTTGTGTGTGGTGGTAGTGGAGGAGGGAAGAGGGGGGGCAGCCCCACGGGTCTGCCCCAGGCTTATCACACACAGGCAGTGAGAGACGAGCTTCCTGAGAGAGAGAGAGAGAAGAGGGGGGAGAGAGAAAGAAGGGGAAGGCGGGGGTGTTGTTTGCGCAGCGGTCAGCGCCTTGTTTGTGTAGTCTCAGGTTTTCTCCTCCCTCCACCACCACCCCCTCCACTCTCCACACGCGGAGCGCAGGAAGGGAAAAATGCGAAGGGGGGATGAAAAAAAGCGGAGAGAAGAGGAGGAGGAGGAGGAGGAGGGAGGGAAAAAAACGTTCGAGAGAGACGCATAAATCAGAGAGACGAGCCAGCTTCTCTCCAGCACGGCTGACTGAACCCTGCTGCTGCTGCTGCGCTGCACCCTGTGTATGTGTGCGCGTGAGTGTGTTTGTGTGCGCGTCCGTGCGTGTGTGGGAAGGGGGTGGGGTTGGTGGTGGTGGTGGTGGTGGAGGGGAGAAACAGCCGCCGCCACTGCTAACCACAGTCACCACGGCACATTAGAGGGCCATTAGAATGCGATTATACTCCCAGTGCTTACCTCTCATTCACACTCTTGCTCTCTCTTTCTCTCCCTCTCTTTCTCTCCCCCACTCTGACTCACACACGTAATCGCGGACGGACACACACACACACACACACACCTCATCATCATAAATGTGTACAACAAACACACACAACCATAAAGCAACCGGTTAATGAGCAACGAAAAGATACCCGCACCTATTTACAGTTCTGTGAAGATACCTCCGCTGGTGATAAAAAACATAATCACGTGCAGACGTGAGTGTACACACACCTACTCTACCTAACAACACACACACACACACACACACACACACACAGCGAGAGGAGGCGGAGTGGACGCACACGGCCACAATCTGAAGCTCAAGTGGCTTTAAAAACACTTGGATCAATAAATCAATTTGTAAAATCTGTCAACAAGGGAGGGAGGGGGAGAAACATTTAGGCTCAAGAAGAGAGAAACACACAGGACGAGAAGAAGACAGCGGGCCATCCAACTTTAATTAAAAGCTTTCAGAGCAATGGGGAGTTGAGACATTCAGTAAAATACACACAAGACTGTTTTTTTTTTTTTCTTTCTTTCTCTCATGTGAATTAGAGGATCTGGTTTGGGAGCGAATTGATCGGCAGCTACACACAAAAGAAAAGAAAGAAAGAATAAAAAAAAAAAAACTCCCGATGTTCGAGAGAGAGAGGCACAGAGCATCAGTCTCCGTATAATGATCCCTCCGATCCCTCATGCTGTCTGCACGTGCACTTGTGAGCGTGCACGCCTGCGTTTGTGTGTGTATGTGTGTGTCACACTTCGCCTCACGGAAAATTAATGAGATGTGAGAGTGGAGAGAGGCGAGAGGAGGGGGAGGCAAGAAGGGGGAGAGAGGAGTGTGTGAGTGTGTGTGTGTGTGTGAATTCGCTCATGAGGAGGAGGAGGAGGAGGGGTGCCAACGACAATCTGAGTCACAAAGAGAGGAAGAGAAAGAGAGTGCTGAGAGGAAGGGGGGAGGGAGAGAGCGGAAACCTGAGAGAAAGAAAGAGCATAGTGAGTAAAAAAAAAAGAGAGAAAAAAAGATGGAGTATGGCGAGGAGAAAGCGTGAGTGAGGGTGAGATAGAAGGAAATGTTACAACAAAAAAAACAAGTGGGAAAGAATGGGACAGAAGAAGACAATTTTGAAAAAGGGAAGCCGAGCCTTGTCTGATAGGAACAAAGTAAGAACGACAAAATGAGCTCAATTTAAGAAAAGACAGAGTGAAGATTTGGAAGTGTTAAGAGTGTAAGATGTGAAGGGGAGGGTGGGGGGGGGAAGATAACTTTGAACAAAGGCCTGTTACCTCGTAGCCGAGTCGCGCCGCTCTCTGAAGCAGAGTCTCCCCGGCGTTCTTGTTCACGATCAGTCGCCGAGCCTCGGGAGGGATCGGACGCACAGCGGGGGACTCGGTCCTGTGCACCCCGGCCGCCTCCGGTGGGATGACGCACGGTGTTCTGCCATTCACCTGGGGCTGCAGGGAGGGCGGGCAGAGCGCGACGGGGGAGCGGGGCTTGACTGGAGAGCAGGGATAATGATTAGGAGAGGCGGCTCTCTTCCTTGGAGCACCACGCTGCTCGCTCAGCTGAGGAGAGAGAGAGAGAGAGAGTGTTACAGCCGCTGTCACATAGCAGACGGGACATCGATTCACAAACACACACACACGGACATTCAAGGGCACATGGATGAGCCTGCACACACGCATGCAGAATTAGATGCAGCTGCACATACACACACCATCATGTGATCATCTTTTTGACAAAAAAATAATGAGCTGGAAAATACAAAACTGGTTTAATTACATGACAATTAGTCGATGGTTGCTACAAGGCCAAAAATCCATCCAGAAACAATAATTATATTTTCACTAACACTTGTGATGTTTGCTGTTTATTCACATCAAAATCTAGATAAAAATTCAACCCTTTCTTATTCTCACAAACTCTTTTGTATCATACTTATTACAAAGCTCAAAATGTAGATGAGTTTTCCATTCACAACACATCTGTGTTTATGTATGACTATGACACACACACACACACGCACCACTGACTGTTCACGCCCCGAACACTGCGAGGTTGGCACGCCACTTTTCTTTAACCACTAAAACCAACAGAGCCCTCGGAGCGCTGCGCAACACATGAGCGAGGGAGTTGCCTTGCTTCTGTGTGTGTGTGTTAGTGTGTGCACGCGTGTGCGTGTGACGTGCGTGCCCTCTCAGTGGAATTCCATGTCGGAGCAGCTGTCAGGCTGAGGAGGAGCAGGGGAGGAGAGCAGCAGCGCGGGCGGAAAACAACTAGCCTTCTTTTTTTTTCCCCCTCAATTTTTCCCCATGCTCATTTTTTTCCCCTTCCTTGTCTTTTGAACTCAGCTCTTCGTACGCTCAACCATGGCTGCCACATTCCTCGCCGTGTGTGTAGCCTTGTGTTCGGCACCGAGGAGTGTGATATATAATTGCTCCGGGGTTTTGTTGTTATGTCAGGAATGCTCACAAACACGCAGACACTCACAGTGCTGACACGCACCTACACACACGCGCACACGCACACAAAACAGCGCCGATGACACACGTTCAACAATTAAAGCCAGAGACGAACACACATGCACGCAGGCGCTCCACAGGGAGTCGCCGAGGGCAGGGGGAGGTCAAAGCTCCAGCAGCCCTCTAAACATTGTAAACATACTTCCTTCCTCTCGCCCTCCCTCCCTCACTCGCTCGCCTGCTCTCCCAGCTGCATAATCAGAGGCGCCGACAGGCATACTGAAACAGGCTGCTGCACACATCCAGACGCCCGTATCGTGGCCAGAAACCCTATCAGCACTCACCTTGTCATCTTCAGCTGCTCCCAGATCAGCCACACAACGCTGGCTTGGGCTGTTAGGAGCGGCCTCTTTCCTCTTCTCCCGCTCTCGCTCCCTCTGACTGGTGTGTTTGGTCTTGTAAGGCCGCTTGCCCTTGGGTTTGTCCGTGTCGCTGTGGCGTCGAGGCTTGAGGGGAGGGGTGCCTCCCATGGAGGGCTCTGGGCCCGGAGAGGGGGGGCCCCTCCTGGGCTCCTTGAGGCCACGGTCACCTGAGAAGGGGTCCGGCGGGTACGCTCTGTCCTTCAGCTGGCCGGGGGGAAGGGGAGATGTCACTACTCCTGGAGCAGGAGAGAGGAGAGACACAGAGGCAGAGTGAGTGGCTGATAGTGCGAGAGCTCGCCACAGTGGAAGAGGAGGATGGGAAGGTATTGCAAGGCCATCTCTCACCCTCTGTTGGTTTATTAATGAGCGCACAGAGCTGTCTGGGAGCGCAGCATGCCTGCTCGCTCAGGAAGAGAAAAAAAAAAAATGGAAAAAAATAAAACACACACTTGCATGCGCAACACTGGCTCACATTAACACCCCTGTAGTGACTTGTGCCTGCTCATTCATTGCAGCAAGGACACAGCTATGAGTAATCTCCTTAAACAAATGTGGCGCTGTCTGGTTTCAGCCTCGCAGTACATACGTGTTTAAAAGGAAAAAAAAAAAAGAAAGAAAAAAAACCTGCTCCAGAAACCAGGATGTTAAAATGCTGCTTAATAGCTCAAAGGAAATACATTTCCTCCTAAGGATCATTGCATGTTTAACTAAGCAGGAGTGTGGTCTAGCTTTGATTTGTGTTACAATGCGACTTTTAGAATAAACGGTCCATTAAACCAGTCATAGGCATGGGAACGAGTGAGGGGGAAAGTGAAATTATCTATCGTGCTGATGCTTAAATACACAAACACTTTTCAATTCCTCACACAGACAAATGTGTTTTACTATCTGATTAGTGTAATCCTAAAAAAAAAAAAAAAAAAAAAAAAAAAAAAAAAAGGAAAAAAAAAAAAGAAAGACCACAGCCCTGATAGACACACAATGAAATAACCACATCCATTGTAACAACATGGCTGTTGCCACGGTGACGTTATCTAAAAAGGTAAAAGTGAAAAAAAAAAAAGCTGCGGCCAATCAAGGCCTGTGGTTTCTGCAGGAAACATAAAACCAGAAATCTCCTCTGCTTTATTCACTTCCTTTAATCTCTCTCCTGGTCTTTCATTCTGGCGTCTTCGTTTCGTGTGAGCTTCCTTTTTCTTTTGACTCTGTTTGGGCACACGACTAAGGGGAAGCCCTGGTTTTTAGTAAGTACGCCTGTACGGCTGACACGTACGCAGACGCGTTCGCCGTCCTCGCTTTCCCCGCTTTCCCCGCCAGTGGTCATGACGGTGGGAGTGGTGGGGGAGAAAAAGAAAAATCATTGATCCTACATTAGTCACAGTACACCTGCCCACACATATCTCCACCAGCCACTTCCCTTATTCACACTTTCATTGCTCTCACAGAGCCCACTATAGACCAGCTGAACAAAAAGCGCAAAAACCACAAAGACAGGGGTGTGGTAATTTTTTCGTCACCCTCCCTCTGGTCCTGTTTCTGACTCTGCAGCCTTTCCCCTAACAGGAGGAAGTATCCCCTACCTCATTTCCTCTGCACCCTCCCCAAAGGCTCCTGGGAAATCCCCTAAAGACACAACGCTCAACAAGAAAGTGAAACGTGAGCCAAAGATAGATTTCCGTTACCCTAGCTGAACTCAGAGATACAGAAGCGGTTTGCACGGCTGGCGGCTCATTCTTACCATTAAGTAGCTTCTCGCAGCCCCATTTCCTGTTGATCTCAGCTCTCTGCGCTGTGGTTCTCTCCTCGGCTTCGCCGGCCCGGATCTTGCGCTCCCGTAGGCTCTGAGGTGAGGTTACTAATCTGGGCCCAGGCCACGCCCTCTCCTGTTTGATTTGGCATCCATCGGGTGAAGCCGTGCCAGTGGCGGGCTTGCTGAGTCGCAGTCCCTTCAGCTCGATGCAGACTTTTAGCTTTCGCACCTCGTCGTCGTCGTCTTCGTCGGGACTGGCCTGCTCTCGTTCATCTGCAAACCACATGAACATGGAGCTTATTTGACATTTCTTTTATATTTCCTGGAAGTGTGAACTTCTTGAAATGAAACTACAAAATCTTATCTCTCAGTTTGCTTTTATAATTATGAAACACTTCTCCCACTTTCTTTAGCACAAAAAAACTATAGACATATACATACCAATCTGTAGACAACCGAGCACAAAGAACAAAGGCCATTAATCACTACATTTTTATGCCCCCCGTAAGGTATGGAAGACAGCAAGCGGGATGTGAAACAGACAGATTGAGGAGTAAAAGGGGAAAGAAGTCGAGAATCAGACGAAGAGACAAAGCAATAAAGACCAGAGTAGCACCGGGAGACTTCTCCCCCCTGAAATTCTCAGGGGACGGGTATTTGACTCGTTTGCCACCGCCAGGGAGAGAAAGGGCAATACTGCATGCCAGAAAAAAAGAGAGAAAAAAAGGAAACCCAAACAGATGAGGGGAAAAAAGAAAAGAGATGAAAAGAGAAGAAAAGAGCAGCTTTGAAGAGGGTGGGTAAATCGCAGCAGAGGAATGGCAGAAGTGAAAAAAAAAAAAAAAAAGAATGGTTGTCCCTCTTTCTCGTTTCTCTCTTGCACACCGCTCAAAGGAAGGATTAAAAACTCCTCCGAGCTGGCTGCCACACAGAGCGAAAGATGGGACAGAGGGGGGGGTGGGTTGCTGGGGGGAAACGCGACAGAGCAGGTTTAAGGTGGAATTGATTGGGAAGATGGAAGCATCAAAAGGAAAGATTGTAAAAGATTGTTAAGAGGAGAAAAAAAAACAACCGATGAGACAGGGTTTGGGATCACAGAGGACGGAGTGAGCAGAGCTGCAAATAACGTGCGTGGAAAGCAGATGAAGTAAAGACGCTGGTGGTGGTGGTGGTGGGGGGAGGGGTTTGTACATAGGGGGTAATAAAGTATGTTGAAGAAATTCTCACCCGTAGAAAGTTTAGGTCTTTTCTCTGGATGGGACACCCGCTCTCCGTCCTCCCTCTCTGAGTCCTCCTGCTCCGTCTTGGTGCAGAAGGGACGTTTCCTGTTGAGTCCGGAGACGGGGCTGGTTTTCTCCACAGAATAACCTCTAACTGGTGTCAGAGTGGGGGGCATACAGTGACCTCCTTCAGGCTCTCTGATGACCTTCTTGGCTCCATCCTTTATCCCTCCTTGGCTGCCACTTCTGGTCCCGTCTCGGGCCCCTTGCCCTGGGGACAAAGGCTCCCTTTGGCCCCCACACCTCTGGAGGACTGGGACTCTGTTGTTTGTGTACGTCGGCCGAACACCTGAGGAGAGCAGAGACAGACGGGTGGAAACGGGAAAAGAGGGACAGGGGACGAGGTGGGGGTGAGTAGGAGGGGGTTGGGCAGAAGCAAAAATAAGCAACAGAAGATGAAAGGGACACAGAGAATGCACACAGACAGACAGACAGACAGGGAGCAGGGGGGAGAAAAGGGGGCGTGGGTGAGACAGGGTGGATGGGAAGGGGGGTGGATTGACAGAGGGAGAATGCCAGTTAAACACCAGCCAGCTTTTATTCTGCTTTAAAGACAGGCAGTAAAACTTTGATGGGGTAAAGACTTTTTAATCTGATGTGAGCCGAGCCAGCGGCCTGACGGTTCAGCACAGCCGCTCGCACTTCAGAGCGCGGCGAGGCAAGAAAACATCCTGCGCTCACACTGCGACCACCGTTCTCCCCCTTTTCTCTGTCCTCCCCCACGGCATGACCGCACCACGCCCTTCTCACACAGAGCGTGACTCCAACCCCCCCTTCTCCTCCTCCCCCCTTTTCCCTCTCTCCCTCTCTGTCTCTCTCCATGCCATAATTAGGCTCACACGTCAGCCGCGGCCTCGCTCCAACACACAGCTGGGCTCTCAGCCAACGTAACTAACCCCCCCCCCCTCCCCCCATCCTCCCTCCCTCTCTCTCTTTCCGTTGCGCTCTCCCATCCGCTTTCACCCACTAACTCCCCCCCCCTTTCACTCTCTCTCTCTCACGCAATCTCTACCCCTCCTTCTCCTCTTGCCCTCCCTCTCGATCGTCTCTCCGCGCAGATAAGCACAAAAGGCTTCTTGAAAATAAAACTCCCCCCTCTCCGTCTCTCTTGCTCGCTCGCTCGTTCGTTCGTTCACTTGCTCTGCCTTGCTTGTGTAAGAAAAGTGTGTGTGTTGAGTCTGCGTGTGGAAAAGCGTGTCTTTTTTTAGAGTGACCTGGTCTTGCCTCAGCATTTGCTGCAAGTGCATGTGAGTGTGTTCGCGCACCTATTGTTTGTGTGTGTCCCTCTCTGAGTGTTCATTTGCAGAGTGGCTGCATATGTGTGTGCGTGCATCACGAGTGTGTGAGTGTGTGTGTGTGTGTGTGTGTGTGTGTGTGGTGCTGGGTTACTCACCCTCCCTCTCTCCCTGCCTGGTGGTGTGTTGGCAGTGCTCCAGCGCTCGCTCTCTGCGCTGGCCGTCTGCCAACTCCCGTCCTGCTGCCGAGGCAGACACACACACACCGCCGCCCTCCTTCTCCTTCAGCTCCAGCTCCGAGAACCGCATCATTGCCCGCTGCACACAAACACACACACAGACAGACGCACACACACAAATGCAGAGAAAACCCATGAAAACCACTCATCATCTGCCCACACCACACACATACACACACACGTACACACACACACACCTCTCTAAGCCTCAATCTGGCCTCAACAGCTACAGAAGCAAAAAAAAAATTGCATCAGAAATCACATTGTCTCAAAAAAAAAAAAAAAAAAAAAAAAAAAAAAAGAAAATGCCAAAGAAATTAAACCCACATACACACACACACACCACAACGCACACAGGACAAAAAGGTAGACAGATAAAACACAAGCATGGCATCAAGACACAGGTTAGACTACTGCAGCCACTGTGAGTCCATGCGCTCTGGGGCTTAAGTCCTGGCATCTCCCTTCCTGAAACATAAACATGGCTAGGAAACATATACATCTAAGCCCTGAGGCAGAGAGAGGAGATGAAAAAGAGGAAAGAAGGGAGTGGGGGGAAAAAAAAGGAGTGTGCAGCGATACAGAGTACAAAGGAGACAGAGCCCATCAGAGGCAGATGTGATAAGAAATGTAAAGAACTGACCTCCCAGTTAGCTGCAGGTTGACTTATATTACTCCCCTCTCGTGATATGACTTCCATCTAAGCAATTAGAATGGGGGGGCTCAATATATCTGTCCATCATTTCATCTTTTCTTTTAATGAATTTTTGTTATGTTTCTCCACATGTTTCTTTTACACACAATATGCAGCCACAATCCCACAAAATAACACAATCAAATTAAAGTGACTCAACAGGTCAATTAACACTGCATCAAAACTATCAAATAATTTCTGAACCGCATGAAAGACAAATTTGAAACAAAGGAAAAATCAATACATTCATAGTAAGCATGATTGATAATGAAAATTCAGATTTAGCCGTCTCTTTTTTTCCCTTCCCAAACAGACTTGCACAACTATTTTTTTTTTTTTTTTTTTCATGTCCAGAAATAGAGCGTTTGATAGCTTTGTGTTGCAGCTGTGCATTGACAAGCATGACACAGACAAAACCACAGTTTTCTAGGGTACAACATAGACAGACATGTGCAACCTATTAACATATCTGCCTCTGAGCCGGCGGATAAAATAGGATAAAGAATAAAAGTGTGTTTGTTTTTCTAACGTAATGTTGACCATTAAAAAAAAAGAAAAAAAAACAGATAAAAGTCTAAAACGAACAGCTCGCTATGTGTACATGAATGATAAAGGACGATGGCAAAGTGCAGGGGACGTTGCTGTAATTGTGTGTTCATACATGTAGTGTAGTCTGTGTTAGCAGAGAGGGTCTTTTAGCCAATAGGGCGAGGGGGAATTATGACACTGGACAGCAACCAGGCAGGGCAGCATAGGCCATCAGGGGGGAGGAGGGTCGGGGGAGGACAGCGACTGGCGGATGGGGGCATGCAGAAAAGCCTAAGAGGAACCCCGATACGGGCAGCTGCTGGTTTTAAGCACACTGCAAGCCCTCCACTGCCCCTAACCTTGGGGTTAAGCATGGCCAAAGGCAGTGTGAACTGTGAGGCTGCCACAGTCATGCTCTCAAACTACAGTATAGGGCTCTATGGCAAAGTCAGCACTAACACATGCTTTAGCCCCAAGGCTAAACACACAAGGACAAGCATGTACGGACACACAAACACGCACGCACAGAAATAACCTTTACAATGACTGCTCCCTAATCACCATACAGAGATGGCAGCCCTGGTTAACCTTTGAACTGCCCTCCCTGATAAAGGGCCTCGACTAGCCTCGCACCAGCTCACCAAGACAATGATAAACTAAGGGGAAGGTCAAGCCTATAGCCAGGACAGCAGCATGACAGCACGTATATTATACTGTACTGTGTTGTAAATGCAGAGTATGCCAATGTCATGCAGGGTTTGTTCCACAGGCAGTTCTTAATATTGCAGCAAGGGAATAACAACAGTGGCCCTTTGGGGTTTATTCCTGCGTAAATGTTAGAAATGAAAGTATGTTTGAAATGTCTGCACATAAGAAACGTTGGTCATAATGACTTCTCTGCTGCCCACCACCAACCTGAGCCCAATATATCCTGTTCTGTATATACACCCACAAGTGTTAATAGTCTTACCTGCAGTGCTCTCTGTTCACGGCTCAGCTTGCTGGAGTCAGCATACAGCTCAGTGGTGACACATTTAAAGCGGTCGCCAACGTAGCCCGAGGAGTTAGCAATCCGCTTGGCCAGACTGGATCTACGAGAGCTTTTAGATGAAGTCTGGTTACCCTCTTCTTCCTCCTCATCTCCTTCTCCTTGAGACTCTCCCAGATCAACAATACTATCTTCCTTTTCAGTCTCCCTCTGGGACACTTTTTCCTCATCTGACTCTTTCACTGCATCTGTGCAGTGCTGAGGGAGGTGAAGAGCTCGGACGTCCCTGTCCACTTTGTCCTTACGAAAGATGCGCTCTCCAGATGTTCGGGCACAGCGCAAGGTGCTCTGGTCTTGTTCTCCAAGGTCTGGGCTGGGACTCCGTTCTTCCAGGCTCTCCTCAGCTTGGGAAGCCTGCCCAGGAGAAGGTGGACATGTGCTAGGTGTCACCCCAGGACAGTCTGTGTCCTGAAGCACCTTTGGTTTCCCAA
Organism: Polydactylus sextarius; assembly: GCA_016801845.1. Classification (NCBI taxonomy): domain Eukaryota; kingdom Metazoa; phylum Chordata; class Actinopteri; family Polynemidae; genus Polydactylus; species Polydactylus sextarius. The sequence goes on along the minus strand of CM028912.1, from coordinate 5,210,497 downwards.
AGGGAGTTTCTGGCTGTCTGTCAGTGTGGCTAGGCTTCAGGGTGGGGCTCTGTCCAGAGTGAATTGAATACGGATGAGAAAGGTGGTGTTGGTGTTTTGGCTCATAGTCAGTCTTTGTCAGATTTTGGTTACTATGACAACATTCGTTTTGGTTAACCTTGGTGCTGGTCTCGCCAGAGGGCTGTTTGTGGACTGGGGTAGACTCAATATCAGTATCTGAGTGTACAAGGTCAATACAGACAATGTTTTCTCTGGATGTTACAGAGGAAGAGGGAGCTTTACTTTGACTGCCACCCTGTCCTTGTGCTCCGGCTTCCCTATCAGTCTTTATTTGGCTTCCCTCGCCCATCTCTTTCCCAATGCTGTGATCCCTGTGGCCCCCACAGTCATCAACAGCTCCCCGTGATTTCTCCTGTCCCCTGGACTTCATAGTTGTATCTGCCCTTTCTGACAACTTGTTGTCAGGGTGAGTCTGCATCAGGGGATGGGCCATCTCCTGTGAGTTATAAGTGAGGTACTCTCCTCCTGGACCAGCTGGGAGGTTGTGGTAGGATAAAGGGTGCTTTGCTGTTAGGTGGGTTGGATAAAGGCTGTTGCTGCCAAGTAATACTGGGTGATGGTAGACTGGACCCTTCCCTGTAATTGGTAGAGACTGTAGTGGCATGCCATCAGGGATGGAGTAGTGCAGGTATCTATTGGCGTAGGCCAAACTGTGGTTCAGGTAAGCGTCACCTTGAGAGAGGTAAAGGTGGCCAGTAGGGTGACCGTTCTCCAAGCAGGGCCTCTTGTATGACACCTCTGGAGTCGTTTCACCTCTCTTAGTGGCCATGGAGGATTTGTCTGTTCCCTCTCTCTGATGACCAATGACTGATGGATGTTCTGATTGACTAGGGCTGTGTTTGACCCATTCACCGTTGGGTTTGGGAGAAATAGGCCTGGAGCTGACCAGAGAGGAGCCAGACTGTTGAGTAGAGGAAACACTGTGGTTGGGCTCCCCAATCCTTGGACAGGAAGAGCTACGTTGCTGTGGGTGCACTCTCTCCAAACCCTTGTGTTTGATGACAGAGGGTGAGGAACCTTTGGCTTGTGAAAGGCCCAGGTCTGTGTTAGGCCTTGGAGAGGGGGGCAAGCCTTGTGTGTGCTGTGTATTGGAAGGAGATGGGCTAGGGACAACCCAGGAGGAGTGTAAAGTGCTGATAATTTCCGGCCTCTCTGAGACCTTTGAAGAAGTGCTGCAGACCACAGAGTGAGGGTGAGAGGAAGGAGAGTGGGACAGGTTTTCCTTCAGAAGCTCTCGGCTGGGGGGCAGTCCATAATGTGCACTTGATGCTATAGTGTCCATCTTAACTGGGAATCCATTGGGAGGCAGTACAAAATCAAGTATTCTTCCAGACAAATCTAAAGGTTTCTCTGCAGAGTCTTTGGTTGCTTGGGGTTGATGAGCTGGCCTCTCATAATTAGGTTTGGAGGGTGATCTGCTTGGTCTCCTCTCAGCCCCTACACTTCTATGTTCAGGTGCCCCATCTCTTGGCCTGGGTTTGTGGGGGCTGGGCCGAGCAGGAGAAGGCTGGTCTGATGCCATGCTGCTCACAGAGAATGGATGAGGAATGGACTGCGTGGATGAAGATGAGGCAGATACTGAGGAAGTGGAGGAGGTGGGTGGTTGTCCTATCCTAGCAACTGGTCTTTGTAAGTCTGGTGAACTGTCAATGAGAGCAAGGGGAGGAGGAGGTTGGGCAAGGCGAGAAGATGCATGAGAAGAAGAATCAGTAGGGAGACTATTATTATTTCCACCACTGGCGCCACTACTGCTAGTACTACTGGTGTTATTGTTGTTGCTGGAGCCCTTCCTGGAGGGTGGTCTGCTTGGTCTACTGCTCCTGCTTGGGGACCGGTCTCTGTCTATAACAGCCTGATGGTGCTGAGCATGAGGGGAAGGTTGGTGAAGTTGCTGTGCAAATGGAGAAACACCAAGCCCCTTGTCCTGGCAGTGTACCATTGATGAGGGGGCCACTGTGACTGTAGGGATCCTCATAGGGGGCACCACCAGGGAGGAAGAAATGGGTGAAGGAGGATAGGGAGGCATATAGTAGAGCCTCTCAGCTGCAGAGGCAGCTGCAGCAGGGTTGACATTACCCCCCTGAGCTGTACAAAGAGAAGAGTAGGCCAGGTGCTGGGGAAGATAGGGGTTGGGTTGACTGAGCAACGAGGCTTTGTACATATTCAGAGCTGCGTACTTGGATGTGTCCATGAAGGGATACAAGCTTGCTTCAGGGTAGGGGGTGAGCCAAGGCACGCGAAGGTAGCTGCCACCAGCACTCGCCAAACCCAGCTCAGATGCTTTTTCTCCAGGTCCAACCCTGCGCTCCAAACCTAGGCCGTCAGCCCCAGCTCCAGGAACAAGTACAGGCTTGTGGAGGCCTGGAGGATTGCTCTTGTAGAGCCCCAGGTATCCATTAGAGGGCTTACGGCTGTCCAGAGGGCCATCAGGCTTGTATATGAGCTCTGGGATGCCATCTCTGTTATAGGCAATGGGGAGGGAGGGCGTCTCTCTGCTCTTCTCCGTTGGTAGTGCTCTGATCGCTGGGTATACAACCCCGCTATGGAGACGAAGACCATCGTGCATTAAAGCACCCCGGTCCAGCCCCATTGCTGCCAGCGGCGTCAACCTCGCATCCACCTGTGGCAAAAAGAAAAAAAAAAAAAAAAACATGCAAGAAAAGTTCATTTGACATTCACCACAGAAATCACATCTACTAAACTGAATTTTAGAAAAAATGAAACGGAAAACGTGAACAGAGATGTTTAATTATCTGATGTTCTAGGTTAGTTTTACACATACTCATAGTGAAACACACTAAGTGTTTATTTCTAGAAAAAAGGGTGACTCATAAGTGTAAGCGGTGCTGACGAGGAGCACAGGGACTTGCCATGTTTTGTGTGATGTGGTTCCCTTGTCTTAGTTCCAGGTTGGTTTGTGTCTCAGCATCGACATCACGAACAGATGTTGCCCTGTGGAGATGAACAAAACAGTTAGCAGTCAGTGTCTTGGCTCTGCCACATACACACACACCACAGACACCGACAAACACACACACACCACATTTCTGGCAGAAAAAAAAATGTCGTTTTTTTTTTTCAAATCCCTAAAAGAGATATTACACAGATATAAAGTATTAAACACACTTTCTCGGACATGCAAATCTAAATAATATATCAACATATGCATTATTGCTATACAGCGATCAAATGTGGTGCAGAGATGAGTAATTGAAATGAGACACAGGCAGCGAGAGCAAAGGTACAAAGAAAAGCAAGATAATGGCACCGCCAGTTATAGTCATCACAACCTTCCTCTCGCTCACTCGTTCTCGCTCTCTCACACACACACACACACACACACACACCGTAGTCACTGGAGATGAAAGCGCTGTGTGGGCTCACCTCCCTTCCCATCCGTCACCACCCCCAGCAAACCCGCAGTCTCCACCCCACCCCCCTTCTTTCCTCTGACCCCGATCCTGCCCACCCTGTGGGCTAGACGTGCATTGTGGGGCTACGTCTATTCAGTCACGTTCCCCACACACTGGTTTTTCTGCGCCCTCTTTGACCTGCTCTCTCAGCTGCCTCTGCTAGAGGAGCAAGGGAAGATTATACATCAGAGACCACTTCGGTGGGGGGGGGGGGGGGGCCCATTTACCCGCCCGCCAACACAGAGCCAAAGATCAACAAACACAACAGCGAACACATGCAAAAGCATAGTACGCGGGCGAAAAAAAAAGAGACACAACTATAAATTTCCAAAACAACACAGAGCATGAAAAGGTAAATATAGGGGAAGGATTTAAGAATAAAAAAGCATGACTATGGAAGTTTGAGCCCCCCCCTTCCCCCGTTTTGAAAATCATAATGGTTATGACAGTAAGTTTAAAAAAAGACACTGACACCAGCAACCGTCTGTGTGTGAAACACCCTTTAATTTGTGGATGTTTTGCACGCATTTCAATTCTTTTAAAGCACGGAAAAATAACGAAGCTGTTGAGATATGAAATGAGCTACAAAGATTATTATCAAGTATCCATTAATGTAATATTTGAGGAAATGACAATTTCAAATTTAATAATTTGTCTGTAAAATAAAAGCTGCACTTTTATCAGCTGAGTGCTGATGGTATTGGTTTTACAGCTTCATTAAAACAGACATAAAAAGATAGCAGCTCTTACCATGACTAAATACAATTTTGGGTAAGTAGGTCACTAAAATGTATTTTTATGCATGTTTATGCATTTACAGTGTTAGAGACAAAACATACGTAAAAACACAGATTGACTCCAGAGGTTGACTCCTGTTGAGACCAGGAATTCAATTAAGCTGCTGTGACAGCAAATCCAACGCAAGTTCACCACTTTTATATTTTCTGTCGCGTCATTTTAGTAAACACAAAAGCTACTTGTAACAACGCCTTGTTTCTGTATTACCAAGAAGATCACAGTCTTGTGAGAGGAAAAAAAACAGTTGAGAGAGAAACTGTGACAAACCGCATGAATGTGGCATTTAATCTTTTTTATACAAACGGCAAAAACACTGAGGTGGCACTGAAGGCTTATGAGCTCTGGTGATAATAGTCTACTAACCCAGTGGTCTGTCTAGATTTTAAGAGGCCGTTTCAAAATGAAACAACAATGAGAAAAGGTGAAATTACTGCTCCCTCTTGTCAGATTTTATTTTAAATGAAATATTTAAGTTTGAATATTAAGACTTAATGACTCGTTGGGGTGGGTATTTTTTGTGTGTGTGAGGAGGCAGCCTTGGTAGTGGTGCCAGTGTGGAGAAGAAGTGGGAGACAGTCAGACGGCGAGAGAAAAGAGAGGGAGAGAGAAGCGTCTTTAAATAGTAAAAGTGAAGCCTTGTCGTGCTCGGCAGTGCTGAGCAGCAGCAGCAGCAGCAGAGAAACTCGGCTCCTCGATCATAGCAGAGAAACGCCTATGAGCCGCCGCTGGCACGCCACTTTTATTGCCGTGACCCGGGGCCCATTAATCAGCCTGCTGCCGGGCCCCCCCTTCGCCGTGGCTCCTCCCTGCCCCTGCGTCGCCCCCTCCTCCTCCTCCTTCTCTTCTCCTCTCCTCTCTTCTGCTTTGCTCTGCTCCGCTCCCAGGGGCCAGTCCTGCCTCAACAACATCCGCATCAGACGGAACCGAAACGGTTTGTGCGCCGTGCGCGTGTGAAAGTGTGTGCGTCTTGCAGCCACGTGTATGCGTCGCTGCACGACTCATACAGACAGCGTTGAGAAATCACATCAGTCCCGTTTCCTGTATTTCCTGGAGCGACACATGCCCCTCCACCCCCACCCCCGTCTGTCTGTCTCTCTCGCGCTGTGAAAACTCAGCGCTCAGTGGAAACGAAAAAAATAAGCCTCTAACACAAACTCACTGACGTGCTGCCTCAACCTGCACGGCCAGCAGAGCCAGCACAGCCACGTGAAGAGCCAGAAAAGAGAGAAAAACAACTTCAAGAGAGGAAACGATCTGTTCTCGTTCAAGCCAGTATACGACTAAACTAAAAAGAAAAAAAGCCAAGCCAGTCAGCCACAGCCTGGTTGTCTTCAGACCCGTGTTATTACTCCACGTCGCGCCCACACTGCGCCGGTGACCGAGTGCTTTATTTCATTTCCACGAAATCATTAGTACTCCTGCTAAGATGAGAGGCCGCACCGGGGGCTTCAAGGTCAGGATCAAGCGCATGACGGCGCACAGCATGCGCCGCCAGGAATAAAACACAGCTTTTTGGATGCGTGTGTGTATGTGTGTAGACCACTGTAGACGCTGAACTGCATATTCAAACCTTATTAAAACCTGCGCCAAAACCCAAAGTCCTCCATCGGTCACTGTCTTACCATCAGCTGTTTTAAAGCTATGTTCACTTTAGAGGAAAAACTAATGCACAATATGTTTTTTTATGTTTATATTGTTTGAAATAGGTTTCTGTACTTATTTTAGATGCTTTTATATGTTGCTCATGTTACATTTACATCCGCGACGCATCCTGAAGTCGATGAAAGACGCTGATGAAAGACGGAACATTTTTTCGTTGTTGTTGTGTTGGGCAGTTTTGTGTTTGTAGCTTCTAAACCTGATGCTCTGACAATATTTCCTGCCAAAAATGTCACATTGAGAGTGGAAGGACGAAGGGGGAGAGATAGGAAAAAGAGGAAAAGGCAGTGTGTGTGCGTGTGTGTGTTGACGCCCATCCCCGCTGCTAAGAATAGTTTGCGCAACAAACAACTCCCGACGGCCGCCCAATCCATCACACTGGTCGGCAGCAGCAGGCAGGGGGGGAAGGGGGCGCAGCGGTCGGAGCTGCGTTTATAAACCAGACCGCTGGAGCGGAGCCCCGACTCGCACCATTAAACAGAAAACCACCGGGTGTTTTTAGCGGAACCTCACATAGCTCTGTAGGGCCTATTTCGGTGTTAGAGCGCGTTTTTTATTTTTTATTTTTTGGAGGGAGGAGCAGCAAACAAGGGCAGACGGATAGACTGATAAGAAGAGAGAAGTGAGGAGGAGGGGGGAGAGAAACTCGCTTCTCCCTCGTTTTCCCTCGTTTCCTGTTTCTGAAGACAACGGCTTGAACTCCCCGTGACCCGCGGTGTACGCACCGGAACAAACACTGGCACTGCTCATCATTTCCTCCAGGCCTATGTGTGCGGCGCAGCGTTTGCGTGTGTAGCAGTAATGTTTGTACGTGTGTGTGAGAGAGAGATGGAGTTAGGAACGAGGTTGTATCACCATTAACAGCTTTTCTCTCCTCACAAGTTGATATACAAGCAACTGAGAAACGCAGATCCACAGTAAAACAAAACAAAGAGTCCAAGAAAGATCAATCATTTATCAAAACAACGTCACGTGTTTACGGTGTGATTGTGGCACGACTCGCATTTGTTCGCTTCAATAACGGGAGACGGAGAATGTGGGTCTTGCTGTTATAACGAGAGTGACGGCGCCCTTTCGCTCTGTGTCCCTGGAGCTTTGCCAAGCTCTCTGAAGCGCAGAGCTCCGATCAGCTCTAAAAAAAATGCAGTGTGACGCAGGATAATCTCCGCAGCGACGGGGGTGGGGTGGGGATAAACACGGATTAAATGCGGGCGCGCGCGCACTCACACACGCACATACACACACGCTCACACTGACTGAAACTAAACACACACACACACAAACCACAGAGACGCGGCGTGTGTGCGCGCAAAACGAGAGGAATTTTGCGCACACTGTCGGTGAACAAAACAGAAATCAGCAGGAACAAATCTGAGAGAAAAAAAACAAGCGCGGACCAAACATACAACCTGACTACTAACTACACAGCCCCCGGGCCACACACACATTCACGCACCAACATTAACACACGGCGTCATTAGTAGGAAAAAACAGAAGAAGAAAAAAAAAAAAAACAGAAAACGCGCGGAAGAGAACGCCAGCCTAATTTTAATTGTTATTGATTATCGCGCCTACGTGTGCCAAATGGTCCTACTGATCATCTCGACGCGAGCTCAGAGAGCAGTCTGCGGAAAGTTGACACGCCGTTTGTCAGCGTAGTTTCTGATAGAACAGAAACTAGGCTGATTGAGCAGCGACGGGGGCGCTGAGGGAGAGATAGAAGAGATAAATGCTGTGGAGGGAGGGAGAGAAAGAGAGAGAGAGAGAGAGACGGGCAGCGCGCTGCTGGTGGAGCGCGGAGCTGGAAGGAGCCAACGGCGTCTTCCTCAGCTGTCACATTATTAGCGACCGAGCTGTAAACAAGGGGCCCCTGCGTCCTCCCGGGCCGCTGCACAGCCGCATGCAAGTCGGTGCACGGTTCAGTTCCCCCCCTCGGCAGCACGGCCGTCAACAACGGCGACATTGTAACCTCCCCTCCTCCCCACCCCTTCCAGTGCTGTCACTAGGGCCCGGGCGGCGGCTGCTGAACTGGCTCTATTCATCCCGGGCCAAATGAGGACTAAATGGCCCTTTATGCCACCAAAGGACCTGATTGTAATGGGGATGCGCATGCACGAGTCGGCCCCTGTTTACCGGAGGTTTCTTGACTTTTCTTTGAAACGCAGGCGTTGCTTTCATGTGCTGGAGGATGTTCGTAATGAAAGCACATGACGCTAAAAGGTCTGATCTCCTTACATAAGCCCCCCCACCCCACCCCAACCCCTCATATAGCTTGAATGGTCTGTTTAAAGAGGAGGCTTAATTATTGGTGCTGTGTTAAGACGTAAATTAGGTTAAATGAATGTCAGTTTAAACAGGTGCTGAATCAGTGTGAGGCGAACCACAGCTTTCACACCTCTGACACCGGCCTAGATTTCTGGCTTTTAAAGGTCACACGTGTTCAAAGCTGACAAAAGCGGAAATGATGAAGCTGTAGCCAAACCAGTTTAAACACCTCATAGGTTTGGATTGTATTCTTCACTAAAATGCAAGCAAGTTTCGGTGTTTACTTAGTTGCGTGATGATCTCAAACTCGAGGTCAAGCCGCTTTATAGTGAGCGTGAACTCAGTGATGTGCCATCCAGACAGCAGATAACGCATTCCTGCTTTGAAGGCGGTTGCTGTAATAAACTCCTATCGCCATCGCTCGGCTGTGCTGCCAAGCGTCTGTGGGATTTCGTCAGATAGATAGATGCCGGAGGCACAGAAATCTAAAAACAAACGAGAGGGGCCTGATCGAGACTGAGCCTGCAGAGACTCGGAGAGAGGGAGGGGAGGTGAGGTGAGGCGTGTCATCATTACTCTGCTGCTAAATCAATCCTCCGATAGGCCAGAGCGGGGTAAGGAAATAAATACAATCACGGTGAGACTTATATTTTAATTATAGGCCCTATATTCATATGGTCCCAACATCCACATGTGGCTACTAGAAACTTAAAGACGGACGGAGGAGGTAAATATGGACTCATAACAAACAGATATCTGTGCGTAATCGGCTGCAGGGCCAAGTTTAATATATCGTTGGTGGCGTAGAGAATAATGTGATGTGTGTGGTTCTCCTGGGCCGTCCTGCCTGTCTCTGTGTCTGTGAAACACTACTGGGGGCCGACACATCTCTGTGGGGAAGTGATCCGTGCGCTCCAGACCTCGTCAAAACAAAAAGGTTTGTGGAGCGCTGAGGGAAGAGTGGAGGGAGGGAGGGAGGGAGGGAGGGGGAAAGAAGAGAGAGGGAGGGGAGTGGGGGGCGGCTCTCCTGTTTCATCGCGAGGTCCCGAGAGGCCAGCACGGAGCATAGCTTCAATCAAACCGTGACGTCTCCTCCGGGAGCTGCGCAGCGCCTGGAAAACCGATCTCTCCTCGGCTCTCTGCCGTGCCTCCGCTTTTGTTCACACGCACCTCGCCTCAACAGCAGCAGCAGCAGCGAGCGAGCGCAGCGCCGGCAGCGACGAGACTGTTGTTTTATATCCAGGCGTGAGTGAAGAAAAAAAAAAAAAGAAAAAGAAAGAAAGGAGAAAAAAAACACAACAAGCGCGACAACAATAAAACAGACCTCACGTCTCCGACTGGATAAAAAACAGAACACGGGCAATTCCTCTGACGAATTTTATCCAATCCCCTGCCTATTACAAACACATTAGAAGAAAGGTTTGATACACAAAAAGTGCCCCGTGATTTTTAGTGACGCGGTTTCTCTGTGCGTAATATCCCCCACGTGGTCTTTATTGATTCCAGATTAGAACAGCAGGTTAATGGGTTTAAAATGGGGGGGCGGTGTAGCTGTCCACAGATGCCCCCCCCCCCCCACTCCCAAACACCACGCTGACAACGTCCGCTGTCACAAACTACTCAGCATGACAATATGAGCCAGCAGGCCCGAGGCTAGTGCTGTCTTCAGGTGCAGTTTTACAACAGTCCGTCAACGGGTTACCGCTGCGGTCGCCTCCACAGACGGCAGTAAAAACCTGGACTTAACACGCACACATTCACACATCAAGTGCGCACCGGTGTGACTGTCTATATATGGACATATAAGGCTGACAAGAGGTGAAAGTGAAACCTGGGATTCGTTAACTCTTTGTTTCCTCTCAGAATTAATCTCCGGTAGATAAGAATCAACGTCACATTAAATCTAATCTTCTGTTGGACCTGGGTTAATAATAAAACTGTTTTTAGGAAACGTGTTAAGTCCTTTCACATGAAAGAGAAAGAGAGAGACAGAGAAAAAATATCAGTATGTCAATTTATGGTAAGCACCCCTCCCCCTCTGTGTTCCAACACCTGGAGAACAGATCAGCCCCACACTGACTTCACAGCGCACAGTGGAAAAATGATGCGCAAAACAGTCCGACGGGGTACACTATAAATAAACTCGGCCCACACAAAATGTGAAGTATTTGTTTTAAGCTTTCACAACACGCATCACTTGGGGGAACAACATGGACTATTACCTACAAACAAGAAGAGCTGTGTTTGATGTAAAATGTGTAGTTCAATGTTGATATGTAAAGGCAGGTTAAACCGTGTGGTCGGTGCGTAATGGATGACCTGCGTGGTGAAAGTCCAACTGTTGTACAGCACAAACAAGTCCCAACTAAAAACCGTGATACTCTTCAGGAAATTGACGTGCTGTGGAAAACAGTACATCATTATTTTTTTTCCAAAACAAACTAAATTTAAGAGAAACACCGACTGCGTTTTATTTGGGTCTGTTTGGTAAATAATTTGTCAAACAGTCTCATAAATCACTGTCCCAAAATCACCGAGTGTGATTTTTCAAAGAGAAGCTCCGTTTGATTTTAATCCCGTGTTTTTTACCTTTACATACCCCTTTTAAACCGACGTTTCATTTAAATACAATTACGCTTTCATTCCGCATCAAAGCCCCCTGAAGTAGCCTCCAAACGCCCCACCCCTCCCCCGCCACCTCCCCCCTGCCAGTTAATCCCCTGCTCTGTTCCCTCGAAAAGGTCCCAACACGAGGTCCTGCGCTCTCAACCTGCTCGAGCCTGAGCCGAGCCAGACGCTCGCGTTATTAGCGATTCTCTATACTGTATGCTGCGCGGATTGGCTGTCGGGACTTAAGTGGTCTTTTAGTAGCTGCTTCCCTCACTAAGCTCGTCAATGAGCTGGAGCCAGCCAATATGAGGCACATCGATCGTCCTAAGAGAGCGTTCCCTAATTAGTGCCTGTGTGGCTCCAGGACAGGCAGCAGGCACAGTGGCACGGGAGGGAAACTCCCCGACATGAGCCCTTCTTCTTCTACTTCGCAATGGAGAGTGCGGTCCTGACAAAAGAGTCATTTTAATGTCTCGGTTAAATGCTGAAACGCGACGCTACGTAGCCCGGCAGAGGAAGCCTGAGAGAATCGTTTGGAAAAGATGAAGATTCAGTTTGGAACAAATCCAACCACGGCTTGCAGCACTTATTTCAATTAAACACCAACTTTATAAGAAGTGATTCATACTGATCGCTGCCGCCCACAATGGTGCAGAGGGAAGATTACTAAACGTGTAAAAATACATATTCCTTAATGCTGATAACTACGGAGGGGATATTGGGGAAGTGGTTTCGAATGCGTAAAAGCTCGCTAAGATGTTGGAAAAGAAATGAGTGACAGTTAGTTTTGAAAGTGTTAAACTTTAACATTATTAACAAGTCTCGGGTGACACTTTCTCCAGCGCGTATCGAAGCTGCTTTGAAAGGGGGAGGTATAGAGGGGGGAGGAGGGGTGTTTTAACTGGCGCTACACGGATCCCTCTGAGCGCAAAGGATATTCCCCCGCAATGCCAAAAGGACTAGTCATACAGCGCAACGACTGCGCGCAAGAGTAGGAGACGACACGCTGTAGCACAAAGTCACACCGGAGAGAACACCTGCAAGACAAGACGTGTGTGTGCGTGTGGAGGAGTGAGGATCAGGGTGGGGGAGGCGGGTGAGACAGACAGAGAGGTGGCACGGTGCCAGAGTGCTTTCTGTCACCCAGACAGGAAGGTGAGCGGTACAGTCCCGTCTCTCTCACAAACACCTTTTCCCCCAACGTTACCTTTGGGACTTGACGTGATGACTGATCAACGTCCACTCTGTCCAAACAACCCCCCACCTCCACACAAACACACACTCAGCTGTCACAAGCGCGCGCACACACACACACACACACACACACACAACAGACACACACATACACACACACCGCGGGGATGCCCTCCAACTGAACTGAACCGTGTATAAACGAAGCAGCGCCGCTCGCTTCCCTTTGGCAGGGCGAGGCTGGATTCCGTAACCTTGTTTAGCGCAGAAGCTCCGTGTGCGCGCACGCACACGCGTACATACACACTCATAGCGGCGCCCAAGTACACACACACACACACACACACTTCTTCACACAACAGAGTGCGAAAAGCCTGAATATTCACCCGTCGAGGACGGCGCCACTTTCAAGTCCGCTAATCTCTGGGACGTCCTTCTCACCTCCGTCCGGTTGACAGGGGCAGTTGTAAAAAGGCCAAGCTCACGGTCGGATCATTAGCCCGTGTGTGTGTGTGTGTGTGTGTGTGTTGTTATTTATCAACCACATGCCACTGCCCCGCCGAAACGCACAAAGACCACCCTATGCGCTATTCTTAGAAGTGGCCGATCCTCTCCCCGTCTCTGAGCACAACACCGGGGCTATCGCGTTCAGACTCAAACCAACAACAAAACTGCTTTTGCTTCAAAACATCTGATTTTTTTTTAAAAATAAACAAGACGTTTTCAGATCATCTTGACTATTGTGGCTGATGGTATTGATTTAAAGAAAAAAAAACTGCGTTTTGTGCCCTCACCAAAAAGGTTTCACATCGCTAAAACAACACACACGCGAAATAAATTTAATTGTAATTTATCATTAACTGCCTCACCTGGTTAATTGGTGCTAGTTCCAGCCGTCGTCCGTGCGCTCCAACTCACGCCTTTTTCCTGTTTTGCCAAGTTAACTAGGAGGGCAGCGATCCGTGCGTATACGTAGACGAGCCCGGTTACGGTCCTGTCTGCTTGAGGCAGACGATCCCGGTCAAAGAAAAAAAAAATAAAAGTGTTTAACAGGTTATCCACTTGTCACAAAACAAATGAAGTCTTATGTATAAAGCTCTCGGTTCTTATTCTATTGTCTATTGGCAACTCTCATCCATTACCCTATATTTCAAACGGACTTTTTTGCTGCTGCAAATGTCACTTGGGTTTCCATAAAGCAACAAAAAAAGATCCCGTGCGGAGGAAACACAGACGTCACGACAGAGAGAAATCCACAAAAGAAGATCCGTTAAGGTCCTTTAAGTCGAAGAGCCAAATGCGCCGTACGGCCCGGGCCCCTAAAGGATACAGGTGGCGAGGTCGGAGGACTCGCTGAGAAATTAATTCAGCTCGGCCGTACCTCAGAGCAGCGCCATGTTGGGTTTCAGCGGAGCACGCCGTCCTCGGAAAAAGCCCCTTTCTCCCGCTCTCCGTCACTCCATGTCCTCTCCGACTCAGGAATCCGTGTCTCGGAAGGTTTGTTGAAGGTTATTCCGTGTAGCTTTTCGTCCCACGTTTGTGTTCGTGACGAAGCGTAAAAGAGAAACAGAGAGAGAGAGTGCGAGAGACAAACAGCCCGGTCGGAGCCCCCGGTTCGCACCGAGGACGCACGGAGCTGTTACGGGGAGTGCCGCACGGAATGGATGAACGTTGCTGCTGCTGCTGCTGCTGAGACCGAGCGACTCGCTCCACTCCCACTCGCGCAGACTCTACCCAGAAGGCCAGTCGGGAGACCGCAATTACCATAAGCCTCCAGCGCACGGCAGTGGCTGCGCGCGCACGCACACACGGAGACACACAGACGGAGAGCAACACACATACACACACACACAGACACGAGCTCCGCTGAAACTCCAAAACAGGAATAGGCGAGGTTTTAACAGCAGAAAGGAGGTAGAAATCAAACTAATAATGATCACAACAGCGACACGGGAGCAGATCACGAGGTTTATTGTGTAAAACAAAAGTAAAAGTATTAGAATTAAAACAAAACTAAAACATAGAAAAAGATAACTGATCAGAAGAAACGGAGTTTAGATTTCATTACAAAAGGGTCATCATATATTCTCATATGAGACATATGTAATGTTTATAAAGTCAGAATCAGCTTTTTATTGAAATATTTATGAAAACAAGTGATCAGACTGAGTGTGAAGATGTAAGGTAGGTAGAAAATAGATGTTACGTTAAGCACGTGCTGATCTAGAATCTGCTATAAACTCACAAATTAGTGTTTTGATTTTCTTGTCTTTTTTTAGTATTTTGGGTGTTATTCGCTTTCTGTTCCTACGTTTAAATGTCAGTTTAGCCTTTTTCTTAACCCCCTTAAGCCAAGTGATAAGGCAAATCTGTAGAGCACGAGGCTGTGGAGAGACAGAGAGAGGGAGTGGGGGTTGGGGGGGGGGGGGAGGCAGCTCAAGGCTGGGGCACATCTGTTAAGGCTCCCATGTCAAGTGAAGGAGGAGGAGGCTATGAATATCAAGCCTGAGGTGTGTGCATCATGTGCCTGTGTGTGTGTGTGTGTGTGTGTAGTGTGTGTGTGTAGTGTGGGGTGAGAGGGAGAGAAAAAGAGAGAGAGAGAGAGAGAGAGAGAGAGAGAGAGAAAGGCCAACAGACAGACAGACAGAGGCAGAGTAGGAGTAGGAAAAGAGAGGGGGACTTGAAAATGGAAGGTCTGGCTCTGTTCGCCACAGCTGTTGAAAGTGGGAGTTAAACCAGACGGTCATACACAAACAAACACAAAGCTCACAAAGCGCTCACATATGGACGCGTTAACAAAAGCAAAGCTCATCGCGAAGGGCAAATTGTCCAGAAGTTTTAGAGTCAGAGACACCAAGGAAGTGGAGCTGGGAGAAAAGTCTGTGAGATGAGAAGAAAAGGAAGGAGGAGGGTGGGCGTATTCATGCATGGCACAGAACAAAAACTCTACTTTTTTCCCTCCCCTGCGAGGGAAATAAACCATGCATCTGAATTTCGATGACAAGGAATTTAAAAAACCTTTTTCACCTCCATACCTATAAACTGCCTGCCACGTTTTATGCTCTTATCAGCCTCACCCTCTTCCTCCCTTAAACTGGGAGCTGCCCTGGACGACCACATCTGCAGCCAAATCTGTTAATGTGCGAATACAATGTCAGCCAGTTTTCAGATCATTTCCATTCACACTGAAAAGCTTAATCAGGAGGAAAATGGTTTAATGTCTTCTTTCTCCTTTTTTTTTGCAGCTGCCAAATTATCAAATTGTTCTCTTCAGCCAACATCTGGTGCGAAGCAGGACAGAGTCTTGGTGGGTTGTTTCCTCCTGTAGTCATTTTAATACAAGCAAACTAGACAGTGCAAAGCAAAGCATTAGCCAGTCAAATCTGTGCTAACTCGCTAACTCTATCCCCAAAATAAACACGAATGCAAATCACTCTACTGTCACCTTTACTGACATTTTAAATGAGTGATTACCATGAAGGTTAAAGGTGAAGAAAGTTG